>OZ030012.1:73170790-73840790 GCA_964023405.1 Apodemus agrarius | reverse complement strand
ATTAACATATCAAATGATTCCCGAGAAGGAAGGAAGGAGAGGGCCCTGGTCCTGGAAAGGCTTGATCCAGCATTGTAGGGGAGTACCAGGACAGAGAAATGGAAGGGGGTGACTGGGGAATGGGCAGAGGAAAGAGGGCTTATGGGACTTGTAGGGAGGGGGGAACTGGGAAAGGAGAAAGCATTTGGAATGTAAACAAAGAATATAGGAAATAAAAAAAAAAACTATGTAAGGTGAAAGGTTATCCTTGACTTTCTCTGGATAGAACTAAGGGACCAACTTTATAAGCAACCTGTTGCTGCAATGTTTAAAAGTTTATAGTTAGGGGCTGGAGAGATGGCTTAGTGGTTAAGAACACTGAATGTTCTTTCAGAGGTCCTGAGTTCAATTCTCAGTAACCATATGGTGGCTTACAAACATTTGTAATGGGATCCAATGCCATCTTCTGGTATGTCTGAAGATAGCTACAGTGTACTTATATAGTTTTTTAAGTTTATAATTAAAATATTTTATAAGCAGAAAGAATATTTTTAAAGACAATTCATAATTTCTCTTTACAGGTGATTACATGCTTGAGGCAAAGCCAAAAGAAATCTCAGAAATTCAACGTGTAAATTATGAACAGGTAATAAACATCACTTTTATATTAAAATATATAATTTTGCATTATGAATTTACACATTGATTTTTGTCTGAGTTGAAACTTTCTCTATACAGAACTAGAGAATACTTTTGTTTGGCTTTGCCAGCCATTTAAGTTCAAGTCTGCAGCTTATCCTTTTTCTTTTTTTTTTTTTCTTAAAAACTACCCTTTAAAATGTAAAAATAGTTCTTAGCTCAAAGCCATATTTGGTTCAAAAGCCATGATTTTGAGGTTCCTGTTTTCTATGCATGTATGTCTAGTGATTTATTGGTACCATCTTATAAATCTGTACAGGATAACTTGGCATTTTCTTGAAAAGTTTACTCTCAAGTGAATTTGTCATTGATTTTTCCTTTCTTTTATCATTTAAGTGATTATCATTTTTCCAGTGCTGAGAATTGAACTCAATACCTTGTACATGCCAAGGAAACTCTCTTCCAGTTCTCAGGTTATGCTCAGGATAAAGTTGAGTAAATGTGGCCTGAGATGTCAGGACACACTCTGTCACTGGATAATTTCAACAGGTTCACGGTTTTTTGGTACATCCTTTTGAGATCCTGTTCTGTAGTAAAGATACAGTAGGAAAGGCATACGCCCAAAGCTGGGAGCAAACAAGCAAGCCTCATTTTCTTCAGTATTCTTTGTTTGTGTTAATAGAAAGAAAAAGAAATTAACTTTGTTGTTGTTTGTGTTGTGTTTAGTTTAGTTTAGTTTAGTTTAGTTTAGTTTTGTTTTGTTTTGTTTTGTTTTTGAGACAGGGTTTCTCTGTGTAGTCCTGGCTGTCCTGGAACTCACTCTGTAGATCAGGCTGGCCTCAAACTCATAGACCTACCTGCCTCTGCTTCCTGGGTACTGGTTTTATATACTAGAAGTAGATGTCTTCTTTTTGTGGAAGGGAGGGTCATCACTTCTACTGTGAAGGAAATGAACATCCCTGGGGATTCATTTTCACTGTCCAAGCAACTTTTAAAATATGTGATCAGCTGGGCATAGTAAAACCTGATCTGTATAGACTTCCAAACCAACCAGAGCTACATAGTGAGACCCTGTCTCAAAAACCAAAGCAAGAAAACAATCATCACACCCAAATCCACATCAGGAAACAAAACTCATTTCTAGTTTTCAGAGTTTGTTTGTTTACTGAGACAGGATTTCACTGTGTAGACTTGGCTGGCCTGGAGCTCACAATGTAGACCAGGCTGGCCTCAAACTCACAGAATTCAAGCTAGGGTTAACTAACAAAGTTTCTTGAATTTAAATGTTCATATAATCTTGTAATATAATTGAAAAAGCAACTTCTTGCATTATAGATAATCTATAGCTAAAGTCAACTTTGTATGCTGATTTAAATTTTATTAGAAAAGACTGGAGCATAACTCAGAAAACCCGAGTTACTACTCAGTAACTTTCTCAAAATTTACTAGGAGAATGTGTAACTCAGAACAGTGACTACTTTTTAAATTTTATGTGCATTGGTGTTTTGCCTGCATGTATGTCTTTGTGAGAATGTCATTTTGGTGCTGCTCTAAACCAGTGAGCTGCCACCACCCCTAGAACAGTGATTTTCAAACAGTTTTTAGCAGTAGACATCTACTTCTAGTATATAAAACCAATAAATGACATTTTGTTTAAGTTAGCATAGAAAGTAATGTGTTACATCATGAAATTTTCATGCATGCTTGTTCTTAGGTCACCCTCTGTGCCCTCCCCCTTCCCTGGTCCCCTTCTTCTCCCCAGTGGCCCTTCCTGTTTCACATGAATTCATTAATGTCATTTTTTTCCTCCCTTTTCCCCTACACCTTTAGATTTCATCTTCCCCTTTCCAAGTCCTCTTTCTAATCTCATGACTTATGTCCACATAAAACATAATATATTTAAAGTATGAAATTATAAGGTTCAATATATTTCATGTATAAAGTTTATATAATTTCTTACTGAACTCAATGAGATTTTTTTTTTTTTTGATAACACCAAGACTGAAATTCAAAATAGTAACTGGTCATCCTGGTGTCTTTTCGCTTCTGCTGGAGGTCCTAAGGATCCATCTGATAGGTGTTCGAAGGTGACTGCAGCATGTTTGTCCCCTTCAAACCGATGTGCAGTCCGGATGCATTTGCATTACGGCGGCTTGGACTCCTGAAGAGTGAGTCCATTTCACTTTGAGACAAAGGAGAACTGAGGGCTTAAGGCAAACATACCACGATTGCACTGAGACGATTCAGTGCATAAAAGAATTGAGTTCTTGGAACCATGTGGTAAATTCCTAGCTTTGCCAAATAGATAAAAGTCTTCACAGTGTAAGGAAATGCAGTGTGCATGGATGGCAACAGGATTTCATTTTTTATTTCATTTATTTATTTTTGTAGTTGTAGGGTATTTAATGAGAACTTTATACAAGCTAGCAGTAGTAAGGGCTCTACCACTAAGCTGTACCTTCAGCCTGACAGTTTTTTAAATGATTGCAAGTGTGTTTGCAAAACAGGCTTTTGTTTAAGCTTGCTGTGGCAAATATCATATCATTTATTCTAAGAGATCAGGAGGCAGAGAGCGGAGGACTGAAAGTCTGCTGCAGGGCTGAAGATGAGGTTTTATCTAGTATGTACCAAGCCCTGGGTTTGATTCCTAGTGCTGTAGGACTATAATAAAAAAGTGAATAAAATAAAATCAGAAAATGAAAATAAAAGCATTGATAGGAATAACTTGGGTCTTTTTTTTTTTTTTTTTAACAGTCTTGCTGTGTTGCTTAGGCTAGTCTGGAAGTCTTGGGTTCAAAAGAGAACTGTATGGGGACTATAGGCACATGCCACCACATACAACTTTTTTATGGTCATTATTCTTCTGAACTCTACTTCTTCCCTTTGTGTTTTCAGAATATGAGTGATGCTATGGCGATCTTGCACAAACTGCAGACAGGCCTGGATGTGAATGTTAGGTTCACCGGGGTACGAGTGTTCGAGTACACACCAGAGTGCATAGTCTTTGATCTTCTAGATATTCCTTTGTATCATGGGTGGTTAGTGGACCCTCAGGTAAGTAGAATTTGAGTTATATAAACATAGGGGGCTGGAAAGATGCTTCAGTGGTTAAGAGCACTAGCTACTATAGACAGGTCACAACTGTCTATAACTCTAGTTCCAAGGAATCCAGTGCCCTCTTCTGACCCATGCAACCACCAGGCATGCTACTGGGACACAGACATACATGTAGGCAAAATATTTATATATATAAAATAAAAATGTATCAGTTATATAAACACAAATGCAGGAAAGTTATTCTAAACACATATATTTATATTTAATTTATATATATTCTAAATTGTTTTGTTTTTTATACTTAATTATATATAACTTATGGTTAATTTATATTTAACAGTATATATTATTTTATATATAATATAGTAATTGTTAACATTACTTATTATTTATTGTTAATTAATATTATTGTGAATTAATTTTATTAATATGTCTTATATAGTAATTATTACATATATGTAATATTCTATAATAGATAATATATTATATATTAATACTTGTATATATTATATTTAATTATAAATAAAATAATTATATACTTAATTAAATTTATTTATTTATTTATTTGTTTAACTGCCTGTCAGTGTCCCATTGTTCTGTTATTTGCTGAAAAAAATAATTTAGGACCAATTAATTATCTTGTTACTCACTTGAAAAGTGAGACACACACACACACACATTTTTGTTCAATTTTTTTAACTCTCTAGTATAGTTGTGAGAAGATGAAATTATAATGGCATTTGTTTGTTTTGTTTTTTATTTTTTGTTTTTGTGACCAGGCTCTATGGTATCCAATGCTGACCTGGCACTTACTATGTAGCCTAGGCTGGCCTTGAATCCGCAGCCATCCTGCCTTAGCTTAATCTAGGTTTGTGTGCCCTAGACTCTGCCTAACACCACTTCCTGCCTTCTCTGGCATTCCCACTTTGCTGTAGTGACACGCTGTTTTTCTCTTAGCTAAGCGGGTCAGCTTGTTCCCCTCAGAGCTGCTAATGTTGATGCAGGTCCTGGCGAGAAACCCAGAGTCCTGTGCATGCCAGGCAAGGGCGCACTCTCAGCCCAGCTGGGCTTTGTAGTGAGTGCATTAATACTCACTGTGAACTGTTACTCTCCTGGTAGCGTGTTCTCTCAGATCTTCACATATTTTGTTCTTTGTATATCAAAAGTTCTTGTAAAATACTGTGTTGTCAGAGAGGCCCTCTCTAAACTTACTACTCTTCCTCTTGACTCCATTTTCCCTCTGTTTGTTATGTTTTTACCATTTATCATTAACTATAATTATTATCTATTCATTTACCTGACTATTATTTCTCAATAAATGCTTAATTTTATGGGCCTGGGATTTTTTGTCTCAGCATTTAGAATAGTGTGTTGCACACAGTAGGCGCTTAATAAATATTAACTGATGGAATACATTGTGTCTCCATTAGCTATTGAGAGAGGGCATCATAGCAGAGGCTTGCCCATGCCCTCCATCCCCGTCTGTTGCTAAAAGCAACTGGTATTCTGGGCAGTACAGGAGTAGTTCACTTTATTTGTTTTTTGTTTTTGCTTTTTCGAGACAGGGTTTCTCTGTGTAGCCCTGGCTGTCCTAGAACTCACTCTGTAGACCAGGCTGGCCTCGAACTCAGAAATCCGCCTGCCTCTACCTCCCAAGTGCTGGGATTAAAGGTGTGTGCCACCACTGTGTGGCTGATATCTGTTTTGATTGGTACTCTTTCACTGAGAATGTCACTAACAGTCCCATGCCCAGCATTTTACCCATACCAAGTGTTTTACTCTTGTGAATAACATGACATTAAACTAAACTTAAATCACCTATTTGTGTGTGTAGCTAGCTATAAATTGTCCAGTACATGGGTAAATGATATGCTTACAGAAAAAAAGTGGATTTCAGTGTAGTACAGAAATAGCCAGCCAGGTGCTTCCAGTCCAGGCAGAGGTTCTCAGGAGAAGCCTCGGGGCTTTAGATCTGTCTCATTCACTTGCTTTCTAACAAATCCTGATGCTCAGAAGAGAACAAGAAAAGGCAAAAGCTTTAAAACCTTTCAAAACTGTATGCTTCTTTGAATTCTAATTCTGTGGTCTCTAAATAACCATCTTGCTTGGATGTAGTAGTGAACACCTTTACTACCAGCATTTGGAAGACAGAGGCAGACATCTCTGAATTTGAGGCTAGCATGGTCTATATAGAGAATTCCAGGACAGCTAGAGCTACCTTGTCTCAAAAGAGAAAACTATATTGCATTATCTTTTGGAAAATGAACACTAGAATTCAGTCACTCGAGAAGATGTTTCTAAATGATTGATAATTAATATTTTATTTTATTTTTATTTTATTTTTTATTTTATTTTATTTTTATTATATTATATTATATTATATTATATTATATTATATTTTTATTTTTATTTTATTTTTATTTTATTTTATTTTTTATTTTATTTTATTTTATTTATTTATTTTATTTATTTTATTTTATTTTAGAGACAGGGTCTCATGCATTCTAGACTACCTTCAAACTCACTATGTAACAGTGGAATCACCTTGAATTTCTGATCCATCTGCCTCCACCTCCCAAGTACTAAGGCTACAGGTAGAGGCCACCACACTCTCTGTAGTAAAGGTCAGAGGACAATGGGATGGCATCTCTGAATGAAGAGAAAAAACACCCATAATTCTGTCCTTGTAAAATCATTTTTCAAGAATGAAGCAAAGTGCTTTTAAAATTACATTTTAGAGATTTACTATCACTATGGCTTTGTTAGTAGAAATATAAATAAGTATTTGGGCAAGAAGTTAAGTTACTCCAAATAGAAAAACTAGATAAAATGTATATAACATAGATAAATCTAAGTTATCGATGATTACCAAATAACATATTTTTGGATACTAGAAACTTCTAAACTCTGCGAAAATAACAGAAATTAGAAGGAGAATTAATGAAATTAAAATATTTCAAAGACCTAGCATTAATTGTTAAAAAAAGAAAATAACAATTTCTGTCTTTAATTTTGTGATAAGTCTTGCTTTGTTACTGAGTTTGTCCTCAGCAAATACTTCAAAAGACAATGATTGTGGGCTGGATTAAGACAAATTTGTGTTTTGATGTTGATAAGAGACACACATAAAATATAATTATATAGACAGATTGTAAGAACAAAAGAATGCCTCAGAATTGATCAATGAAAAGTGATGGGCAAATGGCATGGACATGCTGAGCTCGAGGCAAGCCTGGGACTTAGGAGACCTCCATGTCAGAGACAGACAGAGGAGGGGAGGGAGGAACTGTCATGGGAGGGGGAGGGTTCAGCACCAAGGTCACAGGCACGTGTCACCATGCTGTTTGAAAACATCTGTGTTTTATCTGAACACTAATTTTTTTTATTTATTTTTGTTTTATGTGTATGGATGTTTTATCTGCATGTATGTGTGTATACTATGTTTGTGCAATGCCTGTGGAGACCAAAAGAGGTTGTTGGTTTCTGGAACTGGAGTTGCAGACAGAGGTGACACCCCTGTGGGTGCTAGGAAAATAACTCAGGTCCTCTGAAAAAACAGCCAGTGCTTTTAGCTCTGAGTCATATCTCTATCCCTGAATTTTTCTTATTTTTTTCCTGAATACCTCTTGTATTATAGTGGCTTAAATGCATCTTTATAGTCTTAAAGTTGCATGTAATTACTATCATTTTTGTACAATATAACTGCAGTAGGTTTCAAAATGTGTATGAAACTGCTTTTGAAAGATTCTATGCTGACTTTCTTCTAAGCATTTCCATTTAGTGTTGTTATTAGAAAACATGCTTACAGAGTGAGGGGCTTGCCTTTGTTACTGTTCCTGATCTTTCCAGGACTAGTGAGACCATTATTTGTTTTTCAGATCGATGACATTGTAAAAGCTGTTGGCAACTGCAGCTACAACCAACTGGTAGAGAAGATCATCTCCTGTAAGCAGTCCGACAACAGCCAGTTGGTTAGTGAAGGTCGGTGAGTGCTGCTCAGGCCTGGAGGAATAACTGGTCTTGAAATTCATTGAGTTTTCAGTTAACTTTTATAAGTATACAAAATAATGGTTTCTTTATAGCATATTCATAGTTGCAAATTGTTTAGATAGAACTTCTAAAAATACTACAAGAGGTGGCACTTGTAGGAATTAAGAGCAGCATTTGTAGGCATGCCAGGAAAGGATTCTTTTGAGGGCCCTATTCACCTGGCATGTAAAGTCAAGACAGGGTGCTGATAGAACGCTCTGAATCACTTACAGCCTTGGCATAGTCAGAGGTCCAATGAAGTGAGGCTTTTTTATTGACCCTGAACCCTCTCTCTGAGGAGAGTGTATGTATTCTCCACCGTGTCTCAGTGCAGTTCAGTATAAAAGCCTCATTCTAGAACATGAGTAACTGACCAAGATTATCAGCATCACTGTTACAGAGACAGGTCAATATTTCTTTAGCCTTTTTCACCCTCTTAAAAGTTCTTTGTCACTTTTCCTCATTAAATGTATATTTGCTTCACTTAAAAAATATATAACTTTTTTCAGCTGTGCTCCAGTTAATAGTGAGTAAAGAGATTTGCAACCAGAATGTTCTTAGTCTGGAATCCATTTGCATAAACTTTCACCATCACTCACTCAGTTCTTCCTTAGAATGGTAAAAGAAAGGAAGGAAGAAGAAAAGAAAAAATATCAGAAGAGGCAGGTACATGGGATGAGTCTCTCACTCAGACAAAGTTCTTCAACATGTAGCACAATAAAAATTGATTAGATATAAAACACATTTTTAGAAATTAAAACTAGTTATTATAAGGGTATACCATAGGCTAGGGGCTGGGCAAGGTTATGTAAATCATTAATACCAGCACTCAGGAGGCAGAGGCAGGAGGATCTTTGTGAGTTTGAGACCAGCCTGGTCTACGTAATAAGTTTCAGGAGACCCAGGACTACATAGAGACCCTGTCTCAAAAACAAACAAACAAAACAATGATCTAGACTAGGGACATGACTCAGCTGGTAAAATGCCTGATATGTAAGACCTGTATTGGATCTCTTATATCCCACATAAAACCAAGTACTTCAGAGACAGGAGGATCCTGGGGCAAGCTGGTCAGCCATTCTAGCCTAATTGCTGAGAACTCTGTCTCAGACAAAAGGAGATAGTGACAAGGAAGACATTAACCCACATCCCTGACCCTCTACATGAACACACTCTTATTTATATATGCATGCACACACATGAACATACACACACACCAAAAACAAAAGACAATGTAAAAGCATATAAAGTGATGTGTACATAACTCTCAACTAATCCTACTAATTGTGTTTATTATCCAGAATCTTAATAATGCAAAAAGACAAGTAATAAAAGTTTATCCCAGTCTTTTAATTGAAAAGATAATATAAACATACAAGAACTCTGATCATTGATTTGTATGGCAGCTGTTATATTACAATTTAAGACAGAAAAGTTTACATTTCAGGAAGGAAACAAGCAATAAAGCTATTATATCATAAAAATGTTGTCTGCCTGGTGTAGTTTCTCATGTTTCTTCTAATCCTAGTGCTTTAGAGTTTGGGATAGGAGAGTTGCTGTGATTTTGAGTCCAGCCTGAGCTGTAGCTATATAATGAGCTGCAGGCCAATATGGGCTACAGTGTGAGATCAAACAAGAAAGTCTTTTTTCTCCCCAAATGTTCATTAAATGTACTTCCTTCTATATTCCCAGTGTCAGATATATTCCAAAAAGAAGTTTATAAAGGAAATTTCTATCTACAGAATCTACTATATCATCAGCACTCCATACACTTTTAGAATTATAGAATTCTAGGGCTGGTAAGATGTCTTGGTGGGTAAAAGCACTTCCCACAGCAAATGACCTGAGTTTGATCTCTATTACCAATGGCAGAAAGCAAGACCGAACCTTTTAGACTCTCCTTTTTCAGGAGAAAGTTAGCCTCTGACATCTACATGCATCCAGTAACATGCATGCACAACACACACACACACACACACACACACACACGCACATACACACACACACACACACATTAATAATACTACCAATAATAACTCTTTAAAATATAATTCAATGGTAATTGAAAGAACAAAATGTTAAGTATCAGAATGAATTCATGAAAGGGAGTTTGGGTGAGAAGCGACTGGGAGTGGCCTGCAGCATCCTTCCCAGGCAGGCTGCAACCCAATGAGGTAGGAGTTGGCAGCGCACTAAGTCCAATGGGCACAGGAAAGTCAATTCCTTCATTACTTCTCTTTTTCCCCTAACCTGACAGTATAAGTCATTGCTTCTCTGACACTGACTCCTGGGGTAATGGGCAGGTGTAGGTACATAGTGTGGACAGTTGGGAAGAATACCTTGGTAAAACCAGGAAGGAGTCACCTGTCTTCTGCGCATAGAATTTTTTGATACATACCATGCATGTTTATTATAAAGTCTTCAGTATGCTAATTCGATAGCAATGAAACTCTAAATGATTTTTACACTAATAAGTAATCATATATGAAGTTTATCACAAATTAAAAAGCTAAACTAGTTTTCTGATACTAAGAAATGGCAGTATGTAGTGTGTTTAAAATAAAGGCAGCCATGACTTGTGTAAGACCCCAAAGTTCACACAAATAGGGAAGAGGCGCAGTGGTGTTTTCACTCACATTTCAGCACCTCCTCATGTGGTTTGCCGGCATATCTGCTTCCTTCTCGTTTATAGCCTTCAGCTGTATCTTCCTTTTGAATCAGCAAGATGTCCACGACAGTTTATTTCTAGCCTTATAAGCTTTAGTCTTAAATGACAACTACTTTTAACCCAAACATTCCATGAAACTTCAAAATATAAGAAATACTTTTACTAGCATTCCTTTTGGTGGGGAAATGCTATACTGCTGATGTCAAAAGCAGCCACTTTTCTGTTTGGTACTGACACCTGTAAGTAAGCACAGCCCAGCATTGCGCCATTGTTACAGTAAACAGCGGTCATCATGTTTCCTATTGAGTGGCCATGCCTCCTGAATATGGTTGCTATAATGATTGCTTGTGACATGAAAATAAGAATGAATAAGGAGCACTCCCCCCCCCTCCAAGAACCACCTGCAAGACTCTCCCAAAGCCTGTTGTTTAGTTTCACACCCTTTTAGGAGTAACTTCTTAACAACTATTCCTGGGGTAAACACATGCTTATAAAACTAACCCCGGGATGTTTACTCAAACTTTCTTTTTGCCCAGTTGCATCCATATTATCTTCATTAAGTAGAGGCAATAACTATTAATTTATTAAATAATATCCATCATGTTTCTTTGTCCAAATATATTTTGAGAAGTCTCAAAAACCATAAAAAGTTAGACTTTCTTGGTAAACATTCACAAGTTCTTTACTTAATTCACCAGTTGTTCACACACTGAATACCTGCATTTTTCTGTATTCCTACACAACACACTTTTTCTTCCTAAAGCATATCAGAGCTAATTGCAAGTGTCACATCACTTCACTCATGAATGTGTCATCATTGTCTCTTTGAAAGAAAGAATTCTGCATAACTTCTCCATTGTGATCAGTGTGACTTCAGGCAAGGCTGTGTCACCTAGCATGCTGTTTATGTGCTCCTGGGTTGTTGTTGTTGTTTTTTTAAAGATTTATTTATTTAGTATGTATACAGTGTTCTGCCTGCATGGATGTCTGCAGGCCAAAAGAAGGCACCAGATCTCATTATAGATGAGATGTTGCTGGGAATTAAGCTCAAATCCTCAGATAAAATGGTAGGCATAAAAATAATTCTAAGTTGATTGAAAATAGAATTATAAACATTTTCAGGTAAAATTGCAGATTTACATAGAAAATATTTCTCATTAAAATTCAAGAAATATATAGAAAAACATGTTAAAATTGACTATTTCATGGAAAATTATATAGATAAAATGGTAAACATAAAAAAACCTTTCTAAATTAATTGAAGGTGGAATTTAAAACATTTTGTGATAAAATCTGAGATTTACATGGAAAACATTTCTGATAAAATAGAATATATAGAAAAACATGTAATTCCACTTTCAATTAACTTAGAATTATTTTTATGCCTACCATTTTATCTGTAGAATTTTCTATGAAATAGTCATTTTAACATGTTTTTCTATATATTTCTTGAATTTTATCAGAAATATTTTCCATGTAAATCTTCAACTTTATCAGAAAATGTTTATAGTTCCACTTTCAATCAACTTAGGAATACCTTTATGCCTACCATTATTATATCTATATAAACTTTTCCATGATAATCTTCAATTTTAACATGTTTCTCTACATTTTCTACAATTTTATCAGAAATGTTTTCCACTTAAATCTTGAATTCTATTATAAAATGTTTCTACTTCCTTTTTCAATTAATTTAGCAATGTTTTTTATGTCTACCACTTTTACTCTTTAATTTTCCATGAAAAGTGTCAATTTTAACATGTTTTTCTATATAACTCTTCTATTTTATCAGAAATATTTTCCATGTAAATCTTCAATTTTATCATAAAATGTTTTTACTTCAAAAGAACATGCTTTTCAAAACAACAACAACAAAAACCCACCTAAAATCCTCTGGAAGAATAGCCTGTGCTCTTAACCGCTGAGACACCTCTCCAGCCCATTCCTGGGTTTCTTAACCATTCCCTCTAACTTATATATTTCTTTCAACATATGCTCCAGCCAAGGATTAGACAGCAGTCATAATAGTTTCAATCTCTGTCATTTAGAATAGACACCTGTTTTCCTTTTCCTTTCTTGTCTTTCCTGCTTTATTTTAAACTTTTATTTTATCCCTTGAGAATTTCATGTTTTTTTTCTTTCCATTAACTAATTTATTCACTTTACATCCTGATTACAGCCCCCCTCACACAGCTCCCCATCCCCTCCCTTCCCCTTCACCTCTGAGAAAGGGAGGTCTCTGTATCACCCAACCCTGGCACCTCAAGTCACTGCGGGACTAGCCACATCCTTGTCCCACTGAGGTCAGCCAAAGCAGGCCAGTTAGGAGAACAGGATCCATAGGCAGGCAACAGAGTCAGGGACAGCCTATGCTCCACTTGTTGGGGGACCCACATGAAGACCAACCTGCACATCTGCTGCATATATGCAGGGAGCCTAGGTCCAACCCATGTATACTCTTTGGTTAGTGGTTCAGTCTCCAGAAGCCCCCAGGGGTCCAGGTTAGTTGACTCTGTCATACAGTATGTTTTTTATCATATTTTTTCCTGTTTCCCAACTCCTTCTAGATCCTTTCCTCTCCCTCTTCATCCAACTTCATGTTCTTTCTCTATTGCTAAAAAACAAAAACAAACAAAAAATGAAATCTGATAGGTGTTGGTTAACCCCTCTTGAGCATGGGGGCTACTCTGGAGTGTGGGGGATGAACCCAGTGTCACTCCAACTGAAGAAAACTGATTGTTCTCTCTCCCTAGAGAAATCTAGCTGATACTCAACTGGAAGCATCACTCCTAGTGGTTAGCATTCACAGTGGTAGAAGGTACTATACATACTACTAGAGAAGTAAAATAATCATCAGTCTCCCCCAGCTACAAACCTTATGAACTGTAATAACAACCTGCCTATAAGATAGGCCCACTGTAAGCCGTGTATGGTGGCACACGCCTGTAATCCCAGCACTTGGGAGGCAGAGGCAGGCAGATTTCTGAGTTCGAGGCCAGCCTGGTCTACAGAGTGAGTTCCAGGACAGCCAGGACTACACAGAGAAACCCTGTCTCTAAAAAGCCAAAAGCCAAAAGCCAAAAGCCAAAAGCCAAAAGCCAAAAGCCAAAAGCCAAAAGCCAAAAAAAAAAAGATAGGCTCACTGTACAAATAGTGGCTTGAATGCTATAGGAGTAACCAACCACTGTTTGGTGGGATATAAGGCCTACTTCATGGGATGAAACCCATACCTGATACTGTTTTTTTTTTAAGATTTATTTATTTTATTTATATGAGCACACTGTAGCTGACTTCAGACACACCAAAAGAGTACATCAGATCCCATTACAGATGGTTGTGAGCCACCATGTGGTTGCTGGGAATTGAACTCAGGACCTCTGGAAGAGCAGTCGGTGCTCTTAACCACTGAGCCATCTCTTCAGCCTCCATACCTAATATTGTTGATGAGGCTAGGAACCTGACATTAGATAAGGCCCAAGAGAAAACCTACTATTACTCTGCTATATGAACACAGCAATAAAATGACTGCCAATGACACTGACACATTGCTATACCCATAGATCAATGCCTTGCTCAACCCACACCAAAGAAGCATTTTGCTATGGTTATTTCCACAAAGATCTACAACTGGGCAACATGGAGAGAGAGAGAGAGAGAGAGAGAGAGAGAGAGAGAGAGAGAGAGAGAGAGAGAGAGAGAGAGAGAGAGAGAGAGAGAGAGAGAGAGAGAGAGAACAGACCTTGGATGGAGTGCTCATCCCTAAATAAGATGTCTTTATCATAACCCCTCCCCTTCAACGTTCAGGGATCTATGTAGAAGAAGGGAGTGAAAAATTTTAAGAACCAGAGATGATGGATGATTTTAAGGAAACACCATTGTCCAGGCACAACAGAACAGATGCACAAAAAGAAACTGTGGCAGTTTGCACAAAATTTACAAAAGCTGAGCTAGACAAAATCCCTTCCACACAAAGGAAGAGGCATTGGTACAAAGTTCTACCCATAGCCAAGAATTCTTTTTAAAACTTTGTGTGTGTGTGTGTGTGTGTGTGTGTGTGTATGTGTGTGTGTGTTATCTGAGTGTGTACCATGTGTACGGGTGCTTGCTGAGGCCAGAAAGGGGCTTTAGATCCTCTGGAGTTGGAGTTATAGGCAGTTGTGAGCAATCAGATTTGGGTGCTGGGGACTACTAAACTTGGGTTCTTTGCAAGAGCAGTATGTGCTTTTACCCACTGGCCCTATCTCCAGCCCCTTTTCAAACTGTTACACACTTATAGCATTGCTTTCTCCTGCCCACAGCCTCTACTCCCCTGCTCTGCTCATCTCTCCCACTCTTCTCGGTTAACATTTTTTAAGTGCAGGCCAGAATTTTGCAAAATAGCCCCAACTTTGATTTACCTGATTGTTCTCTTATGAGTAGATGGGTGATACACTTTTGGTTAGAATGCCACACAAATGCCATCCTCTGTAGTAGGCTTCTTTCTGTACCAACTTAGGTACATATGCCAGATTATTCATTAGTGGTTCTATTTAAACTTGAGCAAGGTGGAATAGTCCAAATATCTTTATTGTAAAATAACCCTTTTCTCTTTGTAATTTATAAGTAATTAATAGTCTGTCCTTAGGCTTTGAAACTGTGTGAATAGACCTTTCTCTAAGAATTGTATACACATTAGATTTTAAACCATTGATTTTTTAACTGCATCAATTATAGTTGTGGTGGTTATGATGTTTTTATTATTCCTTTTGCACTCATTGGCTGTTATTCTTCTGTAAAAGGTAGTTCTCTGAGCTTAGTGGTAGAATGCTTACTTAGTGTACACAAAGCCCTAGTTAGGTTCTATTCTCAACCTAATAATAAAAAAAATTTTTTTTACAAAGTAAAAGTAGATTTCCCTTCCTTCTCTCTCATTGAAAAAAGTTGTATCAATATAAACTTAGAGATCTGAGATGTTTATATTAGGATTTTTTTTTTACTTTTTTTTTTTTTTTTTTTTTTACCTGAGAGAGTTTCACTAAATAGCTCTGGCTGATCTGAAACTCACAGAGATCCATCCTCCCACCTGCTGCCCAAGTACTGGGATTAGAGGTGTACAGACATCACCCTGCCCCAGCAAAAGTGCAGAATTTGAAGGAATGCACATAAGTTCACTGCTATGTACAGCGATATACCAAAATCTGTTTAATTAGTTATTAAAAGTTGAACCTAGAGTAGACTTATCTATATTTGATTAAAATTACAATTTATGAGACAAGAAAAGAATTAAGAAATATTGTATTTTTAAATTCTGAATAAGTTTATGCCTTGTGAATTCAGATGATATGCAATTCAGATGGAATTCATAATCATTTCTGCACTAAGTTGGTAACATTTTAATACCAATAATAATTCCTCTGGTTCTCATCTTCACTTTATCATAACCTGCTTGGTGTCCTTGGGCAAATCATTATTTTCTGTGAGCCTATTTACTATTCCATAAAAAGAAGATTCTGAAAAAGATATCTTTTATCCATTTTTAACTTCACACCAACATGATGGTGGCGGCTCTGTCTCCAGTGCAGTGAATTCTTTTGTATTTTCTCAAGAATGCATGTATGAACATGGACACTGCAACCTGGAGTGGTATTTTTTGGGCAAACAGTGCATCCTTTAAAAGGGTACATAATAATAAAAGCTTGAATACATTCTGCCAAACAAGGTAATAACAATAACATGGGGGAACTCTCTTTTCCCAATGTATAAACACAAGTGTATGCTGTAAACCCAAATTCTCCTCCCCCAACCAAGTCCTGGTTAATGCGATGCATGGGTAAAGTGTCTATAACTCCTTTGGAATTCTAAGTGCCCTGGCCTGACAACGAGAAACTGAAAAGGGTGCCCTGACCTCCCTTGCTCAGCTACACTGGGCCTGCCAAGTCCCATCCAGTTATTTTCAACTTCTCATTGAAGTGTCTTTTAATACAACTCGACTCTCTGCACCCTTGATGTGCTTTCTCTGCCTCTGTGTCTGTATGTTCTATGTGTCTCTGTGTCTTTCTCTGTCTGTGCCTGTGTGTGTCCCTCTCCTTCTCTGTCTCTCTTACCCTGGATGGCCTGGAACTCACTTTCTAGACCAAGTTGGCCTTGAACTCACAGAGATTGAAGGCATATACTGCCATGCCTGGCCTCAGCTCTCTATAAAATGTAGAGTAACTTGCCTGTTGTTGTTTTATGGTGTTTGTGTCCCTTGTAAGCCCCCTGGAAGAGTTTTCACAGGTTAAGTAAATAAACCTATGGAGGAAAGCAATTTCACATCACTGTTTCTTCAGGACAGGAATGACCAGGGACACTGCTCCCACAAGTTAATTAGGAAGATACATCTCCAATTTGGAGGCCATTGTGTTAACAGGCAGAGTCTTAGATTAATTGGCCTTTGTATATAGTTGGAACAAATGTAAATAGGAAAAGTAACTTTTTGACTTTGAAATAATTCTTCCTTCTCATAGTACACATTGGTTCCGTAGGCTTTGTAGCTGAGCAGTTTCTAAACAATACAGCCACTCAACTGACGTACCATGGATTATGTGAACTGACTTCAACGGTTCAGGAAGGAGAGCTCTGTGTGTTCTTTCGGAATAATCATTTTAGCACCATGACAAAATACAAGGTAGGATATAGAAAGATACTTTTTACTCTCAAAGGAGTTTGATTTAGAAATGTGTTTTGATCTGCTGCAGAATAAAATTTAGCATAATATTCCTTAGCCATGAAGTTGTGAAGGTAATTATTAAGTACTGCTTTAGAATAGTGTGAATTAGCAATTGAAATGTTACCTTGATCAGCATTTGTTTCTAAGTGAGTTCTCAACTTCTTTATCACAGGTCATTGCACTCATATCATTACTTTTTATTTTCTTGGGGAGAGGATTTCACAGGGAAGCCCACACTGGCCTTGAAATATATATTTAAGCAGTAAAGGATATTAGAAGTTAGAATTAAGATTTGCCCTAAGCTGAATGTGTTGGTGCTTGCTGTGATTCCAGCTTCTGAGTATTCTGAGAAGGAGGATTTTAAGTTCAAAGCTAACCTGGGATAAACAAGACTTCCTTTCCACCCCTCACCTTCCCTCTGACATAAATTACCTTCATGACAATGCTGGCTTTATTACAGTTATCAATGTGTTCATGATTTTTACATATACAAACACATACACACATAATTGACCATTCTTTTTATTCATCTCTTAGATCTGTCTCTTTTGATTTTAAAAGTGCCATCTAGTTTAGAAGTTTATCAACCCTGACCCCTATGACTGAAGCCGGCACAGATGCTCAGTTAGCACCTACGCCTGGAGGACACAATGCAGCTCTCTCTACCACAGATCCCATCCTATCTTTTAATGGATCCCTATCCCACAATTACCTGTTCTAAAAGAAGCAGCCCAAATACTAACTTACTGAAAGCTGCCTCTCTTCTACTTAAGCTAGTAGTTCATAACCCTGAGTGTATCCTAGACCTATCTGGATGGGTTTTTTTAAAGCACCAGTGCCCAGAACTGACCGCTAATGCTTTTAAATCAGTCTCTAAAGGAGATAGGACCTGAACACCAGGCTTTTTATTGTTTTTTGGGAGTTTCCAATAGAAAGGATTAGACCCAGTGCTTTACACATGCTAGGTAAGCACTCTGCCTTTGTGCTATACTTCCAATCCTACCTCAGTGGCTCCACATGCTCCCAGGCCGTTTTAATGTAAACCTAAGGCTGAGGACCACTTTGCTCACCATCCTCTACCTGTTACTGTCCTTATGAGTTTTTACTGTTTTCTGTCTTGTTACAAGTTTGCCTCCCCTGTAAATGTTTTTATTTTCTAAATGAAAGTAACTTATAGAAGCCATAAACCGCATCTTCATGTTTCCATCAATGTTTTTAATCAGTGGGGTCATATAAAATTATTTGTTTGCCAGTGGAAGAATATAGCAAAGTCATAAATAGTTCTATTTTTAGAAGGGTACGTTTTATTGCTTCAGCTTCACAGTTAGGTGTGTGCAAGATCAAGAATCTAAAGTCAAAGCATGTCAGATCAGAGTGGCTGTAGATCATCTTGCTAACAAAAAGAAACAGCTAAGCAGAAATACTTAGCAGCATGTGTGCAAAGGCTCCAAGGAAGTAGGGACCAAAAGAGAGCTGTGAGCTGCAAGTTTAGAAGATGGGTGAAAGCAGGCTGAGAGACACATGGGCTTAGACCAGAGTCGCAGAGAGAAATGAGCCTCACTTCCTTAATGGCCCTGGCGTTTCTTTTCTTCTTTTGGCCTAAGAGTGTGTAGGAATGAAACAGTTCTGTTGGAAAACTTTTGGCTGTCATTGGTAGCTGAGAACTCCTCCCTCTCCTCCTCCTCCTCTCCCTCTCTGCCTTTTTCCATCTCCCTCTCTCTCTTTCTTCCTCTTCCCTTCCCTCTCCTTCTCCCTTTCCCGCTCCCCTTCCACCTCTCATTTCATGCCAGCTAGGTTAGCACTGTACCACAGAACTACATACCTTCTGATGTTCTCTCTTCTATTAAAACATTATCCCCAGCCAGGAAGTCTTTACTGGTCAGCTAAGCATTCCCAATTTTATGTGGTTGAAGAGGATGTGCCCATCTAGACCAAGCAGGCCTATCTATAAGATCATGGGAACCCAGAAAATATGTTCTGTCTTTTCTTCTGCTTCTAAGATTTTCTATAAAGTTTATTCTAAACTAAACAATCCTACACTGGTGTCATGTGCCATCCTGCCCCTGTGTACCATTAATTTGCTCTAGACTTTGAGAGTGATGTGAAATTTAGTTAGGAAACACTCCAAGCAGTAAAGGAGGAGGATATTATAGTGATCTGGACAGGGATGGTAATGGCCATGGAATGGAGAGACTGCGGAGTGGCTGGGGAGAGGGCTCAGCCTGATGTCTCCATTGGATCAGAAAAATGAGTGATTCCTGGGTCCTGTATGGATGGTGATGTTCCTTATTGAATCATACACAATTAGCCATGCATAGTGGCTCACACCTTTAATCTTAGCACTTAGGAGGCCAAGGTAGGTGAACCTTTATTCATTCAAGGCCAGGTGGTCTACATAGCAAGTTCCAGGCCAACCAGAGTTACAAGACCTTATCCCAAAACCAACAAATAAAGCAAAAAGAAAACAGATGAGGAGGGGAAAAAAGACACAATGTTAAGATCTGGGATCTGAGAGGTATTTCTGAGGTGCCCTTCAATGTGGAAATACTGGGTAAATGCTTCTATATTGAAACAATTTTGGCATACAGATAGAGATTTAGGCTTTACGAGAATACAGTAATTTTGGGAGTTTACAAGAAAAATAAGGTATCAAAAGAGAAAACCTACAATAGAGAATTAATGAATGCCAACTCTTAAAGACGCCAACAACACACGGAAGATGCCTTAGTAAAAGGAGCTGAGAAGGAAGAGGACTATAGGGAAGCTAGCATGTAGGATCTAGGAAGCAAAGGGGGAAGAGAGAAGAACGCTGGGGACAGACCAGGGAGGAGGGGACAGGAGTGGCCTCAAAAGCACGTGAGGAATTTAAGAATGGTGGGAATGGAGAAGGCAGGAGCAGGAACTCCTAGAAATGCTTTGCTGAGGGCTGGAGATCTTTCAGTTAAGAGTACTTCCAGAGGACCTGCGCTTGAACCCAGGTTGCTTGATCACACACACACACACACACACACTCTCGCTTAAAAGAAATGAACATTTTTAAAAGAAGCTTGTTTTTTTTCTGTAATGGTTGGGCATAGGTTGGGCTTGTTAGTAGGGGTCAGGGATGTGGCTGTGAAATCCAAAGGTGGTGTTTTTTCATGGCTTTGTTTATGTTTTGTTTTATGAGGCAAATTTGCCGTGTAGCTTTGACTGTCCTGGAACTCACTGTGTAGACTAGGTTGTGCCTCAGCCTCCACCCCTGGCTGCCGATCCTTATTTGGCTTTGAGGGACCTGACGACTTGCCTAGAGTCTCACCTGTTGTGTGTTCAAAGTTACTCGAGACGCCAAAGGTACCTGGGAAGTACTTGGTTCCAGCTAGAACACTCCCTGGAATCTTTCCCCTAGTTGTCTCTGAAAGAGAAACGAAAGAAGGAAGGTTCCTGAGATCCTGAAATCGGAGCTCCCTAAGCGGGCTGTGGCCATGGATGCTGAATTCGAAGCTGCTGAGCAGTTTGATCTGATTGAATGAGATGAACTGGGATGCCAATGTGGCTGGCCCTCCTCTTCCTGTACGCACTGCCCTTTGAGTAGAGCAGGATATATGGGGTCCTCTTCACTAGCCTTGTTACCCAGAAAGGTGTTGCTGGTCCCTTGTTATATTGCTCCTCATTACCCTGGACTTTACCTCTACAGTGTTGGTGAAGCCACTTCTGCTCTGAGCCAGAAATGTTGCAAACAGGTTTAGCTGTGGGCTGTCTCTGCTGTTGTGTCCAGCCAGTAAAGAGGTTTTGTGTTTTGCTTTAGTTCTGTGGAGTTGCAAGATCTCAAAGGCCAGGGAGAGTTAAATGCTTGACAGAGGATCTGGGCATTGAGTCTGTGGAGTCGGGGTATGAAAGGAGGAGGGAGGCATAACTGGTTTTTAACACCATGACTGTTCTATAAGAACTGGTCAGTGTCTGTTGACATTGGTGAATGGGGTACTGCTGCTTACAGCAAAGGGGGTACATTGATAGTGTGGGCCTCAGATGCACCAGTGGAATAAGGGTTATGGTCTCTGCTTTGACCTTTTTCCTCACTCACATCTGTTTCTTTAAATATAAATGAGCTGTGTGGTCTCATGTCACATCTCTCACGTGCTAGACAGCCGAAGCACTAACGGCAGCTTTTGCTGTGTACTTAAAACTAGTGCTCTCATGTGAGACCATTCCTGGGGGGTTGCTGCGAACAAAAGCAGATGGATGTATCATGGTTTCTGGGGTTCCTTCCTGCCTACCACCTCCTCTCAATTATGGTAAAAGCTTAATTATGGGTTAAAGGCCGTTGGACTTCCAACATTTACAAGTTCCTGGGAGAAGAAGCTGTGAGAAATGAGAAGTCAAATGAGCACCTGTTAAACTGGGGTGTTTCAGTGGAACACTGCAGGATTTGTCCTCACCTATCCCTGTGGACCTCGGGTGGAGCATGCTGAATGCGACCATCACCCGTCTGCCTCTGAGGAACTAATGTGCAGCCTAAGGGAAAAGGTGGCTTAATTTCAAATAAACTTTTTAGAAGTTTCAAAAAAAAAAAAAAAAGTGTGCTGCCACCGCGCTCGGCCTCAGACTGTCTTCCATCACAGCTAACCTTGAAACCCAGGACCCAACCGGTCCTCCCATCTCAGGTCCTCCTGCCCCACGGGCACAGCACGGCACATAGCACTGCACATGCATCTGGCTCTTGTGTTGTTCTGTTTGTTATTCATTATTTTTGGAGGTGTTAGCACTCAGGGGAAGACACTTGTGTGTCATGGTGCACCTGTGGAGGCCAGAGGACAACTTTGGCAAATCAGTTCTCTCTTTCTACCATCTGGGTTCCAGGAATCAAATGCAGGTAGTCTTTACCTATGAAGCCACCCCACTGCCCTTTCCATTTTTACTTTTTAATGTGAGAGACTTGACCATCTTAAAACATTGGCAGACTATAGAGAAAACAAATGTAATCCAGAGATGGTATATTTCCAGGTAAAGATCAACCTGTGATTGATTGAGTGCTTACTGGATTGGTTGATTGATTTGATTGTTTAGGACAAAAGCTCACCACATAGCTCTGTCCTGGAACTCACAGATATCTACCTGCCTCTGCTAGGAGTAAAGGTGTGCACCACAACCTGTGATCTTAAAAGGGATCTGTGCATTATAAGGAGGGAGAAAATAAGCTATGAAGCTTGCTTTTGCTTCCCTGTTCCTGTTGAGATTAGAAATGAAGAGTGATGTTCCGGAGAACCAATGTGTGGCTTGAGTAGTAGAGTGGTAAGGAATCTTACCCAACAGGTTCTCCAGGCCGAGCCACTCGGAATAAACTGCAGAATAAACAAATGCAATTGTAATGTTAATTCTGTTTACAGTGTGACTAAGAGTGGCAGCTTCTTCTCCACAGAATGTCAATCTAAGTGAAAAATCCCTTTAGTTATTTTAAAAGTAACTTTTGAATTGTCCTTTGTTTTAAAGGGATGAAGCTGGGCCTACTGGTGCACACCTTTAATCTCACCACTTGAGAGAGAGAGGCAGGCTGATCTCTCAGTTCAAAGCCAGCCTGTTCTACATAGTGAGTTCTAGGACAGCCAGAGCTACATAGTGAGACCCTGGGGCTTGGGGTTAGGAATGTGGGAGTAGGAAAGTGGCTCTGCAGGCAAAGGTGTGTCCTTTATCACTAAGTAGGGGCAAAAGGGATGTGCAGCTGAGCTGGACCTAGGTAGTATTCTTGGATACACTATGTTGTTGATTAAACTATTGGTTGTTTTTTTATTAGATATTTTCTTTATTTACATATAAAATCTTAACCCCTTTCCTTGTTTCCCCTCCAAAAAACCCTTATCCCAACGCCCTTCCCCCAGCTCACTATTCCACCCACTCCCCCTTCCCTGTTCTGATATTCCACTGGGATCTGGCATCCCAGCCACACTGGGGCTGCAAGCCTTCACAGGACCAAGGGTCTCTCCTCTCATATCCGACAAGGCCATCCTCTGCTACATATGTGGCTGGAGCCATGGGTCCCTCCATGTGTACTCTTTGGTTGTTGATTAAGTCCCTGGGAGCTCTGGGGGGACTGTTTGGTTCATATTGTTGTTCCTCCTATGGGGCTGTAAACCCTTCGGTTCCTTTTTCTGGCTCCTCCATTGGGGACCCTGTGCTCAGTCCAATGGATGGCTGTGAGCATCCACTTCTGTATTTGTCAGGCACTGGCAGAGCCTCTCAAGAGACAGCTATATATCTGAGCAGCTATGGGTGTAATATGACTTTGCTTTATGCTCTCCAGGTCCCTGCTGGACTTGTTTCAGAGTCATAAACTATTGTTTAATCAACATAGTGGCGGGGCATTTAAAACACAAATGGGCCTGGATAGATGAAACAGCTTAAGAACACGCACTGCTCTTGCAGAGAACCTGAGTTTAGGTTCCAATACCCTGGCAGCTCTCAGCAGACTGTAACTCCAGCTTCGGAGGACATGACACATTTCTGACCCCTTGGGGGCACTGCACATGTGTAGCAGCCCACACACAGACACATACTTTTCTGCTGTTGTTTTTGTTTTTGTTTTTTTTAAAGGAGCAAAATGGTACAAAGGGAAAGGCTGGCTTGAATTAGTCATATCAGCTGTTTGTTTTTATTATTGTTTTTTAAATAAAACAAGACGCTATGGTTTCTTTTTTCTTTCTTCTTCTTCTTCTTCTTTTTTTTTTTGCATTTGCTTTCCAGTTGTATCTTTATATTTTGTGAAATGAGATTGCAACCCCCAGAGCTGTTTGTCCACATGCCAAAAGCTCGGTTATCTCCTGTTACACTATGCTGTGCTGACTTCCAGCTACAGACAAAACCAGGTGAATTTGAGCAGAGAAGTTATCTGCTTAGTCTTTTATTGGGTTTCACAGATCTAGTTAGAATAATTACTGTACTTCAAGCATATAGATTTAAAATGTTCCTTAAATATAATGTCAGCTACTTTGGGAGATTTTAACACTCCTTTTTATTTTGTTATTCTTATTAAGGGCCAACTGTATTTGTTGGTAACAGACCAGGGGTTTCTTACTGAAGAAAAAATTGTCTGGGAAAGCCTCCACAATGTAGACGGTGATGGAAATTTCTGTGACTCAGAATTCCACCTTCGGCCTCCTTCAGATCCTGAGACTGTATACAAAGGTCAACAAGACCAAATAGATCAGGTAAATTGCTCACCCCCATCACACTGTTTAATGTACATAGACTTTCTCCCTTCCTCCCTCCAACCTTCCCTCTCTTTCTTCCTCCCTCCATTCCCACAGGGTTTCATTTTATAGCCTTAGCTGGTCTGGAACTTGCTATGTAGACCAGCATCCCTTGAACTGAGATCTGCCTGCCTCTACCTCCCAGATGCTGGCACTGAAGCCTTGTGCCCCCACTGCCTGGCTAAACTGCATAGTCTTCATTGAAGCAATGTGATGTTCAGAGCTGCTTGGGAGGCTGGGGGATGCCACTGAGCTCACAAGTTAGAACCAGCCGGGGCAACATAGCAAGATCCAGTCTCAACAAGGAAAAATCAAATTCTTTTCAAGTGTCACTTTGTTTACCTAAAACTTTTGATTCATCCATTAATTTGCCTGTGAGCTTTTCTCACATTTCCTAGAAAAGTGATTATTCTGTATGAACATCAGTTATAAACTATGATTCAGAAGGTGATTTATGTTGAACTGTGAGGGTCATAGTGAGGACTTTAAATTTTATTCTAATTACAGTAGAACAGTTATGTTAAGTGTTAAATGTGGAAACTGCATGAGCTACATGGTGTTTTTTTTTAAAAAAAAAACTGTTGTGTGGAGAATGCATAGCAAAGAAACAGGCATAAGCAGAAAACAGTGCTCCATTTTGATATATTTATTTACTTAGATTGTCTGAGTGGGTTTGTGTGCCACAGTATACATGGACGTCAGACAGTATGCAGATCTGTCCTTTCCTACCAACCATGTGGTACCAGGAATTTAACTCTGGTCATCAGGCTTGGCATTAAGAGCTTACACACACACACACACACACACACACACACACACACACACACACACGGGGGTAGAAGGAATATATGGTTTTACTTTTAAATTTTGGTTCTTGATGTTTTTGGGGTTTGGGGGGGTTTCTTGAATTTGACTTTGGCTACATTTACATTGCTTTAAAAATCATATTTGGGGTCAAGGAAACGGTTCAGTTTGTAAAGTGCCTGCTGTGCACAAGTGAGAACCTGAGTGTTAGCCCTAGTGGGTATATGCATGCACCTGTAACTTCAGTGTGCCCTAGTGGGTATATGCATGCACCTGTAACTTCAGTGTGCCCTAGTGGGTATATGCATGCACCTGTAACTTCAGTGTGCCCTAGTGGGTATATGCATGCACCTGTAACTTCAGTGTGCCCTAGTGGGTATGGCAGCATGCACCTGTAACTTCAGTGTGCCCTAGTGGGTATATGCATGCACCTGTAACTTCAGTGTGCCCTAGTGGGTATATGCATGCACCTGTAACTTCAGTGTGCCCTAGTGGGTATATGCATGCACCTGTAACTTCAGTGTGCCCTAGTGGGTATATGCATGCACCTGTAACTTCAGTGTGCCCTAGTGGGTATATGCATGCACCTGTAACTTCAGTGTGCCCTAGTGGGTATATGCATGCACCTGTAACTTCAGTGTGCCCTAGTGGGTATATGCATGCACCTGTAACTTCAGTGTGCCCTAGTGGGTATATGCATGCACCTGTAACTTCAGTGTGCCCTAGTGGGTATATGCATGCACCTGTAACTTCAGTGTGCCCTAGTGGGTATATGCATGCACCTGTAACTTCAGTGTGCCCTAGTGGGTATATGCATGCACCTGTAACTTCAGTGTGCCCTAGTGGGTATATGCATGCACCTGTAACTTCAGTGTGCCCTAGTGGGTATATGCATGCACCTGTAACTTCAGTGTGCCCTAGTGGGTATATGCATGCACCTGTAACTTCAGTGTGCCCTAGTGGGTATATGCATGCACCTGTAACTTCAGTGTGCCCTAGTGGGTATATGCATGCACCTGTAACTTCAGTGTGCCCTAGTGGGTATATGCATGCACCTGTAACTTCAGTGTGCCCTAGTGGGTATATGCATGCACCTGTAACTTCAGTGTGGAGAGGCAGAGACAAGATGACCCCTGGGACAGCCGGTCAGCCGTGAACACCTGAGTTCAGAACCCCAGTGTCCCTGTGAAAAGCTGGTCACAGCAATGCATTCCTATAACCCAGCACTGCTGTGCAGACAGGGGTCTCCTGAGAGCTGGCTGGCTACCTCACTTATCTTAGTCCAAAAGATGAACTTCTGCTTCACTGAGTCATCCTGTCTCAAGACTGTAATAAAGAGAGTAACACAAAGAGACCCAGTGGCCTGCTCTGACCACCATAGGTGTACGCCCAGGCACAAGAATGTACCCCCACCCCCAGAAAGATAGAGAACATGATTGACACTTGAGGTTGTCCTCTGGCTTCCACTCACATGTATGTGCACCTGTATACACATGCATATGCATATTTGAAAACTGTCTTTTTAATTGGGCATGACTCAAGCCTATAATTTTAGCATTTTAGAAGCTAAAGGAGGAGGAATGCTGTGAGTTTAATGTCTGCTATAGACTGAGACCTGTCTCAAAACCAAAGGAACAGCAATAAAAAGATAGCAGGACTTCCTGCATAGCACTTGCCTATAATTCCAGAACCCGAGAGGCCGATGCAGGAAGGTTCAAGGCTCTTCTGGGCTATGTAGCAACGTGGAGGTCAGCCAGGTCTATATAGCAAGGGCTTCCCTCAGAACTGAGTAACTACATAATAGAGTAAAATGAAAACAAGAATTACCCTTTGATCTGGGTGTGGTAGTATACAGCTGTAATCCCAGCCCTCAGAAGGCTAGCCTTAGTAAGACCTTGCCTCAGAGCATAACAAAACATTTGGGGGCTGGGGAGATAAATGAGTAAATAATCTTAGGAAGTTCTTGAAGTATCTCAAAGACAAACACTCGAGAGAGGAAGAGATAAACAGCTTTAGATGGTGGGATTGTTGAGTCTGTGTGTATGTGGATGTGGGAAGTACTAGATACGTAAAACCCAACAGTTACAGCTGTTACGGCGATTTCAGATGTCAGCTTTCTGCTTTCCTGCCTTGTCTGCATTTTCCATACTCATGTGCTTCTTTTTAAAACAAGAACTTTTTTCAATACTTTTCTTGAATACCTTATTTATGGATTCTAGAAAAGAATTCTAAATCTATGTAGAAAAATGATAATGCTGAAGTAAATGCTAGTTCTGAAAAGAAGTACTTAGAAATAAAGCTTTAAAAAAAATCTGTGCCATGGGGCTGGGCAGTTGGCAGCTCACGCCTTTAATCCCAGCACTCAAGAGTCAGAGGCAGATGAATCTCTGAGTTCAAGGCCAGCCTGGTCTGTAGATCAAGTTCTAGAATGACTAGGACTACAGAGAAACCCTGTTTCCAAAAACAAAACAAAACAAAATAAACAAACAAACAAACAAAAAACCCAAAAGAACCTGTGCTGTAAAAGCCGTCCTTAGAGCTCACTAATGGGTGTCTGCACACTGGCTGGTTCCTGGGTCACATCTCAGAGCTGAAGCTGGTTATGATTCAACTCCTCAGGACTACCTTATGGCACTGTCACTGCAACAAGAACAGCAGAGCCAAGAAATCAATTGGGAGCAAATCCCAGAAGGAATCAGTGACTTGGAGCTTGCAAAGAAACTCCAGGAAGAGGAGGACCGACGGGCCTCTCAGTACTACCAGGAGCAGGAGCAGGCTCAGGCTGCTGTGGCTACCACTATCCCTTCCACACAGGCCCAGGTAAAGCCGCAGCTCTGCCGGTCTCAAGCATGACTGTCCCTGCAGCAGGGTGACTGTCCCTGTCTGTTTGGGTGAAGCAGTTGTGTGTCAGCTCTGGCTCTTCAGCTGTTAGCATATCAGCACCTAAAGCTTTGGGCTTGTTGTTTTGTTTTATATTTGTAAATTTTATTTTATATGCATGAGTGTTTTGCTTGTATGTGTATCTGTGCACCTTGTGTGTGCCCTGTGCCTACACAAGTCAGAAGAGGGCATGTGATCCCAGAAAATGAAGTTTTGTACAGTTGTGAGCCACCGTGTGGGTGCTAGGAATTGAACCCAGGTTCTCTTAACTGCTGAACCATCTCTCTGGCCCTACCTGTGGAACGTTTGCACATTGTTCTAAGATTTTTGCTGTCTTAACATATTTCTCATTTCATGAAAATGTTTTTTAGAGGTTCTGATAAGATTATTCAGCCTTTTTCTTAAGTTATTTAGAGCTACAAATATAAACAACTTGAACAAAGTGCTTCCTTTGAATTAGAGGCAGCCTCAGGTTTTGCTGAAAGAATGCACTTCTTGGAGCCAGAGAGATATGGACTCATAGTTCTTGCTGGTCCTCTCTTTCTATTGCAAACACCTGGTCACGGCCCTGTCTCTCTCATGGCCCCCGCCCTATCAGTAAGCCAGAAGACTGCATCCCGAGGCTTCCTTAGACTGGCATTTAGCTCAATTTCCATTATGTATTCAGCACAGGGTAGCAGCTCTCTCCTTGTCAGGGCTATTGTTCATATTTTAAGCAGTAAAATATGATAGTCACACAAGTTTTACAAGCAAAATCTCATTCCATGAATTAAAAAGTATCCCTTTCTTTTATGCTAACCTACACCATGCCAGAACTTTTCTCGTTGGCATAGGTACACAAGAAAACAAAATGTCTTTTAGAATCTCATGAAACCATGTATAAAATTCACCACTAAAGGGCTGGGTGTTGGCTCAGCAGGTAAGAATGTGTGCTGTGCAAACATGAAGACCTGAGTTCAGTCCAAGTATTCACGTAAAAGGCCAGAGCTAAGTGTGCACCTAAAACTGGTGTGCAGACAGGATCTCAGCAGCTTGATGGCCACCAGCCTAGCTCCAGATTCTGTGAGAGAACATCTCTCAAGGAGATAAGGCTGACAGTGACAGATGACACCAGATGTACACCCTAGCTTTGCCTTCTCACCACACCCAAGTGTATGCACACAGATTTTCTCTCCCTCTCTTTCTCCATTAAAATACATATTAAACTCCCGCCTTTAAATCAAGTACAATCTACCCAAGCTTAGCAGGTGATTCCTATTATGTTAGAATTAGCTTTTCATTTTGTTCAAGTTCATAAAACACACTATTTTATATTCTCAGTTCTCAGGATTCTTGGGGATTTTTTGGTTTTTTGCTTTTAAGATCTGTTTATTATGATATTTAATGAAATCCTGTAGAAATACTATAGTTTACCAAAATTGCCATTTTAACATAAATATTTAAACTAGAAGCTTAAATAATTGTAGATAATTATGTATTTGGAATAGTGAATGCATTAATTAATTTATACATTAATTACTTTTAAATGAGATATCTTGTATATTTACTTCTCTCATATCCGACAGAAGCAACTTAGAGAAGAAAGGTTTGTTGTGACTTACGGTAGAGGGTGCAGTTCATCATGGTCAGGAGGACATGGCTGGTGGAGGTAGGAGTTAGTGCACAGAACTTCCATCCTTTCCATCAGGAGGCAGCAGCAGAAGCAAGGCAGGAAGACACGCCCTGCCACATCCCTCACACCTACCTTTATACAAGCCAGCTAGCCCTCTTCTCTAAGATACCCAAACCTCCCATGGCAACAGGCCAGCTATGGACCAGGGACATCTCCTATCCTGCCCCTAACACCTGTGAGCAGAAGCCGTGCCCCTGTGCCCCCAAAGCTTCTGTCTCTGTAAGGATGCCTTTGCCTTTGTGGCACTAGCTAGCTAGCTCTGATTCAGTGCCCAGAACAGTTAATCATTCCTTCCCATATGTGTTTCTCATACAGCAGGGCCAGCCAGCACAAGCCTCTCCATCAAGTATAAAACAGCCTGGGAATAATGAACGGAAACGCAAGGAACCTCGGGAAAAAGACAAAGAGAAAGAAAAGGAAAAAAATAGCTGTGTGATTTTGTAGGGAATGCTGGCATCTGTGGGAACCACCTATGCAGATGGCGGAACGGAAGACCTAGTACCTACCGTCTGTGCCTGATCTCCAATGGGATTTGCTCATGTTTTCCAGGGAAAGGTTGTTACTTTGTTACAATCAACTTTTTCAAGTTACACAATACACTCTTTATGAGCTGGAGTTTTATGTTACAAGTTGGAACTGTGTGTTGTCACTCATAGCCAAATGAGTATATCACTATTTTGTGTCTAGTGACATTGCAACTCCAATCAGTTAGTAAGCTACTGTGTCCTGTGTGACAATGGATGGAGGTCACCGAATGAGTTTGATCCTTCTCAAGATGTAATTATTAGCACAACTATTTCTGAAACTTTACATTGTTAAATTATGTTCTAATCCATGAGAAATGAGGAGTTTAATATAGAGGAGGTAGAAAAAGCAGGAATAATGACCCTTCATTGTACATTGAACTGGTTCAGCCCTTGAACAGCTTTACCTTTCTTTAGTAATGTACATTTTAGCTATTACCTTGAGAACTGATAATGGAGCCTGGATCCAATTTAGACAGACCTTTTTATTTTAATTTTCCAATAGCAAAAAAACAAAAAACAAAAAACAAAAAACAAAAAAAACAAAAACAAAAAAAAAACCAAAACAAAAACAATGACACTAATACTTATAACCTATCCAGATGAGATACTGATATTGAAGAAACCTGAAGGGTGGCTTCTGCTTGATGAGGCTGTAATACACGAGTGAGGAGAAGACCACACTTGGGTTCAGCCTTGTAAATACGAGGACAGAGAAGAGCAGAGTTCACTGTCTACCTTTTTCTAGAATTACCTTGAACCTTAAATTTTAAATCATGTTTAGTGTTAGAAAATTAAGCATAGTTATTTAAACCAATAAAAAGCACATTTCTGAAGGAGAGTTAATCTCTTAACTCTAATGAAAAGATATTAATAAAATTCTAAACATAGGTAGGAGTCTGAATTTATGTAAAAGCAATCAGATTTTTTAACTTATGAGAACCAAATAAACCTAAGACATCTTACATCATTTATAGGATTCTGAAAGAATATTTACTCAGCTTTGTGATGAGGCAGCACATATTGTATTTCTAGATACAATTTGGAAAACTATCCTTAACATGCTTTTTATATACTTTGTATTTAGAGTTCTTTTCAGTCATTTTTGAAGATTATTGCCAGTGCACGTAGCTGTGTGATTTATTCTAAACCTCAGTAAATATTCAGGAGCATCACGGATTGAACATTCAGTTAGAGAATATTTCTTGTGGTCTGGAGGCAATGAAAGACTACCAAAAGAAAGTAGTGTGGAGTGTAAGACGATTGTCATTGATGTTTCCCATGATCCCAAACCGCTGTAGGCTGAATACATATGTAAAAAGTAGAGTTTTATTTATGAAAAGTATTGTTCTAAGAGTAAAAATCCTTCAGGGCCATGCTGTATCCTTTCTATTCTATATTACATGTCTATTTATGTCCTTTGTTGTTTCTTCAGATTTTCTATACTAGCATGGGGACAAATCAGGGAACCTGCCTGGGGTATAATTTGTGTATAAAACACCTGGTAAGTCTCTTGATTCCAACCTAGAGTGAGTATGAATTGTGAGAGGTCAGACCCCTTGGGGTGGGCCGACCTCAGCATAAACACCCATGGTAGTGCTCTGACTGGACTGTGCTGACTGGAGGAAAAAGCTCAAACCTCAGAGTTTGCTTTTCCCAGAACAGTCTAATATTTTAATTTAGAAAACAATAAATCTTTAGTAATTTTAAAAAGTATGCTTGAGGCATATTTTTCCATAATTATATTATAATATCTAGTTATTTCCCTTGAAGAATCTATATGTTTTCTTATTTTTTTCCAAATATAATACTGCCAATACTGCATTTCCTTTAGAAGAAAAAAGAAAAGAACAAAACAAACAAACACAACTCACTGAAAACCATCAGCATTGCTGTCAGAGAAGGAGTCAATGTGTACTTAAGATCAGTAAAGCACTGTGTTTGTTAACCCGACCTGTTCTTATATGTGATTTCCAACTTGGGCTTGGCTGCATTCCTGGAATTCAGTTTGATATGACAAGAGTTATATCAAACTTATTATAATGTTTGTTTTGATTACTGTGGGAGAGGTTAAATGTTTGACTCTATTAAAACCAATTTCTGAGTTATGCTTCCCTGTCCCTGAAGGCTTGTCAAGGTTCTAAACTGTCACATATTTATTTCCTCTGTTTTGCTCAAGGTAGCAAGTGATGTTCAGGCATATTATTGCTTATTTGGGTAAATAGGACTTTGAAAATGGTATTTTGAGGGATTTTTTTCCCTTACAATACTTTGTAATACTTGACATTGTTATACAAATATTGCTAACAGATGTCACAATTTAAACATTTTAGAGCTTAGTGATTCTAGGCTAAATTTCAGGCACATTGGACTCCTGTGCCAGTACCGCAGGAGTGCTAGCAGGAGGGTGGAGCAGCAGATAGAGCCCTGGCGCTTTCTCCTACTTTCAGAGCATACTCTTAGTGGCCAGTCTGTAACAATGTGCACTTCTTCATTGGTAAGCCTGTGGTGTCAGCAGTGCTGTGACCTGCACTAGTTTATCAGTACCTAGAATCATGTATGTGTTTCTGAAGTAGGTTTCCATGACTTCTATTTAGGTCTCAAAGCAATCTGAAACTATCAGATTTAAAAGTTGTGAATATTTAAAAATATTCACATAAACCTACCTGCACTAGGAGTATCACCAAGTGGTACAGCATCTGCCTGCAGTGCACAAGGGCCTGGGGTCAATTCTTAGCAGATGTATAGACACACTGGCAGCTAATCGCAGCAGCGGCCTTAGGCCCAGTCAGTGTGGATGGGTAGGATAACTCCCTCCATGCTTCAAGGTCAGGCTAGGATTTGAGCAAGTCAGAGGCTTAAGTTTGGAATTATGTTCTAGAAGACTATATATATATATGTGTGTGTGTGTGTGTGTGTGTGTGTGTGTTCTTATTTCCTCTTTTCTGTATTTTAATTTACCACATAGTATGTTTTGAATTCTTTCTCATGCTCCTTGATCTTGTTACCTAAGCAAGTTAATGTCAGATGTTAGTTGACTAAATTTTCTGTTAGCCATTCTGTGTGTGCACAAAAGCTTCATACATAGCATTTACTTTCCATAAATCATAAACTCACCAGACCTTGAGGACCACAGAGCATATGTGAGAGAAAGGTATGACTTGTGTTCACTGTCCCTGCTGGCATGTGAAGAAATGTTTGTAAAATTCTTGCAAATTAAGGCAAGAATTTCTAGGACTGTCCCCAGTCTTGCTTAAATTTTGACATGGTCTTGCTATATATAGCCAGGCTGGCTTGGAATTGACTGTTGTAGCCCTGGCTACCTTCAAACCCAGAATCCTCTGCCTCAGCTTCGCACTGCCATTCTTACAGGCATATATTGCCATACCCGTCGTGTTGAAACTTTCCTGTAGAACAGCAAACAGCAAACTGATTACATGTTGCTTTCTGATTCATTGTACCAGTTATATTTTTTTGACAGAAATCTTACAGACTTGTACCTAACACTGTCTTAGACATACAATTTAAATTGAAAAATAAATGTTTGTCAAAATAAGGCAGAGACATTAGAAGATAGTCATTCGTTTATATTTTAATGAATTAGACGTGTGAAATTCTGGCTTATTTTGGTGTTTGAAACCTGACTTTATCAGGGTGTGGTAATACATACCTGTCATTCGGTTTGTGGGGCTGAAGCAGGAGGATTCTAAGTCCAAGGATACTATGAGCAAATCGTAAGACCCTGATTCCAAAAACAAACCTGACTTTGTCTTGTTTTGGCAATCATTGTGCCTCAGTTTACTTTATGTGCAGGGTGCTCCTCTTCCCCTATGTCTTGCCCCCACCCCCCACCCCGTGCTTGGTTCTCCTGTGTAAATGCCATACATTAGCACTGAGAATTACTGAGAACATCACAGATACTGCACATTCTCTGTTCTTCAATGTACATTTTCTATAATGACTTAAATCAGTTTTATGTTATTAGAATGTGTAGAATTCTTTCGATTGTGGCATCATGGCTTTCAAAAATATATTTTGCAGTTGCTTTTGTATTTGGTAGGCTAGTGTCAAGACCAGGAGTATCTGAGCATAGAAAATGCACTTTACGAATCTCTTTTCCCAGGATCCTCTACAGACCCAGCTTTTAGAGCCCCTTGATCAGCCAGGGTGGAGCAGTCCTTCCAGGAACTGACTTTGCCCTCCCCACTGCTGTCAGTGTAGACAACTTATTTGTGACTTAGTGTAAAAATGAACTCTGATCCTGTGCAAGTCAAATCCTTTAGACAGCAAGTAAGAAACCCTAAAGGACCACATGTGAGCCGTAGAGTCTGTGGTCTCTGGAAGTTAGCATCTTTGTTACTAAGGCCTGACACTTTTAAACTGTTAAAGGGAAGAACTGAGCTTACTTTTCTTAGGTAACAGTTTAAAATAACTTTAAATTAGAAGCTCCCTAAAGGGAATGAATTACAGAGAAGATAAAACAGGAAGAAATCTTTCAGGATGTTGAAAAACTTACTTTGAAAATCTATCTAAAATTTAATTCATGCATGTCTTTACTTAATCCTGGTGTTTCTGCTCTTAGGAATTAGAGCTTAACATTAATATATGCATATATTTTTTTACATGTAGGACTCAAGAGAGCTAAACTCAATAAACAGGGTAAAAATCTTCAACTCTTGCCTCAAATTCAATGGTCCTTTGTCCTGACATGTTAGTTAGGCTTGTCTAATAAGCTGGTATTTCAGGGCATGATACCCTCCCATTAACTAAACTACCACGGCAGAGACTGGAAATCTCAGCTTTGCCCCATGGTAAAGAACAAAAGCCCTCTTGTCCCAGAGAGTGCCCATTTTATCTAGCATGACTTGTAAAGACCTCCTCAGCTCACATCACCATTTGTTACTGGTCACCTTCTAACCGTTCTGTCCACCTGTCACATCTGGAGAGGCAAGGCTGCCCTGTAAGTAAGGGCTGCCCAGCATGGAGCCCTTGGCAGGCAGCACTCACTCCTCTGGCTCCAGTATTCATTTTACATCTCCATGTGGAAAGTCAGGAAGCATAAGTGCCCACTAGAAACCATGAGTCACTGATGACACTTTAACAGAAATGCCCTATGAAACAGCTATAACTCAGGCGATGAGTTTTAAAACAGAGACTGGTGTTTAACCTATGAAAATGATGTCTGGTTTGTCAGAATATTTGTTGCTGTTCTCTCCCACCCATTGTTTGTGTGACATAACCACTGTGACAGGGTGCGGTATCTCTTCACTTCCTAGGAGTTTTCTAGTAGTTTTTGTTAAGACTTATTTTCCTCAATAAAATGACAGATGTCATCACAGATCCACATAAAACCAGTCACAGAAGAGTGCTGTGTGACTGCAGGATGGTGGAAGGGATAATCTGTGGGCAGCTCGTCTCCTGATGCCAGCACATTGGCTCTCGTCCGTGACAGGCTGGATAATGAGGCTGACCGGTAGACCTGGGAGAGCAACATGCCATGGAATGCTGACGGACTGAGGCTGTCATTTCAACACTTGTAAGCAAAAGAAACAGGCTGTCTTCCCCCACTTTGCGATGGCACATGGAGCTGTGTGCTAGCTGGAATGGGCTCTCTGAATCGACCATGGGGACTGAGCGCCTCCACTCACGTTTCCTGTCCGTCCTAGCATCCTTTCTGTGTCTAATAATTCATTCTTTTGCTTTAAATGCAAGTGAAGAATAATGAATAAGGGAGGGATTGACATAGAAGCAGTAGAATATGCTCTTTGAAAACAGACACCTGAGATGCACCTACCCCTCGCAGGGCTCAGCTGATTTCTGTGAAATAGACTGTTTAAAATGTCAATCATGCTAAGAGCACCTCTAAAAATTATGTCTTCAATTTCAAGTTTCACTTTTGGAAACTACTCCTGAAAAGACATTGAATATAGGTGGGAAAGTATAAAATGTTTCTGACTCAATGATTCAGTATTATTCAGTGTTTAATCTCAAATTCCTTGTAACACAAGTGTAGTGTCATCGTTGGATTAAAACGTTGGATGTTTTTGTTAATATACTTAAAACTGTAACCAGTGAATAACACCGTAGTATTTTTTATTATAGATTATATTTTATTTCAATAAACTTTGATATTTAGACTGAATATTCTGTGTGTTAACTCGTCACCCTAAGCTGCAGTCTGTATGGCTGGTCACACTTACCCGAGACTCATTAAGATCAATGTTTGACGTAACTCTAACCTTGGTTCTTGTGAGGAAGAGTCACCATCTCACACAGCTCTCTTATTGGAGTCAGGCAGGCAAGCAGAGCTGAATAGGATCATTTCTTCCTTCCACGATGGGTTCCAGGCTGCCAAGCTAGTGCCACAAGCACCTCTGCCCACTGAGCTATCTAAATTTGTTTGATAAGTGATTCAGAGCAGTGTATGCTGTAGCACAAATCTGGTATTGAAGTGAAAGGGCAAGTGTAATGCGGCTTTTAGAAACTCGTATTGTGGTCACAATGGAGGTCCACACTAGGAGTCAGCACTAAGTGGCTGAAGCACCAGGACTGAGCTAAAGGCCAGCCTCGGGTGTGGGGTGAGACGTTGCCTTAAGTTTCAAACAAAGGTTATTTTGTTCTAAAGGGCACCAGCCAGAGGCCAGCTACCCTTACTGAGTGACTAAGTTCAAACTTCAACCACGCTCCTACTTAGACTCTCAACTGTCAGGGCTACTACTACATCTACTTAAAGCTATCAGATGGCCGGGCGTGGTGGCACACGCCTGTAATCCCAGCACTTGGGAGGCATAGGCAGGCGGATTTCTGAGTTCGAGGCCAGCCTGGTCTACAGAGTGAATTCCAGGACAGCCAGGGCTACACAGAGAAACCCTGTCTCGAAAAAACCAAAAAAAAAAAAAAAAAAAAAAAAACCAAAAACTTAAAGCTATCAGGAGGAGAACAGAAGCCAGATGTTGAGACAGTTATGCCTACAATAAAATTATTCAAATTAGTTCAGTGAAAAATCCTGAACCATGCAAACCTCACACCACTTGCCATCAATAACTGCCTCCTCCTCCTGTAGCAGGGTGAAACAACCTGGTGGGTAGTGACACAGCCTTTCTTTAAGAGTTAAAAAAAATTAAGTTCACAATGAGATAGCACGTTACACCGATGAAACAGCCGACACCAGGAGTACTGCCAATGCCCAGGTTTGAATATGGGCAGTTTCAGACACAAGATGCAAAGATAGTACAAACTTCAGAACTCCCCAGCAGTTTCCTGCAATGTTAAATATACACTGCTTTGTGTAACACCTGTCAATTCCAAGCCTACTTAGCTTGGAGAGAAATTAAAACATGTACAGAGACTGTTAACACAAATATTCAAAACTGTTTTTTCTTCAAACGGCAAGCAAGCTAAGTTTCCATCAATAAGTGAAGGTACAGGAAATGACAGTACGTAGGTTCAAACGGGCACCTACAGAGCAAAAAGAAAAGAACTGACAAAGCAACACTGCCCAAATGCAAACTCTGCATTGAGTTTAAGGATGTTTTTGTATGATTCTAGTTATTCAAAACTTGAAAAATAAAATGCAGCAGTAGCTGTCTACGCTGGAAGTGCTTTGGGGTGAGCAGGAAAGGGTGGAGGGCTGGAGAGATGACTCAGTGGTGAAGAGCATGTATTGCTCTTGCAGAGGACCACCTGGAACTCCAACCCCAGGGGAACTGAACTCATGTGCACACACACACAGAGAGACACACATGAGTGCACATAATTAAAATTAAATCTAAAAAAAAAAAAAAGAAAAAGATTTTCAGTGATAGTCTGTTCTTTGATCATGACAGAAGTGGCACAGTTTGTTGATAGCTGTGTTCTGATCATCTGTAAATTCCACTTTAAAATAATTTCAAATGCTTTTATACATTAGCAAAAAACAAAAACTGAAATATTAAAAATTCTAACTAAAGCTGGGAATGGTGGAATCCTAGCACTTGGGAGGTAGAGGCATGTAGATCTGTGAGAGTTCAAGGCCATCCTGGTCTACAGAGCTAGTTACAGGAGAGCCAGGGCTGTTACACAGAAAATCCCTGTCTCAAAAAACCAAAAGCAACAGCAACAACAACAAAAACATGTAGTCGAAGAGAAAGCATTAGGACCTGAGCTCCTCCAGAATCCATGCTTTTTTAAAAAGTGGGGTGTAGTAATTAAAAATGGCCCCCACAAAGGCACAGGTTTGAATAGTTGGTCCCCAGTTGGTAGAACAGCTGGGAAGGATAAGAAGTGGCCTTTTTGAAGAAGCTGTGTCACTGGGGGTGGGCAGGCTTTGAGGTTTCAAAAGACTTATTCAATTCCCAGTGTGTCTCTCTGCCTCCTCCTTGAGAACTCTGTTTTGCTCCACCATCATAGATTCTCACCCTCTGAAACCATAAACCCAAATAAACACTTTTTTAAAAATAAATACACATTGCTTTGGTCATAGTGTTTTATCAGAGCAATAGAGAAGAAATTAAGATGTGGGACATGGGAGTGTGCATGGAGAAGAGGGCAAATCCCAGGGACTGCGAGTCATTACAGATCCCATCCCCAAAAACAAGGTGGAGCGCACCCGAGGAAGGATACCTGAGGCTGACCTCTAGCCTCTGTGTGTGTGCACATGCACAAAATTTCATCTGACATAACATCAGAAAACAAAGAACTGTTAGTGCAAGACTCATACACTAAAACCCTGAACTTGTGTTACTTTCCCTTTGTCATTCCATGACCACTGGATTTGTGTGTGTGTGTGTGTGTGTGTGTGTGTGTGTGTGTGTTGGCTTCCAAAGTGCTGGGATTAAAAGTGTGCACCACCACACTCAGCTGTTTTGTTTTAGGCAGGTTTTTTTTGTTTGTTTCTTTTTGTTTTGTTATGTATTCCATGCTGACTTTGAACTCCTTGTTCTGCTGCATTGCCTCCTAAATGCTAAGATTATAGGCATATGCCATCACAACCAGATTTTTTTTTGTTAAATTTTGTAGTAGTGCTCTTGAAGCCAAGGCTTAAAAGTTTTTTGGTGCTAAAATTACAGGTGTACACTACTGTGCCAGGCTTGAATATGTCAAATTTGAAGAGCCTGAGAATACTATTTGTAGGGGACAGCAGAAAAGATTCATCTGCAGACAAGAGGATGGTTTAAATGTTGTACTTTATGAATAATAAGGGTAAAAAATAAGCATTTTCCAGGAAGGTTTCAAAACAATCTAACTTGCAATGGAGGAGGTGTAGGAATGGAGGGAGGTGGTAGGTTACTGTCTAAGCACAAGCCAAGTGCTTTCTATGCAACTCCTAAGCCTTGTATTCTCACTTGCATTCTTTTGCAGGTGAAGTACATGAGTTTAGTATCTTGCTCACACTGGTTTCCTTGAATAATTACAAGCCTTCAGTTGGTTTGAAACCATCACAAACTCAACACAGCAATGCAGCATTTGGACAGCGCCATACTCTCTCTAGGCAGGGAAAGAGCCAGTCTTCTTGTAGAAAACCCTTTCACCGACTCTAATTAGTGACCTAATTAGTCTTCAGAGCTACTCACCACTCCTAAATAACCCCATGCAGTTTTCTCAAGTTTTCTAAACTAGAAAAAGCTGTAAGCACGGCTTACACTGTTGGGCTCTTCAGAGTAAGCAAAGACTCTAAACACTCAAAGCTAATTTAATTGTGCTGAGAACTGAACAAAGAGACTCTTCCACATCAGGCAAGACTACTAGCCACTAGACGTATCCACTCCTTCAAAAGACCTGTAACCATTTTTTTTTTTTAATGATCTGTGTAGCCCAGGCTGGCTGTACATGTCCCACTATGTATTTCTAACATGTGTTTGCAAGTTCACGTGTGTGAATGCACTGATGTATGTGTATGTAAACCCAAGACTGACATCCAGTGTCATAACAACCTCCAACCTTTATTTTTTGTGGCAGAATCTCATCAGGTAGCCCTGGCTAGCCCTGAAGTCATGGGGGCTGGCTTTCCTGCCTCGGCCTTCCAGAGTGCTGGAATTAAGGCATGAGCAGTCACATCTGGAGCTGTATATAGTGTAAGTGCATGGTGTATAGATGGTGCAGGTGTGCATGCCTATGTCAAGGCCAAAGAAGTCTCAGGTATTGTCGTTCAGTCTCTGCCTTACTGCCCAGAGACAAGGGTTCTCACGAAAGCTGAAGCCTGGTCTGCTGACTGACGAGCCAGCACACCCTAAGACCAACACTGGAGTCAGAGGCACACATGAACATGACCCATCTTTTTAAGATTTTTTTTTTAATATGAGTGTTCTATCTGCATATACACCTGTGTCCCAGAAGAGGGCACTGGACCCTATTATAGACGGTTATGAGCTACCATGTGGGTACTGGGAATTGAACTCAGGACTTCTGGAAGAGCAGCCAGTACTCTTAACCACTGTGCCATCTCTCCAGCCCCATGGTCTGTCTTTCTATGTAGGTGCTGGGGATTTGACCTTAGATCCTTGTGCTTGTAGGGAAATCACTCTTGCCACAGAGCCATCTTCCTGGTTCTTCAAAACTACCTTCTTAATAGCATTTCAGTAGACTGAGAATGTAACTCTGTGCCTGACAGGAGACTAGTTAAAAAAAAACTAATCAGAGAAACATTAACTAGTCAAGAAATTCTGAGATGCACAGATGAGGACTGCGCAGGACACCAACTGTGACCTTGGTTGCTTATGAGCACCAAAACATAAAAGTGCCACACTGACTCTAGCCACCAACAGGAGCATTACCCAGTCTACAGCCAGCTAGGCAGTGAACACTGAGGGTTCTGTTTTGCCACTCACAAGTGTCAGGAAGTAGAAAATGGTAGTTGATATGGATATACTCAAACTATACAACTTAACACTGGACATGGACACACACATATCTTCTCCAAAGCTGAGGGCTATAGAGCAGGAAGGGCAGATTCTGAGATCCAGCTCTCAAGATGGACTTGGCAGTCCACAGCTTTAATCCTAGTAATTAGGAGGTAGAGGCAGAGGCAGAGGCAGGCAGATCTCAGAGTTCAGAGCCAGCCTGGTCTACAGATGAGTTCAAGGACAGCCAAGGTTGTACAGAGAAACCTTGTCTCAAAAAGAAAAAAAAAAAAAAGAAAACAAACAAAAGAAAAAAGAAGAGGGTTCCCTAAAGAACCAGACTCCAGAGTCCCTTGGCTTACAACCACAGCTCATGCCCCTACATCCAGGACTAGACATGATCAAGAACTTCTACAAAGACTCCACATCAGAGTACCACTCCTCCCATCCTTCAATAGGCATGAGCAGACCAATGTTGGCACCAAGATTCTGGACAGTTTGGGTTATGGTGGCTGGTGTCTATAAAGGGTTTTGGGAAACTGTGGTGAAACAAGTGGTGTTCTAAATCTATTGTCAAGATCTTTCCTACTGAAGATGCTATAACAAAGGGTTATAGAATTTCCAGCACATTCCTCATGACTAGAAAAAGCTTGACACATATCCTAGAAGCTGCTTGGGACTCACTAGCAGGAAGGCTGAAGGACTTGCCCTTGAAACTAGAAGAATCAATCAATCTCTCTCTCTCTCTCTCTCTCTCTCTCTCTCTCTCTCTCTCTCTCTCACTCTTTCTCTCTCTCTCTCTCCTTCCCTCCCCCCCCCCCGTGTGAGTGTGTGTGTTTTAATCTCATGAAACCTGATTGTTTCACCCAGCTAGACTGTGTTCTTAGCACTATCTGGGGAAGATGGGAACATTATCACAAAACGTTCTTCCCAATTCTGAGTTCCAGCCCAAATTCTGAGTGTTGGGATTCAGCCATCAAAACGTGAAGATCCCCCACAAGTGCACTCACTTGCTCAACTCAGTATGAGACCCTCATGACACAAGACACATAGACAAGATCTCCTTCAACTACAGGGTCTGATACCATGCAAACCTGAACAAGTTTGTTGCTCCTTATACAGAAAATCTACATTCAGTTTACAATTAAAAAGGTTCTGAACACTTTAGCAACTATACAGAATATGAAGGTTTATTTCCAAAAAGATTACATTTTTTTTAACCAGGATACACAGATGCACTTAATGTAACAGTACCTTCTGCAAAAATAGGTTACATAATACTCCGAAATGCAAGGAACAATCTTATTCTCTAAAAATTAGACAGCAGGCTTCTGAAGCTCAAATAGCCTTCAGGATGGAGGCAGCAAACACTGGTGACACCACAGAGCTATGCTGCAAAGGAAACCACTACCATTCAGCGGCAAACCACTCATGTTCACACAGCGCCACACAGAACAGCCTCAGGCCAATCCTTTCAAATGGGTCTCAGTGCTGCAAGAAAAGGTTGAATGGTACACAAAACTATGAAAAGTTTCAACAGAACTATTTAAACATCTTCTCTAAAATTGAGAAAAGAAATCGTGTTAAATTTTTTAAAAAGAAAAACAACAGTCAGCTAGAACTCTCAAGCAGTCAGAGGTCCTCCTAGTAAGCAGTCAGGGAAAGTTTACAGGAGATCTCAATAAATTATTTTGACGCCACAGACGGACGCTGGCGTTAAAATCGCCGTGGAGGTCCACTCTTAAACGGCTTGAACCCAGAGCTGCTTCCTCTTGGCAGGGAGTTGCCACTCATCTGTACAATCCTGTTCACTGGGGATGCAGTGCTGAAGGGGGTTAAAGGGGAAACAAAGGTCAGAACAAACAATCACAAGCACTGCAGTCTCAACACTGCCCCTCAGCGGCACGCAGGCTCTCTGCTTTGCTCACCTACAGCAAGACTCTAGTCCTGCAAGGGGCACATCATTACCAGCCCCTCCTTTCCTGGAAATATATCTTGCTTTGTTTTTCCAGACAGGGTTTTTCTGTGTATCCCTAGCTATCCTGAAAGGTCACCCTGTAGACCAGGCTGGCCTTGAACTCAGAGATCAGCAGGCCTCTGCCTCCCAAATGCTGGGATTAAAGGTGTGCACCACCACTGGGCCTGGAAGTATATCTTGTCCAAAGCACAGAGTTTTTATGGTGGGCAGCAACAGTGGGACCCTGGCACTCTCATTTCAATGCCCACCTCTTCAGAAGCCAAGGCTATGCAGAACAAGACTACAGCTAGGCTTCTGCGATATCCACCCTAGATCAGCAGCAGCAGTGACTTGTGCAGAGCCTCGTCGGGGCTCCCTACCTCCTCTCAATCCCTTTTTACACAAGATCTAATTATGGAGGCGAGGCAAAGCTTAAACTCAAGATCCCCCTTCAGTCTCCCTCTGCTAGTCCTAATTCACACACCACTCTAACCCACTCAGATCGGGGCGGGCAGGCGGGCCTCTCTAGCCTGCTTTAATTAGTAGTGTTGAGGAGGTTGTGGTACACACTAGAGCTTCATGAACTAACTACCAGAAAGTCAGTCAATAATATCTGCCGTATCTTTATATTGAGAGCAGCGCTACAGATGCCAGAAAGTGACAGGAAGAAGGCACTCCAAAACTCTATCATGACGGGCAGTGAAGTGCTTCTAATAAAGCCAGCTGAGAACTCTGGGTTAAGTTTGTGACCTACAGAAGCCACTGTGGTTTTGAAGTAAGTAAATGACACAACAAAACACGTGGTTCCACAGCCATGTTCAGAGAGTGTGAATATCACAAGCTCTCTGGGAAGCAGGGGCTGGCCACAGAAAGGGGCAGCATCAGAAATGTGCTTAACATCTGGACGCCATTTTGAATTTCTTCTAAGAACAAAGAAAGATCAAGCTTGGGCCATGTTTCCCCTGTTAGGGTTTTGAGGATGGCAGCACTGAGGGGTAAAAGAAGCTTGAGGCAAGAAAAAAATGAAGTTGGAGAGCAACAAGTGTGCCTGCATCCTGGAGCCACCACAGAGGCCTGACAACGAGGGGGCAGTGAAGAGTGATGTGGGAAGCTCGGCTGCTCGAAGGAGCCGAAGAGGAGGCTGACAGGGACAAAAGGCTGAGGGCTGAGAGCTGGGCACGGTGGCACGCACCTTCAGTCCCAGCACTCAGGACGCCAGGCAGAGGCAGGCAGGTCTCTTGAGTGTGAGGCCAGCCTGGTCTACAGTAAGTTCCTGGACATCCTGGGATATGTAGTGAGACCCTGTCTTGAAAAACGGAAGGAAGGAAGGAAGGAAGGAAGGAAGGAAGGAAGGAAGGAAGGAAGGAAGGAAGGAAGGCAGGCAAAAGAGAGAAGGGAAAGAAAAGAGAGGAAGAGAGAAAGAAGGGGTGTGTGTGCTGACATGCTGACATGGTGGGGCTGTACCTGGAAGGCTGAGGCAAGAGAATCCTGTCTTGAAGACAGTCCAGTCCAAAAGACTGCTTCCGAATGAGGAAAGCAACAGAGTGAAACAGCAGACTGTAAGGAGCCCCAGAACCAAAAACCTAAACAGAACAAGTCACTGGTGCTCTTTGAACCACACATGGCACTGTTACGAGGACACGACACAGGAGTAAACAATAGGATAGCAAAGCAGTATGTCCTCTAAACAAGGGTGTGGGACACAGGACGGGAGAGAAAGATGGTGAGGCTGCCGAGACAGCACTGACACCAGAGTAAGAAGAGAAAGACGAAGCTTGCTGCTCTACCTCAGACAGGCTTGAGGTGAGTGTGTGGCGCTGGACTCGTTGTGTAACAAGGAGTGGACCAATCTACCGTCCGCTTCCCTGACCTACTCAGTGGTAAGCACAAGGTTATGTGCATGGCCTCCATCTAGGACCCACTTGCAAGAATGCTAGTTGTTAACTTAAAACAGGGAGGACAATCTTACAAACCAGTTGCCAACTCAGTCTTCCGTAGACCCAGTTCTCAGGAAAGGTTTGGGCATTCCTCGGGATTTACTATCTGCAATGTAATTTCTCAAAAACTCTAACAATCTTTAGGAAAAGGACTACCCAATTGCATGACCACAGAAAAAGTTGTTAAAGGTTCGCTACTCACCTCGAGTGCTGGGTTATCATGCCTGCTCCTGCCCGGCCATCACCTATCCGTCGTGTGTCGTGGTAGCTAGGTCCTTGGGAGGGTGGCCCGTGCCACTCTTTCCTTGGTCCACTTGTGTCCCGTCCATGACGTTCCACAACATGCCGTTCTTCAGGGTAGTGCTGGGAACAGCACATGAAAAGATGAGTCCTGGCCCTTAGTCCCATGCCCTGCCGCACTCCACTGTGCTTCAGTATCAGGTCAAAGCAGTATGATGTCTGAGAGTGTAGTGTAGCACATGAAGGAGTGACCACCTACTCTGACAGGAGTTCCTTGGTACCTTTATTTCTGTGTCCACATCCACTACTACTCCAGCACTATTTGGGCACAGGCATTTCAAATGTCTGGATAAATCTCTACGTATACACAAGCAGTCAAAAGTTAAAGAGTACTTGAGGATGGGTATATGGTCAAGCTATCAGAACAGTTTGCAAACGGTTCAGAAAGGCTGTCCTGGTTTACCCAGCAGGTCTCAGTGCTGAAACCTGTACAAGTGCTCCATTATGGCTATACAGAGTGTGGGGACACAGGAACACACGTATGGACAAGAGGAGGAGTCAAGGGCTGCTGACACCCAGCTTAGGCAAAGCTGTCAACATCTACACAAACTTAGATACAATATCAGCCACACAACTGACAGACATTATAGACTTCTGACAAAGAATTCAGGCTCTTCTCCTCAGGAGACGTTTTTAAAGGAGGCTTTCTGAATGTACAGTACTGGTGTAGAATAATTTCTTAAGTTCTATCCTAAATAAAACAATAACTGTATCATATGCTTAATTTTAAGTTTTGGCTAGGGTAGCCAGGTTAATGAACTCATGTAAACATTAATATGAAGTACTGACACATTAATACTTCATAACCATGAGACCAAGAACCTACTTCATTAATGTGCTGGATGAGAGGATATACAGAGATATAGTTTATGACAAGATTTTAAAACATTTTCTGGTTAAAACAAAATTTATCACTGAGGGCTGGAGAGGCTTAATACATATAGTATTTTCATCCAAGGATGACTGAAGTTCAAATCCCCAGAACCTACATAAAAGCTGGGTAAGAAGCCTGGAGCTTTAATCCCAGTATTTGGGAGTCAAGAGGTAGGTTGATCTCTGAGTTTAGGCTACAGAGAAAACCTGTCTCAAACAACAACAACAAAGAGAGTCAGAGAGTAGAGAGAGAGGGGGAGAGGGAACAGAAAAGGAAGGAGTAGAGAGGGAGGGTAGAGAAGGAAGCTGGGTTAGAGTGGCGGCGGCCACTGGAAAAGGTCCTTGGGACAGGCTAGCTTGATGGAGCAGCCAGAACTAAGGCTTCAGCAAGAGATCTTGACTCAAACACTACAGTGAGAAGGGACTGAGGACACCGAACATGCTGCATGGCCATGCAACCCATGCCAAAAGATGAGCGAACGACACATGGTGTGTCTTCAAGTGTATGACACAAACACAGCTACAAATTCTGTCTGGCATAAAACTTATGACAAAGAAATGTATTCCCACTGGGCAATGGTGGTACATGCCTTTCATCCCAGCACTCTCGAGGCAGAGATAAGCAGATTTTGAGGCCAGCCTAGTCTACAGAGCTAGTCCAGACCAGTCAGGGCTACACAAAGAAACCCTGTCTCAGAAACAAAACACTCATCAAATGCATCTCCTATAGGCTGGTTATAACTCAGCAGTTAAGAGTACCAGTTGCTCTTCTAAAGCACTTGGTTCAATCCCCGGCACTCACAGCTGTCTGTAACTCTAGTTCCAAGAGACCTGAATCCCATAGGCACAAGGCATAAAAATGGCATACAGATATATGAATGAGGGGGGTGGCAGGCAAAACACCCATAAAATAAAAATTTAATATTTAAAATGAGAGAAAACATAAGCATCAATAGCAACTTTTACCTGTGCTCCACTTCCTCTGTCAGAGATGACTCCTCGCTCTCCCTCTCGGTTTCCATAGCCTGAGGCACTACTCCGATTCCCAGGGGGTGCTCCCCTCACAGTGTGACCAGACACTTCTCTCCCAGATCGTTCTGGCCTTTCAACTCTGTTAACATAGCACAAGAATCAAAACCTCACTTTATAATTCTTAAAAACTCAAACACACAGTATACCATGAAGAAATTTTTAAGAACTACCTTGACTCCCGTTTCTCTGTGGACATATTCGCTTCACTTTTCCAGGAGGTTGGTCTAGAAGGATTGGGGACAGTTTCTCGAGGGTGTCTGGGGTGAGCGACCTCAGGCCTCTCATGAAGGATTACTGTTCTTCTCTCGTCTCGCTCCCCTCGGACCTCTCGTCTGTCTGTTTCTCTAAGTTCATTTCTTGGTGGTGGAGGCTCGTTTCTTCTGGAATCACTGAAGTTTTTAGGGTACCTTTCAAAACTTGGCTCTTCTCTTCGGGCCGCTGGTCTCGGTTTTTTTCCTTCACTTTGACCAACAAACCGTTCCCGTCTATTGAAGGAAAACAAAGGTCACACTTTACTTGCTCATACTCTCAACTTGACCTGCATACCCAATAACCACGAAACCTTCTTTTCAGGGAAATCATGGCAACGCTGCCAGCCAAGCCCTCATCACTGCAATGATGTTTTAAATAGAGTTGTATCTAACACAAAGGTTGTTCTCCAGGAGACACTGTGTCAGTGGAGTCACTATCAGCCTGCATGTTTTACTGTTACAGCCATGGCGTATCCAAAATTAGCATTCCCCCATTCACACACTTGATTCCTTTTTATGCCACAGTCTCAAATGGCTGTGTAGCCTTGGCTGGTCTCAACTCCTGACTCTTGAGCCATACCTCCCAAAGCTTCTGTCCAGTTGAATGTAAGAAGAGCAGAGCACTCTCCCACCAGTGAGAACCCAAACCTGACATACAGTTTGTTCAACACTCAGTGTGGACTTGGCCCTTCACTCAGGTCTTGCTGAGCCCACGCTGGGACTAGCAAGGCTCCTGTCTCAGACATAAGCACTGCAGTATGTCCACCAACCTTTCAAAGGACGACTGCACAGATGCAGTGTCAGGAAACCTGGCCCGCTCTCGGTGACTGAAGTCAAGGAACCTGCTCTGTTGACGATAGTCAGACCCATGGCTGAATCGTGCATCTGTATCTAGAGATAACTTTTTATTCTCGCTCCAGTAAGGTTCATCTCGCCTTGAAGAGAAATTTTTGCTCATTTATATAAATTATTACCAGACAGCAATCACTTGGAGTCATAGAATTATGTTGGAACTGTAAACATAAAAGGCTACTAAACTCAAGACACAGCAGTGAGTCACAGGGACAGAATTAGCTGTTAAATCCTGTGTCATAAATACGAGGAGAAAAGTATTGAAAAACTGCCTGCTTTGTGTGCGCACACATCTGTTCTTACATCTTCAAACGAAAAAGAGAAAACGCCTGCCATCATGCCCTAACGGATTCTGACCGGCAGTTTTCAGTTATCCCCTTTCCCCTTAAAGTGCAGGGGATGGCCCAAGCAGGCCCTGTCTCGTGCGAGGGAAGCATTCCAACACTGAGCTACATCCTTAGCCTCAGCGACTAGGACCCTTAGAGAAGCTGGAGAGAGGAGACCAGAGCACAGTGCATTCATCCTACCAATTTCTCCATTAAAACAAAAAACAAAAGCCTAAATTGCTCAGAACTTATATTAAGAAAATTATATAAAACATTTATATTTTAAACTCTGCCAGGAAGCATGAATATAAACACACCAATTCATGACTTCCATTTGTTTACTCTCTGCCTTGATGAGTTTTTAAAAGGCTTGACTTGGAAAACTATCAATCCCAATTATGTCTGTGTACCTCCAGGTTTAACAAGAAACCATATGGTGCCAGGAGAGGCAAGTTAAGAGACAGTTCCTGTCTGCTAGTGCACTGGGTCCTATAGTCCTTTCCCTTCCGTCTTAGCCAGACTTTTTATTCCAGAGCTGGGAGTGTTTGCATTCTAATTCCCTAACCCTAGCTCACTAAGAATAAGATAACAAGCCAAACCACTAAGGAAGAAAGGAAGCGACTACCTATGATCTACATCACGTGGGCGTTTCAAAGAATTCCTTTTTTCTTGTTCATAGCGAAGCTGCTGCTGCTGCCTTCTGAGTTCCTCTCTTTCCCGAGCAATCCGTTCAGCTTCCCTACGCCGTTCCTTCAGACACACAGGAATGAACCAAATACAAAGGAAAGACAAAGGTAAGTGTACATCTGGGTTAAGAAACCATTATAGAGAAATACCAGGTAAAGCACATACCTGGGACAAATACATTAGATTTTAATCACCTAGACTACAGCTACTACTGGGTGACAGTAAAATAACAGGGTTGAGGGGTAGAAACTGGTGAGTATGTCGGGGAAGGTCAGATTTCATTTAATAAATTGGCTTAAACAAAAGCACCTAACAGGAACGAGTAAACTGGGTTTTCTCTTAAGTGCCGTAAGCCCTGGGTGGCAACTATGCAGAGGCACTCTTCCCTTCCAGCCCTGGGAAAGGAAGCACTTGGTATTTTCTGAGTCTGGGTGGTGACAGAGCCTGGGTGACGACTATTCTGGACTCAGTCCTATGCTGATACTATTAGGCTGCCATGACACTGCAGAGCTACAGGTTACTTGCAATCAACAAGGAAGTCACTATTCAGCATACGTTTAACTAGTGCCTGATTCGCTATCTGTCAGGGACACGTCAATGCTCATTCTGATCTACGGGAGCTTTACAGTAAGTAAAGCAAACTTGAGGGCAAAAATTACAGGGTTTGCAAAGGTGAGTTGTTCAAGATGAAAAGATTTTCTGACTGCACCTGTTCAATACGAATGCGTTCCCTTTCCAAGCGTTCGCGTTCCATTCTCTCTCTCTCTAGTTTTTGCCTTTCAATTTCTAGGCGCTCTCTCTCTCTCTGTAAGCGTTCCCGTTCTTCCCGTTCACGAATTATTCTAATGCGTTCACGCTCTCGACGCTCTCTTTCTGCAATCTCTTTTCGTCTAACAAAAATCAGTATTTAGAAATACTTAAATTATGCTAGCACTGTGTGAAAAATAATAGCTTTGAATTTGAATTTTTCCTCGTGATTGGCAATTTTAAATTCCACATTAATCTTAATAATTTTAATGTAATTGGAAAGAACGCAAAATAAAACTTTAAACATATTCCAGTATTATATTTATAGGAGTGTCCATTAGGCAGCTAAACTTTATATACTATTTGCCTATTAGATGATTTAATTAAATGAAAATACCACCATAGTAAAAACCCAATAATTGACATTTTAAAAATGTATATAAATTTATAAAACTATAATTTTTTTCTTTTTTTGCTGACAGAGTCTCACTATGTAGGTCTGTCTGGCCTCAAACTCACTATTTAGACCAGGATGGCCTTGAACTTGTGGCAAACCTCTTGCCTCTGCTCCAAGTACTGAGATTATAGGTATGTGCCATCACAACTGGCTCACTTTATCAATTATCTTCCACAGAAAAATTCTAAAATCTACCATATAACCTTATCTCCTTAAATAAAGTATATACTTTATTCTGATGGCATGGAATTACAATCACAAACAGTTATAACAAATGTTCTGTAACAGAATTGTGTGCTTAAAGGCTGCTGCAACAGACAGGTGCAGGGACCATGCTTTTTCATCAAAGGCAATTCAGTACACACACAAAGTGGACCTTGCTTGGTGTTTTTTCTTTACTTCTTTACCCTCAGGTCAGCAGCTTTTACATTTTTTGCACACTTGCATATTTGCTTGTAGCAATTCAGTACTCTCAATGGGTCAGTGCTACTCCCTTAAAAACTGATGTGGCATATTAACTGAACCCAGTAAGTGAGTTACTACCATTCAGTGGGTGGAGACCAAGAAATCTACAACACCAGATACATGAACTGTCAGTGCAGTTTTTCAGACCAAAGAACACGACCTACAGAGCAAAACTCACCTAATACTTCTAAACCCTTTCCTGTGCCACAGTGGACAGCTGTGCCCTTGAGAAACAACAAATGCTTTAAAAAGTAGTCTAAAATTTAACTATTTTTAATCAATGGTAGGCTTGTTTGTTTGCTTTAGCACAGGTTTATGTATTAAATTTTTCAATAACACAACTCAAAATTTACTTTTTTTTTTTTTTAAGGGGAGGGATTATATTTTGTTGAGGGCTTTACCCAAGATTTGTTACCATTTCAGAAATCATGTTTAAATTCCCTCATTCCTCCTGGAACACTTCTATTGGTACATGACTCACCAATACAACACCAAAATAATCTGTCTATATCTGTAGCTTTCACATTCTTGGTGAGTCTAGTAAGATACAAACATCTGACTAATTCAATGTATCTTGCTACACATCTAAACATTTATATCTGGAATATATATATATACACACACACACAAATCACTTATTTCTTTTTTATATTACTGCTAAATGATTACACTGATTATAAGCAGATAAATTATACATTTTTCCCCAGGAAAGTGAAGAGGGCACACTTTAACATTTTATTTTTAAAAGGGTCACTGGGCTAGATGTACTAATGCATACCTGAAACTTGGATCTAGTGTTGATGAAGATGTGTTTTGCAAGGAATCATTTTCTTTAGTCATAGGCAATGGCCTTATTCCTAAGCTGCAACTTTTAAAGGTCCTAACATCTGATGGCTCAGTGGTTAAGAGCACTGACTGCTCTTCCAGAGGTCCTGAGTTCAAATCCCAGCAACCACATGGTGGCTCACAACCGTCTGTAATGGGATCTGATGCCCTCTTCTGGGGTGTCTGAAGAGAACAACAGTATACCTACGTACATAAAATAAATAAAATCTTAAACATACACACTATGAAATATGCTCTCAATATTTCAAGTGGCATCCAAACACAGGTATGTGTATGGAACTCTGGTGGGTTTGTTGATATTGGCACTAAAACTTGAAGCATCTCCTTTTGGTTTCTGGTCTGCTTTAATGTGGATAGAGTAGGGACTGCACTAAAGCTCACAGAGCAACTAGCCTTCACTTATAAACTCGTGCACTTGAAGGCTCCCTCAGATTTATGACAGCAGTTCATCTCTGTAGGTTACTCTGATACTATCTGGAAATTGTCTCCTCCTTTAAGACATAAATTTTATGGCAGCAGCTTTGAAATAGAGGAAAGAGCACTGGACTTGGAGTAAGACTTGGATCTGAGTCCCGACTCTGCCACTCATTAGCTCATTGCATTGGAGAGTCACTTAGCCTCTCCAGGCCTCTGTATTTTACTATTAAATAGCGGGCTTAATTAACTTTACAGGACTGAGTTGGAGATAACAAACAAAAAAGAATTTTGCAAATAGTGGAGTGCTATGCAAACTTAAATGATTAGGCCAGGCCTTCCCTTTCTTAGAATACCAATAGAATGACAATCAGTCTTCTAGGGGTGCAATCCCTAGCAGGCTGGATTATAGCTAAAGACACAAGTTAAGGACAGCTGTCAAAAAAACGCTCCTCCTACCTTCTGAATTCCACTGCTTGTTTCAGTCTTTCAAAACGAACTAAATGTTCTCTCAATCTTTGTTCCTTCATCTTTTCAAAAGGCAAGATCTCTTTCCTTCTGTAGTCTTTGTCTCTTTTTTTATCTAGGCTAGCCCTCTCCTTTTCTTTGCTTCTTCCATGACCCTATAGAGGAGAAAAAAAAAAAAAAAAAAATATATATATATATATATATATATATATATAAGATGACTAGAATAATTAAAATAATCTGAGGTTCCGTCCTTTAGGTTTCACTGGTCGGGAGTCTCAGTGGTTACAAGCTTTGACTGCACTTGCAGAGGACTCAGGTTGGGTTCCCAATACCACAGTACCATCTCACAATTTCCTATGAATCCAGTTCAAGGAGATTAATACTTTCTGGCATGTAGGGGATACAGGTAGGGGATCCCGCATGCACAAAGCGCACAGAAGGTCATGCAGACTCATACACATAAATAAAAATAAATCAATAAAACATTTTCTAAAGTCCAAAGAGCTAGAAATATTTCCTTTTAAAAACAAACTATATCTTTCAAAATGATTTGGTGACAACAGCTTTATCTTTTGGAAACAGGTCAGACAATAGGCAGCTTTGTTTTGAAGACTTACTTTCTCATATCTGCCCCTTCTTGATGGCCTACAATGGTCTCCCTTGGTTTGGTTTAATATCACCATATGTCCTGGACTCTTTGAACCTAAAAAAAAAAAAAAAAAGAAAGAAATAAAACTTTAGATAAACAAATGGCTACCAAAATATTGTTGAAAAGGAGCATATTTAATAAAACTGTATTTTCACCTGATGTAAAAAATACCTATCCTAACTTAAATGCAAGCACATTACAATAATCTTTATAATTACAATTACATACTTTCAATGGTTCCAAAAGATCCTTATTCAGTAAGATATTGCAAATCAATGTCCACTGCTCATTTGGGGGAGGGGGACCTACATCCCAAACCTAAGTCAATTAAGACTTAAGGATACAGCCAGGAACGTTAATTATAAGAATATGTCCTTGCAGTACAAAGGAAAAAGTTGATCTATAAATCCCCTTTTCTACTCCTGGTTCTAACAACATTTGAGAGCTAGTCCCTTCTGCTGTACAAACAAGCAGCAGCACAGCTGGGAGGACAGAGGGAAAGAAGGTCATAGGACATACTTATCCGCTTCTTCTCTTCACTCTTCTTCACGGACTCTGAAGTCTGCCCACTGGGACCATCGTCATTCTTCTCGTCTTTCTCTATTTTCTTAGTATCTTTGCTTTCTTTTTTTTCCAATTTCTCAGATGACCTTTTCTCTTCTTTTTTAATAGATGCTTGTGTCCTGACCATATCATTCAAGACAAAAAAACAGAATAACTACTTTTGCTATGTACCAAGAAGTCATCTGTCTATCAGAAGCCAGTGTCAGCTGAACAGCTCCCATCAGCCTTACTTGGCGCTCCTGTCGCTTGTATTCTTTTTATCACCAGTGCTTCTTGAGCTACTCTTTTCATCATTTTCTTTCTTCATTTCTTTCTTAGAAGGATCACCTTTGACCTGAAAGGTTTAAACAAAAATAAATAAATGCTTTTAAAACTTGTAAACTTTGGAGTTGCATTATATAAATGGAGCTGAGCAGGGCACAGCCACACTTGACTGTGGGCAGACACAGGAGGATTTTAAGTTTGAGGACAGCCCTGGGCAAGTTTGGATCTCACTTTGTAGCTCAGAGTAGTCTTAAACTCATGATTTTTCTGTCTCTCCCTCCCAAGTTCTAGAATTATAGCCATGCACTATATCATTCATGACAGAGAAAGTTCCAGACTGAGACAAGTTGACTCTTCTTATCTGAAATACTTGGACAGAGACTGCTCCACACTTTAGGCTTCAGATATCTGTAACCACTGTCCCTGCAGGTTTAGAATAGAGGTATCTGCATCTACCTTCCCTTCTGAGCATTTTAACCAAAAACTCTGAAATGCACCAAAATCAAAGATTCTGACCACTGATGAGATGCAAACAGTTTTATTTCAGATTAGGCCTCTTGTTAATTTCCCTTTTTATGAAAAATTAGTCATACTTACTTTCTCCACAGAAATCAGTTGTCCATGTAGCTCTGTGCGATGGAGATGTGCAATACATCTGGACACTTCTGTGCTTGAAGACATGGTTACAATGCCATAGCATTTTGCCCCAGGACTTCGAGCATTTGTGACTACCTTTGCACTTAAAACCTGTAAAATTAGATTATACCTCAGAACTGTATAGATGTACACATCCCTAACCAGATGAGACTGAGAACTAGGACCACTCAGATGAAAGGATAGTAAAGACACACTATGGGTGTAATCCTGTCCTCTCATACTTTTGTGACCAAAATCTACCCTGATAAGTAATTCCCTTGAATATTTTAAGTACATATTACCTCTACCCAAATATACAGCCCAAACAAACTACATCAATTAAGTAAATAGTACAAAAATGACAAACAGGAAGAAACTGGATTTGTACCAGTGTCCTCATTGTGGGCACAGCCTGAATCTCTTACGGACAATGTACAGACATGTCTGCAGACACTTTACAGAAGCCTTTACTCTTTCCTTTGAGTCACTTTAAATTTCAAAAATGAATAAAGAGAAAAGAAAAGAAAAAAGGCAGACTTAAAATAGACACCAAGAATACACCAAGAACTGTAAGGTGAGCAACATCAACCTGACAGTTCCGAGCAGGACGGAGGAGTGAGAGGAGAAGCAGGGCTGATCCAGGGCTGAAGCGGGAGCAAAGGTATACGGAAAAGGAGGCAGAGGGAGTTTAGTCAGGGTTTGTGGCGGGCTGCTGGAAGCTGTAGGCTTCATAAGTTTTAAGAAAAGCCGTTTTGCCCTTAGAAACTGAGTCCATAGTCTTGTCATCATGTAGATGGTATTCTCAGCAATTTCTATTCTGACAAGTGCGAATATTAAATGAAGCACTGTTTTGCATTCTCTCAAAGCACATAACTGAAACAGAACATAACATATGCTACAGTTGATTATGGGACTGTCATTCTGATAACCAATACTGGTTATTAATTTGATAAGCATTTAAAGTCTACTATATGCACGCAAAGTAGGGTAAGATCTTTACTCTCAAATAGCTAGCAGTAAGTAGAGCAAGGTAAAAAACTATGATGCACCTATGGGGGATGAAAATTTAAGTAGATGCTTTTGAATAGAAAGATGTGACTGCCCTGAGATGCAGGCTAGTGGTGGCACAGCACTATCTATTGGGTGAGTGTTCTGTAATTGTTCTCTTTACTGTAAGGGAGCCCAGAGACACAGACACACACAGATACACACACACACACACACACACACACACACAGCATTAACATTTCAAAACCTGTTTTATTAATTATTTAGAGGCTTTTTCATCTTTAATTAGAAAGTCATCTATGCAAAGCACGTTCTTAAGGGTGTCTGAAATCATTGAGAATGGTAGTCAGCCCCATGATCAGCAATAAAAACAGGGTTTTACATTTTCCTCATTAATGTCTGAGAACCTCCACATCAAGAATAAGTGTTTCCTCTGCAGTTTATATATTCCACTACCTAATTCCAGCCTCTTATATTTTCAGGATAACCAAATAGTCTGAGCATCTGCCATATTCTTTTCATCTAGCTAAAATGAGTATACACTTGGAACTCAAAGACTCCCAAGGCTCAGAGGTACAAAAATATGTAGACTATAGGCCTAGAGAGATGGCTCAGCTGTTGCGAACACTTGCTAGCAAACACTTGCTATTCTTGCAGAGGACTCAGGTCCAATTCCCAGCACCCACATGGTAGCTCACAGTGGTCCATAACTCCAGTTTCAAGGACCTCTTCTTACCAGGCACACACCTGGTCCAAAGAAATCATGCAAATAAAACACTCATATACATGAAATAAGGTAAACTAATCTAAAAACTTAAAGAAGTATGATATTTAGAATATATCTATATAACTGTTTTGAATATTAAAAAGTAAAAGGACTGTACCTTTCCATATTTGCCAAAGAGGTTCTTCAAATCAGCAGCTTTGGTATTAGAAGACAGTCCACTGACCCAGATATTCTTGGTTGAGCTTCCGCTGCTACCCCCGGCACTGCCTGTGCTCCCTAGGGCAGATTTAACACCGAAGCTTAAGTGCCTGCAGTGGCCTACAAGGTTCACAAGCTTCCATTATGAAATCTTTTCTCATTTAAACTTTGACAGTATAACATTATAATACCCAAAATTGTACTATTATGAAAAGAGAGAGAGCAGTGAGAATATTTGTAGATTCCGTTACATGAATTTTAACACAAAATGGGTGAAAATTCCTCATTTTTTGCTATTTTGTAACAAATGTTAATAACCTTTCCTCAAACCATGACACTGAACTGAGGATGCCTGGAGGCTGTCCTGTGGCAATGAGCAGACTGCTCCTGGGTCGGACACCTGTCACAGACACTAAAGGTTCTGAGAAATGGGAAAGAAAAGAGGGTAGATCCAGAGTAGGGAACAAACATTTTAATAATTCACCTTCATTTTCTTTTTGTTTTGGTTTGGGGTTTTTGCTTGTATGTTTGTTTTAGTTTTTTGAGAAAGGATTTCCCGAGTAGCCCTGGCTCTCCTGGAACTCACTGTAGACCAGGTTTGGCCTTGACCTCAGATATCCACCTGCCTCTGCCTCCCAAGTGCTGCAGTGCCTGTGCTACCACACCTGGCCACCTTTGTGGGTATCAGAGGTAGTTTATTAACTCTAGACCTAAATAAGAAACAACCTTCTAAATCATTACAGCAAGAATAGCGACTTCAAAATAACTTAAGACTAGGGAAGTAAGTGATCACAGCTTTTCTGAACTGTCTCCTCACAGATATGGCTTCACACGTGTAAGTGTATGAAGCACATAAGTTAGTGCCAGCAGTGCTTTCTTCCTTTAGTGCTGTGATACAGTAAACAATATTTCTAAAATGCCATGCTATCACATGTAAACATTTGAGGGCTTTAAAGTCACATGAAATAAATGCCAACAACTGAAAAGCAGCTCCATGCAGGCTTTTACTGTGAAACAATACAGATGACTTAAACCCTGAAAATACCAACAGTTAATGTTTTTCCTATTCTTGAGGACAGTCATCAGAATGTTCTATTTTATGACATGTAACTTAGAAGTTTGTATATCTGCCATAACTAGCAATACTTGAACCTGGGTACTTACCAATTACAGGAAAAGGAAAAGGAAAGAAGACTTAACCAAAATTACTAAGTTTCTCAATTTAAAGGATAAACCTTTGCATCTTATCCATGAACTCTAACTATAAAGGACAAGGATACTGCAATTATAGTTACTGAGTCAAATCAGTAATAATTTCTAACTATGAAAACATACCAATGAAACACAACCACAGCAAGGCATGAAGTCCTCCTTCTGACATTCAGGAAAGATTGGAGGATTTGGCAGAACATAAGAGCAAAGAATGTTCTTTTAGGATGCTTTTTTAGAAAACAAATGCTCTAAAATCCATCACAGAAGAGATACAACATGAAGTCATATTGCTCATGGGCACATGATATCCAGCTAACTCCAAATAACAAGCAGTAATAAGATATGCTCCCTACAAGAGTATTATGGGGGTATGCTCAAGGAACAATATACACTCTATAAAGATTCTTATGTAACATAGTACCATGGGCAACTATATAAAACTTTTAAAAATTGTTCCTCAGATCTTACAGGAATTGAACATAAAACTATTTCTCTACATAAGACAACCACCAACACAAAATTAAGTCGAATTAGGAAGTGAACTCTGAAACATTTAAATACTGTACACTTCCTATGTACAGAAGTATATTCTCATTAAAAGAATTAAGTACTATCAAATGTTAGTACAGGAGTCCATAAATATACACAAGTTATTCATGATATAAGTTTCATCCTAAACAGAACAGGAAAAGAGACGCGGTCATGACTAACTGTTTCAAACTCACTGTAACTAAAAGCACTTCCACAATCTCTCATGTTCACATGAGTTTACAAGGTAACTAAAAGATAAAGCTTTAAATGACAGGGCTTGCTGCAGTTGTTTTAATGTCACCAGTTAAAGGTTACTGAAACTTGTGTCTTCTCAACAGAGTTCTAAAGACAAAATGGCAAAGGGGACACAGACAACTAACACTTTTATTGGGAAGTGTGTGAAGTTATCATGAAATAAATAGAAAAAAATATTATTACCTTTGTCATCTTTAGATGATGTCTTGCTGTCTTTAGATTCCTTTGAAGAGCTGAAGAAGCAAATCACCAGAAGAAAATTGAAAACAAAAAACAAAACAAAACCCAAACAGCTTTGATATTGACAGCATTGCAAACCGGGTTCTACTCATACACATGGACAGCTCCAAAGGCCTACAGAAGGCTACTTGAAATGGCTCCCTTAGGATTCTTGTACTGATTTTGCCCAAGATGCCTGAAGATCTAGGTTTTCTGGCAATCCTATTCAGTGGATATATGGCCATCTTCTCCAGATTTCAGGGCTGGGGCTTGACTTCACTTTGTGTTCTTAGGACTGACAGTTGTTCATTAACCACCATCACAAGGGTTTTTAAAAATAAAACACAAAAATTGTCAATTTGAAAAAAAAAAAAACCAACACCAAAAAAAAACCAAAAACCAAAAAAATAAAAAGAAACCAAAAAAAAAAAAAAAACCAAATATATGCTGATAATTCGACAATGCACTCAGGACACTGCATATTATGAAGATCTTGATTTTTTTTTTTTTAAATAACTTATGACGGTCAAAAATATTCTAGGCAGGATCATAAGACACTAATTATTGTACATGGTCTTGAAGCCACCCCCTTAATGTAGCGCGATCTTATTGAATGCTGGAATTTCAGTATCGTAAAGAACTGACATAGAAAAACAAACCTCTTTGCTTGACCAGAGGCCCCTGTAGACGAGGGCCCTTTCTTCAAAGTATCCTTTTCTTTGTCTCCAGATTCTGCTTTCTTAGCACTTTCTCTGGCTTCCTTCTCGGCAGGGTCGCCCTTCACGGAGTCTTCCTTCTTACCATCTGTATGGTTCGGATTCATCTCATAATCCTTGGTTTCCTTCTCCGGGCTCTGTGCAATGGCGTCCTGCCCATCTTTTGGCTTACTTGCTTCAGAATCTGTAATTTTCACATTTTTACCTGTTTCTAGGAGGTCATCACCATCAAAATCCAGAGTGATGGCATCTTCAGCCTGGATTGTGACCGAGATGTTGTCATCCTCAGCTTCTTTCCCAGTCGCATTAGCTTCCATCTCTTCATGAGTTGTGTGATCAGCCTCAGCTAGGCTCCCTTCTGAAGGAAGAGGTTTAGATACTTCTTGTGTGCCATCACCAGAACCTGCTATATCTAAGAGGATTTAACAGGAATAAATATGGCAAAACAAGAAGTTTAAACAATTTCACATTCATAAGCTAGAATAGGACCTAGAAAATATAAAGCCAGTCATTAGCACTGATGGAGGGTTAGGGGGAACACAGGGATTAACTAACATACACAATCCTTTACCTAAGATCACTTATTCTTCAGGGGGGGGGGAAATGATCTCTACATACAAATATCAAAACAACAGTGAGAGAATGGATCCATCCTCAAGAGTCAGCTCTTCATCTCTGCTTAGAAGGTGATGGTATCTGAATTGTTTTCCTCCGTGGTAGAGTGAGAGATATGTAGATTTGTTTTCAATGTTCAGCTCATCTTGGGATTTAATCCTTGTGACCTTGGGAGCTCCTTGGTGACTTCCTGAAAGGTCACAATCTGAGGACATTGGTCTTCAGAGTATTCCCAGGCCCCATCTTTTTCACTCTTCATCCTGGTAGTCCAGAATCAAGGGCAAAACTGCTACGGTAGACTCTGAAGAAATTCTTCCACGTCATCTAGGAAAGTGGCTGCTTGCTATCTGCATCCTGTCCAGGTGGTCTGCAATGACTGTTTGCAAAATATCTTGCATTCCCATAGAGAGGAGACGGCAGGCATGTGAGGTTTGCAGTCAGTAGCTTTTATTCCATCGTTGCTTCTAGGCTTTTAATTCAGCCTGGCTGAGGAGCCTGTTCCATGTCCTTTCTAGTCCAATTAGGATAATGTGACTTCTGTCCAAGAATTCAACCTCATAGTGACCTCATATATTGCTACTGTTGTCCTGTGATTGTATTGGATAAGATAGTTTCCCAAGACACTACACATGTCAGAAAATCATATCAAAGTTTCCCTAAGTAGCAAAGAAAAGCCAGTTTTCTGGTCATTCATCATTCTTAGGACTAGTGCAGAATTCACTGAGTCATAAAACTCCAGTAAGCACGTATGAGTTACTGCAGTGCCAAGTCTTAAAGACAGAATCGACTTACCGTATACTACAAGTTATTTCTTAAAATCTACAGTGATTTTTGAATTTATTAAATCACTAAATCTACAGTGAAAAATGGTATTGTTCACTACAGTAACTGATATGTACCATTAGGCATAACTTGTGTTCAAAAAAAAACCAAAACCAATTGGAAAATTAAGAAGCTAACTTAATTCTCTAAATTGGTAATTTGAAAAGAAACTATTTTAAAATAAGATTTCAAATGAGGAATGTTTATTTTCATATAATTTGCTTTTCTACATGTCCATAAACTTGAAACTCTACTTAGCATCAAACATACCTTTCTCATTTTCTTCTTCCTCACCATCCTGAAATTCAAAGAATAATCAAATGTAAAATAAACTCACAGAACTACATTTTAATAGCACAAAATTAGTCAAATTAAACTAGTAGATAACAAAAATATTGATTAAAGACACATATCACATGCAAATGTGTTCCAATCAAAACTCATACCCATTTGGAACTACAGAGCACCCTTCTACTACATATAACTCTAGAAAGAGGGAAGTGTCTCAGCAAGCATATCATCTCATTAACCAAATCAGTTAATATAATCCAGACCTTAACTGTACCACAGAACTGTCAATAAAATTCTCTTATTTTTAAAGAACCTTTTAAATATTACATTAGTGGAGAGGCAATGAGAGAGCCACCACCCACATGAATTGCCCGCGGAAGTCAGTTTTGATTTTCTTCTTCTACCATGGAGGTCAAACTCAGGTGGATAGGCTTGGCAGCAAGCACCTTCACCCACCTGAGCCATCTTACCAGCCTATCAGATACTTTAAACATATTAGTATTCAAAGGAATCAGAAGTATAATCAGCAATGGAGTGGAAGCATGATAAAGAAATAAAGAAAACAAAGCCCACCTCCCTTTCTACATTTCAACAAGGAAAGGGATGATGACCAGGATGCAGTTCCAAATTACTCTTTCTAGAAAAGTATGTTAGATAAGTTCAAAGCTGTCACTAATATACTAGCGAATGGCCAACCTAAAAATTATATTTGTGCTAATTAAAGCAAAGAACACACCCATTTAAAAGAAGAAATTTTAACATAAGATATTTGATATATCTCAATGAGAAGATGTTTTTCTTGGAAGAAGAGGAATTTTGTTTTTCTTTTTAAGGAAAAGAGCTTATTGGGTATACACTGTAAAGGGCAGGGGGCTTAGCGGTAACTAGACTACTTGTCTGCAGGCAGAAGGGGGAAAAACAACTTTTTTTAATTAAGAAAACACTGCTAAGATTACTAAGACAGTTCCACCAAGCTAAACTCTCCCAACATAAGCCACAGAAAAGTTAGGAAGCATAACAGTCTCAAAAGATGAGGCTCCCAGGAACACCTTGGTCACTCAACTCTTAACACAGCTGGTTCTAGTGAGCTGAGAATGCTCCCATGAGGAAAGCCTGAAAGTGCTGCTTCTCAAATACCACAGAAGTACAAAGAAGCCTGGAAGCACTTGTTCAAACAGGCTGCTGGCACCAGTCGCACAGCTTCTGATTCTGCAGGTGTGAAACAGCTGAAGAATGAGCACCACTTAACATGTGTCCAGATGATTCAGACGCTGCAGGCCCAGGAAAGACCCGACCAACTCCTCCTGCCTAGCAGTGAAAGAAGATTTCAAGCAAAATGTTCAATGCAAGTCAAAATTATTTTTTTTTACCATGGATAACAATAATAATGTATATGTGTGTGCATATACACTAGAGTGTGTGGTACATGTGCACACAGAGGCCAGAGGTCTGTCCTCTATGGCTCCCTTCCCCTTTTTGGTGAGGCAAGGTCTTTTACTGAACAGGGAGCTCACCAGTTAGCTAAACTGGGGGCCAGAGCATTCCAGGTATCTGCCTGTCCCATCCTGCCTGTCATCCCCACCTCAGCACTCCAGAGTCACAGGTGTGCATCCCTTTGGGCTTTTACATGAACGCTTGGGATCAGAACTCCAGATCACATGCTGGTACTATAAACCAATAGCAATATAAATACTACCTGTGTACTGATACTGATCTTTTACATTTAAATTTTAATCTCTGTCAGTCTGTCTGTCTTTCAGTTGTCCTTAAGGTCCAGAAGACATCAAATCCCTCAGAGCTGGAATCACAGGCAGTTATGAGCTCCTTACCACCATGGATACTAGGAACCAAACTCTGGCCCTTTGGAAGAGCAGTGTGTATTCTTAACCACAAGATAGCTCTCTAGTTTCCCAAGAATTTAATAAACTTGGTTTATTAAACTTAATAATAGTGGTTCAGTGGGGTTCCTTTACCCATTGCCACACCTGAAACTGAATTCAACATGGAGGACCCACATGTGGGAGGAAAAAACTAACGTAACACAAGCTGTCTTCTGACTCCCACAGGTGTGCTGTGGCACCCACATACCAACACACAATTGAAAATTTAAATAAATCACTACTTCTGGGCTTTTGATTACACACTGAAGTGCAGCACTTGGAAAGAATGCTGCTTTGGTTAGAGTGGGTGGTGATGGAAGCAAGGGGAAAATAAGGTATTCTCAAATTCTGAATACATTTTTTTCCTTTCAAACTTATATATGATTTGCTAGTTTATCTTGAAAGGCAAATAACATGAGATGTCTTAACAAATTATTTACTTACTATGCCACTTCCAAGCTAGTCTAGTAAAAGTACCGCATGACAGACTGACGATGTACACATCATTTGCTATTTTAAAAAAGTAAATTTGAAGCCGGGCAGTGGTGGCACACACCTGTAATCCCAGCACTCTGGGAGGCAGAGGCAGGCGGATTTCTGAGTTCGAGGTCAGCCTGGTCTACAGAGTGAGTTCCAGGACAGCCAGGGCTACACAGAGAAACCCTGTCTCGAAAAAAACCAAAACAAAAAACCAAAACAACAACAACAACAACAAAAACCCAAAAAAGTAAATTTGAAAAAATAAAAATTGCTATAGTTCCTGTTAATTAGAAATGTTGTTAAACTACTTTGTTTTACTAAGTTTTAGCTCTTTTTTAACTGTGCGTGTGTGTGTGTGTGTGTGTGTGTGTGTGTGTGTATACACTGCAGTCCTCTGTAAGAGCAATGTGTGCTCTTAACTACTAGGCCTTCTCTTGAGCTCCCTAGACAATTTTCTTATAATCCTTATAATACAGAGACAAACCAACAAACACAAGAGGCAGGAAAATGTCCAAACCATGACACCTGTGTATAAATATGCAATGTGTTTGAAAATAATCTCCCCACTGAAAACAATCTTTAATTTGGCCACTTTAGGGATTATCTTGAATAAAAACATTTCATGAATGAAAATGAATCACATTTTCTAAAAAAAAAACAAAAAAACAAAAAAACCCACAAAACTCAAGCAATTTATCTTGTAGTGGGCCTACAAGCCCTAGTCAAATGCTGAAGGACTTAACATAAAGCTCCTCTTTCCATGCACCCTAGGCATATCAAAGCCTCAAAGTCGGGCCACATACACACTTCTCAGTCATTCACATACTGCCATTCTTTAGGTGAATGTGTGATAGACATGTCTCTGCATGGTTAAATAAAAAGACCTATATTCAGCCTGCCTGAATTAAGCCTTCAAAATCATCTTACATCAGCAAGTGTCTAACATCTTCCTGGCAGTGCACTGAACAGTAGGGGAAAAACAAAGTGACCCAGGTAAACATGGGAACAATATGAACTGTATAGACAACAGCAACTGGATTGCATGTGTTAAATATATTAAGCCCTTAATAAGCACTAAGAACCTACTGAAATAAAGTCACTGAATAAATAATACTGTCAGATACTAGTCTTTCTAAAGGGCTTAACTTATGGTAAGTTAAATAGAACTTAGAAAACTCTTAACAGTATGGAGTTACTTAGTAAAAAGAATATGGTGTAATATAAACCAACAACTAAATAAGTGAGCCTGTGAGATGGCTCAGCAGCTAAGAGTACTTGCTGGAAGCCTGATGACCTGAGTTCAATCCCCAGGACCCACACGGTAGGTACACAGTAGGAGAGAACCCACTCCCACAGTTGTACTCTGATCTATACACACACAAAATGTAATTAAAAATTTTAAAGAATATGAGACTAAGCATAATATGTAATTAGTTGGTCTTTACCATTAAAACATTTTGTAACACCATCCATCTAGACATAATTCCATAGAATCACGTGATATACCATAATGTATCAAGAAAAAACGAAAAGTAGTATATATAGAGTACTCTGTGATATGAACAGCAAGCCACCACTAGATCAAAGAGGCATTAACTTTATGAAGAGAACAGGAGTAAACCTGGCTTTGAAAAGTACACAGATGTCATTTCTCCCAGCCCACAAAGGAAAAGCCCTCTGATTAGAGAAGTGTTGTGGACATAGGTAAACAGAAAGGGAATGGACATGGCAGAATCATGTACTTAGGGTACTTCAGGGACCCTGCTTGTTATTCATTTCTGTTTTAGGGTACATGTGGCTTTGCCTACATGTATGCATGGGTGCCTGGTATCTGAAGGGGCCAGTAGGGGGCAGTGGATCACCTGGAACTAGAGTTATAGATGGTCGTGGGGTGGTTGCTAGGAACCAAACCCAGATCCTCTGTAAAAGCAACTAAGCCATCTCTCTAGCCCCTCTTCTGCTTTTGAGATAGGATCTCACTATGTAGCCCTGGCACTTTACACACACACACACACACACACACACACACACACACACACACCAGGTTGGTCTCAAACGCACCAAGATCCTCTTGTGTCTAAATCCCAAGTGCTGGAATTAAATCTGTATACCATGACACCCAACTAAAGAGCTTCTTGAGAACTGAAGGTTTAAAGCCCTTAAAAAATGTTCAAAAACAAACAACAACAACAACAACAACAAACCACTCAAATAGGGGATGATGAGATGGCTCAGTAGTTAAAAGCACTAGCTGCTCTTTGAGAGGTCCTGAGTTCAATTCTCAGCAACCACATAGTGACTCACAACCATCTATAAGGGGATCTGCCCCCTTCTGGCCTAAGGATGTATATGCAGCAGAGCACTCATACATTAAATAAATAATTTTTTAAAATCCTAGTTTATTCAATGCTTTAAAAAATTTCTCAAGTAAATGACATCTTCAATTTAGTCAAACAACTACAAAGAAACATTAACTGCAGATGATCATGCTAGGGTCTAGAATAATACACCAGGTCTAGCAAAGAAGGGTTTGTTTTGAAGTATGGTGCTGGGATCAAACTCAATACTTTACACATAGTAGGAAAGCATTCTACCAACTGAGCTACATCTCCAGCCATGATTCTTAATATTAAAACTGACCAGGAGGATCTGCTCAAAATCACAGTTCGATAATTAGGTAGAACAGAATGGGAAGCAACTTCACCCAGAGACTTAAACTTCAAGACAAAAGCAGAGGACTGGGTTTACCTGAAGCCAAGCTACCCTTACACAAACATCGTATCTTGTTTGTATTTTTTAAAGAAATAGACTTGGCCAAGAATTTTTTTAATGTATTCTATGTACACAGGTACTTTATCTTCATGTATGTCTGCACACCAGAAGAGGGCATTGGATTCCATGAGTTTAACTATAGTTAAACTGAGGTTTTGAGCCACCATGTGGGTGCTGGGAATTAAACTCAGGACCTTTCAGAGAATAGCTTGTGCTACTTAACCACTGAGACTTCTCTCCAGCCCAAATCAAGGATTTTCAAAAAATTACTAAAAAGGGAGTAGCAGGGAACTACAAGGATACTTTCTGAATATCTTTGATGTGAAATCAAGAAAACATTTTAAATATGTATAGAATTAGATTAATCTAACTGTAGACTCTTAAAGCTTATAGATTTTTTTAAAACAATAATTAAGGTGCTGTGAGCTCCAGGAAATGGGTAACTTGGAAGTATCCTTAAGTGACTTACAGAAAAGGTCTAAAAATAACGAACAACTCAGGAGCAGTGAACATTCACCCTGACTGCCCTTCTCACACAGCATTTATCACTAACAAGAAATAGTGGCTACATATAGGTCTAGCAGAAACTAGAGAACCTTTATATACACCAAAAATAAGGATGGCTAAAAATGCTCACTAGCAGGTGAGAACACTCACTTCAATGATAACAACAATAAACTGACATACATTAAATATATTAAAGCCATGAGTCTAAAATAAAAGGTTAATTTTTCTGGAAATATTTCAGTTAACACTATGACTACTTTGAAACTCATCACCTAGGATCCATACAGAAAGCTGCCCAAGGGTGGCATCCTACCAGTGGAGCGCCTGCCTCTCACACTATCCTTGAATCTAATAGAAAGCCTAGCAGTCTATCGCCAACTTACCAGTAACTACAATAAGCAGAAATATGCTCAAAGACACCATGGAATACAACCAGCAAAATAGACTTTGGAGGCTCTAACACAGGGCTTGGGAAACTGCTATTTTTATTGAAAAACAGTCAGGCCCATTCATTTTTACATCATCTCTAACTGCTTTCACACCATCACGGCACAGCTATATGGCCCAAAACAGCTAAAATGTTTACTATCTGGCTCTTTAAAGGAAGACTTTACAACAAAGTTTCTCAACAAGTAAACCTAGGGGAAACTAAGTCAGAGAGCAAGACTAGATTAATAGAACATTAACAATCAATCACAATTATCCATAGTTGAATGAATATCTGAATATTGACTTCATTACTTAATGACACTATCATTTTTCTATTAATAATTTCTTTAAAAGCTACATATTGACCTTTGTCATGAAAAACACATTTGACTTTAAAAACTGCAGAAATATAGATGCACATTATAGATGAAGGTAGAAGTAAACCAGACTGAAGGAGCTGAAATAGCTCAAGATGGGTGCTTTACCGTACGGCATGGTATATTCATGAAAAACCTTTATAATTATTAGCTCACAGGAGAATCTGCAAGCATTTGTATGTCTCTGGGTGTTTTGTATATACATCATTTACACAAAGGAATATAAAGGGCATTATAGTTTCTTGTTGTGGATTTTTAGACAGGGTATAGTTCCACAGCTCAACCTGACTTTGAACTTGCAATCTGCTGCCTGTAATACAGTTTCACCTCCAAGAGTAAGGTTTACACTATGCACCGGAATTATGAGCTAAAGATGTAGTCTCCTTCTTTTTTGATACAATATGGCTATATCTTGGTCTCTGAAGTAAGTTTTCTTTCACTATTAGGATGGTTTGCTTATTCTATCCCATAAAAATTTGTTTAAAATTAAAAAAGACAAGCGTTCCACGAATACTTTATTTGCTTCTGCTAAACATGCTGTCGTAAAGTAGCCTGTGATGTAAACATTGCACTCTGGCATGCAGTGCAAAATTTTTGCATCCAGGGAAGCACCCCAGCAGTGGAACTCAAAAAACTACAAAGTTCAATTCCAGTTTTCTGAAAATTAGTAAACTAGAAAAGTACTCCCTGCGTCTGAAGCTTGATCTCCCTCCTCTATCATATAGAAATGACTACATAGACAGAGGAGGAACAGGCCTGCTGCCGCTCACAGTCCAAATGGCCCCTTCCTGAGTATTGCAAGAAGCCAGAAACACTGCTTCCAGAAAGGTCAGTTCCCTTCCACTGAGATGAACAGGGAGCCAAGCTCACCTCATCGTACCTGTGAAGGCCACCATGGCAAAAGCCAGAGAGCCACAAAAAAGGTGCAGAGCCTACATGTCTGTCTGTGCACCAAGGGCATGTCTGGTGCCAAGTAGAGGTCAGAAGGTGTTCTAATCCCTTAGGATTGGAGTGACAGATGGTTGTGAGCCACTAGGTGGGTGCTGAGATCCAAACCTAGCTCCTCTGCAAGCAGAAAATGTTCCTAAGTAAGGGGCCATCTCTCCAGGCCCAGCTCTGCAGTCTGAACACATTCTCCTATAACTGCTCTTCATGTAGACAGTACTCAGAGTCCCAAATTAGATCACCATTTTCCCTAAATCTAGCAATCTGGTCAACAGTGAGTGGTACAGTGTCTCTATTCGAAGGCATATTTCTTAAAGAGTTAAAATATAGCAGGTCCTTGTGAATAAATGAAAAGTTAGAGGTCGGTTTTTGTTTTTGTTGTTTTTTTTTTTTTTTTTTTTTTTTTTTTTTGGTTTTTCGAGACAGGGTTTCTCTGTTTAGCCCTGGCTGTCCTGGAACTCACTCTGTAGACCAGGCTGGCCTCGAACTCAGAAATCCGCCTGCCTCTGCCTCCCAAGTGCTGGGATTAAAGGCGTGCGCCACCACCGCCTGGCCAGAGGTCGGTTTTTAACACTGCAGAAACTGAGCTATAAATGTTGTTTACAACATTGTAAAATCATGCATTTCTTTCTTTCTTTCTATCCGAATTATTTTATTTATATGAATACACTGTAGCTGCCTTCAGACACACCAGAAGAGGGCATTGGATCCCATTACAGATGGTTGTGGGCCACCATGTAGTTGCTGGGAATTGAACTCAGGACCTTTGAAAGAGCAGTCAGTGCTCTTAACAACTGAGCCATTTCTCCAGCCTGGACGAAATCACACTTTCAAATGTACACTATGCATAACCTGGGCCAGGACATTCACCACATTCACCAAACACAATAATGTCAACAAGAGAATTTTCCCACTCTTATTGAAGTTTACCTTAGCAATGTTAAATGTTAAACCATTGAATAGGATATCATAGTTCTAAGTTATTTATTTTATACCAAATTGAAAAAAAAAAAGATTATAGACTTCCCAAAGTCTATTTTTTGATAAGTCTCTATTATTTTACACAAAAGTTAAACTTTCTAACTATAAAGATAATAGGAACCTCAATTCCTAATCATTTTTGTGGCACCAGAACCTTCAGCTGTCAACAGTTTATACATATCACATTCAAAGTTCAGGATCAAACAAGGCAGTTTTATGAATTTTAGAATTACAAAGTAAAAATATAAGATTGCCTTTCCGAGCCCTTCCACCCACAATTTATACTCACAGGACTAAATGCAAACTTACTTGAGCTGTTAGAAAGGTGTCATCTTCACCTTCTTGAGCTTCAGTTTCCTAAGTAAAAGGTATACAACAGCTTTGCTTTACAAAACATCTGGGTACAACAGGAATGCTTTGATGTTCACACCTGGTTATCATTTGCCTCATGCTCTGTTAACTATAGGCACCAAACCAGGAATTCAGGCTACACTCTCTATGACAACATCAAAATCGGTCATGCCTCTTCATAACTAGGAAATTCTTGAGCCCTTCATTTACCAGGGTAGGCAGGAGCCGAGTGTTTTATGAATATCAACAGTTCTCACTCCCTATAATCCAATGGTTTTCCTAAGATCTATTATACTTCAAAGCAGGACAAGTGGTCTATTTTAAAGGAAGTACCTTAAAATTGCTTTGTAATTCAACTTTAATTTTCTTATCTTTGATAGTAAATAATAAAAAGATAACTTTTTATCCTACTAAAGCAGCAAAAGGGGGTGAAAGGCCCTACTACCCAGTAATACTGGCAAGGTCAGAGTGAAATAGGCACACTCATTTCTAGTGCCATGAAAAAAAAACCCAAACCTTAAATATCTAAGGTTGGAAAGAGGCTACACAGAAAGTAGCCTAATTATGAAGTCATTTTGGCATGTTATATAAAAGCAGAATATAGAATCAATAGCAATTTATGGCATGGTAAAAACTATGTAACTATACATGTAAAATTAGCAAAAAAAAAAAAATTTAAGAGCCTTAGGTGATAGGATTCTAAGTAATTTATAGATTTTTTTAAGTTCTGAGATCTCCAAATCAAACTGGACCAAAAAATACTTTCTATTAGTAAATCTTAATTTATCTGTGTCATGTTTTAACAAAACTGGCTAAAGACCTGACTTTCGATGTCCTCTTTTTCTCTATCTTCTATTGCTTCTGCCTCTATATATTCATGAGTTTTCTTGTTCTCCTCTGTAGAAAGCAACTCCTGGGAATGCACAATTTCCTCTTCATTTTCACCAAATTCATCCAAGTCCTTTAGCTCGTCATTTCCATCTTGGTCATGTGTTTCTTGATTCTCCAATTCACAGTCCTTTTAATGGTAAGAAAATTTGGTACAACTAGAGGCAAAGTGGTGTGGGTTACCCACCAAATACTTTCGGAAACACAACTCTACATATGGCAGATTTGATTGTACTTCATGATATTCCCAGAGTGAAAGTGCAAGCATTTTTACCTGTCACATAAACTGTCCTTTAAACAGGTAGTCAGTACCAAAACCAACGAGCCATGACCGAATTTCAACTTTCACACTGAAATAGCAAGCTGAATTCTAGAGATAATTTAAGTTTAAGTATTTAAGAGTTACCATGATACAGTCTAAGAACTGTCTAGAGGCATGCACAGCTTCTAAGAAGTGAACTAACTCCATTCTCCATGTGCCAGTCTGATTTAATATCAAAGAGCCTGGAAGTCATAAGCATATATAAACATGAAGTTTACTTCAAATTAATAATAAATTCCCAATTGTTGCATCAGTCTACTCTTGAAAAGTATGCACAATATACTAATAACTGCTTTAAAATTTCTCATTATCAATTTAAATAGGAAAGGAGACCCAGGGTGGGATTAGCTCTGTATAAGGTCTGTGTTTCCTTCAAAATATACAAAGATATAGTATTTTGGTGGGAGGAAGGACTCATAGCCATGGAAGTGCCTTCCTTATTCTTGCCATGAATCAAAAAGATTTAAGAAGTTGTTTCTGGACTGAAGAGGAAAAATCAGTCTATTCGCCATTTGTAGATGACCTCAGCAAGGGAAGACTGTCTAGTAGGGGAGGAGGAGGAGGACCATGCTGCTCTACAAAGCACAGGGACTGTAGAGTGGGTTCTGATGTGACTAGGGGAGCCGTGGAAGCTGACAGCAGGGTAGGGAACTGATGATGGCAGAAGCACAGAAGCAAACAACAGAGGAGTCCCTGAAGGGACTGTACCGGTCTGAAGCAACCCTGGACTTCACTTCCCCACAGAAACAACTGCTAAACTGACCATGTATTTAGGTATCATTTCCAAAATTACCAACTCTAGAAGCAAGAAAAGAAATCCACTTATCAAATACTTGACATATACTTTCAAAGTAAAGAAAGAACTATTAATAACTAATGGTACATTCACGCAGAATTTCTTGTTTTTCTTCTATATATTGCCAGTTGTTTTAAGGCTAAGCTGGCAGATGGGCCAGCTCACTACTCTACTCAATGAAGCATGTGTCTTCTCCAACATTCCAAATAACTGATACAAATTAAAACAGTACAAAACTAAAAAGTCCAGGGCCTGGAGAGATGGCTCAATGCTGAAGAGCACTGGCTGCTCTTCTAGAAGACCTAGAGTTCAATTCCCAGCAACCACATGGTAGCTCACAACCATCTGTAACTCCAGTTCCAAGGGATCCAACATCCCTGCACAAACTCACATGCAAACAAACACCAATGCATACAAAATAATGATAAACCAGAAACTAAGTTTTTCACAAGTTGCAATGTTTTTGAACTTATAATTTTTGTTTAATCACACATTAGTAAATAGAGAAAATAATAACAAAGAAACAAACCCAATGAAAGATACAGCACAAGAATAATGGATACCCAACTTAAGAGTTCTTAAAGGCTAAAACAGGGGCTGATACAGGAATACAGTCACTAGATTTAGTGGCTTCCCGGGCAAACAGTTCCTAAAACTATCTTCTCAACTAACTACTTCCATCTCTGTGTGGTGTGATATCTGTGTGTGTGTGTGTGTGTGTGTGTGTGTGTGTGTGTGTGGAGTAGAGAACACAGCTGGGCTGCAGGAGCTACAGGCGAGAATATGAACATGAGCTGACTTCATGGCAGAGCACACAAACACCCAGAGACAATTGTGACAATGCAGATTAACTATACACAGGATCCAGAATAAATAAGAATGCATATGATTTTTAAAAGAACTGTGATCAGTAATACCTGCAAATGCCGCAGTCCTTTAGACCCAATGAATAGCACACCACTTTCCATTGAAACAAACAAATACCCAACTAGAAACTTAAAATAACTTGTTCTTCTATAACTGCAATACACAGAATACCACTGCCCCAATCAGAATCACTTACTTAAATTTTTTGCTTTTCAGGTAAATTACTTTAAGGTACATTCCTTTTGGTTCAAAAAGGTGTGATGTATTTATCTTTAAAGGGCATAACAGATCTCTTTATTTGATCTTTACTAGATAGTAACACATCAGCAATTTTCCCTCTCCAGTTTTAAAGTCTACATGATCAAGTCCTACATACTATAGTATATAAAAGTTAATACGATGAACAGTCTGAAAAAAATACCAGTCCCCTTCCCGTGGAACTAACACACCATCATTCCACCTGTTCCCAGATCCTCCTGCTTCAGATTCCCACTTGAATGTACAAACACATGGGCTAGGTTTAGCTTTTTACTTTTTTTTTTTTCTTTTGAGCCAAGGGCCTGTTGTAACCTAGGCCTGTCTCTGCTAGGAATAAAAGCGTGTGCCACCACCACCACACCCAGCTTAAGTTTTTCTTCATGTCTCTCTTAGCTAGAGTTACTTTCTACTTCAATTATGAGAGCTCATGGGCCTGCCAATATTTAAGTCTCTTTAACCTATGTACTTCCGTGTCTATTGTTCCAGTCCATATCCATTAACTCATCACGCAAAGCAAACACCTTAACCTAGTGATTGACACTTTACCTTGACAAAAGCATCATCTTCCACAGAAGCATCTCCACTCAACTCATCTGCTTCTTGTTTTTTACCTGCGAAAGAAGGAAAATGGGCTAACAACCAGTATTTTATTACTTTAAGAAGAAAAAAGAACATTCTACACTTACTCTGCAGTACCACTCTCCACTCCTAAAATCCTCTACAAAGCTAATTCAAACTAAAAGCACCTGAACACAGCTATCCTAAACAAAAACAAAAACAAAAGCAAAACAAAACAAAACAAGCTTTACCAAAGCCATGCCACCTCACTGACATGCATGCCGCCCAGAACCTATCAGCCTCAGCTCACCTGATGCCAATGGTACATTTTCTTCATATACATACATTCTCTATCTTCAGTTCTGCCAACAGTAGCACCATTCAACAGTACTTTGCAGTTTATATATGTAATCAGATGCCTATAGCCAAATTCAAGACTCAATACCCATAAAATCTTCACTCCTCTTAAATAGCTTAATCTGAAATAAAAATCTCACACTTGGCCAACCATGATGGTGCACACCTGTAATCCCAGCCACGTGGGAGGTGGAAGCAGGAGGATCAAGAACTCAAGTTATTTCTCAAGTCTGAAGCTAAACTGGGCTACGTGACAAAAGTCTCTTTCATCACCTTCACAACATGCCAGTTGATACAAACTGCCTAGCTCTGTTTCCAGGACATCTCACCTCCCCATGAAGGGAAAAGGTCATTTGATACAATGGCTGCCTGGATGCTCTGTTCTCCAAAGCCTCAGAACAGCAGTCCTGGCCACTTTAGGGTCAGATGCTGCTTAGCTGATGCAAGGCAGGAGAACTGACTTCTAGATACACACTATCCCCCACTGTACAGCAGTGCTGACCACTTCAGTACCAGAGCCAGAAGATACTTAGCTGATGCAAGGCCAAACTTACTTCCAAATGCAGACTATCTCCAGCTTCCTAGCAAACTATAAGATTTCCCCGCTCAGCCCTCATTTTCAAAACTATGTAATTTAGTGGAATTTAAAGAGTGCTACTCTAGTTTTTTAAAAAAAAAAAGAAAAAAGAAAAAAGAAATTCCACAAAGCCAATGCTAAGTCTCTTTTGTCTTCAATATAGTCCCCCCCAAAATTACCTAAAAATCTGTAATGTACCATAAATGCTATCGTTAGAAAATCACAGCTACTGAAACTTTAATATTTAAATTTTAGCCTTTTCTTTCCCATTTCTTTAAACATAAATGGGTATTTCCTTCTGAGGCAAACTAAAGTGCATTTTCCTTTTGCCTGTAACAAGTATTGACAGTGCTGCTGCCTAGGCTTCAGATTCAGGGCTCCAGAGTCTAGCTCTAGGGTAAATGTTACAAAGCTGGTCTTTCCCATATCCCCTTAGCACCACCCCCTATCTTTCACATGTTCTCAATTCAAAACCCTTCCTGTGAATGAGTGGGAACGGGAAACACACTGGTCCTACACATATAGGAAACAAGCCTGGGAGCATATGTTTCCCATTTACTCAAGTAGCAATTCATACCTGTGAGTATATATTTTTTTAAAAAATTTTTTTTCAAAGAAAAAAGGAGCTGAGACAGGGTCTCACTCTATAGCCCTAGCTAGCCTGGAACTCACTATGTAGTTCAGGCTGGCCTTATACTGGCAGTGATTCTCCTGCCTCAGCCTTCTTGTATCAGGGTTATAATGCACAAACTACCACCCTTGGTTTGAACATCCTATTTAAAATACTGGTGTCAAAAAAAAAAATACTGGTGTCTACATATTAGGGAAAACATAAACTTATAATGTACATAAAAATTTATAATTATTGTTTTTATCATAAATTTACTTTTTAGTGTTTTGCACAACAATCAAAAAGGCCTATGGGAAAAATGAAATCTAAATACAGAAATGACTTCAAGGGCAACCACTTCATAGTCCTTGTTCATTAAAATCTACCAGTCTGTTGAAGAAAGCTAACAACCAAGGTGCTGCTTTTCTTGAAACTGGATGCAAATGAGCTCATTAAATTATTCTATTACATTATAGAAGGGCATCTGTTAACAAAAATATTCAAAGGCTCAGCAGTTAATAGCACTTGCAACTCTTGCACAGGACCCAGGTTCTATTCTCAGCACCCATGTAGCATCTCATAGCCATCTGCAAGTACAGTTCCAAGGTATTTGATGCTCTCTTATGCTATGCACTAGTGCCAGGCATGCATGCAGTATAAACTTTAATTTTAAGGATGCCGGCTGGGGAGATGGCTCCGTGGTTAAGAGCACTGATTACTCTTCCAGAGGTCCTGAGTTCAATTCCCAGCAACCACATGCTCACAACCATCTGTAATGGGATCTGATGCCCTCTTCTGGTGTGTCTGTAGACAGCTACCGTGTACTCATATACATAACTTAAATAAATCTTTTAAAAAAAAAAGGATGTTGCCTTTTTAGAGGAAAAGACTTTAAAAATCTCAAGCCTGTATGCTTCTACAAACACATCCCCCACCCCACCCCCCAAGTAACCTAGAAGACAAGGCTTAGGGAGAACTCCTTTAGTTGCTGCAAAAGTGCTAAGTTTCTTTTTATAATTAAAATCTGTCTTAATTTACAGTACACTTTTAAAAAATACTTTTTACCAGACATGCCTGGGTACATAAGGCAGGCTCCACTGTTTACAAAAGCGAGAAAAGGAGCTTAGAGGCCAAGTAGCATGTTCCAAATCAGCAATATCATGCTAAACTCTCCACTGCAGTGAGACTCTTCTGGCCCACTAACAAGGCACTGTTCTAGGGAGTGGATGATCCACAGTTTACAGACACCAGCCTCAGCTTGGTAACAAGCACACACCAGGCACACTCCCAGGCAAAGCCCACTTACTTTAAGTTCACTTAGAGGAAGCTCAAATTACACTTCAACCAAAACTACCAGTTATTGGTTGTCCTGATGCACTTTTTGTATTCTGATGTCAATTCTGCTTCCTCAAGAAGGGCTGCCCCTGATGAGCAGCCCATCATGCACTTAGGTGACCTCATGTGAACCTTCTCCCCATTTTAATTGGTCAATAAAGGCTAGGGACTTGCTTCCAGGACACTTCCAGAACAGCTGGCTTGCCCATCCAGTCTTTCAGATTGTTACAGGCTGGACTTCAGCTAAGCCTTGAACTTTCCCAGCACAAAGACTGGACAGCAAATGATACCAGCGAGCCTTCCTTTGACAAAACCAATTTTCCTATTTCCCTTTGGGCCCCCAGGAGAGAATTCTCAGTCTCAATTCAGCAAAGCAATCAAAAGATCATTGTCCCAGTTCCTGAGGTTGGGAGTGGATGGTTCTGGTTATTTTATGAATTATATAGATATGTTGTCATTTTAAGGGATAATTTGCAAATGTTCTAACTCTGGACACGGAGGAAACTAGAGAGCTTAGACTCGGGGATTTCTACCTTTCCTTTCCTTTCCTCTTCTCTATCCTTCTTTTTTAGGTAAAGAAAGGGAGTGGAAAAGAAAAGGGAGAATATAGTAATATAGAAACTAGAAAGCCGGGCGTGGTGACGCATGCCTGTAATCCCAGCACTTGGGAGGCAGAGGCAGGCGGATTTCTGAGTTTGAGGCCAGCCTGGTCTACAGAGTGAGTTCCAGGACAGCCAGGACTACACAGAGAAACCCTGTCTCAAAAAAAAAAAAACAAAACAAAACAAAAAAGAAATAAATAAATTAGACAAATAGACAAATAGGGATAAGATACTAAATTTACTCTTAAAGCACTGTACAACTATAATCTTACATTGGTAGAAATCTTTATATTTGATGCAAATTTGAAGTTATAATTTCTTACATTGGTACAAAATTTATATATTGATACTGGCTTAAGGTTTTCATTGGTATAAATCTTTGTATATTGATACAAAATTTAAAATATTGTTACTCTTACATAGGCATTGTGCCTATGCAACTCATTTAAGAATACAAGGCTTAGACCCAGTCCTTTTAACAGCTGCTAGTACAAACTGTTTAGGATGACTAAGTACTGTAAGCTAATAGACAGTGAAATTCATAGTTATATTAGATTCTAACTTATTTACAACAAGTATTTTCCAGATTACTCAAATAGTGAATAGCTAAGAATAATCAATGTTTGACAATTCAATTATGCTTTATAAATAATCTTCAAAAACATCAGAGATCCACATAATATGGCATTTAATGTTATTTCATTGTTAAAAGATCTTTTGACTCCGAGACTTGTCTGCTCCTGACAGTGTCCCCATGCCACTTCAAAGAAGATACGGAGCATCATTACCTCCATATGGAGCTGCTCCAATTAGAGCAAGCTAGCATTGGGCAAGAATTGCCTTAATTCTACCTACAGACAAAATTCTGTCCAAAAAAAAAAAAAGGCAAACTGGATGCGGGATAGTAGACTGCTAAGTTCTGTCAAGACTGGGTAAGTTAGTCCTTAATAATCCTGCTTCACTTAAGGTCTGTCAGATGGTTCTAGGCCGAAGGTTTAAAACAGATGCTCCAACATTTTAAGGAATATTGGAGATTCTCCAGTCAGATGTCTCTACAATCTACATTGGCTTTGGAAGCTTTATGTTGTGCTTCCTATATATTCTGGTTGTATTTAATTCCTTCTCAGATCTCTGACAGGACTGAAGACTAGTTAGTCTCATAACTTAGGTTAGCTAACATTAAAGATGTTCTAGATTTGAAAGGATGTTTTTTCAGATGGTAATACAAGTTAAAATCAAATGTGTGTGAGGTATGGAACTGTAAACTGTTTTGGTTAGGAGACATTATCTTGATTGCCAAGTATAATGGACTGATGTTATAAGTGTAATTCATACTTAATAGTTTTCATAACTGCTTCAAAATAGCTCCTACTATATATTGTTACCATAAGAGAAGGAGCTTTTTTTTTTTTTTTTTTTTTTTTTTTTTTTTGGTTTTTTGAGACAGGGTTTCTCTGTGTAGCCCTGGCTGTCCTGGAACTCACTCTGTAGACCAGGCTGGCCTTGAACTCAGAAATCTGCCTGCCTCTGCCTCCTGAGTGCTGGAATTAAAGGCATGTGTCACCACTGCCAGGCTGAAAAGCTTTTTTAATTGGACAAAAAAGAGGGAAATGTTGTGAGTTGTCCTAATGCTATTTATAGTCTGATGTTAATTCTGCTTCCTCAAGAGGGATTGGCTCTGACAAGCAGCCCATCATGTACTCATGTGATCTCCTGTGAACCTTCTCCCCATTTTAAATGGTCAATAAAGGATAGAGCCTGTGACTGGGTGATGGAGGGAAAATGTAGGACTGGAGGGTTGAGAGTGGGTACAGATAGAGAGGCAGAAGAGTACAAAGAGGGGAGAGAGAGAGGACTTAAGAAGGAAAAAAGCCATAATGGACCAAAACCACGTGGCTAGGAGACACCATAAGTAGCAAGAGGTCTTATAGCTGAAGAATAAGTTAGTATAGTGTTAGATCTGCCCAATCTAGGCTTATAGCTTATAATTATAATAACTGGATTGTGTGTTTTTTATACAGGGTTATTGGGGTTGGAGATTCAAGCATCAAGTAGTCAATGCTGCTGCGTACATGCTTCCTGCTGTCCAGACTGTACAAGGAGTGCTTCTACAGTCACATACTTATGTTTTCAACCTACTACCTCATCTGAAGCACTCATTCCACAAGCTAGAAAGCTGAAGCTGAAGAGTATATTTAAGCCAAGTCGAATTCCATTCCCAGAAGCCAGGATCATCCAGGAGCTAGAATGGATCAGGTGCTCAACTATTATTTCTCTTGTAGTAAATAAAGACTTCAAAGCCAAGTCTTTAAAAATATAAACTATGAGCCACACCTTTGAACCCAGCACTTAATGAAGCAGAGGCAGGTAGATTTCTGAGTTCAAGGCCAGCCTGATCTACAGAGGGAGTTCCAGGACAGCCAGGACTACACAGGGAAACCCTGATTTGAAAACCAAAAGGGCTGAAGAGATGGCTCAGAGTTTAGGAGCACTGGCTACTCTTCCTAAAGGTCCTGAGTTCGATTCCTAGCAACCACATGGTGGCTCATAACCATCTATAATGAGATCTGGTACCCTCTTCTGGCCTGCAGTCTTATATGCAGGCAGAATGCTGTATACATAATAAATAAATCCTTTAAAAAAAAGAAAAACAAAAAACAAACAAATAAAACAAAAAAAAAAGTTAAGTAACTTGCACTAGGAGACACAGTCAAGAAGAGGTAGTGGAGGGTACAAAGAAAGGTCTCACTCTTGTTCTCCACTGCTTCTAGATGTCATTTTACACAAAGCACTAGATGGTTACTATCTCCTCTTTTTTTTAAAGATTTATTTATTTATTATATGTAAGCACACCATAGCTGTCGCATCAGATCTCTTTACGGATGGTTGTGAGCCACCATGTGGGTGCTGGGATTTGAACTCATGACCTTTGGAAGAGCAGTCAGTGCTCTTACCTGCTGAGCCATCTCTCCAGCCCTCCTTACAAACTTTTAATTCACAAGGACAAGACTAGGCAACACAGCAGTGTGACTGCAGTATACAGCATTTAAGCAAACTGAAAACTCATTAGTTTTTGATCATTTTCATAATCTGTAACTGGATTTATTTGATGCTGAATTTGAAACTATATTATATCTTTGTAACTGTTTCCTCTATGAAAAGTTATTGCTCCACACAAATACAACTAACCTGCATAAGCTACAATGTTCACCATACAACAGAAAACCCCAATTGGCACTACAGCCAACAGCAAGTTGTGACTGATCATAACAGGCTAAGTTGTGTGTTATATACTAGTAAGCACAAGGTCTAGACTAGACTTCTATTAGGTCCAACTGGATCCAAGGTAAGAGGTAACACAGATGTCAAAGTCTCCTGTCAACAAGGCTAGACTAAATTTAACTGATGCTATAAACTGTATCTGTAGGCTTTTGTGCACAGATGTGAATGGACTTCAAGAATAAACAAATTCCAGTTGGGCGTGGTAGCGCCTGCCTATAATCCCAGCGCTTGGGAGGCAGAGGCAGGCGGATTTCTGAGTTCGAGGCCAGCCTGGTGTACAGAGTGAGTTCCAGGACAGCCAGGGCTACACAGAGAAACCCTGTCTTGAAAAACAAACAAACAAACAAAAAAAAAAAAAAACAAAAACCAAATTTCAATAATACTACATTTAGCAAACTTTATTCAGCTGGTAACTGTTTCTGTCTCTGCCACTTAACCCTGTGCTGGTAAGACCCTATTTACTTCCTTTGTCCTTCAGGAAATCTGGCATGTACCACAGAAAGGCCAACTGGCTCAAAGGAAAGAAGCATGACCACAATGAAGGCTAACTCAAAGTAATGAAGACTGCGCACATTACGTTTAAATGCTTTAGTCAGTAAACACTGTCTAAAAAAACATAGAAAGCAAAAGTCAATTAAAATATCACATCTTAAGCTATAGTAACTAGTTTGAAATATATAAACTTCATCAAAATGCTATTTTTTTTTTGTTTTGTTTTCTTGCTTTTCAAGTCAAGGTTTCTCTGTATAGCCCTGGCTTGCCCTCAAACTCAGAGATCTCCCTGCCTCTCTGCCTCCCAAATGCCAGATAAAGGTGTGTGCCACTAGGCCCAGCTTTCAAAATGCTATTTAAGTAAAAATCACATAAATCTATGTTGACAACACTGGAAATAGTCTGTGAATGACACTGTATAGGAAATAACGTCTTAATGAAACCTTGAGCCAGGAGCTGGAGAGATGGCTCAGTGACTGCTCTTCCAAAGGTCCAGAGTTCAATTCCCAGCAAGCACATGGTGGCTCACAACCACCTGTAATGAGATCTGTGTGTCTGAAGACAGCTACAGTGTAGTTATTTATAAATACTAAATAACTCTTTGGGCCTGATCAAGCAGGGACTAAGCAAGCCAGGTTAACTGGAGGAGCAAGTGGGGCCGAGCAGAGCGAGTAGAGATCCTAAATTCAATTCCCAGCACCCACATGAAAGCTCACAACCATCTGTAAGGCTACATACAGTGTACTCATATACATAAAATAAATAAATCTTTAAAAAAAAAAAAAAAAAGCTCTAGCCAGCTCCTGTATAAGAACTGCACGCTGAGAGGCTTTACATGAGTGAGCACTGTTAAAACTTCTCTCAAAATCATAGAAATATTTATACCTATCTGGGTATGGTGGCGCATGCCTTTTATCCCAGCACAGAGGCAGGAGTTCAAGACCAGCCTAGTCTACAGAGTGCCAACCAGGGCTACCCAAAGAAATTGTCTCAAAATAGAAAACAATATAAAAGAAATATTTGTTTAATGAAATATATGAATGGTTACACCAAATAGGATAAATCTAGATTATAAAAAGCTGGCTTTTACTACAAAACTTTTTTTTAGTTTTCACAGCTTAGGCACTTCAGAGATAGATATAAAGGTTCTTGGTTACAAATTGGTTTTTCTTCTCCAAAGACAAATTGGTCCTCATCAAGGTTTATAATCTTCCTTAAATTTAGAAAAGGTTACAAACCAAAATCCACTTAAGTAGATTTTAAAGTAATTTTTCCAAGCAACTTTACCCTTTAAACAGACATTACTATGAAATGCAAGTAAGGACTGAGTTATAAAGCTCAGTGCTGTACAGATAGCTCTTGCCTAGCAGACAAAGCCTTGAGTCCAATCCCTAGCTTAGGGGAGGGCAGAAAGCTTAGTTACAAAATTTCTGTTGGAAAGAATATGGTTTCCAAATGACCAATGACATTTCTAGCCAAAACCTCCTCCCAAAGCCATCCAGCAGCCTAGAATTTTTTTTTTCTATTTTATTTTATGTATCTGTGTGCGGGCACTTGCCCTGGCGCATGTGTAACAAGAGTCAGTTTTCTCTTTCCATTATATGGACCCCCAGGGATCAAACTCAGGCTGTGCAGTAGCAGGGACCTTTACCACTGAACCACCTTGACAGCCCCAACATATTTAAACCGGAAATCTTGCCTTATGGTAACAACTGGCATGAGTTTTAGGTACTCTTATTTTCTTGAGATAGTTTCCCTATAGCCCAGGCTGGCCTCAAAATTAAAATCCTGTCCCCTTCCCAAGTGCTGGGATTACCGGTGTACACCATTATACCCAGATATATTTTAGCTTCTATTAATTAGCATTTTACAAATAAACAAAATTTCTGAAAGTCCTTGTACCCTATTGTAAATACAGCAATCACTGAGTTTGACTTTTTAAAAACAAAAACACATACATATATTTATGCATATAGATGCATGTGTGTTGTATCAAAGGTAATTCACATTCATCAGAACAAATCAATATCCAAAGTATTTATTTTTAAAGTCCCTTAAATTTGTCATCTAATTAGAACAAACATACAAGATTTTAAAGACAGTGAAAGGGCCAAGATCAGTATATAGATCAGTAGCAGGAGACCTGCCTAGCATGTGTGTGAGGCCCCAGATTCTGGATTGATCCTAGCACTGAGAAAATAAGTAGTAAAACTTGAGTTCCTAACAGGTTTGGCTAAAGTTTATGCCTATAAACTAAAAACAGTTCTAAGGCTGGAAAGATGGCTCAGTGATTAAAAGCACGAGCTTCTCTTGAAGAGGACCCAGGGGTGACTCACAACTATCCATAATTCCAGTTTCAGGGCATACAATGACTCTTCTGGCCTCTTACAGGCACATAGTACACAGCCATACATAAGAAGCAAACACAAAATAAAATAAAATAAAATATAAAATAAAATAAAATAAAATAAAATAAAATAAAATAAAATGAATAAATCTAAAAACTTTACAACTATTATGTATGTATGTTTTTTGGTTTTTTGTTTTGTTTTGTTTTTTTGGTTTTTTCGAGACAGGGTTTCCCTGTGTAGCCTTGGCTGTCCTGGAACTCACTCTGTAGACCAGGCTGGCCTAGAACTCAGGAAACCGCCTGTCTCTGCCTCCCAAGTGCTGGGATTAAAGGCGTGTGCCACCACCACTCGGCATGTATGTATTTCTTAAGTTTGACTTACATTTCAGCACATCTATGAGAATCAAACCAAAGCCATGTGAAAGATCTTGGATAATATAGGACTTATAAAACTGATGAGCAGAGCCACTCAAAAAAGGTAGGATAGCCCCAGCTGCACATGAGAACCATTTTTCAGAGCAGCTTCAGAGAAGACTGGTGTCTGCACCGAGAGCACTTGAAGACCTAAGCCTCAAGGAACTGGGAACCTGGTGGCTGTCTTTAAAAACTCTAATGCCTTTAATGCAGAGTACAGATTACTTAGATGATGGGTGTCACTAACGAGGCCAGAGCAAGAAAAATATGAGAGGAAAGTGATTGTTTTCAACCTACCATGTAGAAACATGGTTAACAGAGCACCAAGTGTATGATGTGGACTTATTTCAGTTGTTGAAAAAGAAAAAAAACAGGCCTGGAATTATGACTCAGCTGTTGCTCTTCTAGAGAATCTGAGCTAGGTTCCCAGAACCCATTTGGGTGCTGGAAATCTTCAGTAACTGTTGGAATGATGTTTTTGTGTACTGTATAAAGATTATCCTTCTATTATTCAAATGCTGATTTCTGTGGGGACAGAAATCTGACTGCAGGCAAGACTTTAGTATTGTCCTTATTATGAAACATATCCTCCCACCTCCCACCTCAGTCTTTTGTAAATGCTGTTCTCAGTCAGCTTCTGATTGGTCAAATAAAGAACTGAATAACCAATGGCTAGGCCAGAAAATTAAGGGAAGACTTCTGGCCTGAAATGGGAATTAAGATGAACAAGTATAGAGCTGTGTGGAGAATGTAGGCCAGGCCAGAATTGTCACATTGGAATAGCTGAGAATCTGTGCAGCCATAATGCCCAAAGCTTATAATAAAGTTAAGTCTCTGTGTCACTATTAGAGCTGGGGCAGGCATTGAAAAGCCAGACTCTGAGCTCCAAGGGATCCAACACCTTCTGACCTCCTCGAACATGCATGAGGTGCACATAAAGACACGCAGGCAAAAACCCACATACATAAAATCTTTTAAATCTTTAAAACAACATTAGGTTAAAAATACTTAAACACAATGACATTCAAGATGGTAGGATTATGAGCTATTTTTGCCATTTTATATTTTTATGGATTATCTGATAAAAAAAGAAAAACATTCCACCTTTCTGACCTGGAAAACACTAAACTACTATTCCAGAGTCAAAGGGCTGACACAGAGGTGACTAAGGCTGTGCAGCTTAGGATTTGCACAGTTCACTTCAGAAGCTGACAACACTGAGGTCCTTTATTCTGTCAGAAGAATGGCCAATTAAATAAATCAATAATCCAGATGAGCTTTAAGCCATCCAACCTTTTCATTAAAATCTCATGCCATCAACACTAATAAGATGTCTTTTCTGAAATGCATGCACAATCAACAGTTTATTTTATATGAGTTCATAAAACGGAAATAAACTCATAGGTTTTAGAATGTGACATAGACAACTGCCCTGGCAGCAAAGTGCTATCCTGGCATAAACTGGCTGCCTACCATATTAAATATCGTAGCTAAAAAATGTGCAAGCATACCTTAATGATAAACAATATGTTTTAATGGCTAAGACAAATGAACTAGCTCTGTGAAATGAAAATGACAAACTAGATATTCCAGCAAGGGTTGGGAGGTTTTCCAATGCAGCTCCAGTTTGGTAACAAACAGAAGAACAATGCAGTGAGCTGTGTGGTCTCAAAGCATACTTCATATAGTGGGTATACAAGGAAAAAGCACTGTGATCCTTAGATAACCTGACAGACTATAAATGCCTGATATAAATGCTTCCTACAAATATACAAGTGAAACAGGCAGCAAGAAGTATTTTAGAAAGTAATAGTTACAAAGATGATAGCCTTCAAAACATATTCAATAAACATTTGAGCACAGATACTTGCCTCAGGCCATTGGAGGTGTAAAGATCATGTCCTGGGCTTCACGGACCCTTATATTATGATCTTTTAGTTTAGCAGGCACAGGAGAAGCAGCTGTGAAAATCTTTGCTCACTTCACCCGTCACTCCAGTTTTGTTAGTGACTAACATTCAATACACTATAAAGCAGGTAGTGGGCAGAATGACCGACCATGCACTGGAACTGAACTACTTTTTGGAAAGTTTTCAGAATAAAAAAATAATATCTGTGTTATTTTCTCACAAAAATATTAGGTTTCAGATGTTTGTGCAAACCAAAAATCTATATTATACTTATTTCTACAGGGGAAAATCCTACCTTTTAAAAGCCTATATGCACTGAAAATTAGTTTCAATACCAATTAAGCTATTATATTTAATTCTGAACTCTGTACTGATTAAATACATAATTTGCTAAAGTTTTTTAAAGGTTGAAAATCTAAAAGAAATCAGATACAGTATCTCTGAAACAAGGCAGGAAGGCATTATTAGCTCTACCTGTTTAACTGCTTTCTTAATACACACCCAAGTAATATGATAGTGACTCTCAACAGGAGAAGCTTTCATCTAGGTTACTTATTAAAAAGTTCCCAGGAAAGAGACTGTAAAAAAAACTGAGAGCTAATCCATGATATAAACATTTGATATTAGCTACATGTTATTACAAATACCAAACCCACTACAAGGTAATCCACACCATGGACTTTTGTCCTTGTAACTATGCGGCTTAAATTATCTTCTAAACTATTATTCCATTGTATATTTAAGATCTTAAACTTCTTTTCCTCAAACCTGTCTGAGCATAATCATTTAACATATTTTAGGTGGAGAAAGAAGAGTAATAGGGATTGAATCCATGGTCTGGCCTGGAGTTTTACTCTAAGACTGAACATACACTGTTTATACGTTTTTTACATATATATTTATTACTTATATACAAAATGTGTGTATATGCCCAGAGTTGCAAATATAAAACAAAATAAAAATTTCAAAATCAAACAATAAAAGCATGTGTGAACTGAATAAATAAATCAGATGGTATAATCAGTGCTAAAATCATTAACTTGAAACACAGTTTGTCAGCTATCACAATACACCAAATAATGTGATTCAGAAACCTATACAAAAACATGGGTCATTCCTGATATACTTCTCCCCCCAGCACCACCCCACACAGGGTTTCTCTATGTAGCCCTGGCTCACCTGGAACTCTGTAAACCAGGAGGGCCTCGAATTCAGAAATCCACCTGCCTCTTCCTCCTAAGTGCTGGGATTAAAGGCATGTGCCACCACTGTCCGACGACATACTTCTTTTTCACATGAAACAACTACTTCACCAAAAGTTTCCAAGATGATAGGAATGTATCTCTCAAATTTAAAAGCCTCAGGTCTTCAAGACAATTTATAATCTTCTAAAATTATATCACCATATTGGTATTCCTACTGAACCCAGGAAACCTTTATCCCTTTTTAATCTATCAGCATACACAGGAAACTCTTGAATCAAGAAATCTCAAATATTGAGCTGACCAGGTCCTGAGACATAGTGCTTAAGATCAAAATTGAAGGTTCTCTTCTACTAAAATTCAATCATCTTGGTTTTGGTTTGGTTTGGGTTTTGGATTTTTGGAGACAGGGTTTCTGTGTATAGCCCTTGCAATCTGGAACTTAATCTGGAGACAAAGCTGGGCCTCCAACTGGATATCTGCCTGCCTCTGCCTCCCAACTGCTTGAATTAAAAGTGTGTGCCACCACCACCTGGCCTATTCAATAATCTTATTCCTAGTACAGATCAGGTACATCGTTAAAGAAAGTTACATTATTAACAAAATGACACAGAGGTCCATGACTTATTCTGCCTGGAAACTATAGAGACCAGGTATCAGATAGCTATTTGTCTACCCTCTGTCACACTTCATGAGAAGCGGAAATTTGCAGCTATTCAAATAAGATTATACTTACCAGATATTTTTAATAACTAGTTCCCATTTATTATCAAAATATTCATTTGAAAATTGCCTTTCGCTATTCACACCAGATCATTATGCCCTGGAAATACACAGAGCCCAATTTAAAAGCTACAACATTAAAAACCTAGTATCCCCATATCTTAAAATTTCTTTAAAGCTAATCAGTTGTGGGGTTTTTGTTTTTGTTAGTATGATCTATGAGGTCTTTTGAATTTCACTGAAAATTATTAGACTGCATAATAGAATAAATGTGAAATAACCAGTATGTCAATTAAAACACTAAACATAAAGTTACAGAACTTGATATACTAGATAGAACAGCAAAGAGCCAAGGAAAGGTCTGGTAGGAATTTCACCAAAACTCTGCCAATTGTGGGGCAAGGTAGACGCGGATCAAACTGTATTTTATTCTTCGGATATTCCTACTATGAAGGATCGGTATGCAACTTAACTTTGTACCTTTCTCCAGAATCAATAAAAAACTTTCTTACTTTCTGGTCATCTTCAGCCGAATCTGAAAGGCTGCAAGTTACTCAGCACCTGGTAACAGTAACTTTCTTCCTTGACCCAAGAAGGCAGAGTGCCAGGGGGAGACAGCAGAGAGTAGCACTATATAAACAGGCGAGTGGAACGAGAGCAGAGCCAAGTTATATAACCAAAATATAGTTTAAAATATGTTCAGAACTCGTAACAACCTTTGCCTTTGGTTGGTTTCTTGTTTGGAGTATCAGTTGAAACAGTTAATTCAATATTATCTGGATCGCCTCCTTCCTCTTCAATAGCCTACATTAGAAAGAGAAGTTAATATGCTACACAAACTATCTAAACTTATTTTATAAAAACTTAATGAAAATATATTACCAAACCTCCAGCCTCAAGACATTAGAATTGCCAGTTATTTTATGAACCGACTTCACAAACGAGTAATTATGCTACACAGAAAGGGGTGGGGGTGTCATTGAATATCGAAATGCCATGAAACTTGAAATTCCATCCAGTCGATGGTTACATGTCACATATACTGTACAAGAACCTAAATATGTTCTATTACAGGAAAGTTTGTAGCTGTTTAAATAACGAAGAGTTTTCCTAACGTGTATTGCGTACACTTGTTCCCCTCTCCGATTCCAAGGCTTCACGCGAATAGACCTGAAAGCTTAACAGGGCTGAGAACGTGGATGATTACGCTGATGCAATCAGAAATTAAGAATTAAAAATAAGTCAGTTAAAAGCCTAGTGGAAAAAAGGACGAAGCTTCCTTCTCATCCACTCATCAACTCCCACTATCGATTTCTCCGAACAGGGGTGAAGAAACGGTTGGGCACAATTAAACGGTAACTTCGGCCAAGTCAGCAAACTAACCATCGCCTCGGAGCCCGAGCGATGCACGCGCTGCGCACCGCCAGCAGGCCGGGGTACCCAGCGCCACCCAGGGTCTGCAGCTCCACCCTCCGCAGGCCGCGGAGCCGACGGAGAGGGCGTCCCAGGGGAGGCAGGGGGCGCGACCGGCGGCCGCTCGCGAGGCCGCTGGAAGGCCAGGCTCCTCGCGGAGGCGCGGGCCTCGCGCTCCCGGCACGCACAGGCGCCACCCGGTCCGCTCCGACCGCGGAAGCGCAGCAGCTAAACGGCGCGGCCTACGTTGCCTTGCGCGCAGCGTCCGGGCCTCACCTGCTTCAGCCGGGAGACCAGGACCGTCTTGACCCCGTTGATGTCCAAGTTGCGGCGTTTCAGCTCGGACCTGAGGTCGATAACCCGCAGCTCGGTGATCTTCTTCCCTTCCGCCTGCCCTGAGGTGGCCGAGGCTACCACGGCCCCGGCAGCGGCAGCCATTTTGGGAAAGCAACGCGCTGCCGAGGCAGCTAGTGGGCTGCAGGGCGGCGGCGGCGGAGGAGGAGGCAGCGACGGTGGAGGCGGTGGCCGCGGCAGCACCAACTTCCAACCCGGGCCCGGGCGGCCAGCGGCGCCGCGCTACGCTGCGCACAATGAGCCACTGACCACGCCCCCCGCGGGGACCACGCCCCCGAGTCTGCTCCAGCACAACCTGCAGCGGCACCCGGATGACGGGTGCGCGTGCGTACTGAGCAGGCATGGAGGGGGCGGAGCTCGGAGCGGACCGGAGGCTCTACCCCTGGCGTGGTCCCGGACTGTCCCTGCGCGTCCTCAGTGCCACGGTTCCTGCCTCTCCATTAGCTGCCTAATCCTCTCGTCTCGAACCTAGAGGCACCGCTACGTGAGAGGCACCCCATAGTACAGATAGCAGGTGCGTCTCTTCACCGAAATGAGGGGGCGTGTGCGCAAGCCTTCCCGGAAGAAGTACAGAATCATCGCGGAATGGTGGTCGGGGTATACTAGTGAACTTAGGTCGGCAGGTTCCGCCCCCGAACGCCCAGCGAAACCTCCTGAGGCCGTGGGCCCAGGGAACAGTGTCACGCTGTGACCCCTTGAAGCTTAGCCCCTCTTTGCCTGAAAACTACCAGGAAAACGTCTTCTCCACGTTTGCCTCAGCTTACCCATCCTCTCCGGCGGGCCTAATGGCTCAATGAAATTGTTCACAAAAGATTAGCTTATGTTGCCCTGATCTTATACAGTATCCTCTACCCTGCACCCCCAGCATTTGGTATGTCAAGGTCAGGGGCCGCTATGGAGAAATAGCCCGTATAGTATCTCTTGGTAATTTTAGTATTATTAATCATCACAACATAAATATCTATATAATAAACACAAAGTTTGATAAAGTTAGGAAACACAGGGAACTGAATTAACATTTCCTGGTGGTTGATGTGTTTTGTAACGCCAAAGGATGTGTTTTGTGGAGCACGGTATGGTGCGGTGGGAGGGGTTGCCTTGTCCCCACCCCCAGGTACCAGCCATTAGACAGGTCTAGTATAGAATAGAGTTTATTTGGGGTTGTGGGAAGGGGAGCTGAGAAGGGAGTAGAGGTAAAGAAAGAGAGGAGACAGAGAGAAGGGAAGAGGCTGGCCAGGAACACGTGGAGGAAGGGAGGAGGGAGAGAGGGGTCAGAGAGAGTGAAGGGGGGGTGTGTGGCAAACTCCCTTTTTATAACAAGCCAGGTCTACCTGGCTGTTGCTAGGTAACTGTTGGGCGGAGCCTAGAAGGAATGCTAAGGTGCTAACTGTGGTGGGTTTGGGGGTGTGTTTTGTTTTGTTACATCTCTAGTTTCCTGGTTATAAAACTTAAATTGGACTGGGCAGTGGTGGGATATGCCTTTCAGCACTAAGGAGGCAGAGGCTGGCGAATTTCCAAGATCTACTCCAGCCTGGTGTCTGGAGAGTGACTTAGGGCAGCCAGGGCTATGTAAAGAAATCCTATCTTTTAAAAAAAAAAAAAAAAAAGAAAGAAAGAGAGGAAAAGGAAAGGAAAGGAAAGGAAAGGAAAGGAAAGGAAAGGAAAGGAAAAAGAAAGGTGAGGAAAGGTGAGGCATACCTTGCTTTGGGTTGCTTTGTCTGATGCATTTGGTTCAAATGGAAAACGTTATAAAATCATACCCGGCAGTTCAGTTTGGCATTTATGACTTTAAAGGAATTCTGGGTTTTAACAACCCCTGAAATTCTTCCCAGATGCTAAAAGAGATTAAATGACTTAGAAAAGTTCATATGACTTGTGTGTAGCAGGGCTGTGCTAGTCATCTTCAGATCTCCTGATTCAAGTTCAACTTTCTTATACCACAAATGAGTTTGTCACACTCACAGAAATTTAAAACTCAAAGCTTCGTAATCTTCCATGCCAATTTCACCCCACCATATCCCTTCCCAATAAATGAAGATGTTCAGATTTGCCTAAGGCCCACACCTATTGGCCATGGTTGCAGTAGAACCTTAGGTTTTATTCTGTCATTGTTCTTGCCTTACTCTTCTGGAGCATCTTCTGTGGATACTTTTACCCGGAGATCATATTAATAACTCCAAGGGAAGGAATTTGTATTCAACTATTTCCTTTCACGGACAAAAGGGACCTCTAATAATGGAGTAAAATGAAAATCTCTGTATTCGTATCTGATACCCTTGAGAAAAATGTCACTTTCCCAAGTGCTGAGACTGCTTACCTCGTATTTGGAAAAGAGTAAACAACAGATAGTCTTCAGTTCTCGGTAAGATACCTGCTCTGACCCCTTTAAAGAGCATGGTGAAAGTAAAAGCAGTGAGATACAAAGGACCAGAGAAGGGACAAGTATGATGCATGTTTATTATTTAAGTCCTGGCTCAAAGGAGAGGAGGGCAATAGTATAGAAACGATTGGAACCGACTCTAGCTGTGCACTCCATCGGTGTTACATCTGAACTAGGTAGGTAGGATTGTGTAGAAAATCCTAGTAAACAGTGTCATTCTGCCTGCAGTTTATTCACAAATAATTGGGGAAAGAAAGAAAAAACAAAACACCTGACACAGTCACAGAAGATGTTAGAAGAGGAAACAAGTGAGGTGAGCCAGTCGGTCTCATGTCAGATGAGCCGTGGAGGAGGTGAGGGCTGGAGGTGATGTCAAGGGCCGGGCCCTTCCACACCTGCTGAAGCCCCAGGCTCCATTCCAAGTGAAGCCACGTGTGTAAAGTTGCCGATTATATGCTGGTCAAACTTTTTAAAAATAAAATCAGCAAGGCTTGTAAGTATGCCTGGTGGCCTGAGTTCTATCCCAAAACTCTAGTAAAGGTAGAAGTAAAGATCACAAAAAGAAATTGTCCTCTGATCTCCACAAGTGGTCCATGGTACAACCACTCACATGCACTTGATAACACACAATAATAATAAGTACATTTTTTATGTAGTAACTATGTATGTAGCTCTGACTGGCCTTAAACTCTCTGTGTGCATCAGGTAGACCTAGAACTAATAAAGATCTACCTGCTTCAGCCTCTGGAGTGCTGGGTTTAAATGTATGCACCATCATGCCAAGCCCTAAATACATTTAAAAAGGAAACACTATTCAAAAAGGAATGGCAGTCATCCTGGCATAATGACACATACCTTTAGCCCCAGCATTCAGGAAGCAGAAAAAGTAGATTTTTACCAGTTCAAGCCATCCTGGTCTACATAAAGAATTCCAGATGAGCCAGGGCCACACAGTGAGACCCTGTCTTTGAAAAATAAATGACAATCTAAAGCCAATAAATAAATATATAAATAATTACACAAATATATAAATAAGGGAATGACAGTCTAGGACCAACAAAATGGCTCACCAGGTAACAATGCTTAAGCCACAAACTGATGGCCTGAGTTCTATCCCCACAACCCACATCCAAGGTGGAAGGAGAGAATCTGCTCCTCAGCTGTCCTCTGGCCTCCAGGCATGTACTGTTGTAGCACACAAATGCCCACAGTCACACTAATAATAGGAAAAGGATATGACAGTCTATATTTTTATACAGAGCCACTTACTGTTTATTATGATTTCATAAAAGCTCATCAGTAAACCTATGTTCAGAAGTACTTGGTATCCTAAAAGGCAGACCTGGTTCTGGGAAAGACAATGTTACCTTATCTGCCTTGCTTACATAGTATGGGCTGTTAACAGGTACTCTTGTGAATACTGAAGACTTAAACAGCAGCTGATCTGCCCACATGAATCTTAACTCAGATATCAAAACATCTGATAAGCAAAACATTAATAAGTTAGAAAAATATACACGATTACAACTCTAGCCAGTGACGTGAAGTAGATGAACATAGCACCCTGAAAGCCTGTATTATTTATAATAAATAAATAACCCCTAGAAATGGATTGAATGGTTATATTGTAGAGGAGAAACATTTACAATGCCAATAAGAAGGCATAGTACTGCACACCTGTTGGAAGGTGGCTGAACGCTCAGGGCCAGGCTAAACTAGGGAGAAAAAAGCACCAATAACTAGTTCAAGAGCATAGACTAAACTGAAGATCCCAAATGATTCCAAATTCATTGCCTTTGAAACTTCTAAGTTCTAACTTATGCTCTTCACTTCTGAGATTTAAACTGTGTTGCACCTTGTACATCATTGCTCCTGACACCTACCCTCAGATGGGCTTGTAAGTCTTCCCTGCTTGAAATGTCAGTGCTTGTCCCAGTTATTTCCTGTTGGCAGCAAATATGTTATTGTATCCTTGTCCTAATGCAAAGTGTGAAATGTCAGAGAAGGCAGAAGATACATAGTGGGTTTACTTAGCTATCTTGGAGGGCCCAAGGATGTTGCCATACAAGAATGTTGCAGAGTGGGAAGTGGGGAAGACACAGAAAGAGACTGAAATCTAAGGAGATGAATCCACCATTTGAAGTTTAAAAAAAAAAAAAAGGATTTGTTAATGCTGAAAAAGTATTGAGACATTGCACATTACTCCTAAACAGTTTTGTTTCTTTGTTGGTTTTTGTTGTTGTTTGGTTTGGTTTGGCTTAGTTTTGGTTTTTTGCGACAGTGTCTCACTGTGTAGCCCTGGCTGTCCTGGAACTCACTCTGTAGATCAGACTGGCCTCAAACTCAGAGAGGTCCACCTTCCTCTGCCTCCCAAGTGCTGGGATTAAAGGCGTGAACCATCACAGTCTGACTTCCTAAATAGTTTTTAAAGACAAAAAGTGGGGCTGGAGGGATGGCACAGTGGTTAAGAGCACTGACTGTTCTTCTAGAGGTCCTGAGTTCAAATCCCAGCAACCACATGGTGGCTCACAACCATCTGTAATAGGATCCAATGCCCTCTTCTGATATGCCTAAAGACTGCTACAATGTACTCATATACATAAAATAAATAAATAATTCTAAAAAAAAAAATCAGTAATTGCTGGATGGTGATGGCGCATGCCTTTAATCCCAGCACTTGGGAGGTAGAGGCAGACGGATTTCTGAGTTTGAGGCCAGCCTGGTCTACAGAGTGAGTTCCAGGACAGCCAGAACTACACAGAGAAACCCTGTCTTGCAAAAAACAAACAAAAAACAAACAAAAAAATAGTAATTAAAGACCTACAGAGGGAAAAATACCAAAGTGAAGTTATAAAGTGTTATTATAAATCTGAGCCAAAAGTAGAAATTCTAGAATGATATAAATAAAACAAGAAATTCATGAGTGGTTTTTCAGTAGAAAAATACCAATGAAGTGGTCTTGTTATAAATAAAACAAATTCATGAGTGTGTTTTTCAGTAGAAAAATACCAATGAAGTGGTCTTGTTACCTAGAATCTGAAGAGTACGAATAGTCTACCAAGACTGAATAATGAGCTAACCCAGACCTGTAATCCTACCAACCTGAGAACCTAAGGCAGGAGGACCACAAGTTTGAGTCCTGCAAGAATTTCCAGAGTTCAAGGCCAGACTGGATAACTTAGTGAGACTCCATTTCAAAATGAAAAGAGGCTGGGTAGTAGGGCACCTGTCCATCATACATGAGGCCCTAGGTCCAATCTCTGTTACCAGATGCACGGGAAGAAGAATGAACCACGAGAGGGATGGGATAGGACTCAAGTGGTAGTGTTTGCCTAGCATATGTGAGGCCCAGGATTTGATCGCCAGTACTGAATATCAAACAGCCAACATCACACTGGAATGGCTGGAAAGGGAAAGGGGTGGAAAGTATGGAGGAATCTTAATCAGTATTTTGGCAGGAAAGATTGCAGACTCAAATTGAATAACTTAAGAAAAGATTAATAAAGGAATTATTTGCAAAGACAAGGGTGGGATATATGAAATTACATGGTTGCACACACCTTTAATGTCAGCACTTGGGAGATAGAGGCAGGCAGATCTCTATGAATTTGAAGCCAGCTTAGTCTACAAAGCAAGTTCTAGGGCAACTAGTGTTACACAGAGAAACATTGTCTCAGAAAATAAAACAAAACAAAAATAATTGAATAAATAAAAATTAAAAGAAAGCCGGGCGTGGTGGCGCACGCCTGTAATCCCAGCACTTGGGAGACAGAGGCAGGCGGATTTCTGAGTTTGAGGCCAGCCTGGTCTACAGAGTGAGTTCCAGGACAGCCAGGACTACACAGAGAAACCCTGTGGCTCCAAGTGACAGATGGAACTCCATGGTAACTTCATAGCAAAGCAGCCCTTGGGCAAGGTGCGGGTAAGGGGTAGGGTCACAACAACATACAGGCAAGCCCCTATCTAGATGACTTTATAGAAGTTGTTGGGATTGTAGGAAGCGTTGGCAAACTTCCTGGGGCACTTTATCAGTATAGAATAACCAATTATATTTCACTGCATCATTTTTTAACAAAATCTTTGGGAAAAAATAAACACTGGGTATAGCAGTGCATTCCTGCACCCCAGAACTGAGAAAGTCAAGGAGGAGTGATAATGAGTTTCAGGCTGGCTTGGGCAATAACCCTGTATCAAACCTAGCCAACTAAACAAGACAAAATGAAAACCATTCACTGTTTAAGATTACCAATATTCAGTCACACAACCTGGCTCCATTCTAAAGACAAGCAACAATTCATTCACAATAATATAAAGAACACCAAGTGTCCAGTAGCAAGACAGCTGTGGGAGGCACTACATGGAAAACTGAAACTGTTAGAATTAAGACCTAAAAGAGACATCTAGTTCATACATTCTTAAAACACTCAATATTGTAAAAATATTCATTCTAAACTTAACTATTTACTCAATAAAATTCCAATCAAAATACTAACCTCTTTATTTGTAGGATGAAAAGAGGAATTCATTTGGATTTTATATGGAATGCAAATGTCTAAGAATAATCAATCTCTCACTCTTGTTGCTCTCTCTTGCTCTTGATCAAATCCAGGCCTCACTCATGCTACCAAAAATGTTTAAGGGAAAAAATGAAAATCAGCATGTGTTCTATATATGTCAGATATTATTGTGGAATGTACTAACAGATATGCTGAAATGGGACAAAATAGAGAAAACCAAAACAGGTCCATGAAGGTTTTTTTAAAGACTTATTTTATGCATATGAATTTTTTTGCTTTTGTGTATGTCTGTATACCACATGAAAGCAGTTTTCTCAGAGGCCAGGAGACAGTGGCAGATCCACCAGGAGCTAGAATACAGAAGGTGTGAGTCTCCCTCCTTTGTAGGTGCTGGGAACCAAACCCAGGTCCTCTACAACAGCAACCAATGCTCTTAACTCCTGAGTCATTTCACCAGCCCCATGCACTTGATATTTTTACCCAATTGATGCCTTAGAGCATTGGTGTAAGGACAGATTTTTTTTTAATGAATTACAATGAAGCAAAAGAATCACCATGAATTCCAAGCCAGTGTGGCCTCAGTGTCTTATCATGTCTCAAACCAAAACTTCATTGCAATTGCTATTTTACACAAAACACAACTAAATTTCATGTAGATCATAGATCTAAATATGAGTCAAAACAATGATCTCTTTTTAAAGCCAGGCATGGTGGCACACACTGAAGGCCAGCCTGGTCTACACAGAGAGTTTTAGGCCAGCCAGGGCTATATAATGAGATCCTGTTTCAATAATAGTAATATAAAATGATAATAATTATAATAAAGATTATAATGCAAAGACTACACAAACATACCACCAATTACAGTGTGCAGATATATGGAAATATAAGTGAAAAGACACACAGGGCAGATTGTCAATAGAGTATACACAGTGACCTATGACAGGAAGACTAGAAATGGTACATCCCTGTGTTTTATATGACAATTAGGGACAGTGATCAGGTTTTTCTGTGACAGTATAGTTTTTTGATCCAGGAAATTTTTTTTCAAAGGATCCTTTTCCATTGAACTGTGTTGTCAGAGGGAGGAATAAACCATTAGTTCATACATGTGTCTTTTCAAAGTCATTTGAGGAGTGTGTAGTCAGGGATTTATGATAGGAAAAAACTTAAGTACACACAAAAGCAACAACAGCAAAGGAAAGGACTTAGATGACTTCAGTGTGACTAAGAATTTCTGAACTTGGAGGATGTAACTGTTGGTAGCAGGCTTGTCTAGTGTGCGTGTGCTAAGCCTTGGTTCCAGCTCCAGCACTGCATAAAGCCAGGTCTGGTGTTGCACATCAGTAACCCCTAGCACCCAGGAGGTAGAAAAGGATCAGCAGAGGCAGAAGGATCAAAAGTTCAAGGTGATTCAAAGCTACATATTCTTTTTTAAAAAAGAAATTAATTATATATAGTTCTTTTAGCATTCTTTTTGTTTGTTTTGGGGGGAGGGGTGTGTTGTTTTCAAGACAGGGTTTCTCAGTGTAGCCCTGGCTGTCCTGGAACTTGTTCCATAGACCAGGCTGGCTTTGAACTCAGAGATCCACCTGCCTTTGTCTCCCCAGTGCTGGGATTAAAGGTGTGTACCACCACTGCCTGGCCAAAGCTACATATTCTTTTGTTTGCTTGCTTGTTTGTTTGTTTGTTTGTTTGTTGTGTTTCAAGATAGGGTTTTCAAGACAGGGCTCTGTGTAGCTCTGGCTGTCCTGGAACTCACTCTATAGACCAGGCTGGCCTCAAACTCAGAAATCCGCCTGCCTCTGCCTTCCCAAGTTCTGGGATTAAAGGCATGTGCCACCACCGCCGCCCGCTGAAGCTACATATTCTTTTGAAGCCAGCCTGGGATAACACGATGCAACACTGGTCACCATAATTATGGTAATTAATGATTTTCAGTAAATTAATAAATTTACTGAAATTAATAAATTTCAGTAAAAAATGGTCAAGACTTGAAAAAGCACTTTATCAAAATAAAAACAAAGTTTATATGTATAAGTATATAACATACAATTTGTGTACATATATTTAAAATGTACATGAAAATTGGAATCAGCATATTCAAACTGATCTTGTCTTTAGATCCCAGTGTATTATCTAAATCAGAGAGGTTTAATAATGGTATGGTTGGAACTCATTACTGCTAAGAGAAAATAGAGATGAAACCATTAGCAAGCATTTAGGCTAATTTAAGAAAATTACAGAACTATGTATTTCTTTTACCCAGAAATGTACTTGTAAACATGTGCTCTATTGAAAAACAAATACTGCCATGTGCCACATAACATTTTAGCCCTGGTGGTCTCATAAGATTGCATCGTTGAGTGCTGGAGAGGCAGTGGAACAGTTAAGTGTATGGACTATTCTGGCCAAGGAGCCAGTTCAGTTTCCTACCCTCCTGTTGCACTGCCCACAACTGCTTGTAACTCTAGCTCCCAAGAATCTGACACTTTCTTTTGGCCTCTATCAGCACCTGCACACAGACACACAAACATGCACATGATTAAAAAACAGATTTTTTTAAGCTGTTAAAAGAAAGTCCTATCACCCGGTGAGACCATAGCCATCTGGTTTGTGTAAGTGCTCTCTCTGATGTTCACATAATCGCTCAGTGATGGCAGTTCTCAGATCATATCTCTGCTGTTAAGCAACACATGACTGTGCACATAGCAGCAGTATTTGTATGCCACACCTTCCAATCCACCCACATGTCAATTAACAGGAAAGTAGATAAACACATGTGGCATAGTCATGCAATGTAATATTCTCTAGTACTCAGTATGAAGCAATTATAGTTTCCTACAGCAATATGGTTACATTTAACAGAAATTTTGGGGAAAAAAAAAGAAAGACTGGGGAGATGGAATATGGAGATACCTAACTTCAACCTGCAATTTCCTCATGTGCCCATGCAAATGTGACTATGCCTGGACACAGACCACATATGGAAATAAAAGAAACCAAATATAAAAGATCATAGATTATTTCATTTATATGATTTAAAAAGGACAAACTACAATATGTTTTTGATAGAACCATCAAAGATTTAAAAATGACAGCTGAGCTGGCTGTGGTAGTGCACACCTTTAGCCCCAGCACTTAAAAGGCAGAAGCAGGCAGATCTCTGAGTTTGTAGGCCAGCCTAGCCTGCAAAGTGAGTTCCAGAACAGCCAGTGTTACATAGAGAAACCCTGTCTGAAACTAGGGCAGCAGAAATACGATTGCCACATGAAGGCTATAGCGCACTGGTAGACCACATACTGAGTGCATGGAAACCTTTGAATGCAAACCCTCCGAAACAAAAGCAAGCATAAGTAATACAGATAAATCCTGGACTGTGACAGAAGCAAATAGAGCTGGGGGATAGAGATGAAAATACTCATTTGGTAGAGTGGAGGATCAGAAATTCAAGGTTATCCTCAGCTACATAGCATGTTTGAGATTAGCCTGGGTATTATGAGCCCCTATGGGGTGGGGGGAGCAGGGAGAGAGGGAGAGAATGAACACAGTATAGGTTCTAAAATAAAATTTCCAATGAAGGTAGAATCTAGGGTAGGGTGAGGTTTTTTTTTTTTTTAAGATTTCTATTTTATATATGTGGATTTTTGCCTTCATGTACATGTGTGCTATGTGCATGTCTATTGGCTACAGAAGCTAGGAAACAGTGTTAAATCCTCTAGAACTGGAGTTACAGTTGTGAGCCACCCTGTGAGTGCTGGGAATTGAACCTGGATCCTTCCAGAGCATCAATCGCTCTTAATTGCTGAGCCATCTGTCCAGCCACCATAATCCCTTTCATACTTTAAAAAAAATCACAAGCATAATTTTAGGAGTATTTGACAAATGTTGCTATTAACTACCAACTTTGTAAACATTTAATATCAGCAACAAAAAGCACTTACTGTTATTCCATTTAAAACACACAAAGTCTCTGTAATAAACAGTAGCAACACAGTAACAGACTTGCAAGCTGGCTCTTCAGAATAAGATGTTTCTTTCAACTGCTACTTAGTTATAAATAATATAACCCAAAGAGACATAAATCTTATACTACCCTGAGTCATATGGGACCCATGGCTTCCTACTTAGAAGGCACAGAGTATCACATTGCTAATTTTTTAAAAACAACTAGTTATGTTTTTAAAAAAGAAACAAATAGCCAGGAAATGGTGGCACAGGCCTTTGATCAAAGAACTCTGAAGGCAGAGACAGGCTGGTCTCTGAGGTTAACGCTAACCTAGTCTGCAGAGTGAGGGCCAGGTCAGGCAGGGATACCATATTCACCCAGACAATCCGATTCCAACTTTCCAAGATCTGTAGCTATGACTTTGATGTGACTTTAATGGAAGGTTTCTCATAACCATCCCATCAAAAGCAGGAGCACCTGGACATGAAATAGTTTCAGACTATTTTTTAAAGAACAATCTCAGGAGCATGCTATATTCCTTGTTTTAAAACTAAGAAATGGTGATGAGGTGAAGCAGCAGAACCAGCATGTAGGAACCAGGAGACTTGGGGGAGTACTGCTGTCAGGAAACTGCACGTGTGTTGCAAGGGAGAGATGATGAGGCATGTCTAGAGAGGCAGCACCGGGAGTCTCCTGTGAGAAAGAAGGCAGCAAGACCAGTTGGGGAGCTATTAGTATGTAGAGTGAGGTGGGGTAGGAAGGGACAGATGACAGAAGTACAGTTTGCAGGCCTTAGTCATTAGGTGGACGGGGCATCATGACATCAACTGCGATGCTGAATTCAGATAAAGTAGATTCACAAAAGAAAGTTATTGCAGTTGAATTTAAAGTTAGGAGCCACAAGGATCCAGAATATGGTTAGAGCAGAAGTGCTTGCTTCTCATGAAAGGCACTGGGTCCCAGCCCCAGCACTAAAGCACTGAAGGAGGAGAACTAGGAAAGGGAGGGGAGAGGAACGAAAGCAGCATAGGATGGAAGGATAGTGATAACCCCCCCTCTCTCTTTCTCTCTCTCTCTCTTTCTTGTGGGGCTGGGGATTGACACAGGGTCTCACTCTGTAGCCTTGGCTATCCTGGAACTCACTCTGTAGACCAGGCTGGCTTCAAACTCACAAGAGAACCACCTGCCTCTGCCTCCTGTGTGCCGGGATTAAAGGCATGAACCAACACCACCAGGCAGATAAAGCTGGGTTCTATCCCCAGCACTGGAAGGAAGAGGAAGAAGATCAGAGGAGGAAGAGGACAGAGGGTGAGAAGGAAAGAAATTCAAATTTTATTTTATTTTTGGCTTGGGGATGTAGCTCGGTTGTTAGAACACTTGTCTAGCATGTCCTGTGTTGCATCTCAAATACTGTAAAACTGGGCATGGTGGTGCATGCCTATAATCCCAGCACTTAGGATCAGAAATTACAGTGATTTGTTTTAATCTACTTTTGTGTGTGTGTGTGTGTGTGTCCCTATCTTTTCTTTACAAGGAGCCTTCCAAAACAGCTGTCTCTCTTTGCTCTGCATTTCCTCTTTCTTCCTCATGTTTCCATTTCTTCTGAACTCCTTACATGGCTTCTGTCCCTACTGCTGCATTGCATTTGCCCTTCCTAAACTTTCCTGTCACCTGCTGAGCACCAAAATAACATAAGCTTTCAAGTATTTAAAGTGCCAACTACCCACTCAGCATTTGACAGTAGATAATTCCTGTTTAAAACTTCTTCCGCTCAAATTCAGCAATGTTGCCATCTTCCAGTTTCTACTTCGTGTGGTAGCATCCTGCTTCACTTATAGATTCTCTTCTAAGTGAACACATACTTGCTACCTTCATTCACATATTCTAGAACTCAGGATTATTGGAGGGAGTACTAGAGGTCAAGGCAATACACCCATTTTAATGTCTCTTTGTCTAGCTCTGTTCTGTATAGAAAGATGAAACCCTCAGTTCTTTACTTTGAAGTTATGGAGAGCCATGTGCCAAGTTTAGGACCATGAGCTGTCTGTGGACAGAAACGTCTGAAGCTTCCTTTCCCCCATTCAGAAGGTTACCTGACAGGACTGAGGATATGGCTCAGTGGGAGAGAACTTGCCCAGCCCAAGAATGGCCTGAGCTCAATACTCAGTACTACAGGAAAAGGAGCAAAATAAATAAAAGCACATGGCAGAAGACTGGAATGTCATCATTCTGCCCTTTTATTCCTACAGCATGCATGCAGACAGAGAAGGGCGCTTGGGATCCTTCGAGACTGACATAAAGATGCTGTAGAAGGATGGTGATTGCCTGTTGCTGTCATCCAGGCCCGTCAAGAGTGCACAGCTCACACCCAATTTTCTTACTGCATAACTAAACTATGGGTTTGTTCTGAGTCAAATTAAAATTCTCGCTGATAGAAGTCTGTGCTCTTAGATCCAGCCCCACCTCTCATTATGGAGAGGGAGATCTTAGCCACCATCTTGACTTTACTCGCCATTCACGTGGAGCTAGAAAATCCACATTCAGACCTCTCAGTGTAGAAGCCACGTGTCCAGCTGCCTTCTAGGCCATCCACTTAGATGTCTAACTCCAAGAAATTTAAAATGTGCTCATTTTCTTATGCCTACCAGTTAGAAATAACTAAGATATTTTCTAAAGTATGAAAGAATAAATGTACAGGAGTTGTTTCTAGACAAAATGCAAAGTTAACATCTGAGATTCCCCTCTCTCAATTTATTCTAAGCCTTCCATGTGAACTTGCTCATCTAAGAAAGCAGACACAGCAGCTCTTTGAATCATAAAGGCAGAAAAGTCTGGGTTGGAGACCATGACTGGAGAATAATTAGTGCTGAAGATTCCTATTGGTTTGTGAGCTCTGAGGAAGAATCAGCCTGACCTCAGAACCCACTGTCCCTTCTTAATGACTGTCATCTGTGTAGAAAACTGTATAGCAACACATTTCAGCTAAGATTTTTATTCACTTTCTGTAGGAAGGGGTATTGTCTAACTCTGCTTTGACTAATGACACATCTTTAAAAATCCTCATTTGAAACATAAAGTTGTTGACTTATCTTTTAATACACAGTGAGCCAGTCTGACCAAAAGGCCTGTCTAGGTTCAAACATGGACTGATCTCGATCTCACAAGGCAATTAATTCACTATTATTAAACTTGTAAAGAAGCTCTCTCTCCATCCCTCCTCGCTCGCTCTCTTTCCCTCCCTTCTTCCCTTCTTTCCCCCTCCCTTCTGCCCTCCCTCCCCCTCTCCTCTCCCCATGTCCTCACCTGTATTCACCTGTATGTGTGTGTGTACAACATATCGGGCCTACCTTTATTCCTCATGGTGGTCAGGGGTCCAAGTTGTCCAAGAAAATGAGTACTCTCCAAGCCAGAGGCACAGGGAGGATGGGCTAGCAGTTGCCTTTGATTTTACTTCAGAGCTGGGGTGAGGCACAGTGAGGCGACCACAGTTGCAGGGTGAGCAGGTCTCTCTCCTGCATAGTCCAATAGGCTCTCCAAGAAAGTTTCGAAGCTTTCGTGACGCAGACTTACCAGTGGCTCTTCAAAGACATGAAGCCTTTTCTTTGAATTTTGGAACTTATATTTCTTAGACTTGAGTAATAGATAATTAAACCACATAATTAGAGTAACACTTACAACTGGAAAAACAGGTTCACAATAAATCCATCTGATTCATGGTACACACACAGCCCAGCTTCTCAGGCAGAAGTCAGTCACACTGGTAAGCAGCCATCCCATTGTAAATGCTCATGCTGTGGGCGTCGGCCTAGTTTACAAAAGAATAATAAATATGCATTACTACATTATGAAAGGAGGGTGATAATGTGTCTTCTCTAATAGGAGTCTGAACAGTATGAATTGGCTCTGTGTGGGAGTTTGAGGCCGTTCCACCCGTCCATGTTTTCTTTCTTCCTGTAGCTGGCATGTGTTTGAAGGGAAGGTCCTCTTCTGTCCATCACTAACTTTACATTCACTTGTTTATCTTTTTGTGGTACTGGGGACCAAGCCTAGGGTCTTACCCCTGCCAGACATGCTGAGCTATACCCCCCCTCCCCCAGCCTGTGGAGAGCTATGGGAAGAGCGAATGTATGTGGTCTCCACCCCCCACCCCACCCCCCCCCCCGGGATGCCTAGGCAGTTAGGTTGAAGACTTCCTAGCAGTTTGGTTAATGGTATATGGGTGGAACTGGTGTAAGCAAAGTTTCTGCCTGGTCCTTAAAAGCCCAGTGGGCTACCTTCCAGCATCATTCTTATGTGACTTAGCAGACTTCATATTCCAGGTAGTGCAGTTACAGGATGTCAGAGAGTTGCCTGAACAAGAGATGGCCCCAAATTGCGAATTAGATTTTTGCAGCATTAACTCTGTGGGATTCATCAGTCATGGCAGATTGTGTTTATCATAATGAATACACAGTTCACAGCAACAGACATGGATAAGATTTGCCTATAAGAAAATCTGAATGTCTGTAGAACAATTTGGGGATAGAAAACATTCCCAAACAAAACAAATGTTCATGATACAACCTTCTGTAATACAAAGGACAACAAATATGTGTATATATGTGCATATCTTTCATCTGCTGCTTATTGAAAGAGACATATTTGAGGAAATGTGCTGTTAAAACTCCTATATGTGAGCATTATAGACTGTACAGAAACTAATATGGCTATAATGTCACTAAGTGATAAAACTTTTTGCAAGATTTATTTTTATGAGAATGAGAATTTGCCTTCATGTATGTCTATGCACCATGTGTGTGCGGTGTCCTTGGAGGTCCAGAAGAGGACACTGGGTCCCTTGGAATTAGTTACTCATCATTTGTGATCTGCCGTATGGATTCTGCCATATGGGTCCCCTACAAGAAAAGCCATTATTAATCACTGAGCCATCTCTTCAGCTCCAAGATGATCTAATCATGTTATGAAACAATTGTTGTACACATGATCCACTAGTGAATATTGCTTTATATGTATTCAAATATATTTGACTCAAAACATTTTTAGTGGCCAAGAAGAATTCACTGTATGTTTTTCCAATCAGTACCTGCCATCTCCAAGATAGCCACTCTTCTGACTTCTGTCACCGTCAATTAATTTTGTATATTTTTAACATTTGGATTTAGATAACTATTTACTCTTTGAGGGTCTCTCTTATGCACCATAGTGTGTGAAATGATGTTGGTGCATGTATCAATACTCTGTTCTATTGTAATATGCTGTGTGATGTTATGTCGTCTATATTCATTTTCCTCTCAATAGACGTTTAAGCCATTCACAGTTTGTGACTGTTGTAGAAAAGATGAATAAGACATGAAAATTCTTTTGTTTGCCTTTTTAATTTTTTTTGTTTTGTGGGCGAGCTTTGTTAAGGAATTGTTTTCCTGATTAATTTTTCTCCAGTCTGCTCTAGCATGCTTCTAATGATAACAGAGTCAGCTGTATCAGGGGCAGCCAGTGTGAACACTGTGCAGTATTTTCCACATGCCGTGCCCAGCTCAGTATTACTGCCCCCGTACTAAAGGACACCAGGTCTGGCCAACATGACATAGTATTCTATTTCAGATTTTCTCTAAGTAAAGCAGTTGGCAAGAATGACCAGTTGCGCATTGCTCTGTCTGATCTTCAGAGTCAGCTTGTACCACAGCATGTACTGTCTGCTTTTCATAGAATGTTGTAGCTGTAGCTGATGAATGCCAGATACTTTTCATCACCTCTGTGGTCACCACCTTCCTGCTTTAAGTGGAAGATGGCTCCCAACTGAGGACAACCACAAACATGGCCTGGGAGTGAGGAAAGCTTGCATGTGTCTTTTGTAGATATATGTCCCAGTATTTGAACTTACAGATCTATTGGTAGAATTATGAACTATAGGCTAGTCCTATGGTTAGCATCTTGCGGGGTTCTACATGAAATTTAAGATTTTTTTTCTAATTCTATAAAGAAGGTCACTGGGGTTTTATAGGTGTTTGGAATCTAATGATGGTTTTGGATATTATAACCATTTCACAATCTTAATTCTACCAACTGTATGCATGGAAGGTCATTCAATCTTCTAGTGTGTCCAATTTCTTTCTTTATATTTCTTTAGAGACAAGAAGTCATGTAATCAAGGCTAGTCTTTAACTCACTCTATGAACAAGGATGACCTTGGACTTCTTCATCCAGACTCCACCCTGTCACGTGTTGGTATTGCAACTATGTGCTGCCATGCCCAGACCTTCACTATGTCGTCTTTGTGGTGGAGGTGTCTTCCACTTCCTTTATTAGGTCAATCTTAGGCTATTTTAAGTTCTTGTGAATGGGATTTTTTTAATTTCTTGCTTAATAACTTAGTAGTAGAAAGAAAAGCTACTGATTTCTGTATTTTGATTTTGTATTCTGCAATTTTCTGGATGTGTTTATCATAGCTAATTCAGAGTTTTCTGATGTCTTCTTCCTTTCCTATTTATATCACTTTTTTTTCTTTCTCCTGACTTACTGCTTCGCTAAGACTTCAAGCCATGTATTGAACAAGAGCAGTTCAGGTGGGCTGGAGAGATGGCTCAGTAACTACCTGCATCCCTGCTAACTCATAATCTCTTTTTGTGTTTTTGGTTTTTTTTTGGGGGGGGGTGGGTTTTGGGTTTTTTTCAGACAGGGTTTCTCTGTGTAGCCTTGGCTGTCCTGGAACTCACTTTGTAGACCAGGCTGGCCTCAGACTCAGAAACCATCCTGCTTCTGCCTCCCAAGTGCTGGGATTAAAGGTGTGTGCCACCACCGCTATTTTTGCTTTTCTGAGACAAGATTTATCTGTGTAGCCATGGCTATCCTAGAACTCACTGAGCCTTGAGCTCAGAGATCTACCTGCCTCTGCCTTCCAATTGCTAGGATTAAAGGTGTGCACCACCACTGCCTAGCTTTCATAACCTCTTAACGAATTACGAAAAATGCTTGGGGACTGAAGAGATGGATCCAGGTTAGGAAGACTGAGTGCTCTTCCAGAGGTCCTGAGTTCAATTCCCAGCAACCATGTGGTAGCTCACAACCATCTGTAATGGGATCTGATGCCCTCTTCTGGTGTGTCTGAAGACAGCAACAGTGTATTCACATACATAAAATCAATAAATCTAACAAAAAAATGTTTAAAGTGCTCATGCAAATACAGACACATCCTGAAGGAGGTCAGGGAGGGAAATTGAAGGTAAAGTGGACTTATTGGAGAAGGGGTGGTGTGCGCTCTCAGAGAGTAATATCATTTTATTAAAACTAAGGAGAGAAAGAGCCTAATAGTAGAAGTTCTGGCCAGCTTTCTTTGTTCCCGGTCTTAGAGGAAAAGTTTCAGATTTTCATGGTAAAGTGGATATTATTTGTAGACCTTTTCTTAATTGAAGATCTTTACATTTAAACATATCTTGGTTATTTTTATGAGTGTTCTGTCTGCATGTATGTATTTGCATCACATGCTTGCCTGGTGCTGGCAGAGGTCAGAAGAGGGCACCAGATCCCTTGGAACTAGAGTTAACTATGGTTGTGAGCCATCACGTGCATGCTGGGAACTGAACCCCAGGTATTCCAGAAAAGCATCTAGTGCTCTTAAATAAACTGCTGTGCCATCTCTCCAGCTCCTGAGGACCTTTTGAACTATTTTATTTATTCTTTGAGAAGCTCATACTTGTGTCTGATATATTTGTTATATCCATTCCCTATTCCTCTTCGACCTCTCTCTACGCTATGTCTCCTCATTTTTTTCAAAACAACACACTTGAGTCTCAATTAGTGCTGGCTATATACACCTGAGGGTGGAGCCATCCACTGCAGCATTGGCAATCTACAAATGGCCACACCCACAGAGAAAATGACTCCCTTTCTCAGCAGCCATTAACTGCCAGTAGCCTCAGAAGAGGGGACTTGTGAGCCCCTCCCCAATCCATACTGGAGTTTTTACTGTCTTGATCTTGTGCAGATAGCCACACAAGTCTGCCGCGAGCCTGCCTGCAGCCGCAGTGGCTTGTCCAGAAGTTGGCAGTTCACAGATCATCTTGAGGACTTAATGTTTCAAATCTTTTAAGAAAAAAACTTGAAAAATTGTATGTGTGGTACCATTGGAAAACAGGAGAGAGTGGCAGACATGCTGGAACTGGAGTTGTAGACATCTGTGAGCCACCATGTGGGTGCTGGGAACTGAACCCAGAGCCTCTGCAAGAAGAGCCAGTGCCTTAAACCACTGAGACATCTCTAAAGCCCCTTACTTTGAAAACCATTAAAGCTGGGCAGTGGTGGCGCATGCCTTTAATCCCAGCACTTGGGAGGCAGAGGCAGGTGGGTTTCTGAGTTCAAGGCCAGCCTGGTCTACAGAGTGAGTTCCAGGACAGCCGGGACTACACAGAGAAATCCTGTCTCAGAAAAAAAAAAAAAAAAAAGAAAAGAAAACTATTAAAATTCATAGTTTGCTGTGAGTTACCATGAGTGGTTCTTGAATTTAGTCAAATATTTTTGTAGCTTTTGGAATAATTATAAAGCTTTTCAATATGAGAGTAGAGCAGTTTAAATGGGCTATTTTTTTTAATGGAGTTAAGCATGTGCTCTGTGATAAACACACTTGGTAATGATACATTATTTCTTTGTATATCACTGTGTTTCATTAGTTAAAATCTTTTTTTAAGATTTTTTTTAAAATTTATATATATATATATATATTTGCCTGTGTGTGGGGTTTGTACATGTGAATACAGGTGCTTATGAAATCAAGAAATAAATATTATGGGGACTAGTGAGATGGCTCAGAGGTTAAGAGCACTGGCTGTTCTTTTAGATGTCCTGCATTCAATTCCCCGCAACCACATGGTGGCTCACAACCATCTCTAGTGAGATCTGGTGTCCTCTTCTGGCATGCAGGCATACATTCAAGCAGAATACTGTATACCTAATACTTCTTTAAAATAAATAAATCTTTAAAAGGAAAGTAATAAGTATTGTATTCACTGGAGCTGAAATTACAGATGGTTCTGAACCTTCTGGCACGGGTGAATGAACACGGGCTCAAACTTGCGAAGTCCTTCTCTGTGTTTAGATTAGCCCTGTGGTTTGGTGCCTTGTGACTCACTGATATGGACTTTTGTTTTTTGTTTTTGTTTTTCAAGACAAGGTCTCTCTGTTGTAGCCCTGGCTGTCCTGGAACTGCTCTATAGATCAAGTTGGCCTTGAACTCACAGAGATCTTTCTTCCTCTTCCTCCCAAGTTCTGGGACTAAAGGTGTGTGCCACCACTGCCCGGCATCTAATACAGACTTTGATGTGGCCAGACTCCTAGGCTTTTGTGGGTGGCCTGTGATCCTGGCCGTCATTGAAAATCTTGAGGATTTTTATATCTGCATGAGGAGTATTCTAAAATTTTCTTTTCTGATCTTTGGTTTTGGTTTTAGTTTTGGGGTGATGCGGGACATAAAAGTTGAGGTACGCACTCATCTATTGCCTAGAAAGAGATTATATAGAGTTAGTGTAATTTGTCCTTAAATATTTTACAAAATCCACTGGCAAAGCCATTTGGACTTAAAATTAAAAACCAACAAACAAACATGTGCTGATATGCCTCGCTGTCCTCTGTCCTACTCCTGAGCAGTCAGTCTGTCCTTCTCCACTCTTCCAAACAGCATGGCCAGTGACCGGCTCTTCAGATGACCGTGTGGAGTCAAGGCTGGTGCTTACTGCTTTTCTTTTCTTTTCTTTTCTTTTCTTTTCTTTTCTTTTCTTTTCTTTTCTTTTCTTTTCTTTTTTTTCTCTCCCTTCCCTTCCCTTCCCTTCCCTTCCCTTCCCTTCCCTTCCCTTCCCTTCCCTTCCCTTCCCTTCCCTTCCCTTCCCTTCCCTTCCCTTCCCCTTTCCCTTCCCTTTCCCTTCCCTTCCCTTCCCTTCCCTTTTTTCTTTCTTTTTGTTTTGTTTTTCAGGACAGGGTTTCTTTGTGCAACAGCCCTGGTTGTCCTGGAACTCGCTTTGTAGATCAGACTGGCTTCTAATTCAAAGATATCCACCTGCCTCTGCCTCCGGAGTGTTGGGAGTGTAGTAGTGTGATACTACGCCTGGTCAAGATATTTTTATTTATGTCTGTCTGTTTTCTTTTCTTTTCCTTTTTCCTTTTTCCTTTTTCTTTTTCTCTTTTTCTTTTTCTTTCCTTTCTTTCCAAGACAGAGTTTGTGTAGCTGTTCTGGAACTTGCTCTGTAGGCAATATTGCTTTTTTTTTTTTTTTTTTTTTTTAATAACAAGCAAGGTGAGTACTAGCTCAGATGGTAAGGCTACCACTAGTTACCGATGGCAGACCCCCTGCCCCAGGTGTAAAGACCTTTTATACACAGTAATTCTGGAGAGCCTTTGTCTCCAGACCTCCATCACCACATCAGAGTCTCTATCTGTCAGTCACGAGACACTGAGGACGCAAACAACAGAATACTAAAAATAGAGAACTAATTTGGAAGTTTGAGCCCAGTGTGGCCCAAAGCATAGCAGGAATCCTTCTCTGAGTTAACAGAGCAGGACGAAGTGAAAGAAGAAAGCCACGCTGATGGAGCAGAGCAGGCAGCCTTGATGTGATTTATGATCACACATGTTTTAGGAAACACATTCGGATGTGAGTATGAGGGAGCTGAGGAGGGAACTGCAGGCAGCAAACACCAGCAGGGTTCATATTCCGACCAAAGTTAAGGAGCAAGAGAGTTAGCAGGGCCGGGCAGTGTGGTGCACGCCTGTAATCCCAGCACTTGGTAGGCAGAGGCAGGCAAATTTCTGAGTTCGAGGCCAGCCTGGTCTACAGAGTGAGTTTCAGGACAGCCAGGGCTATACAGAGAAACCCTGTCTCCAAAAAAAACAAATCCAAAAAAAAAAAAAACCCCACAAAAAAAACAAAAAACTAAATAAATAAATAAATAAATAAATAAATAGAGTTAGGAAGGCTTTTTTTTTTTTCTAGGCTCATAAACTTTGTGGTAGGTAAACTGAGGCAGAGTAGCAGCTCCCTTTGGAGTCTACTACGTATGTGCTTATGTACCAAGAATGCTACTTATACATAACATGAGCTCTTCTTGAAAAACAAAAATATTTTAATATTTTAGGTAAAGAATAAATAAGAGTAGAAGTTAATGGAATGGCAAAAAAAAAAAAACCAAAACAATAAAGAAACACTAACAGTGCTAGGCATGATGGGGCACACCTTTGATCTCAGCACAGGAGGCAGAAGCAGGCAGGTCTTGAGTTCCAGGAAAGGGGGGTCTATCATGAGTAACTGGCAGTAGCCCTACCATTTCAGTGAGAACTCTCCTTGCTTTTTACTTAAAAAACAAAATAAAAACAAATAGACAAATAATATTAGTGGGTTATTTCTCAGGGTCTACTAAGAATGAAAAGTTGCCCAGTATTTGCCTAGGGTTCTATCCCCAGTACTAATATGGTAGTTCACACCAGTAATCCCAGCACTCAAGAAATGGAAGCAGGAAAATCTATACTCCAAGGTCGTCTTTGGGTACATAGCTGGGGTGAGGGCTGTCCTGGGAAACTGTGACCCAGTCACAAACAAACCAAACCAACCAACCAACCAACCAACCAAATGTTCTGGCATACATAATGAATTTCAGACCAGTCAATTGCTATATAGTGAGACCATGTCTCAAAATAAAAATTTAAAAGGCCTGTGAGATGGCTCAGCAGGTAAAGGTGACGGCTGTCAAGCCTGACAACCTGAGTTTGATCCCACAGACCCCCACTGATAGGAGAGAACCAACTCCTGCAAGTTGTTCTCTGACCTCTGCAAGCACGCTGTGCCACTCCTGTTGACCCCGGGAAATAAATATTACAAAAAACTTAGACTAAAAACGTCTTGGGCTGAGAGTGTAGCCCAGTGGCTGAGTGCTTGTCTAGCATGTGGGAGATGCTGGAATCGGCCCCCAGAACCACGGGAGCAACAAAAGGCGTGCCTTTGCTACTGTTGTAAGATGTTCTCTGTGTCCTATTATCCCGCCAAGAAAAATAAAAATGCAAAACCTCAAGCTTAGACAGCAAGCGCTTTACTGACTGAGCCATCACCCCATCTGGACAAGTTCATGTCTAACCAGGGCTTTCCTCATTCATCTGAGTTGGGTGCACAGCCTGTGGGCAGCCTGCTGCTCAAGAGCCACTGTCTTAGGGTTTTTATTCCTGCACAAAACATCATGACCAAGAACAAGTTGGGAAGAAAAGGGTTTATTGAGCTTACACTTCCACATAGCTGTTCATCACCAAAGGAAGTCAGGACTGGAACTCAAGCAGGTCAGGAAGCAGGAGCTGATGCAGAGGCCATGGAGGAATGTTTCTTACTGGCTTGCTTCCCCTGACTTGCTCAGCTTGCTCTCTTATAGAACCCAAGACTACCAGCCCAGGGATGGATGGTACCACCCACAGTGGGCCCTCCCCTCTTGATCACTAATTGAGAAAATGCCCACAGCTGGATCTCATGGAGGCACTTCCCCAACTGAAGCTCCTTTCTCTGTGATCACTCCAGCCTGTGTCAAATTGACACACAAACCCAGCCAGTACAGCCACCGAGGGTCTACAGTTTCCCTTCTGCTTGCTTCTGTTTAATGGAAGCATGGGGCACTCACTTCAAAACCTCCTTTTTCTCAATATAAATATTTAATGCTATAATTTTCTCTGGGAACACTGCTTTAATGGCATGCCACAATTTTTTAATAGTTGCAGTTTTATCTCTATTCAGCTAAAAATACATTTCTTTTCTGATCTTCCTTAACCTGGATATTTAAAAGTATTTTTAATTAGCTTTCAGTTATTTGTAGGAGAGTTTTTAAATATTTTTCTGTTATCTAATTTAATCCATATTTTTACATAAATCTATTTATTCTAGATTTATTAGCATTTGCTTTATGGGAGGCAGTATAATAAAATTTTGTAAATATACATTGCTGCCTAGGTGAGAATGTATTGTTACTGGGTGTGTGTCAGGTTGATTAATACTGTATACTTTTTTATAACTTTAATTTAAAAACAATATGGAACGCTTCATGAATTTGTGTGTCATCCTTTGCAGAGGCCATGCTGATCTCTGTATCATTCCGACTTGAGTATTTGTACTGCCGAAGTGAGCACATCTATACTGGTTTTAAAAGTTATTCTGTCAATGATTGATAGCAGAATTAAAGTCACTAATAATACTTATTTGTATACTTCTCGTTTAAATCTTGTTGTTTTATGAGGTGTGGGTCACATAACCTTAATCTCAGCATTTTGGAGGCAGAGGCAGGCAGATCTTGAGTTCAAGACCAGCCTGGTCTATAAAGAGAGTTTCAGGCCAGTCAGGGAATGCCCAGTGAAATTCTGCCTAAAATAATAACAACAACAATAGAGCCTGGAAAGATGGCTCACCACTGGCTGCTCTTGCAGAGGACCCACATGGCTGTCAGTCTAGCTCCAGGAGATCCAGTAATCTTTTGTCCTCTGTGGGCACCAGCTACACAAATGGTACACAGACATACATGCAGGCAATTACATACATACATACATATATATATATATATATACATACACACATACACATATATGGTATGTATATACCCATACATACATACATATATACGTACATACATACATAAAAGGATTCATAAGCTAAAACTTTGGATGTAAGAATCAAATGACACATAGATATAAATCTGATTGTATACCTCTTTGAGCTTGAGGCTTCCATGAAATAACAGGGTGGAGATACAGAATAGGCAAGATCAGGACAAAGATATAAAACTGAGACATCAGCACACATTCAGAATTGCATACATAATTCCTTAGGAAAAGACCGCACAGGCAGAACATCTGGGCTAGATAATTGGTACTTGCCATCCCGCTGCAGATAACTAAAGAGATTTAAAAATCATGAAACATTTTGTAATTTTGTAGGAATTAGAAATAAGACATGATCTAGATCTAGGCCCCAAAGTGGGCTATTTGGGAGCAGGTTTTTTCCATATTCTGTGCAGACCCTGAGGAGACAAATGAGAAACTAAGACTCTGGAAACTGGTCTTACCAGATGCAAAATTTGAAAACAAGGTTTGCTGTTGTGTTTAGGGGGCAAAAAAAAAAATGGAAAATTAAGTAGGAAGCCATAAACTGTATTTTTTGAAACAGAAACACAGCATATTTGCACCACAAAAATTCTAGAAATCAAGACTTATAATACCATATCTGACACGATGATGCAAGCCTTTAATTTCAGTACTTGGGAGGCAGAGACAGGGAGTCTCTGAGTTCAAGGCCAGCCTGGTGTCCAGAAAATTCTAGAACAGCTGAGGCTACATAAAGAAACTCTGTCTTGAAAACCCAAACCAAACCAAACCCAAAATATAATACCAATTTTTTTTAAAAAATGGAATTAGTAGATTAGACTTCTACTACAAAGAATGGAATGGAATTCCAGAATGATGTACGGATTCATTTTCAAATGAAAATAATGTAGACATAGGGGTGTGTTATATGTATACACACAGATGTACACAGACACAGACAGACATACAGACACACACACACACACACACACACACACACACACACACTTGACAGTGCCAAAAAGAATGAAAATATAACAGCCATAAGGCACAGCAAGTTTCATTGAGGTTCCATGGGAAGAAAAAAATTAGGATGGGCCTTGAGGGATTGTGTCTAGTAGCCCACTGACCCAAGAAACTCTACAGAGGGAAAGAAGAGTCAGTATAGCTAGGACAGACAAGCACCCCCCACACACACACACACAGTGAGAGAGAGAGAGAGAGAGAGAGAGAGAGAGAGAGAGAGAGAGACCTAGTTTAATGTACCACCATCAAACTCACCACTGACCTTAAAGACAGAAAACAGGCTTCAAGTAAAATATCTATGTTGCCAATAGACAACCAATTAAAGGATGGCCTTGCAGAAAATAATCTTGCATGAAAAAAAGTCAGGTGAGTCAGTGAGGTGGCTCATTGAGTAAAAAGGTCCTTGCCATGGAAGCCTGGTGACCTGAGCTTGATCCCTGGAACCTACATGAAGGTGGAAGGAGAGAACTGATGACACAAAGAAGTCCTTTTCCATGTGCCCAATGTGGCACATACACTGTCCTCCCATTGTGTACACACACAATAAACAATTTTATTTGTTCATTAATTTGTTTGTTTATTATTTTAGATAGGATCTCACTATATAGTCCTAAGTGACCTTGAACTCACTATGTTGACTTGGTTGGTCTCAAACTCACAGTGGCATGCTTATCTGAGTATTGAGAATAAAGCAGGTATCCTGGCTACAATCATTTTTCTAAAATAAAAATAGAAGCAAAACAAAAAAACAGAGGTATAGAAAGCAATGGAGCAACCGGGCGTGGTGGCACACGCCTGTAATCCCAGCACTTGGGAGGCAGAGGCAGGTGGATTTCTGAGTTCGAGGCCAGCCTGCTGGTCTACAGACTGAGTTCCAGGACAGCCAGGACTACACAGAAAAACCCTGTCTCGAAAAACCAAAAAAAAAAAAAAAAAAAAAAAAAAAAAAAAAGCAATGGAGCTCAAACAAATAAAGCTGGACCTGGTAGCCTAATCCTATGATCTTATCCACTTGGGAAACTGAGGCGGAAGAATGGTAAATTCAAATTTTTCTGGGCTATTCAAGGTTGAAGCCAGCCTGGCTAATTTAATGGGTCTTTGTATCAAAAAGCAGGGGGGATGGAGAGGGAGAATGAATACAAATAAATATAAATTGTATTGATTATGAAAATATGTTTATGCAAAGTAGTATACTGTGAGAAGTAAAAGTTACAGAATTATAGCACATGGTAGAAGTATGTTAGGGGTGTATATGTGGTAAATGCTGTTAAATCATTTATAGACTTTTGCCCAGGACACTAAAGGTATCAATACCAGGGTTTTTTTTTTTTAAAGATTTATTGTATGTGTAAGAGTGTTTGCCTGTACCTATGTATGTGCATCATGTGCATGCAATGTCTGAGGATGTCAGAAGAGGGTCTCAGGTTTGTGTGCTGGGAATTGATCCTGGGTCTTAACTGCTGAACCATCTTTCTAGTCCCACATTTTGATTTTTTTAAAAAAAAATTCAGGATATAACTTCTCTATATGAGTCCTGAGACTCAGTCTGTAAATAAGGCTAGCCTTGAACTCACAGAGATCTACCTACCTCTGCTTCCTGAAGGCTGGGATTAAAAATGTTTATCATGGGGGCTGGAGAGATGGTTCAATGGTTAAGAGCACTGATGGCTCTTCCGAAGGTCCTGAGTTCAAATCCCAGCAACCACATGGTTGCTCACAACCTTCCATAATGAGATCTGACACCCTCTTCTGGGGTGTCTGAAGACAGCTGCAGTATACTTACATATATAATAAATAAGTAAATCTTTTAAAAAAATGTTTATCACTACTGCCTGGGAGGAGCAGGTTTTGACTTTTGCTTCCTTGTTTGTTTTTTGAGACAGGGTTTCTCTGTGTATAGCCCTGGCTGTCCTGGAACCAGCTCTGTAGACCAGCATGGCCTCAAACTCAGAGATCTGCCTGTCATTATCCATACTCCTACCCTTGTCCCTGCCTCTGTGCTGGGATTAAAGGGTGTGCCACCACTACCCAGAATGTTTTGAGGTTTTAAAAAAGGACTGTGATACTTTCTAAGGTACTCACTAAGAAAAGAACCCTTCCCTGAAAAAAAAATTGTAACCACAATATACCACTTCATGCCTCCTCTCTTGGGTGACTTATCAAAAAGACAAGCTGTGAAGCCAGCTAGCTGGGAGGCTGACATAGGAGGAACACCTGAGCCCATTTGCTTAAGGCCAGTTTGGAAAACACAGTGAGAGGCTGTCTTTAAAACAACAACAGTCGGGCAGTGGTGGCGCACGCCTGTAATCCCAGCACTTGGGAGGCAGAGGCAGGTGGATTTCTGAGTTCGAGGCCAGCCTGGTCTACAGAGTGAGTTCCAGGACAGCCAGGGCTATACAGAGAAACCCTGTCTCGAAAAACCAAAAAATAAAAAAATAAAAATAAATAAAAATAAAACAACAACAACACAAAACCACAGTGGACCAGAACAAGTGTTGGTGGAGACATTGTATCACTCTTAATATTGTTTGTTGGGATGTACAATTGTGTAGCTGCCATGAGAAACAGAATGACACTTCCTCACAGTTAATCACAGAGTGCCCATTTGACCCAGCAAATCCCCCTCCTAAGATCAAGAGCAAGGATTCAAACAGACACCTGTACACAAAGGCTTACAGCAGGATTATTTGCACTGTACAGAAGGTCTCTCAGCAGGTAATTGAGTAAATCATTTTAGAATTTAGAACTCTTCTGTAGTTCTGGGAATTTAACATTTTTCTCAATATTTCTTCTTCTACCTTCTCCTTTTAAGAAACCCCATTAAGCCTGCCAGTGGTGGTGATTCCAGCACTCGAGGGGCAGAGTTGGGGGAGATCTCTGAGTTTGAGGCTAGTCTGCTCTACAGAGTGAGTTCCAGGCAAGCCAGAGCTCTACAGGAAAACCTTGTCTCCAAACAAACGAACGAAATGAAAAATAAAAAGAAAACCTTTATAAGAAACCCTTATCTAGAATAGCTGATATGTATCATATATAAGTATCATTTATATAATATATATGTATTTCTATATATATTTTATATGTATATATGAACACACACACACACACATATACACATATATACATAGTTCTCTAGGCTGTACCCTTTCCTTTTCTTTCATGTTGGTATTCTTTTTTTTTTTAACATCTTGAAAGATTTTCTTGATTTTATCTTTCAGTCCTTCTAGTGAGTTTTAATATCTGAAATTGTAATTTTAATTTCCAAGCATTCTTCTGTGATTTCCTTATGACCTGTGGTCCCTGTCATAAGGCTGTAGTTTGGGCCACAGACATGACTCATCTGCTAAGAGCCCCTGACTGCTCTTCTACAAGACCCAGGTTCAGTTCCCAGCACCAGCATGGTGGTTCACAGCTGGCTATCACTCCAGTTCCAGAGGATCCAGTGCCCTTTTCTGTCCTCTGTGGATGCTGTGGACATGTGGTCCGCAGACGTACATTCAGGCAAAATACTAATATCCATGATTTTTTTTAATGCTTCAAAAAAATTGAAACCGGTTGCATTTTAAATCTCTGATTCTGTTTGAAAACTTAAAACATTTTCCCTTCTATATTGAATTACCTCCACCATCTTAGTCATTCAAAAATATTTACCCATGTCTCATTCATGGTCAGCTTCTCATAAAACTGGCCTTTCTTCATTGTCAATAAATATTTGCAAATGTAGTTTAAAAACCAAGCCTAAAGTGCACAAGTGGGTGCCATCTACTGCTAGGTAGGCAGGTATGGGCAGGTTGGGCCCCTGAGCATTAGAATGTGAAGTATTCGTTAGTCACAGCCTGTCCCACCAGCTGCTCTGCCTCTCCACAACTAGTTTAATTGGTTTCCCTACTCAACTCCCTGCCCCTGTTCTGAGCCGGCATTTAAAGGCCTAGGTATCATATCCTTTACCTGTGGTGAAGATACAAATGGAGAGGCCTGTCCTTGCCACAGAGACTGATGATTACTCTTTCTCTACCCTTCGCGTCTTGTACTTCTGACTGGCTTGCTTTTGCCCTGAGTCCCTATCCTCTCAGATCCAGAAGACATAAGCCACCAGCCTGCTCTGACAGAAGTCTGTGCTGGGGCCTCTCCCAAAGTCCTGCAGTACTCCCCATTACCTGGCTCCTCTTCCAGACATGTGATGACAGGAACTGACTTACTAAGAGCCACCTGCTCCCATACTTGGTGTTAGGTTTGTACCTTTTTAACTCCTTTGCTAGTCATCAGAGAGATGTTGGGGATGATAAACACGTGTAGACAGCCTTTTTATCTTTGACTGGAAGGATAGATTAAGTTAAATCACATAATATTTGCTGTATAAAGATTCTTTCAAATGTACACTTAAATTTTTTTCCACAGGGGAAACCACACCATGCATGTGGAGAGATCACAGACAACTTTTAGGAATTGGTTCTCTTCTTCTGCCATGTGGGTCCAGGGCCTTGACCTCGGGTCATCAGTTTCTGCGTCAAATCCCTTCATCTGCAGTCATCTCACCGGCCTCAGGAGCTGGGTGCGGAGTTGCTTCAGTAATGCTGATTCAGGAGGTGGCCCCATTCCCCAGGTCAACACTCTCCCAGGGCGGAGACTGAAGGGCCCTGAGTTGTACTTACCTGAATCGAATAGGTTTCAGAGTTTGACATTATCAGCATTAACCAATTGACTAAAGCTCGACTAAAATCTAAATCGTTTCAGATTCCTGAGGCATTAGCAAAATGGCAACTTATGCTCTGTGGGCTGACCATACTGGTCACTGACAGAACATTCCCCAGCCTGCAGTAAGATCCTGTGTTTGATTCCCCCCAGCACCTCAAAACACATTATCAGCAGCGTTCAGTGCCAGAGCCACTCAGATTCAAGCTGGTAAGTAGTTCTCATAACCCCGCTGAGGCAGCTCCGGGGTGAGGACTTGGTAGTTAACAATGTGTGCTTCTCTAGAAGAGGCTGTGAATCCAGTTTCTAGCACTCACAACCACCTGTTATGCTAGCTCCAGGGGCCTCTGATGCCTCTGGCCTCCATGAGCACCCACACACACACAGATCCTTTTAAAAATATTTCCCTTTAGTACATGGCCATTACATTTCACTGTCCTTTCTTCTTTGTGCTAATCTTTACAGAAGTACACTCTATAGTCCTATCTCCCCAAGTCAGTCAACTGTTTAACTGTTCTTTACACAGTTAAATCAATACTAAGGCAGCAACTTCTAATGTTTTTGAAAAACTTTACTTGGTCTGTGAAAAATAATAGGAAGCCAGGCAGTGGTGGCACACGCCTTTAATCCCAGCACTTGGGAGGCAGAGGCAGACGGATTTCTGAGTTCCAGGCCAGCCTTGTCTACAGAGTGAGTTCCAGGACTGCCAGGGCTATACAGAGAAACCCTGTCTTGAAAAACAAAACAAAAAACAAGAAAGGAACATTTAAGGTACATCTTTCCTTCTCTGAATTTACCAAAATCTTTAACTAGTGTGTAAAACACTTGTGAAATTATAATCTTCTCAGGGTTCATATAAACCCGACTAGTAAATGTGAAATGTTAGAATCTGAGGGTCTTTGGCATGTATGGAGCCTTGTTTTTCAGTAATCAGAAACTTTCTTTTTTCTTGATAGCAGAGTTGAACACTTCAGAAATTATGGATTTCAAAAACAGCACCGCAGACCTTGGAAAAGGACAGAAAGCAACCCAAAGTCAAAGTTCAGAGTGGAGCCTGTGTGGCCTTGGCCTGGCTGCAGGGAAACTCACGTGATGAGCACAGTCCACCAGCTCTGAGGTGGCTTTTAGTCAGCTGAGCCTCAGTCGTCATTCCCGGCATTTCTCACCAGTGCTGTGGCAGAGCTGTCTCTTCCATCCTTCTGCAGCTTTATTTAAAAATACTTCCCTGGACCAGCTGGCCTCATGTGTGCCCAGAACTTGGCTTAATACCTGGAAATATCTGGAGATACATGAACTCTCAAATGCTTATCTTGGAAGTTCCAGGATGGGCAGGCCGTGTGGGCGGGCAGTTTTGAGACAGGGTCTAGTGTCACTAGGCAGTCCAGGCTGGCCTTGGTCAGGATCTTCCAGCCTCTACGTGTTGACTGCTGGAGTCACAAGTATGTGCCACCAAGTGTGACTAAAATTCCAGGTATTCTGTATCACTTTGTTAGACCACATTTTGTGACAGTTTTTCAGATCCTGAGCCACATGAATTAGTTACTAATGATTCAAAATATCCTTTTTTAAAAGATTTTCTTTATCTTCTGTATGTGAGTACACTGTTGCTGTCTTCAAACACACCAGAAGAGAATATCAGATCCCATTACAGATGGTTGTGAGCCACCATGTGGTTGTTGGGAATTGAACTCAGGACCACTGGAAGAACAGTCAGTGCTCCTATCCTCTGAGCCATCTCTCCAGCCGGATTCAAGATATCTTAAAGGTTATATTCAATGCAATTAGAGAAACTTAAAGAATCATAAATATCCCTAAAAATTTTCTTTCAAGCTGGCTATGGTGGTGCAGACCTTTAACCCTAGTGCTTAGTAGGCAGAAGCAGGTGGATCTTTGTGAGTTCAAGGCCAGCCTGGTCAACATAATGAGTTCTAGGACAGCCAGAGCTGCATAAGAGAGACTCTGTCTCAACAAAACAAAACAAAAATTATCTTTTGAGGTTATCAGTACATCAGGTAGCTCTCAATACCATTTACTAGCCGAAAATGAAAGCTGTACATACCATCGACCTTTGTCTCTGTCCCTTTATATATACAAATAAAACCATGTAGTAGTACTACTTGAGCTACGTGGTCTCTGTAATCAAGTAACCAAAAATCTCATGAACAAAGGTAGGGAGCTCAGTCAGTCGAGTGGTTGCCATGCAAGTGTGTAGCCCTGCGGTCAACCTCCCAGCACCCATATACAGAGGCAGGTGTGGTGGCACTGCCTGTAACTCCAGTGTAGGGGAGACAGACAAGATGATCAGGGGCTCACCGGTGGGCCAGCCTAGCCTAATTGGTGAACCCCAGAATCAATAAAAGAAAATTTATAAAAACATGGATGGTTACTCCAAGGTTGGCCTCTGGCCTCCATGAGCACCTGTACACACATGAACCCATTCACACGCATACTCGGGAGGACACACAGGAGAGCTGGGCCACATCAGCTAAACTTAAAGTCATGGGGTCTATTATATTCTTTTCAGCTTCACTTCCCACTTCCCATAAGCTATAAATGTCGTGAGTCATTGAGTATTCTCAGCAGCTTTTGTGAGCTTGTCCTGCCCAAAGATATCACAGGGAAAGTAGCTCTGTAAACTCTTGACAATCTCCCAAGGCCTTTCCACACCATTGCCTCGCCTCACTAAAGTTTGCTTCACCATCTTCATCACAAGTCTGACATCATCTTCGGTTCCTCTCGGTTTATTCAGTTGGGAAGTATGCGGGAGACAATGGGCACCCCACTTTTTTTTTTCTGGTTTCTGTTCATTTGTAGAAACTATTACTTCCCATATTTATGTATTGTTTTCCAATATTTACTTTTATTAAAATTTAATAGTTATCTGTATGTGTCTGGGTTCTTCGCTTTCATGTATATCTAAGTACCCTGTGTGTGCCTGCTCTCCACAGAGACCAGAAGAGAGCATCAGATCCTATGGAGTTACAGATGGTTGTGAGCTACCATACCATGTTGGTACTGGGAATTGAACCTAGGTCTTCTGGAAAAACAGCAAGTGCTCTTGGATCTGGGTTCTAGATCCATGTTTTTTTCAGTAATACTTTTTTTTTTGTTGTTTTTTGGTTTTTTTTGAGACAGGGTTTCTCTGTGTAGTTCAGACTATCCTGGATCTCACTTTGTAGACTAGGCTGGCCTCGAACTCAGAAATCTGCCTGCCTCTGCCTCCCAAGTGCTAGAATTAAAGGCGTGCACCACCACCGCCCGGCCTCAGTAATACTTTTTAATTATGATTAAATTTACTTTGGGGAGGCATTCACATGTGGAGATCAGAGAACAACCTTCAGTATTCATCTGTCCTCCTCCACATGGGCCCCAGGGGCGAAACTCCTGGTATGAGGCTTGGTGGCAAACTCCTTCCTGCCCACACACATACTGAACCATCCCACCTGCCCCAGTAGTTTTATGTTTAGGCCAATCTCCTAAAATTCCTGTGTGAAATGAAAACAGTGTTAAACACTGCTGGCCCAGGAACTCAGGCTAACTCCTGAAACGTTATTTTGTTATAGTTTTAAGAAGCCAGATTTGGCCTGGAGTATATACATGTGATCCTTACTTTCCACAAGTCCTGTCAATTAATAGTGTTTTCAAGTGATTTTGTCAGGATTATAGATTTGTATATCCTGGTGGAAAAGTTGACACTAGGATCCAAAGCTCACCACTTCTCAGTACAGTTCCATAAAGTTGAGTGCTGGCTTTTTGTTGTTGTAGATTTTTTTTTCTTTCTTCGAGACAGGGTTTCTCTGTGTAGCCCTGGCAGTCCTGGAACTCACTCCGTAGACCAGGCTGGCCTCGAACTCAGAAATCCACCTGCCCCTGCCTCCCAAATGCTGTTATTAAAGGCATGTACCACCACTGCCAGGCAGAATCCTGTTTTCTGACAAAAGGAAGAGATTATCTTTGAGCTTAGTGTCTTGGAAGGTACACAAGGGGTTTTAAACTGTAACGAGTAGAGTATGATGTAGATGGAAGAGACTGAAAAGAAGCAATGATCCTGCTGGGCTTTCAGAGAGATAAGGATGTACTTCAGAGCCGGGATGACACGCTGGGAGTTGGGAGAGATGGGAAGGTTCACCTCCAGACCAGAGGACTAGCAGGTGCAAAGCTAGGGTGATGGGAAGCAAAAGCATACATCCGGCATGTTTGGAGACAGGAAAGGGCAACTCTTTGGTCCCCCAGGTTTGTTGAAGGAAAGAGCCAGTTGAAAAAGAGGCAAAAAGCTCCTGGAGAAGAGTTCCTATGGAGGCAAATGGTTAGTGATGGAACGAATTAGTCTTGAGCAGGAGAAGGGCTTCCCCTTCCACTCCAACAGGCAAACCGTGACTGCACAAACAGAAGGTGGTAATTTCCTACGGCAAACCCAGGGTTGGTACCTGATGCTGTGTTGGCTTGTTTTGTTTTGAAAGTGTTACAAGAAACTTAAGGAGACTACTGAAATCTACCCAATGGGTGGGGGCAGGATAGTAAGACCTACCATGAGAAGATACTGGAGACTCTGGATTTTGAGCAGTTTTATTTGTCAAACGAAGGCTTTAGGACCTGAAGGTGATGAAGGGTTATTAAAGGATTTTAAGCTATTTATTATCTCTGATTTTGCTCTGTCCCGACAGCTCTTTAGAGTTTAACTCCTGGTGATGGGAGTATAGGGGAGGAAAAACCAGAAAAGGGCTATTGCATCAATCCAGCTGCGAGCTTCCCCCTACTCTGACTTCTTCCTTCCTGCTGCAGATGCAAACCACAGCACCTGAGCTGTCAGTCTCAAGGGTTTCCTGATCTGGACTTCCTGTCTTAGATTATCATCACCATCCCTGCAACTATGTCAGAGGCTATTCTGATGTTTTCTGTTTTGATTTGTTTTTCAAGACAGGGTTTCTCTGTGGAGCCCTGGCTATCCTGGAACTCATTCTGTAGACCAGCCTGGCCTCAAACTTAGAGATCTGCCTGCCTCTGCCTGGAACTAAAGGCAGACACCACTACTGTGCGGCTCTTCCGATGCTTTTAATTTCAGTGCTCTAGTCAATTCTCCACACAGCCGCTTGCAAAATTGGTAAATGGCACTATCTTGTGTTTCAAAGAGAAGTCAAAGGCTTGATCCCTTTAAGCAAACAAACCTAATTTTATTTGTCCAATCATTTCTTTTCACCCGTTTCAGTACAGTGACTAATTTTATGCATCTGACCATCCATTGTTCTCTAGGGACTATTGGGTCCATTATCATTTACCCCTTTTTTTTCTTACCTTTTTCTCTTCAACATATCAAAAGGATTTAAATCCTTACTTTTTTTTTTTTTTGACTAGGTATCCTTCTAGATGTCTCTTTTTTTCATTCACTACCAACTTAACAAAACAGTATCAGTTCTCGTGTAACTGGTGTACAATACTTTCCACATTGGGACTTTTCAATATTGAGATATTGGTTTCTCAGCCCAGATGACACTTTGTTGTGGATGGTATCCTGCCCATTGCTTGGTGATTAGTACCTCTTACTAGACATAAGCAGCATTTCCCCAGTTGTGACAACCAAAACCATCTTCCGATTATGTCACACAATACCTGAATGTCAAAACCACCTTCAAGCTCTGTTCTCTGTGTCAAAATAGTCCATGAAGCTGATCATGTTTACAGATCTTTTTATTGCTCAACCAACAGCATTTCGTGAATCCTTGATCATACTCTTTATTGTTGAAATTCCTCTTGATTTCTTACTATCTATATATCTCTAGTCTCTCTCTCTCTCTCTCTCTCTCTCTCTCTCTCTCCATCCCTTCCTCCATTCATCCCTCCCTCCCTAACACATTCAACTCCTGGAATTTCCTTTCACTTCAGCTCTTTAAATAACAAACATTTCCCATATCCATTTCCTCTCATTTCTACTCTGGTTGACCTAATCAAAATTATTGCTTCAACTGTCAGAAATGTAAGTTAATGTATTCGAATCTCCATCGTTAGCCCAGTGGTCTCATTAGTTTTAGACTAACACACTCAACAACTAACTGGGATCAACCCTTTGGGTAAATATTAGACACTCCAAGACCCTCTCTGACCAGAACCGTCTTGCCTCTGACCTAAAGTCCCCAACCCAAAGAAGGTGAGTTTTGTAAACCTGTCTTTCTTGAACAGTGTGAACATTCAACTACTTACCCATCACCATAAACCCTAGGAGAGCCAGAGTGTGTCCTTTATCCCACAAACCATTGGCCACCATCTTCCTCCTCTTCCTCCTACCTGCTCTCCTCACCCTTACTCAGCTGTCCTCCTCCTTTGTCTATCACAGGCACTCTTGTCCTCTTCCTAGCTCACCCTCAAGACAGGGTTTTTCTGTGTAGCCCTGGCTATCCTGGAACTCACTCTGTAGACCAGGCTGACTCAAACTCAGAGATATGCCTGCCTCTGTCTCCTAAATGCTGAAATTAAAGGCAGGTGTCACTTAATTCTGTGGCATCTCTAGTACTCAAGTCTGATAATCAGTATTCAGATTATGCTTTTTTTTGTTTGTTTTGTTTTTATGAGACAGGTTTTCTCTGTGTAGCCCTGGCTGTCCTGGAACTCATTCTGTAGATCAGGCTGGCCTCGAACTCAGAGATCTGCCTGCCTCTGCCTCCCAATTGCTGGGATTACAGGCATGTGCCACCACTGCACAGCAGATTATGCTTTTTAAAAATACTGGCTCTTACTATTCTAATTACTTTTTCTTAAGCCAAGGCTGGGGATGTGGTTCAGTAGTAGTATGTTTGAGGCCCTCAGTTTGATCCCAAGCACCTCAAAAGAAAACAAGCAAACAAATGAAGTTGCTAGAGAGTTTTGCTGTGGAGGGCTAGCCTGTGTAAATAGGTGGTATTATCTCTATCCTGTGTTTCTGCTTGATAGATATTCCTCCCCTTTGAGTTACGACAATGTAAAACATCTCTGATGTTATTAGTAAGTGGGAAGGAATAATCCCATCTGTATTTTGGTATGTGTGTATTTCTGAGATGCATAGCTAGAATCACAGGCTATTTAATACTATGTTGGAGTTGATTTCAGAATCAGTACACCTGAATATTGAGGGGTTCTGATCTTTATATTAATGTTGTGTATGATTTGTTGTCAAAGACACTTAATCTACTAATTTAGCCCAAACAAGAAAAAAATACTACTTTAGCATAGAATCAATAGTAAAAAGTATTGGGCTTTTCACATTTGTGTACTGTAGTTCTCAAAGTTGATGTAGTTAATACAAACTCGATAATCCTTTATTTCAAGTGGTCAAAGTCATATGTGGCAAGTGTCTCCACCTTCTTATTAAAGAATACAGGTCAAAAGATTTAGGGAAAAAAAAGAGGGACAGACATAGAGGTCTGAGACATCATGAGGCAGTAACAAGCCCTGGGCATTGATAGTCCCAGTGGAATTCTACTTGTAGAGGGCAGCAATTAGTGAGGCTGAGGACCAAATCCAATGTCTTCCATTTCCTCTTCGTTTATAATTTAAAAATACTCCCAGCACTTGGGAAGCAGAGGCAGGTGGATCTCTGAGTTTGAGGTCAGCCTTGTCTCCAGAGTGAGTTCCAGGACAGCCAAGCCTACACAGAGAAATGCTGTTTCAAAAAACCAAAATGAAACCAAACCAAACCAAAAAACCACCTTCACTAAACATGGAGAACATGAGTGAGTATTATCATGGAGCTGATGTATAAGGAGGGAATTAATGCTTGTTAAATACTTAATTGGTAATATAAGTACTTTATATGTCATCATATTTGACCTCACAAGATCATTTTGGAGCATATAAGGGTATCATGGTCTATAAAGGAGGAAGCATATTTATAAAGGCGTTAATAAGTCAGTTTGGGCGCCCTCACTCTGCTTTCTAATCTGTCTGATTGACTTCAGAGCCCATACTCTGTGCTTACATTCTTCTAGGGTACACAATAAAACACTGTAATCATCTGGGTTTTGTGAGGTAATTAAGTCGTCTGCGATTGTATAGCTCTTAGGCTACCTAATACTACACTTTAAATAGTTTTGTTAATTCACTTCAACAGTGAGATAAAATCTCTGTTTTGGGTATCATCTGCTGAGAATGATACTAAACATGTTTTTTGGTTTAAAGGCACAGAAAGTGCAATCAGTAAACAAATAATTTTTAGTTAGAGAAAAAGCAACCAGGATGTAGGCAGAATTATGTTGAAGTACTGTTGAGCCCGAAATCACAGAAGTGAACCCAACCAGCTTATTTTTAACTTCATTCCACCGGGCCAACAGTTTGCAAAAGCCAGTGCAAAGAGGAAGGACTAGGACGCGCGGGGCGGGGGGGGGGGGGGGGGGGGGGGGGGAAGAGGGAAGGGGGAGGGGGGAGGAAGAGGGGGGGAGGGGACGCGGACGGGCCTGGATCTGCACTTGCGCAGACGCACCGCTGTGAGAGGGCGTGAGGGGCCGGCGGGCTCGCTTTCCGAACTGTCGTAAAAGGCCTCCGGTGTCGCGCTCGCGCAGTAGGGGAGGGCCGGCCCAGGCTGCGGCGGCGGCGATGGTGGCGGGGCGCTGGTGCTGCGCGGCGTAGACACGCCGGCCGTTCAGGGTCGCGAGCGCGCGTGGGCCGCGATCGGGTGCTCTGAGCCGGGTCGAGCCGGGCGCAGCCTCACGCTCCGCAGCGGCGGTGTTGACAAACGCCCTCCTGAGGAGAGCCACCCGGCCCGCCTTAGCTTCACTCGGCCGAGCGCTGTTCGCCAGCCCGCGCCAGCGAGTCCCGGACCTGGCCGCACGGGGCCTGCGGACTCGGGTGAGGGCGCCGGCGGAAGGGGGGGTGCGGGGGAGGGGAGCGGCACGGCGGCGCTTGCGCGCGGCGGGGGAGGGGCCGAGCTGTGGGGAGAAAGAGGAAGGGCCGCGGCGGGCGGCCGGGGTCGGCGACAGGGGAATGACCGCGGGTCCCGGGCGGCGCGGAGTGGCTCATTGTGTCCGGGCGAGAGTCCGCCCGCGGACACACCCACAGCCTCTTGGGAGGGAGTGGGTGAGGGGATTGCGCACTGTGGCCGCCGCTCGCCTGCAGGACGGGGGCTCAGGGCCGAGGAGTGGGGGTGACAATGGAGTGAGGAAGGTAACCCCGGCTGGAGCCGGGAGCCGCCCGGTGCGGGCGGGCACGCGCAGTCCGCGGAGCAGAAGACAGGCGCGTCTGATATTGTGTGGAGTTGGCTGGTTAGTCATTAAAAAAAGATGTTTTCTTTATCCTGCCTAGATAATTGATCGGAGTCAGCAGTGGTGCGGTGGAAATATCGGGTTTTGTTCTGGAGAAATAGAGGTTTGTCACCACACTTCTTAGATTATAGAGCTTTATAGATAATGTTTAAAAAACAAGTGTGAGTTTTTAGCGTCCAAAAAAAAAAAAATTACCAGGAAGTTGTAGTGCCTTCTTTTAATTTGCTCATGTCTGTAGTTCGGGGTGACTCCATTGTATTGTTGAGAGCTTTCCTGTTCCTTGATTTATGTTCGGAGTTAGTTTAGGACTCCTGAGTAGCAGTGAGCCAGCCAGCTGAGACTTCATTGTAAGAGTTCTGACAGCTCTTGAACCTTGATCCAAACTTCGTTCGATTTGGCATTTCATCTTTAATTTTCTTGTTTTTGGGACCTCTTTAACCAAAAAAGAGCAAAATCGGAAAAAGATGAACAGAGGTTCCATGAGCTTACCATTTATCTTTGCAATAGCTGTCGTGATTCTGACTTAGATGTCTTTTCCATAATTCTGATTTTACTTAGCTTTTGAATCTATATTAAAAAACCCAAACAAACTCAAATTCTTTGTGTGTACATATTAGTGTGTGGGTTCGTACTTGTGAGTGCAGGTGCCTCTGAGGCCAGAAGAAGATCTAATACTCTGGAGCTGAAATTAAGGAGTTTTTGCACTGCCTTGTATAGGTGCTGAGTTGGGTCTTCAGCCAGAATAGTAAGCACTCTTGACTCCAAACCTTTTCTCCAGGTCTGGATTTATATTTTGATAGTTTGTTACTGTTTTTTTTTTCTTTTAGTAAAAATGTTTATGTAGAAACTGGTAACTGTAATATTATGTTACATTGTGACATAGATGACATGGAGGAAAGCTCTTCTACTTTGAAGAGAAACAATTTAGCTTTAAATATTACTTTTGTAGCAGGAGTGCTGGGTGTGTGATGGCTCAAGTTGCCTTTAATCCTAACATTTGGGAGGCAGAGGCTAGCTTGGTCTACATAGTGAGTTCTACAACAGCCCATGCTATGTAGAGAGACCCTATTTTAAATACCTACCCCCAAAATATATATTACTTTTGTTACTCTCTTAGAGTGTAACCATGAACAAATTATTTCATTGTATCCTGCTTGCTTGTTACCTAAGATTCCCGGTAGTATTTGAAAAAAATTACTGAGGACATTTGTGAGTTGGGTGAATGATATTGGGGAAAATTAGCAAGAATAGTTTTTTTCTTAGTTGTCAGGGTTGGGTGTCATGTGTGTTTTCTTTTGTCATCTTTCCCCCTTGGTCTCTATATTGGTCACTTTATGTATCCCAGATGTTTCACTAGAAATAGTGAGGATCTGGGACTGAAGGTTTCTTTCCTTTTTTTTGTTTTTGTTTTTTGTTTTTTTTTTTTGTTTTTTGTTTTGTTTTGTTTTGTTTTTTGAGACAGGGTTTCTCTGTGTAGCTCTGGCTGTCCTGGAACTCACTCTGTGGACCAGGCTGGCCTCAAACTCATAAATCAGCCTGCCTCTGCCTCCCAAGTGCTGGGATTAAAGGTGTGCACCACCACTGCTTGGCCCGAAGGTTTCTGTCATTGTACTTGAGTCTAGAGTTTGTATTTGAAGAAAGCTATAATAAAAATAATTAGGTTTAATGAAGAATGTGTGCTAGCTGGGGTTATATTCAGCAAGTTTTGGCCCCCCCCCCCCCCAGACAGGGTTTCTCTGTGTAGCTCCCGACTGTCCTGGAACTCACTTTGTAGACCAGGCTGGCCTTGAACTCAGAAATCCACCTGCCTCTGCCTCCCAAGTGCTGGGATTAAAGGCGTGCGCCACCACGCCCCGCATATTCAGCAAGTTTTGTTTTGGTGTTTCATATTTGTAAAAAATTGAGATGTGTTTCTACTGATATTACAAGAGAAAGCCAAGGAGCAGTAACTTTTTCAGCAGGTACATCTAAATACATTTTTTTTTCAAGTTGAAAATATGAAATAGAAAACTCATTATATCAAAACATTTAAGCCGGGCGTTGGTGGCGCACGCCTTTAATCCCAGCACTTGGGAGGCAGAGGCAGGCGGATTTCTGAGTTGGAGGCCAGCCTGGTCTACAGAGTGAGTTCCAGGATAGTCGGGAGCTACACAGAAATCCTGTCTCGAAAAAGCAAAAAAAAAAAGTCAAAACATTTAGAGCTTTAAGTGTTAAAAATGTCATGGTAATAAAGGGCCTTGGTATTATGCATTAGTTACAGCTTAATTATATGTGACCTTGCTTTTACCCCAACTCTATGGACTGAGACTTTAATAGGGGGAAATAGACTGACAGAACAAAAAAAAGTTAATAGTTATTAAGATTTGTTACATTTGTTTAGATGTATGGTTGCTGTACATTGGATCTATGAGTATATTGTTAACTTTCCTTGAAGTTATAGTTTTCTCAATCAGTAAAATGAATATAAAATTCATAAATGTTTATTTCTAGCCTCTGGTTTTGGGTGTGTATGTGTGTGCCACATTTAATAGCTTCTAATTTTAGTTCTTTCAGTATTCACTGTTAGATTTATCAGGACAGATCTCTAGAAAGAAATGCTCCATGGAGAGTATGAATGATGTGTGTATGCAAATAAGGCACATGCATGTGCATTAACCTGTGATGAGGCCATACCTGTTCAGGGTAGTAAATGATTCTGTCTACTGGAAAAATTACTTAGTGTTTTGTTTGTTTTGTGTTTTCCTGAGATGGGAGTGTGCTATAACCTGGTTCATTATATATCCTAGGCTGGCCTCTTATGTCACCAAAGCGCTCAAGTTTACAAGTGTGAGCTGCTATATCCAGCTTTACCAATCTTTTACAATTTTCAGAAGGTTCTAAATATGAATATTCCCCCACCCTAACCCCTATCCCTGTATTTGAGACCAGGCTCACTGTAAAGCCAGAGTACCTTGAATTTTTTTTTCTTTTTCTTTCTTCAGTTTTTTTTTGTTGTTGTTGTTTGTTTTTTTTTGTTTGTTTGTTTTTTTTTTTTTTTTTGAGATTAGGTTTCTCTGTGTAGCCCTGGAATTCACTTTGTGTAGACCAGGTTAGCCTCAAACTCAGATCTGCCTGCCGTTTCATTCCAAGTGCTGGGATTAAAGGTGTGTGCCAACACTGGCTGTCAAGTACACTGAGTTTCTAATCCTCTTCTAGGTGTTGGATAGTATGGGCTACTACCTTGTTTATAAAATTGATACTTTCAGATGTTTCTGATAACGTCATTTTCTTTCGGTTGTTACTGGTTTTCTTGTTTTGGGTTTTTTGTTTTGTTTTCTTTCATTTCATTTTGTTGAGTTTTGAAAGTCTTTTTGAGCTTAGGAAACTGGAGGCAGATACCATGCAGAAAAGCCAGCCTGACTGTCTGTCCATTGGTCTATCCTGAGCAGTTGTGAACATTTCATATATAAATGGGGTGGTACCGCTTATGGTTGATCTTTTTCCTACAAGTTGGGCAAGTGTTAGCATTCTTAAGGGAATCACGGAGGCACTGGCTACAGAAGACGAGGCCACATTCTGTAGAAACAATGAGACGCCCATTCTGTACATTCCCAGAGTATCCGTCCATCCATGCAGATCAGACAACTGACGGTACCCGAGGACCTGAGTCCAGTAGCTCCATCATCCTTGGTGCTTCGAGGAGTATGGGTAGTCACGTACACATCTTTGTTCCTAGACAGTTCCTCATCATTGCTGCTCACCACACAACTGTCAGCATGGTCTTGGCACAGCCTCCTCCCATTTTACCTTGGCCTTCTCCTTTCTTCAACAATCACAACAGAGTCATTGTGAGTCAGGTCCACAACCACAGGCTCTAAAGATTCACAGGTGAGGTCCACGATTTCACCTCCAACAGTTTCCACAAGTTCTATGGGTTCTGCTTCCAAGGAAACCTCAGGGGTTGAAGTTGTTTCCCGAGTTTGTTTCTGGGTTTGTCTAGAATTTATGGTTCCACCACACTGCTTTTTTTGAGGATTTCTTGCACTCATTGTACTCTCTAGCTTCAATCCACAGAAAAGGAAGTGATCTATACCAAGGTTTATGGCGTGGTAGAATGTTCTCAGTCTCTCATTCCCACTGAATACTTGTCCTGTGGTTTACAAATTGGAGCCAACTAGATGTTCAGTATTTCCTAATTTTGGAGCTGGTTTTATCAGCCAGAAGCCTTGGCCAGTGCACTCAAGCAAGGACGAACCTACTCCAGCAGCCCTGCTTTTGTTTATTTGAGACAAGTTTTCACTATGTAGCCTCAGCTAGCCTGGAACTTGCTGTCATAGAGCAGACCTTGACCTCTTTAGAGATCCTTCTGCCTCTCTCTGGAGAGTGCTGAGATTAAAAGCCCAGGCCACCATACCTGGCTTAATGTCATTTTAAAAATAATCCCTGAGAGGGGCTGAAGAGATGGCACAGCAGTTAGGAGCACCGGCTGCTTTTCCAAGGACCCAGGTTTAATTCTTAGGAATCACATAGCAGCTCACAACTGTTTGTAACTCCACTTCCAAAGGATCTAACACTTCACACACACATACATGCAGGCAAAACACCAGTGCACATGGGGGAAAAATCCTGAGAGCTTTAATCCTAACACTCAGGAGGCACAGGCAGGTGAGTTTGAGACTAACTTGTTTTTCAAAGTGGGTTCTAGGCCAGCCAGGGCTAATGTAGAGAGATCCTCTCTCAAACAAAAAGTCCAAAATAACTTATTTTCCTTTTAGAAGTGTTATTGTTTAGCAAAATTCAGATTTATATTTGATCCGCATATACTCTATTCTCTCTTGTATCTCTCAGGTTGCTGCCTGGGTTTCTGTAGGTAGTCAGAAATTGCCATTAGATGAAAAGCAAGTTACAAATTATAGCAGAGCTGATATTTTACATTATGACTTACTTGAATTATGTGTTGATTGCCTCATGTTATAGGCACTGACACTGACTGGTCTGTAGGGATGAAGGTGCTGCCTTCATAGAGTAGACAGTTTGTTGAGTTGCAACCCCATAAATAGGATAATTAGTGGTGAGTGCCTTGAAGAACATTAGATCATGTAGTAGAGAAGAATGGAATTGGGCTTCTTATATAGATAGAAAAGTGGTCCAGCCACTTTTACTCTTAGATGAGATAAAGATGATAATATTATGTTCACTTATGTAGGAACATGTCTTTAGATTTTAGAGGTAGAGACTGAAAAATGAGAAAAAGGGAGATTTAGTTCCAGGATAGAGTGCTTACCTCAAAATTTCAAGGGCATGAATTCAGTCTCCAGCACTGAAAAGGGGCATGGTGATTCAGTAGTAGAGTTCTCATCTACTTCTCATGTCTGCATGTGTCTGCATGTTCATGTGTATGTGGAGGCCAGAGTGTTAGCATTTTGTCTTAACTCCACCCCACAGTTACCTGGCAACAGCCAGGTATGTTCCTCCCTACAGTTACCTGGCAACAGCCAGGTAGGCCTAACCCCACTATAAAAGGGGCTGCTTGCCCCCTCCTCCCTCTCTTGCCTCTTGCCCTCTCCCTCCCTCCCTCCCTCCCCATTCCCTTCCTCCCTCTCTCTCCACATGCTCTTGGCCGGCCTCTATTCTCCTCTACTTCTCTCTCTCTGCCTTTCTCTGCCTTTGCTACCCTCTCAAGTCCCCTCCCATGCCCTGAATAAACTCTATTCTATACTATACCGGCATGTGGCTGGTCCCTTGGGGGAAGGGATGCCTTGGCATGGGCCTGCTGAGGCACCCTCTTCCCCCATACCTCACTACACCCCTATAGAACATATTCTTGTACTTCTTTATCTTTTTATAAACACATCACAGAGGATACCCTTGGGTGTTGCTCTTCTGATGCTGTATTAGTTAGGGTTCTCAAGAGGAACAGAACTTAAAGAATCAATATTTATATATAGAAAAGAGCTTTATTAGAGTGGCTTACAGGCTGTGGTCCAGGTAGTCCAACAGTGACTGTCTATCAATGGAAAGTTCAAGAATCTAGTAGTAGTTAAATCCATGAGGCCGGCTATCTCAGTGCATACTGATTTATGAAGATGTCAATATACTTGGATATCTTCAGTATCCTGGAATTCAGAAGTAGGCTCTAATGCCAGCAAGAATGGGGACAAGCAGGCAAAGAACAAAAGCTTTCTTTTCTATGACCTTTATATAGGCTTCTACCAGAAGGTGTACCCCAGATTATAGGTGGATCTTCCTACCTCAAAAGATCTGTATTAAAGGTGGGTCTTTCCACTTCAAATAATTTAGTTAAGAAAAATCCCCCACAAGTGTACCCAGCCACTGGGTTTTAGTTAATTCCAGATGTGGACATGTTGACAACCAAGAATAGCCATCACATATATTGGGTCTCCCTAGTTTTTTTCTGGAGTTGAGGTGGAGGTGTGATTATATCGCAAAGTTTGACTATGACAGCTTCAGATTCCACACTGCAGTTGTCCTCTGTTAAACTGCTACTGTTGCTACACTTACTTGTAAAAGGAACTATAAACATTACTTCCTTTTTATAGTAAATAATTACATGAAACTGGATTTTCTTAAAATTTAACCAGTAAAACCAACGTATCATAGGTTCTAAACTAAGGCAGATAAAGAAGCTGGCTTTCTGCTGTGGAGACAGATGCTAAGAGATTCATGAAAATGTATAGCCTTTTTTTCCCCCCACAGTAATTGGAAACACTTAAAATTTTAGTTTTTAAGTGTGTAATACTATTACTGCTCTTACAAATACTATTTAGATATCTCTCAGTTTTACTTTTGAATGTTACTAGTAGATAAAAACAGTACATTAAAAATTGGGATCCTAAGGGTATGAAAGCTTAAAAAGTCAAAAAAACCTGAGAATTGCTGCTCTAGAGTATTAACCAGTTGTAAGCATTATCTTTAAATTTTTTTTTTGTTACATTTGTGAGTGTGTGTGTGCGAGTGCATGCCAGTGTATGAACATGCAGCATGGAGCAGGTGTAGAGGACAAAAACAACAGCATCAGTTCTTCTACCATATAGGTCCTGAGGGTTGAACATAGGTCATCAGAGTGGACAGAAAGTACCCTTGCCTGCTAGACCATCCTGTGGGCTCTGTCCTTGGGTTCTTATGGTAAATGAGTCTGTGCTTCATCTAATTTCCTCCTTAGTACAGTTAGTGTGTAAGTGTGTGGGGAAAGGGCCTGGAACCTGGAGCCTCTAACACACTAGGCAAGTGTGCCTAGTGCCTGTACCATTCTCATGGCAATTCTTCTGTTACTTTAAATAGAATTCAGTAAAAACTGATTTGAGGTGAAAAATGAGTAAAGTTTGTAGATGATTATGGAAATGAGCTAGCGAGAGAAAATAATGGATGAAGTTAACTTTGTGTTTGCTTTTTCAGAAGCAGGTTAAAATTGTGATAATATTTTAGAATTTGAAATGAATGGTGTAGGTCTGTTGATAAGGAAGCAGCTGAAAAGACTTAGAGGAAGTGAGGGAGTGAGAGTTCCTGGCACCTAAATACTGTAGCAGGAGTTCCCGGAGAGGGGGAGCTGTTGCATGGTGGAGTAGGCATGGAGGAAAGTGGGACTGAGGTAGCAAGATCCTTTTATTTCTTAGCCATATTGTCTCTCTTCATTTTGAGAGTTTCTGTCAGTTGGATGACAGGATATTTGTCACCATTTTTCTTTTTGTTGTGAAATTTTTAAAAAATTGACCATGTATTAAGGACTGAAGAGTATTTAAAGATGTGTGTATCATTCACCTTGTTTAAACAAAATGAACTTTGGATAAGAGTGATTAATTGCTGGGCGGTGGTGGCGCACGCCTTTAGTCCCAGCACTTGGGAGGCAGAGGCAGGCGGATTTCTGAGTTTGGGGCCAGCCTGGACTACAGAGTGAGTTCCAGGACAGCCAGGGTTACACAGAGAAACCCTGTCTTGGAAAAAAACAAACAAACAAACAAAAAAAGTGATTAATTTACATTACTGACATGATTATGGACTTTCTTTGCAAATCTTAGTTTATATATGTAATATATTATATGTATTATATATGTAATATATTTTATATATATATTATATGTAATGTTTATATATGTAAACAAATAACACTTTTTACATATTTAAAGAGTGCATTGATTTTCCTAAGCTAAATTCTTGAATACAGAGTAATCTTTGTTTAATGAAGAAATGTATAAATTTTTTTTAGAGACTATAAAACATGGCTTATTTTCATGTATTTGACATCTTCTATGGTGTTATATTTCCTTCTGGTGTTTGTTCATCACATATTTTCTTTCTAATATTTTATTAACAATTATAAATGCTGTAGAAAATAAGTGGGTTTTATGCTTAGATTCTGTAATCAATTTCCTTCAGATTTCTAGTTATCTATCTTAGGTGTTCCTCTAACCAACAGTCAAGTCAATAACTTCCTTTAAAGTAAATTTATTCATTTTATGTGTATCCCCCCTCCCGCATGCCGTGTGTGTGTGTGTGTGTGTGTGTGTGTGTGTGTGTGTAACTGGAATAGTTATGAGTAGCCAGCATGGGTGCTAGAAGTTGAGCCCAGATCCTTTGTAAAAGCAACAAATACTCAAAAACACTGAGCCACCTCTCCAGCCCCCTTTTGTAACTTCTTGTGTCAAGACATGATCTTCCTCTGTAGTCCTTGAAGCTTGGAATCCTGCTTCCACCTCTTTTTGAGTGTTGGGAATTACAGGCATGTATCATCATGTCCTACTAACATTTATTTTAAGTTGGTAGGGTTTGAGCTTTAGCTCAATTTAGAACTCAAATGTACCAGACCCTGAGTTTAATCCCCAGCACGAGAGTGAACACAACAAAAACAAATTACAGGTATGTGCACATTTTTAGCCTCCATTCTAGTTTCTAGCTGGAGGTGGTATGCATGCCTGTGATACCACCAGCACTGGAAAACAGACCTGAAGACTGCAAGTTTGTGTCTAGTCTGGGCTGCAGAGCAGAACTTTGGGGTGGGGGAAAGGGGGGAGCCCTCCAAATAAGAGCACCACAAGTTCATTTTATAACCATAGTTGTATATTTATTTACATTTAATTGTCTTTAAATATTACTTGGAGTGAAATGCATCTTTTTTTCTTTTAAAGCTTTGTCTCTTTTATTTCATTACACTGAGCAGTAAGTGATAATAGATCACAGAGTGCCTTTTATGCCAAAAAATAAAACAAAGGAGTGTTTCTTTGAAAATCTCCTTGGTATTTAGCTCAGTCTGCCTGGAATATGCAGTTTGAATAAAGGAGAAATATCACGGAGGATTTGCCCCAGTCTGAGTTACCCAAAGTAAGGCCCTAACCCCAAGTGGCCAGAACTGCCATTTCAAGTGTCTAGCTATTCCAGAGGTTCCTTAATTTTGGATGGAGTAATGCAGATACTGTGTGTCTGCTTTGCTCCCCTGAGTGGAGGTCCTGAGGTTCTCCTGTGTTGCTGTTGATTGGCATCTTCTTGGATCTGTGCTCTGTCTAAAATTAACCATCAATAAAGCTATGACCATCTATATACAAACTGTTTGTACATGTTTTCAGAACTTAGTGTAGAGTTACTGGATGGGAGGTTAGGTAGAGTTACTGGATGGGAGGTTAGATGTCTGTATTAGGAGCTTCAAAGTGTGTAGCATTTGATTATGACGCTTCTTGGGAGTGGCTCTTTTTACTTTTTAGCATTTTTTTAAATGTGTAATAGGAACTTACTGTAGTTTTAATTTATGTTTTCTAGTGATTTTGAGATACTGAGCATTTTTCAGGTATTTACTGGCTATCTGTGTTTGATTGTTTGCAGTTTTAGAAATTTTTTTTTTTTTTGCCCATTTTGTGGTAACCATAAGGTGTTTATCCATGCATTCTGTATGTGTGTGTGTGTGTGTGTGTGTGTGTGTGTTTACATTAAAATTGCATTTGCATATGCATTTGCATTTGTGTTTGTATGCTCTCTATTCTTTATCTGGTTTTCACTGGTATCTCTGAAGAAGAAAAGGTTTTGATTTTAGTAATGTCTAGTCCATCAGTTCAAAATGAAACCATGCTTTTTTGGCCTTTGATTGTCTGGCTGTTTTTTTTGCAGAAGTTTTATGGTGCAGCTCTTAGGATTAATTTTGTATGTGGTGGGATGCAGATAACTGAGACTCATTTTTCCCCCTAGTGCTCTTTGGTGGTTTTGACTACTGTTGTTGGAAAGATTACCTTGTCACTCTTGCTGGGAATCTTATGATGGCATTTATAAGTATTTTTGGGTTTTCTGCTGTTTCTTTTTATTGGTAGTGCTGGGGGTGGAACCAGGGCCTTGGACATGCTAGGCAACCACTGAACCACAGAACAAGTTACCCATCATCCTAGTGTTTCTGTTTGGTGTCCAGTTTTCTTCCTTTCTCATGTCTCTTTTCAGTTGATTATGACGCTTTTTTGTTTGTTTGTTTTGTTTTTTGTTTTTTGTTTTTGTTTTTTGTTTTTGTTTTTTTGAGACAGGGTTGTATAGCCCTGGCTGTCCTGGAACTCACTCTGTAGACCAGGCTGGCCTCGAACTCAGAAATCTGCCTGCCTCTGCCTCCCAAGTGCTGGGATTAAAGTCGTGCACTACCATTGCCCAGGTGATTATGGTGCATTTTAATCCCACTGCTGGTTGGTTTTAGTTTTGTCTATGTCTGTTTTCCATTTGTGGTCACTTTTTGAGTTTATAATATACCATTTTAACTTTATCACAGTTTTTCTGCCTTCAAGGAATGGAGTAATGGATTGTTGTTTCATGTATAATGTAAGTAATTTCTGCTACTATGGAGGTTGAGGGAAGAGAACCACAAGTTTGAGGATAGTCCTGAAGTTTAGGAGATACTATGTGAAAATGAAAACAGTAAACAGGACTGTGTTGTGTAATGGTAGAAGCCTGCCCATCACATTTGAGGCCCCTGGTATCACTTCTTGAAGATAGTTCCTACTTGTTAAAAGGAAATGTCCCTTTTTCCTCTATTCAAAGGAACTTGTGGCTCTTCCATTAATATATGACTGTGGTGCCTATTATCTAGTCTCTAAACTTCCTTAGTCCCTGGTGCTAGTTCCCAGTATCCCTTCCTCCCAGGTGCCTTGGCAGTTTGGGATAAACTTTCCCCCAGAGTGGCTACTTGGGGTTTCTTTTTGTTGTTGTTGTTGTTTTGTTTTTTTTTTGTTTTTTTGTTTTTTTGTTTTTTGAGACAGGGTTTCTCTGTATAGCCCTGCTGTCCTGGAACTCACTCTGTAGACCAGGCTGGCCTCGAACTCAGAAATTTGCCTGCCTCTGCCTCCCAGAGTGCTGGGATTACAGGCATGCACCACCATCGCCCATGTGTCCATTTTACTCGTTTTGGAGACATTATCTTGCTACCTTGAACTGTCTTGTAACCCAGGCTGACCTTGAATTATGTCTGCAGCCTCTCAATTGCTGGGATTACAAGTATGTGCCACTGTAAGTGACTTTCTGTTTATTCATGGAAAGTTTTTCCTGGTATACTTCCCTGTAAGGAAGGGACAAGAATCTTAGACAAGATTCTGGGACTGTTTGTTTCAAAGCATGTGTCTGATATAGTACCTACATACGGCATTTGAATTACAGTGACACACCTATCTGCCAGGCTAGAACATAGTAAAAGTCAGTTCTGTCTTGTCTTTGTATTTATAAATACAGTTATTACAGTAACCTAAACAACAAAACTGTATGTGTTAAGAGTTCTGGACGCTATTTCTCTTTGGCTTCCAGTTAGCCACTTTCTTGCTGTACCTTCACGTAATCTTTTATTTTGTTTGTGTGTTTGTAGCCCTCCCCCATTTTTCCTGAATTTCCTCTTAAAAGGACATTAGTTAGATTATACTAGAAGCCATCCATATGCTGACACTTTACATGACTGTGAGTCAGGTGAAGTGGCCCAAGCCTGAGATCCCAACATAAGGAGGCTGAGGCTTAGATTGCAAGGTCAAGACTGGCGTGAGCCGTATAGTTCCAGGCCATCTTTACCTACCAAAGATGTTTCAAAATGTTAAAAACATCAAAAACACACACATACACTCACAATCTCTTTCTCTCTTTCTCTCTCTCTCTCTCTCACACACAATCTCTCTCACAATCTCTCTCTCTCACAATCTCTGTGTGTTTGTCTATCTCTTTGTCTCTCTTTCTCTCACATTCACACACACACACACACACACACACACACAAGAACCAATAACTTAATTTTCATATTTTATGCTTTTGGTGACTTGCCTAGGTTAACTACTATTTTTACATATAATGTTTATATTTTCATATTATAAACTAGATAAAGCATGTATAAATATACTTAAGCATGTGTGTCCCTATGTAGTAAATTTTTAATACATTATTGCAGAATGTAAGCAAGAAGGTGTGCTTAGTTACAAATTTCCCAGTAGTAATAATATAAGATGAGATAAGACAGACATTTTCCTACACTGTATCCAGTGGATTATATAGAATTTGTCAGTGAATCCCAATGGAGTGACAGATACTTAAGACTTAGCTATTCTCATGGTGGTTCCAGCTCTAGACTCTTTCTTCCCTCTTGGGTAAGACTTTTGGAGCTATTGGTAAGGGAAACTCTGTTTCTGAATTGTTCTCTTCCTTTTCTAGAACCTAGGGAAGCTTTGTAAATAATACCTCTGCGCTCCCTTCTTTCTTTTATTTCTAAACTGTTTTTACAATAACTTCATACTTACAGTTCCCTTATATCCCTCACCCAGTTCCAATTCCTTGTTAACCTTCCACCAATTGCAAGTCTGTCTCTACAAAAAGATGACATTGATGCATCTCTGTTAGCTACATTCCAGGTATTTAAATGCAGTCTCTGGTTTCACAGTTTCTCTAGGTATTTTCTTGCAGATTATGGCAATATTACACACCTGTCATGTGTTTAACAGACTGCTTCAGTTTGTTTTGTGTGATGTTTTTATTATGATTATATGTTAGGGGGAAGAATGCCTCAGCTGTGAAATTCTCTTATCACTTTATTACCAGTGTTCCATAGTAGCCTCATGACCATTAGTGATGTTGGCTGTGAACAGGGAAGGAGCTAGCATTTGCCTAGTTTTTCCTCAAAGTTTCCCTCTTGTCCACTTGAGGATAGTGGTAGAGGGGTTATTGTTTAACTTCTGTGAGAGGTTAGAAAAGTTGACTTCTGGAAGAAAGGTTTGCTTATATCAATATGGACTCAATGTCTGTCCTTAATGGAAGTTAGACTTTAACTTACTTAGTTGCAATATTGTTTCAGTTTTGTCCTGGGGAATTCTTTCACATGGGTTAAAAATAAGTTTTTTTAAATGCATGCACCACTATACAACTTTAGCATCAGTTTAGGAAATAACTTTGTTTGCTTGCTTGCTTGCTTGCTTTTTGTTTGTTTTTGACAGGATTTCTCTGTGTAGCCCCTGCTCTGTAGACCAGGCTGTCCTTGAATTCAGAGATGTGCCTGCTTCTGGAGTACTGGGACTAAAGGCCTGTGCCACTACTGCTCCACTTAGGAAGTAACTTTTTTTTTTTTTTTTTTTTAAAATCACTGTAACATTTTTTTATTCTTAAATGCTAGAGGGCCTGCAAAAGTCTAAATGGGTAGAGGCACTTGATGGCAAGCCTGAGGACCTGTGACTCCAGCATGGTGAAGAGCGAGGAGAGCTAACTTCTGCAGGTTGTCCTTTGACTTTCACACACTGCATCATGACGTGTTTACACACACATTAAATAAAATGTAATAAAACAGTAAGTGAAAGTGACTAGAGAACTTGCAGGAAAGCGTTTGTGTCATGGGGAGTATGGAAAAGTTGGGCTTTTTCATTTTGTTCTTAACCTTAAAAAACATCTTATCTTGGTGCCAAGGGTAACTGCCCTGTCTTGGGGTGAGGTAGGTTTGAGTTTTACTAAAGAATCATCTTTATCATCATCATCAATAATAATATAAGTTCTAGTTTAGTGTTATTTCTCTATAAATGATCTTAGTGTAGGATTTACTCAGCTTCATTTTTCTCTTCAAATAATGGAAGCTCCCTCCTGTCCTTCCTCTCCTGTCCTGTTTTCACCTCTCAGGGTCTAGCAAGCCTTTTTGTTCCTTTTAATTAGAATGAGAATGAGAATGATGATATATGTGTTCGTGTGTTTGTGTATGATTTGCATGTGTAGGGTACATGCACCATGATTTAAGTGTAGAGGTGAGAGGGCAACTTTGGAGTCAGTTTCTGAGAATCATCAGGCTTGAAGTCGAAGTTGAAGCAACTGCCCTCACATCTGAGTCTTCTGACCACCCGTTTCCTTTCTATCATGGAAGTTGATTAGATGTGACTTAGGGCTTAGGACAGGTGAAGAGGCGTGGAACCTCTTTCATTGCTCTAGTTCTACTAATAGGAATCAGAACATTTGCCTGCTTTAGTTTAGACACTCAGACATCCAGAAAGTAAGTGGACTGGGTTTAGAAGAGCTCATTGCTTTTACTCACTTGTTCACATGTACAAAACTTAGTTTGAAATAGCAGCTGCAGTTTTAAGAAAAGTTTTGGTTAGAGCAACAGCATTTTCTTATCATAACAGTTGAAGGAGGAGCCAGCAAATTTTATAAAACATTTAGCTTTTTATTTTTTTAAAAATTTTCTTATTCTTTGCCATTTTAAAATTCCACACCTAAGTTTTACTAGTTTGCCTTAGATTGTAGGATTTGTACCCACTTAGGGACCAAACTGGAAACTTTTTAATTTGCTAATTAAGATTTTCTCAAAATGAGAGATAAAGAATAAAAATGAACAAGCTGTTATGACAGTGTAGAAGCCCACCCTTTTCTCTATTGCTCTGGCACTAGGAAGTGGGTAGAAAGATTATTAGTCACACTCTTCATGCTAACCCCGTGAAATAGCTAAAAACTGTTCTTTGCCTGTTCATGGAGAGCTCCCCTAGGTATCTTGACTTCTTTCTAGCCCACTCCTTTTATTCCCTTAGTTATTAGATTTCCCTAAATGATGTTAGGTAGTGTGATCCTTCATTCTTTGATAATTTGACCCCAGTTAGTTTGCCCCTACTGAAGACAAAACCAGAAAAACTCCTCAGCATTTGAGGGTCCTACATCTTAGGACATAATTCAGTTAGACACATTGTTAGACACAGCTGTTCTTTCACCCTTCCTTCACAGTTTCACTTGGATATCTTATCTGCATGAAACTGGTACCACAGTTCCTATTTGCTGCATCTTCTGTGTTCCTCCAGAGTGTGATGTTGTGCATTTTGGCTCATTAAGGTCTGTAAATGTAATTTTTATTGGCCCATATTAATAATTGTCCTCCTAGGCTTGCTGCCTCAGTCTGTTAACCTAGACCTAGTCCTGGAAGCTTCTAGCCTCTGTGCAACCTAATGTAGGCCTAGAACGTTTTTAGCCTCTGAGATTTACCGCTGAATTAAGCTCACCCCTTCCTAGTTCTTCCTGAGCTCTGCCTAGCTGGTTCAGCTTAGGTGTTCTGGCTCACACTCCTCTTCAGGCTGACTGAATCAGACCTCTCAGCTTCTGAATCGCTCTGTTTTGCTTCAAACTAATTCTAGCAATCTGTTCTAATCTTCTGGCTCCTTCTCATTTTCTGGCTCATTCTGTCTTTACCTGTGTCTAGCTTGTTCTCTCTTCAACCTGTCTCTATAAAACTCTCTTGGTCCAGCTGCCTCTTTTTTTCCCCCTTCTGCGCTGTTGTCTTAAGTAGCTTCCTTTTCCTCTCTCTTCTGATAGTTGGGCATATCATAGTCTGTCAGATCTTTGGCTGCCACTCAATTAAACATCACTTTCAAACATGGTACTTCATTCTATAAACTAACTTTACCTTCATAGTTTGGGATTAAAGGAGTCTACTAAGGGTGTGTTTGTAGTCCAGCCAGAGGGATTAAAGGTGTGTGCTAGGGACTGGTACTGACTGAGTCACAACACAACTAGAAACAAGTTTTTCAGTAAATAGCAGTCTTGGGGTTCACAGTGTGGCCAAATATCCTGCAACAAAAGTCAGATTCTGTTTGATAGTAAATTGTGAGCTTTTTAGAGTATAGGATCTTGCTTTCATAGGTCCAGCACATGATTGCTTTGTAACTATCTGAGTAACTGAGCACAGAAACAGTATTGTATACCAGTAAATAGTCTTAACTTTTCCTGGTTAGGAATTTCACCATTAATCATGTCCCACCCTCGCTCCTTCCATCAGCACCCCCCCCACCAGTCTCTCTCTGTCTCTCTTAGGACATACAGAATGGACTTGTGAGTGGGATCTAGCCAGTCCTCTCAGATCCTCAGATTTAGTATGCAGATGCTTGAGATTTTTACAAATTTATTTTTTTGACAATTTCATTCAGGTATTATAATGCATTTTGATCACTCTGACTTTCCACCCTTTCTTACCTTGTTCCCACCCCATCCACCTCTTCTCCCAGACCCTTTTCCAGATTCATGTTTTGTTTCCTTGTTTTGTGACCCATTGAATTTAGCTAGGGCCATCAGTGTATCTGTGGATTTGGTGCTATCCATTGCAGCTGGGTGGGCTCATCATTGGGCACACAGCTAAAGACAATGTCTGCCCTTTTCCCAGAATTCATCAGTAGACAATATTTAGCAGGGAGAGAGAGTACCATGAGCCCTTCTCTAATCCATGATTATCTATTGAGAGGCCCAGTTTTATGCCTGGCCCTGTGCAAGTCATAGTCCTTGTAAGATGGTAAGTACAGTTTTTGTGGCTTGCCCTGGAGATACCATCTTATAGCCCTTCTCTATGTTTTCTGGCTCTTACTTTTTTTTTTTTTTTTTTTGTCTCTTCCCCTTTTTGCAGTGTTCTCTAAACTTTAGCGGGGATGGTGGGTGATACATGTTTGGGACTTGAACACACAGGCAACTTTCATTTAAACTGGACACGTTGAAAAGCTATGATTCTATGTATTCTCTTTTGTTTACTGTAAAAAGAAGCTTCTCTGATTGAGACTGAAAGTAGCATTCATCTATGGCTATAAACATAAATATTTAGGAGGAAGTATGGTACTATGTCAGTTTAGCTAAACTATTTTTTTAATTATTTATTTTATGTATGAGTACACTGTAGCTGTCTTCAGACATACCAGAAGAGGGCATTGAATTCATTCCCTATGGTTGTGAGTTACCATGTAGTTGTTGGGAATTGAACTCAGGACCTTTGGAAGAGCAATCTCTTAACCACTGAGCCATCTCTCAGCCCCCTAAACTATTCATTCGTTAAATTCCCACTTAGGGCCTACGACTCCCTCAGAGCCAGGGGTTTTTGATTGGGTTTATAGTGTGAATCCCTCCTATGTGATTGCCCTCACAATCTTTGAGTGGTTGATTATCCCCATAAGAGTACATCACCATTCTACCATTGAAGCAGTGAACACATCTTGACTGGCAGGTTGGGCATGTAGTTTGTAGGTTCACAGCTGAGTAAGACAGTGATGCCATTCCTCCCTCCACAATGTACATAGCACCTTCTGATACCATGAAAGCAAGTGAGTAGGGAGGAAACTTACAGCTCAGTTCTAGCTTGATTGTTCTGTCTTGCAACAAAGGTATGTGGTGTTTAAAGCAGTAAATCTTAAACCCATATATCGTGTAGTATTGGTGGGCAATTGGAAACTTGAATCTTTTTTTTTTTTTTTTTTTTTTGAGACAGGGTTTCTCTGTGTAGTCCTGGCTGTCCTGGAACTCACTTTGTAGACCAGGCTGGCCTCGAACTCAAATCCACCTGCCTCTGCCTCTCAAGTGCTGGGATTAAAGGCGTGCGCCACCACCGTCCAGCTAGAAACTTGAATCTTAAAGGAATAAAAAGTGGAGCCGGGCGTGGTGGCGCACGCCTGTAATCCCAGCACTTGGGAGGCAGAGGCAGGCGGATTTCTGAGTTCGAGGCCAGCCTGGTCTACAGAGTGAGTTCCAGGATAGGCAGAACAACACACAGAGAAACCCTGTCTCGAAAAACCAAAAAAAAAAAAAAAAAAAAAAAAGGAATAAAAAGTGGTCTTTGTGCAGACTTTCCAAAGATGTGATTATTTTTCTTAGAATATTTGCTTTTAATTACAAAGTAGCATATGGCTGGGTGTGGTGGCATATACAGTTTAATTCCAGCACTGGGGAGGCAAAGGCAAGCTGAGAACAGCCAGAGTTGTATAAAAACACCATGTCTCAAAAAACAAGCAACAATGACAACAAAAAAGTAGTGTGTGAATTGGCTTAATCCATACTTAATCCATAGAGGGCAATGTTACTGTCAGATATTATCTATTTATTTATTTTTTATTTTATTTGTGCTTTTAATGCTTACTTTTTCTGATTTATGGTATCATGGACCCCAACAATAATATAAATGTCTTCCATAGATCCTGAGTCCCAAGATTGAATATAGCACACTGGTAAATATTCAAGAAGTCATGGGCATAGCTGCCTAATCTTGTTAATAATGCTTTTCTCTCATCCTGGCTACACTCTTGCTATCTTTGCAGTTTGCATCTCCATGTTATTAGTTATTCATGTCAAATTCAATTATTATTTTTATTCCTTTGCTTTTCTCATTAATGTAAAAAAAAAGTCATTGAGAGTACCTATGTGTAATCAACTTTTTCTCTTTTAATTTTTCTTTTTTTAAATTATTTATGTATATGAGTACCCTGTTGCTCTCCGCAGACACACCAGAAAAGGTCATTGGATCCATTACAGATGGTCATGAGCAACCATGTGGTTGTTGGGAATTGAACTCAGGACCTCTGGAAGACCAGTTAGTGCTTTTAACTGCTAAGCCATCTCTCCAGCCCTCTTTTAATTTTTCTATCTTTGTTTCTTTCCAAGTTTATTGATTATATTGCAAGAGGCTGTTAGCTGGGCGGTAGCAAAAGTATTGCCTGCCATTAAATTCTTTTTTAACCTTTTATTTATGTATATGGGTGTTTTCCCTGGATATCTGTGTACCAGATGTATGCAGTACCTTCAGAGGCCAGAAGAGGATTTCTGGCTCTGCTGAGACCGGACCTAGAGTTTTTAGCTACCATGTGAATACTAGGAATTGTACTAGAACCTCTGCAAGAGTTGCCAGTACCACTGAGCGGAGCACCAGCCTGTTTTGTTTTGTTTTTGAGACAAAGTATCACCTTGTATCCCAGCCTAGTCTCAAACTTGTAATCTCCCTGTCTCTGCTTCCTGAGTGCTAGAATTAAAAGTTTGTGCCATCTTACCTAGCTTAGTTTATTTTGTCCTGCTATGCCCTTTCTTTCCTTCAAAATCTTATCTGACAAGGAACTAATATCAGGAGACTTAAGACCTAGAAAACTATAAAATGGACAACGGACTTGACAGTCATCTTTTTGAAGACATATAACAGCCAGTAAGTAAAGGAGAACATGTTCAATGACATTGCAAAGGGAATGCCTTTAGGGTAGCAATTCCCAAAATCCACAATAACAAATGCTGGCAAGACTGTGCAGAAACTAGAACATTTGTTCGCTGTAGGTTAGACTGTAAAATGGCAGCTGTGGAAAATGTATGGTGTTTCCTCAAGTATCAACCATGGAACCACAAATCTAGCAATTTTAGTTCTAGTAGAAACAGCCCAACTGTCTTAACAGATGACCAGATACATTAACATGTCACTCATACACAGTGGAACAGTAGTGAGCCTCAATAGGCTCATGAAATCATGACATGTGCTACAATATGGGTGAACTTAAGTGCTAAGTTATATGAGCCCAACACAAAGATAAACAAGTGATTCCCTTTACAGGAAGAACTCTGACCAGTTAAAGTCAGAGAAAGGCGAATGATAGTGTTAGAGGCAGATGAAGGGAAGAATGGAGTTTGTGTTTAATGAATGAAGCTTCAGATGAAAAAGATGAAAAATTTCCTGAGAGGGAAGACTACTATACAACCATGCAAGTGTATTTATTACCCAATTGAATACTAGGATGGTTAAGATGAGCCACTTAGAGTGGTGAGATTAAGGCAGGAGGACTGATTCAGGGGTAGCCTGGGCAACATAGACATCCATCTTTTTGTAGCCCTGGCTGTCCTGAATTCGATCTGTAGACCAGGCTATCCTTGAAATCAGAGACCTGCCTGCTTCTGCCTCCTGAGTGCTGGGATTAAAGATATGCACCACCACTGTCTGTCTAGAATTACAGCTGATTTCCTTGGTTGGGAGCATATACTCCTTGCTGCCATAGAAAACTCAGAAAAAACTCTCCAAAGATAGAAAATCTAACCCAAGATCTCAGTGATGAGCAGAAGTTTTTGGGAAAAGAATTGCAGGCATAGCAAGCTGAAGAGCAAATTCAAGAAAGAAAGGACGGTTTGGTTGGGATGGTGACTGAGAGGGGAGCTAGTAGGAGCCTGAGCTGGAACACGAGTTTCAGCTGAAAGGTTTCCAGTGAGAGAATGAAGTGTGATCTGATTTGTATTCTTTTAAGAATGAATGAAATGAAAAGAGTTCATTGAAGTGTATAGAAAGGGGCTGTTAGAAAGGGAGAAAACTAGGTCTCTGTGGCAGGACTTCAGCAGGTTATGTTACCTCAGCTAGGATGACAGGAGGTGCTTCCTGTTCCAAGGTCAACAGAACTGTGGTGATTCTGGATTTGTTTTTTGTTTTATTTTTTCATATTTTGGATTTTCCAGACAGTTTCACTCTGGCTGTCCTGGAACTCACTTTGTAGACTAGGCTGGCCTTGAACTCACAGATATCCATCTGCCTCTGTCTATGCCTCTGCCTCTCACGTGCTGCAAGGCATATGCCACTACTTCTGTGCCAGTTCTGTGCCAGTTACCTTGTTTTTTTTTTTGTTTTGTTTTGTTTTGTTTTGTTTTTGTTTTTGTTTTTTTGTTTTTTCGAGACAGGGTTTCTCTGTGTAGCTCCGGCTGTCCTGGAACTCACTCAGTAGACCAGGCTGGCCTTGAACTCAGAAATCCGCCTGCCTCCGCCTCCCAAGTGCTGGGATTAAAGGCGTGCGCCACCACCGCCCGGCCCGTTACCTTGTTTTTTTGTTTTTTGTTTTAAACAGAGCTGAGGACCGAACTCAGGGCCTTGCGCTTGCTAGGCAAGCACTCTACCACTGAGCTAAATCCCCAAGCCTATGCCACTACTTCTGGACCTGGCTTTTTTGATTATTCTGTTTCAGTGTCTAGTGCCTTTGTGTCTGTTGTAGAAGTAGTTATTATTCTGTCTCTAGTTTGGGCTCTTTTGATCCCTTTTTCATATACTGTGCTCCTATAGCCATCAAAAATATAACTAATGATGTAAATTGCAGATCTTTGATTTTTTTTGGGGGGGGGGTTTCGAGACAGGGTTTCTCTGTGTAGTCCTGGCTGTCCTGGAACTCACTCTGTAGACCAGGCTAGCCTCGAACTCAGAAATCCACCTGCCTCTGCCTCCCAAGTGCTGGGATTACAGGCGTGTGCCACCAACGCCAGGCTGTAAATTGTAGATCTTAAAGAGATGGGCATTGGTGGTGTACCCCTTTAATCCCAGCACTAAGCAGGCAAAGCAGGTAGATCTGTGTGAGTTTGAGGCCAGCCTGGTCTATAGAACAAGCTCTAGGACACTCAGGGCCACACACAAAAGAGACCCAGTCTTGAAATGCCAGAAGGAAGGAAGCGAGGGAGGGAGGGAGGGAGCGAGGGAGCGAGGGAGGGAGGAAGGAAGGAAGGAAGGAAAAGAAAGATTTTAAAGGTTTAGAATGTCTTGCTTCTTCCTGTCATCTACCTCCATTTACCCTCTTATCCATCCTTAAAGTGATAGACTCTTTCTTTGAGCCTTACCAGTCTCCATCTCTGCTCTGGCTTACATTCTTTTTTCCCCCTGTTTTCTTTTCCTTTCCTTTCCTTTCTTTTCTTTTCTTTTCTTTTCTTTTCTTTTCTTTTCTTTTCTTTTCTTTTCTTTCTTCCTTTCTCTCTTTCTCTCTTTCTTTCTAAGATTTATTTTATGTATATGAGTACACTGTAGCTGTCTTCAGCCACACCATAAGAGGGTATCAGATCCCATTACAGATGGTTGTGAGCCACCATGTAGTTGCTGGGAATTGAACTCAGGACCTCTGGAAGAGCAGTCAGTGCTCTTAACCACTGAGCCATCTCTCCAGCCCCTGGTTTACATCCTTTCAATATCATCTCCTGTGTCTTGTGACTGCCTTTGTCTCTACTCCATCTGTTAATTCTTAGTGGGTCATTATTGTGTACCTTTGTGGATTTTGGCTCTTGGAATGTGGGCATGCTCATTATTGTGCCCTCAGGCCTTCAACCTCACTCCCTGTATAAGACTGCTATTTTCGAGAATTCTTTTCTAGAATTGTTGATTTCAACAAGTGCAGTTTTTGTGTTGTATAGTTTTTTTTTTTTTCAGGGTTATTCATATATCTTTTTTTTTCTTTTCTATATTCTTTGTTTACATTCCAAAGGTTTACCCCTTTCCCAGTCCCCCCCCCATACGTCCCATAAGTCCTCCCCCCCCAATTATTCCCCAATCATCCCCCCCCACACACACACACACCATTTCTCTGTTCTGGATCTACAAAACTGGATCCAATCTTTTCAGGCCCAGGGTCCTCTCCTTTCTTATTGGGAATCATTTGAATTGCTAATTGTGCCTTGAGTATTTAGGGCTTCTGGGCTCATTAATATCCACTTATCAGTGATTGCATTTCATGTGTATTCTTTTGTGATTGGGTTAACTCGCTTAGGATATTTTCCAAATCTATCCATTTACCTACAAATTGCATGAATTCATTATTTTTAATTGCTGAGTAGTATTCCATTGTATAAATATACCACATTTTCTGTATCCATTCCTCCTTAGAGGGATATCTGGGCTCCTTCCAATTTCTGGCTATTATAAACAAGGCTGCTATAAACATAGTGGAGCATGTGTCTTTATTGTATGCAGGGGAATCCTCTGGGTATATGCCCAGGAGTGGTATGCCAGGGTCCTCTGGAAGTGACATGCCCAATTAATTTTCTGAGGAACCGCCAAACTGAATTCCAGAGCTGTTTTACCATTTTGCAATCCCACCAACAGTGGAGGAGTGTTCCTCTTTCTCCACATCCTCGCCAGCACTTGTTGTCTCTTGAGTTTTTAATCTTAGCCATTCTGACTGGTGTGAGGTGGAATCTCAGGGTTGTTTTGATTTGCATTTCCCTGATGACTAATGATGTTGAACATCTCTTAAGGTGTTTCTCTGCCATCCGAATTTCTTCTGGTGAAAATTCCTTGTTTAGCTCTGTACCCCATTTCTTGATAGGGTTATCTGGTTCTTTGGGGTCTAACTTCTTGAGTTCTTTGTATATATTGGATATTAGCCCTCTGTCGGATGTGGGGTTGGTGAAGATCTTTTCCCACTTTGTTGGTTGCTGTTTTGTCCTTCTGACAGTGTCCTTTGCCTTACAGAAACTTTGTAATTTTATGAGGTCCCATTTGTCAATTCTTGATCTTAGAGCATAAGCTATTGGTGTTCTGTTCAGGAACTTTCCCCCTGTGCCCATGTCCTCCAGGGTCTTCCCAAGTTTCTTTTCTAATAGTTTCAGTGTGTCTGGTTTTATGTGGAGGTCCTTGATCCACTTGGAGTTGATCTTAGTACAAGGAGATAAGAGTGGGTCAATTCGCATTCTTCTGCATGTTGACCTCCAGTTGAACCAGCAGTGTTGTATAGTTTTATCAGGGTGTTTTTTATGCTTCCCTATTTGTTTCTGCACTATGAAGACAACTGTCTAGTGCCTAGAGAGATGGCATAGTGGTAAAGGGTACTTGTTGCTCTTGCAAAGGACCCAGGTTCAGTTCCTAGCACCCACATGGTAGCTCACAGTCATCTGTAACTTTAGTTCAAGGGGATCTGATATCTTCCTTTGACATCCACAGCCAACAGGCATACACATGGTGCACATGTATATGTGTGGGCTGTGGTAGTTTCAATAAGAATGGTTCCTGGAGGCTCATAGATTTGAAGGCTTGGTCATTAGGAGTGGTGCCACAAATTTGGGGTTAGGAGGTGTGGCCTTGTTATTGTCAGCTGCCATGTTGGAGGAATTATGTCATTGTGGGGTGGGTTTTGGAGTTTCAGATTCTCAAGCAAAGCCTAGAATATCTTTCACTTCCTGCTGCCTGCTGATCTGGATATTGAACTCTTCAGCTACCTCTCCAGTACCATGTCTGCCTGCATGCTACCATGATCTCCACCATGACAATAATGTACTAGACCTCCAAGCTATAAGCAGCCCCCATTAAATTTTTCTTTTAAGAGTTGCCGTGGTTGCCTGGCAGTGGTGACGCACGCCTTTAATCCCAGCACTTGGGAGGCAGAGGCAGAGGCAGAGGCAGAAGCAGAGGCAGGTGGATTTCTGAGTTTGAGGCCAGCCTGGTCTACAGAATGAGTTTCAGGACAGCCAAGGCTATACAGAGAAACCCTGTTTCAAAAAACCAAAACCAAACAAACAAACAAAAACAAAAAAAAAGAGTTGCCATGGTTATGTTGTATCTTCACAGCAATAGAACATTAATACACAGGCCACAATCATACATGTAAAATTTAAGTAAATTTAAAACCTAAATTAAAAGAAAATACCCATCTTAGATCAATTCTGAGTTGTCTGTAGTGGCTTATATAATTCATCTTGATTCCCATAGTCAAGGATTTGAATAATGAATCCTTTGTTAGTAACTAGCAGTTTACTTAACTCTATTTTCTATTTAGGGAGGTTGCCAATATCAGTAAAATTTTTAAAATGTTTTCATTTTTGACCTAACCAAGAAAAGAAAAAGAATTTAATACAGCTAGATATGCTCACTCATCCCCAAAGCCCCAGGGGGCGGATAGGATAGCAAGTTCAGGGCCAGCTTGGCTTCATGGTGAGACCTTGTCACAAAACAGCAAAACAAAACAAGCTGTATGAAGTTATCTGCTAATACACTTATCAAAGTTCTAGCCACCCTTTTCATAATTGAATGTATTATAGATTCTTATATTTCAATTAGAAATCTCTCAAACTGCCGGGCGGTGGTGGCGCATGCCTTTAATCCCAGCACTTGGGAGGCAAAGGCAGGTGGATTTCTGAGTTCGAGGCCAGCCTGGTCTACAGAGTGAGTTCCAGGACAGCCAGGCCTACACAGAGAAACCCTGTCTCGAAAAACCAAAAAAAAAAAAAAAAAAAAAAAAGAAATCTCTCAAACTTAATTCTAAGCATATTGAAAGTGCAGCTAAGAGTTCACAGATATTCTCCTGACTCTAAATTCCAAGCTTTGAGATTAAAGGCATGGTGATGCCTTGCCTTCCATCTTATTAGACACAATTGATTAAAGTCTGAGCAGATTTAGCCAAGGAGAGTTCATTGTTTTGGCTTTTGGGCATAAAGTGATAGGAAGAGAAAAAGACTGTCTTCCAAGATATTCAAGACAAATATCAAGTTTTCTGTTACTGAGGTCCACAAACTGGTGCACAAGAGTCTTCATAATTTTCTTAGGAATTATCAGTAACAGCTGTTTGAGACTCAGTGTTGCTGGTCTTTGCATAGTCAGAGTTGAAGAACAACTCATTGAGGTCCATTTCTGTAGAATCATAAAGTCGAACAGCTAACAATACAGTCAGTTTGAGACACTTTGTTCTCAAAAAAAAAGAGGGAAGCCCTCTCTCGCACAATCTAATTCTTAAATCATTCACAATCTTAACCACTGTCCTAATTTTTAATCTCTAGAGATTCAACATTTAAGAAATTGTACCTAGCCGGGTGGTGGTGGCGCACGCCTGTAATCCCAGCACTTGGGAGGCAGAGGCAGATGGATTTCTGAATTTGAGGCCAGCCTGGTCTACAGAGTGAGTTCCAGGACAGCCAGGGCTACACAGAGAAACTCTGTCTCGAGAAAAAAAAAAAAACAAAAACAAAGAGAGAAAAAGAAAAAAAGAAATTGTACCTGTATAATCTTTGCAAGTTTTTAAAAACTAGGTTTAACTTTTTATGTGCATGAGTTCTTTGTATTTTTGTGCCTAGTGTACACAGAAGCCAACCGAGAATTATAGGTGCCTGTTATCTGTCATGCATGTATTGCGAACTGAACCCTGGTCCTCTGTAAGTGCTCTTAACTGCTCAGCCATCTCTCTAGCCCTAACTGTATATTCTTTTATGATTGGTTAGCATGCTATTCATTTGTGTGTAGTTTGGAGCAACTTAGTTTCTTTTGATTACTTGGTTATACCCATTGCATAGGTTTGTTCAGACAGCAGTTGGTTCTGTATTGGTTTTGGTACTGGGGAATGAACATAGCCTTGAATTTGCTCTGCCCCTGAGCTAATCCACATGCCCTGGACTTAATCTTTTCAGTAAGTGCTAGGCTACTTTTCAGTCTGGCCACATCATTTTACATTCCTATAAGCAACATATTATAGCTCTAATTTTTTCCTTTTTTCCTTCTTTCCTTCCTTCCTTCCTTCCTTCCTTCCTTCCTTCCTTCCTTCCTGTTTTTCTATTATTTTATTTTATTTTTTGAAACAGGGTCTTACTATATATCCCTGGCTGGCCTGGAACTTGATTTGTAGACCAAACTAGCCTCAGATAATGCCTTTCTCTGCCTTCAAGTGCTAGGATTCAAGTTGTAGGTCACTATGCATGACTGGGTTCATTTCTTTACATCTTTTCCAATAAAGATTTGTATCTGTTACTGAAACCAATGTCATATACCTCCTTCCCTGATGCTAATACCAGCCTGTGCCTCATCATTTTGAACTGTTCTTTCTTGCCCTTAGTTGTGATCATCTTGGTCTGACTAGCTGCCTCCTGTCAGTTTGTTGTTTGCTATGCCCCTGTGTTCGCTCACCATGCTATACTCTAGGTAGGATTTAATGATTGAGCTTAGAAACATCATTGCCTGCCCTTGTAATATTCATGCAAGAAAAGGGTTGAATGGCTTTCTCTAGGGATAGGACATTGCAGTTACTTTCATGCAATCTGATTATGCATTTTGGTAACTTGTTCATGGAGAGGGAAGAAAACCCTTGATACAAAATACCTGTTTTGTTTCTTAGAAGTAGTTTAGAAATGTCTGTTAAGTGTGAAACACTTCTATCATTTTGGAAGTTAGGATGGTGGTTCCAGTTGTTGATGGATGGAAGTGATGAGCACTAATGGTGTTTCTTCTGGGTGTACAAAAGCTCATCGAGCTGGGTATGTGCATGTTGTACTTAATAAAAACTGATGTTGACAGTAACGTAAATCCAGGTGTGGCATGCATCTGTCCTCACCCCTACTTGAAGCTGAGGGAGGAGATGCCCTTGATCCTGGCAGTTTGAAACAGTCTGAGTAAGGTACTGAGACTGTCTCAAAAACATACACAAGTTTACCCCTGCTTAGATTTGTATACTTCAGTGCAGTGCTTCACTTGTCAGGGTAACACCTTTCTAGTGATGTTCACAATGTTAGATTATCATCCTTCTTTTATGTAGAATTACACTGTGAGTCAGCGAGGTGGCTCAGCAGATAAAAGGTGCTTAATATTCAGACCTAGGTGTTTGAATTGGCTTTCTGAAGAGAGCCAGCTCTACAAAGTTGTCTTGTGGCCATCACATACATCATGGGACAAGTGCCACGGGCTTCATGCATACGATAATAATAAAATTTAAAAGATTACATTAGTATTGCTGTAAATTAAGCTCTTTTGGTCAGCAGCTCAGTTTTAGAAGTGAGATGATTAAGTACATTTTGATCAATTGTGGGAAGTTTGACTTTATTTTCTGCTGTGGTACTGGTTAACAATGATTTTTAGCAACCTGGTTCTTACTCTGGGCTTTCAGTACTGAAACTAAGGTGTGTCAGGCTTCTCTTAGAATTAGGTTCTTGTTAGAATAAGAATGGAATGAGTCATAGGAAAAAGAAACTATATTCCTATTAATTTAATGTAAAAACCATCTAAATGTACAGGAAATATTTATTAAAACAGTTTTAATAAGCTTTATCAAAGAGAAGACATGAACTCTTCTGAAGATAAGTAAACAAATGTCCCTTTACCCCAATTGGGCGCCAATGATAGAAACAACCAATTCAGCTGTGGCTTGGTGAACCAGTGCATTTGGCTGGAGTGTCTTAGGAGCAGGTGACTACATTGCAGGAGCAGTCTGTCTGCCAATAGCAGCTATTTACTGTCAGCTCTTGGGGAAGGATATGGCCTTATAAGCTTGCCTCTGTCCCCCAGCAGCTGTTAATAGTCTGCAAATCCTGGGGGTGGAGTGACTTACTACCTGTGCCTCAGCAATGTCTGTAAATTCTTGGGAAGAGGTAGGCCTCATGAGCCTACCTCTGATGAGGGAAAGTTGATGGCCCAATTTTGTACACGTCCCATGGCACTCCAATTTGCTGACAGTTGAAGAGGGCAGTGACTGTATTACACCCTGAAGGCAGTATTCACAAAGCATGGTGGCAAACTAGTCTTTGGAATTCTTTTTTTTAGGGTGTGGGTAGAGCTGTGTTGGGATCTCTTAAGAGTCTCCTTATGACTGGCTTTGCACTCACTGCAGCACTTTTTTTCAGCTTCCGAAGCGTGTGATTATACTTGGCTTCTGGTTATTGCATTGTATTCTTAGAACTTAAATTGCATTACATTTCTAAGTTTTTACTAGTTATATGAATTGCATACAAGATGGCTCTTGCTCCAACATTTTTGTCCTTTTTTCCATATTTCAATCATATTCTCCTGTTTCCCCGTGCTCCTGGCTCTCCCACTGTCACTGATTCTTCTTCCCAGGTAGTTCCTCTTTTGCTTTCACATCTTTGTTGTTGGTGGTGATGGTGAACTAGAGCTTCATTAGGGTTGCTAATAGGAACACGACGAGTAAGGGATTATTTGTAGGAGCATGGCCAATTTACCAGTGGCTACACCAGAGAGGAGAATGCCTCCCTCCTCTAGCATCCAGTGACTGCCTATAGATTTAGGGTGTAGCCTCCCTAAATTTAATTTAAACGTTACATAAAAACGTAAACATTATAGATGTTTTTCAGTACCATGTGATGTTTTGATAAGTGTGTACATAGTGATGTTTCAGGCAGGTTAACATGCTTCCACAGACATCCTTCTTTAGGATATAATTTTCAAAATCTTCTCTAGCTGTTTGAAACACAAAGTACAGTATCATCTGGAATCACTTCATTGCATACTAGCACCAGAACTTGTTATTCATATCAAGCTGTAACTAGTACTTCTCCAGCCTACCCCACTCTCTCCAGCTCATTCTCCAGTCTCTGGTAACCTTCATTCTGCTCTCAGCTTCTGTGGGATTAAGTTTAGTTGATCCCACATGTGAATAAGGTCATGTGGAACATGCCTTTCCAACTGATTTATTTCACCCAGGGTAGTGATTTATAATTCTTTCCAGGTTGTTATAGATGAGAGAATTTCATTCTTTTTTTATGGGTGAATGGCATTCCATTGTGTATCTACTAAATCTTTTTTATCCGTTATATGTCTGTTGCCATTGGTACTATGAAGATGCTGGTGTGACTTCAGCAGACTGATTTCCTTTGACTGTACCCAGAGGTGGGATTGTTGGGGCAGATGGCAGTCTTGAAATTTAATTCTCTAGTTTAATGAAGGAATCTTTAAAGGAAGTGTTCGATTTTGACCAAATATGCTATATTATGAAATTCAGCAGGAATACTGCAAGGCCCATTTGGTTACTAGAAGTTGTTAAGACTTGTGTACTAGTTAGCTGTGTCTGTGAGAGTGTATAGAAGCAGAGATACTAGAAGAGTTCGTGAGAACGGTCAAGTGGCTAACTCTGTTTAGTCATACTATGTCCTCAAGTGGAAGAATAGTTGCATTATGACTGCTGAAAGCTCTAGTTGTGTAGCACAGATGTACTAAGTTCTTTAAATGCCTGACTTGTGTCTCCTAGGCCTTCCCTAAAGTTTCCCATGTCTCAATGGACTCCTGAATTTAACGAGCTCTACACCCTAAAAGTGGCTATGAAGAGTGGGACTCCTGATTCGCCCACTACACAGGAGAGTCTGAAAGCGGTCCTTCTGCACCAACAGCCCCTAGGGGCCACCAAGAGCTTCCCTGCAGAAGAGGAGATGATTAATAGCAAAGTGGGGAATGAATTCTCTCATCTGTGTGATGATTCTCAAAAACAAGAGAAGGACATGAATGGCAGCCAGCAAGAACAAGAAAAAAGTGGTGTTGTGAGGAAAAAGCGCAAAAGCCAGCAGGCTGGCCCCTCATATGTACAGAACTGTGTCAAAGAAAATCAGGAAATCCTAGGGTTGAGGCAACACCTAGAGGCACCCAGTGATGAGGATAATGATTCTTCCTTCAGTGAGTGTCTGTCTTCTCCCTCATCTAGTCACCATTTTGGGGACTCTGATACTGTGACTTCAGATGAAGATAAGGAAGTCTCAGTGAGACATTCCCAGTCTGTTCTGAGTGCTAAAAGCAGAAGTCACAGTGCAAGGTCCCACAAGTGGCCTCGGACTGAGGCAGAGCCTGTGCCAAGTTTGTTAATGAAAAGACCTTGTTTTCATGGCAGTGCTGCACTAAGGAGAGTCCCATGCAGAAAGAGGCTGGTGAAGAGCAGCTCCTCGCAGAGGACACAGAAGCAGAAGGAGAGGATGCTAGTGCAGAGGAAGAAGCGAGAGGCACTAGCTCAGAGGAAGTACGCGCTTCTCTCCAGCTCCAGTAGCTCCAGTGAGAATGACCTCAGCAGTGATTCCTCTTCCAGCTCCTCTACTGATGGAGAAGAGGACCTGTGTGCATCTGCCAGTGAGAACCCCAGCAACCCCGCTGCACCCTCAGGTGAGAAGGCTGCAGTGCAGTCATACAGTACCACTGTGCTCGCACCCACTTCTCAAGCAAGCTCTCTTAGCACTTACTCTTTTTTTTTTTTTGAAGCTATTATCATTTTAAATTAGTGCAAACATTAACTACAAATACCCTTGATTAAATCCAACTCATAAGACATTTAGACATAAGGCACCAAAAACCATGTAGAAGGTACAAAACATTTTATCTCCATGTACAATGGACCAATATTGTTTTATCCCATGTGTATAATTGCTCCTATCACTGACAGACTAGAGCAGAAAATTAATGGGAAACTCTTAGCTTTTATTCGTAAACAGTATAATCAGCTGTGTCAAACTGTGACTCTTCCTCCAGATACTAAAAGAATTTCTAGTGACAAAAATTAAGTCAGAATTGATTTTGTATGTGTGTGTATATTGGTTTTGTAAGTAACTATTATAACTAAATGACAATAATGATGGCGATGGCGACAATTAGGACAATGAGGATGATTATGAGACAGAATCTCACGATGTAGCTCTGGCTGTCCTGGAACTCACTATATGTAGACCAGGCTGGCTTTGAATTCAAGAGAGCCATTTGCTTCTATCTCCAGAGTATGCCACAATGTCTGGGACATAACTAGATTAACTTTTAAATGTCTTTACTTCTGGCCAGTTTTTTTCTTTAGTACTATTTATTTCACTTTAGTGGTTATTTTTACAGATAACTCTATAATTTTCCCCATATTTAATCCTATTAAGAGCATTTATAATCACAGTAAAGTCTGCTTAATGTTTTCTTTTACTATCTTTTTTTGTTTTGTTTTGTTTTTGTTTTTTCGAGACAGGTTTTCTCTGTGTAGCCCTGGCTATCCTGGAACTCACTGTGTAGACCAGGCTGGCCTCGAACTCAATTCACCTGCCTCTGCCTCCCAAGTGCTGGGATTAAAGGCGTGCATCACCACAGCCCGGCTGAATTCTTGATCTTTATGTTTAGCTTCTTAGTGCTGGGATTACAAGCATGTAATGTGTCACCACAATAAATTCATCATCCTTTTTATTGCCAAAAAAATTAGTTCAAGTCAATAAATTAGTGTTTCTTTGGAATGTAATCTGTAATCCCAGTGCTTGGGAGGCTGAGGTAGGTGAATCTCTCTGAGTTCCAGAACAGCCTAGGCTACACAGTAAGAGCCTGACTCAAAGAACAAAACAAAAATAAGTTGTTTAGTGGTTTTGCGATTTATTTTTTGCATATTAGGGCTTGAACCCAGGTTCTTGACATGTTTTAAGTAAAATGTACCTAAAGTGATAGGGCTCACTTTAATCCTAGTGTGTTTTGGGGAAATGTATGGTCATTTCTCCCTGTGTCATGGGTTTCCTTATATAGCTTTACCTCCTTTCAAAGAAACACAAAAAGAACACCTACATTAAGTAGAATAATTTATGCACATACCAGCCTGTGTGTGGTGTTATGTTCATATATGCAAACAATCCTGATAATGAGTTGTTTGTAAAGTTATAATTTAAAAAGCTGTTGAACTGGCATGTGAATTGGTAAGTCTGAACTAAGATTAATTTCTTGAAATTAGGTAATTTGAGAATCAAGAGAGTTTTTGGTGTTCTTTTTTGCTTTGTGTTTTGAGTGGTGGCAGAAGGATAAGAACATGTGTGTGGAGGACACCTTGTTAACCTTGAGTGTTATTTCTCGGTATTTTGTTGTGTCTTTAGCTTTTGTGATACCCTTGCTGGAAACTCATGGATTAGACTAGGTTGGCAAGCCATTAACCTTGAAAGATCCTTCTGCCTCTGTCTCCCGTCACTGGGATTTATTTATTTTAAAGATTTATTTATTTTATGTTTATGAGTACACTATAGCTCTTGTCAGACACACTAGAAGATAGCATTGGATCCCATTACAGATGCTTGTGAGCCACCATGTGGTTGCTGGGATTTGAACTCAGGACCTCTGGAAGAGTAGTCAGTGCTCTTAACTACTAAGCCATTTCTCCAGCCCCGGAATTTTTTTTTTTTTTTTTTAAAACTGTATCTCTTCCCCGCTCCTTCTAATTCATGGCCTCTTTTTTTAAATTGTTCTTGCATACATATATACAGTTATATTTCTAAATATAACCTATTTAACCTATATAATGTTATATGTATGTATATTTTCAGGGCTGGCCATTTGGCACTGGACAACCAATTGGTGTGCTCTTCCCCTTCTCCCAGCTTTGTTCAGTTGCCTATAGGCAGTTCAGTTCTTCGTGTATGGTTACACCCTATAGGCTTTCTAGGTTTACATGGTGTCTGGGCTCTAAGTTGTTTCTGCTTACATAGCACTTTAGTCCCTGAGCTGGCTCCCAGCTCTAGGAGAGCTTTGCAGAGGTCTAGGGAGGGGTTTCAAGTGCTGTGACAGAACTTTCTCTTTTTGTCTGATATCCAGCCTACCAAGATTCAAGCTTCTAGTCCACTGTTGAGACCTGCTGTTTCCCCTCTGTCTTCTCCCTTCTTCCTATTAGTCTTTACTCAGCAACTTAGTTCTTAGCCAGGTTTCATACTTTAGTCTTCTTGAATGTTGTTTTGAAAAGTGTTCAGTGGGCTCTTGTAATGCTGGAGAGTTTCATGGTAGTTCTTATGTCTTAGAAAAGAGGAAGACACTCAGGGTTGTTTTATGTAATTGTTTATATTTTTCTCAAATTGTCTGAAGACTAATGTTGGGAGAAGGAGCAGCAGAGCCCAGTGTCTGTTTAAAATCACGGTGATATGTTTGGTGTGACATTTGGTTGAGGAACTTGTCTTAGGAAATGAGAGTGGGTGCTGCTGTATCTGTGAGGAGGATCTAAGTGAGCTCACCTGTTCATCCTAGTTAATAATACTCGCAGCAAGTATCAGTACACTTAAAAATGTACTGTCTGTCTTGGCAGTGTTAAATTACCTCAACTACATTGCTTTTAGAAATTTATCAGGGATGAAAGATGGGGCTCAATGGTTAAGAACACTGCCTGCTCTTTTGAGGACCTGGGCTCAATTCCCAACACCCACATAGAGGCTCACAACTATATGTAATTCTAGTTCCAGAGACCCTTTTCTGGCCTCCTTGTGCATTAGTCATATACATGTAAATAGAGCACTTGTACACATAAAGAAAGAAAAAGCATACAGAGCAGCAAACATTTATCTGGGGAAGCATACATCCTAAAAGTTAAAATGAACCTGACATGTATGTAACAGTTTAATGTCCACATGATACAGAATAATAAAGTGCTATAAACGCATAAATAAATTTCCTCTTCAGAGAGTCCTTTTTTTGTTTTTGTTTTTGTTTTTGTTTTTGTTTTTCTTCTTCTTTGAGACAAGGTTTTCTCTGTGTAGCCCTGGCTGTCCTGGAACTCACTCTGCCTCCTCAAGTGCTGGGATTAAAGGTGTATACCATCACTGCCTGGCCAGAGTTTCCATTCTTATTGCCCAAAAGCAATAATTGTTAATTATTACTTGTTAATTGTTAAGAAACTCTCCAAAAGAAAATACAAAAGCATATGCAGAAGTAAATAATAAAGGTCTTTTTATATCAGCATGCACATTTGTACAGTTCTGGGCTTGAGTGTTCCCTAGTTGTTCAGGTAGCTCTTTCTGAATTTTTGCTGTATAAACTTGCACATCTATGTAAGCATATGTGGAAGTGTCGTAGCTTACATACAGTAAAATGTTACCAGCTGCTCTGACAGAATGCCCATGCAGTTATATACAGAGCCTCTGCTCTCAGGAGTGGATGATGCTGTGAAAGTGCCAGCTCCAGCCACAGTGCAGTTCTGAGAGTTTTATGTTTCTCATTTAATCCTTTCCATGTTTTTCTGATTATAGCATTTAAAGAATAATTTTAGAATAGCTTAAAATTCACAAGAAACTGAAATATTGATGGGATTAAAAATTTTTTTTTTTAATCTTAGCTCTTTCAAAGAATGGTCTTCCTTGCATTCTTTGGAAGCAGTTTTATTTCTCCCTAGACATATATGAACACTGACATTAAAAGCATCGTATATATGCCCAGTGACTGACAAAAGCCTCACTGGTAAAAACCTGACCTTGAGTCCAGATCTGATGACTAAGTCTAGCATGCTTTAGCCAGAATAGCCTTAGGGTCATCGTAACTACTTTTATCTACCAGTGTTGCTATAGTTTTATACTTGGGTATAACAGTCTGTGTCAGCATTGTGGGCTAGTGACTGATAGAAATCTGAGCTGTCCTAATGCTTTTAAGCTCTACGATACAACAATTTTACCTTATCCACTGCTTTTGCCAATTCACCCAAAATAAACTTAGTATTGGATATTGTTTTACAAGCATTGGTTCATGTATCAGGTTCACCAGAATTCTGAGAAATAGTTCTTTCCTAATGCATCTTTATTACTTGGCTTCTAAATTTATTAGGAATTTCTTTTCATAAATAGAAAACCGAAAACCAAAAACCAAAATGAAGTTTCAGATGGATTAGTACCAATATTGTTGGATATTGTGTTGCCCTAACTTTAAAATAAAACACACACACACACACACACACACACACACACACACAGTCAGACAGACAGTCAGTCAGGATCTCACTGTATATCCCAGGCTTTTCTGGAACTCACTATGTAGACCAGGCTGTTCTCAAACTCACAGAAATCCTCCTGAATGCTGAAATTAAAGGCAGGTACCATCATATCCAACACAATTCAGTTATTTTTAGATAATCTAATAAATTGAGGTTCAAGAGTAGATGCTCATTTTAGTGTTTTATTTCTGTGATTGTTTAGTGAGCCCTGCTTGACCCACCTACTGATTTACTTATTTTTGTTCATTTTAAATTTTTTGGTAATTATCTCATTTCATTTACTTTATTATTTTATTGTATATTTTGCTTAGATATATGCTGTGTACCATGTGTATGTTAGTGTCACCAGAGAAGGGGATTAGATCCCCTAGATCTAGAATTACAGACTTGTGAGCCATCAGGTGTGTCCTGAAATTTGAATACAGGTTCTCTGCAAGCGCAGCTAGTGATCTTAACCATTGAGCCATCCCTCCAACCCATCATTAATTTGGTTTTTAAACTTTCTGTTTTATACCACCAAAACCTTAGAGTTTTCAGTTAAATATGCATATGAGACTTCTTTAATCTCTCTCTCTCTCTCTCTCTCTCTCTCTCTCTGTGTGTTACATCTACTTGGTGTGATGCACATTTGTGTGCAGGTGTACATGCAGGTGTACAAACATTTTTAACCTGTTTGTTTTATTTGAAAAGAGGTAGTCTCTTACTGAACCTTCAGCTCATTATTTGGCTAGCTCATTGAGCACCAAGTATCTACCTGCTACCACATTTTGCATAGGTTCAGGGGATCTGAATTCATGTAGCTATCCAGCTATTCTCAAATTACCCATTAACATTTTCCCCCTATGGATTTGAGGTATCATCTTAGTTATATATTGAATTTTGTTTTTATTTGGATTTACTATTTGAATTTTTTAAATTTATAAATTTATTTACTATTTGTGTGTGTCGGTGGTTTGGTGTGCGTGTAAAGGTCAAAGGATAATTTCTGGGAGTTGGTTTTCTCCTTCCACTGTTTGGGTCACAGGGGAAGAACTCAGAATGGCACTATTGGTAACAAAGTACTTTGATCTGCTGAGTCATCTCTCCAACTCCTCTGAAGGGAGTTTTAGTGTCTGTCTATGTGTTCCTATAGAACACACTTTGATTATAGAATTTTTACCATTTTCTTAATATTTTTGCATATACTTTCAAATATGCTTTATTCTCAATTTGCTTATCTATGGACGATCCAGTGAGTTCTTGGGATGTGGTTCCAGTTCCAAAGCTCATGCTTTTTGTACCCACTCACCACCTGGTGCTCATTCCTCCTGGAGTACCATCTCCCACCAGCTGCTTCTATCCCCTTGTCTGCCCCTGCCTCTAACATTTCTGAAGTTGAAGTTTTGACAATTTAGGCTCTTGTGTTGGCTTTTCAACAACAAAGATGCTGTATAACTCCCCATTTTCATATTAGTTTAATACTCAAGGTCAAGATAAAAATTTTTGCTTGGTGATTAGCATACGCATGCCTTTTAAACAGGTTTGCTCTTTGTTTCCAGGAAGTATTGATGAAGATGTTGTGGTGATAGAAGCTTCCTTCACTCCCCAGGTCACTGCCAATGAAGAAATTAATGTTACCTCAACTGACAGTGAAGTGGAGATTGTTACAGTTGGAGAAAGCTATCGGTGAGACTTTAGTTCTTAGTTGTATATTTGCACTTTTAAATGTAGATATTTTACCATGTTTATGGTGCCGATTCCCTCCAGATCCTCAGCTTGATACAAAGCTACATTAGATTCACTTCAGGGAGGCAGTGAAACTCACTATTGCAAACATTCTATCATAGACCAATGGAACTAGAATCTTAGGGGATATAGTATTTTTTATCATCACCCCATTTGCTTTAAGCATTAGTTTTACTTAATATTTTTTAACATGGGCTTTTTACTTTGTAGCACATAAAATCCATAAACTATGAAGTTTGGTTGTGAGCAAAATATAAATATTGGGTATAATTCTGAATTTATAAATGAAGAAAACTTATTAAAACAGCACTTGTTATTTGCGTATGTCAACATTGTCCTCATTGTTGCATGTGAAATTGTGCTTTTTATGTTATAGGAGCCAAGTTTAAGGCTCTTTAAGATACTATTTTTAGCCGGGCGTGGTGGCGCACACCTGTAATCCCAGCACTTGGGAGGCAGAGGCAGGCGGATTTCTGAGTTCGAGGCCAGCCTGGGCTACAGAGTGAGTTCCAGGACAGCCAGGACTACATGGAGAAACCCTGTCTCAAAAAAAAAAAAAAGATACTATTTTTAATTTAATCACGCCAATTAAGTTCTGAACAAATAAGTGAGTAGAAAGATCTCATTTGTTTAGACAGATAGCTGAACATATGATGATGCTTATAGAATTACTTCTGACACCATGGCCCCTTATTTGAAATGAAAAAGTCAATATTTTATTTACCTCATGCCTATGTTGATAATATTGATATTAGTGGTGAAGAGTTGCTTATTTGATACACCAGACTAGTCTGAGGATGAATGTTGGAATGAATTTAGAAGTACATTTGAGGATTTTTGTATGCTTTTCTATTTTTGTATGCTTTTCTATTTTTGTATGCTTTCCTATTTTTGTATGCTTTTCTATTTGATACTTTTTTGTTGGAGTATGGCTGCTGATAAAAAAGTTTTCTCTTTTTTTAAAGAATAAAAGATTGGGGGGTTATTTATTTGCATGTGTTTTACCTGCATGTGTGTACGGATATCATGTATGTGCTGTGCTGTTGGAGGTCAGAAGAGGTCATTTGGTCCCCTGGATCCAGGGTTAGAGAGAGACTCCATGTGGGTGCTAGGATGACACAGATCCTCTGTAAGAGCAGTCATTCCTCTTAACTATTGACCCATCTCTCCAGCCCCTTCTCCTCAATTGTTTTGGGATTTTAGTGATTTCCTGAAACAGGAAATTTGTCATTCTACAGTGTGTGTCAGTGTCATAGGCTGTCACAGTTAGTCTGCCACTGCTCACAAGGTAGAGCACCAATTCGTTTTTATATGTTAGCTCTCAGATGTTAGAAAGCAAGACATGTTTTCCTTGAGGAATTGGAGGTGCTTTTATCAAACAGGAACTTCCTCTAGCTGAGAGTGAACCTGGTCTCATGCTCCCTAGGCAGTTCTATTAGTACCTGCAATGCACCTTTGTCATGTTGGGCTGGTTCTCTGCCCTTCAGGTGTAAGAGAGTAGTTTTGTCTGTCTGTTGTGTTAGGATTTGAAAGTTGCCATTGTCATTGTGGCCTTGAAGACCTCTGTGACACTGTTGCCTTATGTTTCTACTAGAGCTCTGTCTAGTAGTCTGGAGGAAGAATAACCTGTGAGGCCAAAAGAGCCATAAAGTAGACCTGGAGCTGCCTGCTGTTGATGGCTTCCTAGAGAAGATAAATAGACAGATAGACAGACACCACACTCATCATAGGTTCTGGGCTTCTCAGGAATATTTATTTATTTTTTTTAAATGGGGTTTCTCTGTGTAGCACTGGCTGTCCCAGAATTCACCTGTAGGCCAGGCTGGCCTCAAACTCAGAAATCTGCCTGCCTCTGCCTCTGCCTCCTAAATGCTGGAATTAAAGGCATGCACAACCTCTTTCCGGCTTTTTTTTTTTCTTTAATTTATCCCCATGCACCCTTGCCTATCTGACCCAAGACAGGTCATATATCTGTATATCCTTGGATTTCCTAGAACTAGCTCTGTGGACCAGGCTGGGCTTAAACTCAAAGAACTCCATCTGCCTGTCTCTGCCTCTGCCTACCAAATGCTGGGATTAAAGGCATGTACCACCACCATTCAGCCTAATTTAGGTTATTTTTATTTTTTAGATGTATTTTATGTGTGTATTTTGTCTTCGTGTATTTCTGTGCATTTCATGTGCTCCTAATGCCCATGCAAGTTATGAGAGTAGTTTGGATCCTCTAGAACTGAAGTGCTGATGGTTGTGAGCTACCATGTAGATGCTAGGAATGGAAGAGAATCCTCTACAAGAACAAGGAATGCTATTAACTTCTGAACCATTGCTCTCTCTCCCAGATTTTGTGTGTGTGTGTGTACACACATATACACACTCCTGCCTGCCTGGTCTGTGTTGTATGTCTCAGTCTGTCTGTCTGTCTGCCTGCCTGTGCATTAGTATGTGCACTTGAGTGCAAGTATTCACAGAGGCCAGAAGAGAATGTCAGTTCCTTTGGGAATGGAATTAAAGATAGTTGTGCACCACTTGATGTGAATACTTGAAACCAAGGATCCTTTTCAAGAACAGCAAGTACTCTTCACCACGGAGTCATTTCTCTAGTAGCCCTTTCTCAGAAGTTTTTAATTGAAGATATTTGTCCTCATAAATGATTTTTATCTTAGATTTATTTACAATGCTGGCTCATGATATACAATGCTTTCTCATATATACGTTGTCTTAGGAATTACTTTTCATACTCTTGTCTCTTCAGAATTTTTGAATTCCTTTTTAAATTCTTGACCTTTAGTGTTGTTAAATACTGTTCTTTGAATTTTTGTATATTTTTCTTAATGGTGGCACCCTACTAACTTGGCATTTAGGAACACAGTGCCTAGTGGATCTGACTCACATTTGTCACACGTGCTGATGACAAACTTAAAGTATTCACAGTTTTGTGGTTTTTTTAGAGATTTATTTATTTTATGTATATGAGTACACCATTACTCTCTTCAGACACACCAGAAAAGGGCATCAGATCCCATTACAGATGATTGTGAACCACCATGTGGTTGCTGGGAATTGAACTCAGATCTCTGGAAGGGCAGTTGGTGTTCTCAACTGCTGAGCCATCTCTCCAGCCCAATATTCACAGTTTTATGCTTAGTCTGCACATACTGAAGACACAAACTATGTAACAACTTGTGACTTATTTGCCTCTTTTTTCAAAAGCAGATTTAGTTGTACTCCTGAAGCCTTGAGTAGGTTAAGAATATTAGCATACTATCGGTAAATCCTCTTGTCATCATTATTATGAATCCTTATGAAACATCTAAATGCCTGTGAGTGATTGAAATGAGTTCAATGCCATCCACTTATGGTATTTAAGATTGTGACTTGGTGCTTAAAGTAGTTCAAGCAAGTAATGCTCTTGATGAGTCACAAATTCATAAACTAGCCTGTGCTTACATCTTTTCCACCTCCAGGGACTCTCTCTGCTGCCTTTATACTTCTGTGTATTATGTTAGGAGAGGACCAGAAGCTTGGCCTGGTATATGGTTTCTAAAGTTACATTCTGCAAACCTAGCTTTAGACATGATTATACAGATATGACCTTGTGTCTTCTTTGGGATCTCTGTGTGTTTGTTATAGTGAATGACTGGCATGTTAAGAGTGTGTCATAGGGCTTTACTACTGTGAACACACACAATGACCAAAGCAACTCTTACAAGAACAACATTTAATTGAGGCTGGCTTACAGATTTAGCGGTTCAGTCCATTATCATCAAGGCGGGAACATGTCATCATCCAGGCAGGCATGGTGCAGGCTGAGCTGAGAGTTCTACATCTTCATCTGAAGGCTGCTAGTGGAAGACTGGCCTCCTGGCAGCTAGGATGAGGGTCTTAAAGCCCACACCCATAGTGACATACCCACCCCAACAAGGCCACACCTACTGCAACAGAGCCACACCTTCTAATAGTGCTGGGCTAGGCAGATACAAGCCATCACACAATGTGTGGTAATATTCACTTAATAATCCAAGTGAGTATCTAAAACAGTGGCTATTAAGAGTAGTGTTCCTGTCTTTTCATATTTCTGAATGATTGATCTGACATCATCTATTGTCTGCTTTGGTTCTCTGGTGGTACCTTCAACAGCAACCATTATTTCGTGGGAGAAGTCTTAGCGTGAAGAATTTAAGTTTCATATAAGATAAGCTTTGGGAAGTTTAGAGTGACTGAAAAAGGATCCACCCTTTTTTCTGTTTACTAACTTGATGCTGACATCATTTAAGGTCTCGTTCAACCCTTGGGCACTCCAGATCTCATTGGAGCCAAGGTTCAAGTTCGCATACAGGACGGCCACAGGAGCCTCGAAACCGCAGTAGGATCTCTACTGTTATACAGCCTCTGAGGCAGAATGCAGCTGAAGTTGTGGACCTTACTGTTGATGAAGATGGTAAGTTGGAATAGCAGCTGTTGGGTTATGAAGAAAATTTGACAAAATAGCTTAAATGACCATTTAGTGATCCAGTGTTTGAAATTTACCTTAGTCATGACTTAATTTTTATTGGAAAATATTGATAAGTGTTATTCTTTTTTGTTTGTTTGTTTGTTTTTTTGAGACAGGGTTTCTCTGTGTAGCCCTGGCTGTCCTGGAACTCACTCTGTAGACCAGGCTCGCCTCAAACTCAAAAATCTGCCTGCCTCTGCCTCCCAAGTGCTGGGATTAAAGGCGTGCGCCACCACCGTCCGGCTAGTGGTGTTATTCTTAAAATCTTTATATTTGAATTTATAAATTTTCAAAAACAGACATGGAAAATGAGATTAACAGAAATATTAGAAGTCATAGCTAATGTTGCTATATAAAGGGTGAAAATGAGGTGAGTTATGAATAGTCAGGTTTTGTCCTAGTAGTTCTCCGTAGACACACCCTTGTCTTATTAGTTTTCCTGGCAAGGACACGGAGAGTGCTTAGTAACTTAGCGTTGTCATACTGTGATAAAATTGTAAGCATCATCATGGCAGCCTGGCTTGGAATTATTATACTGTGCCAGAGAGTGCAGTTAGTTGCTTGAATGTGTGTCTATGTGGCCCAGGGGCAGAACTCAGACTTTGTTCTTTTTTTTCTTTGTGGTAAATAGACCAGAAAATTTAGCAGGTGCTATAAACTGCCCCCCCCCAAACACCCCACCTCCCCACCCCCGAGACAGGGTTTCTCTGTGTAGCCCTGGCTGTCCGGGAACTCACTCTGTAGACCAGGCTGGCCTCGAACTCAGAAATCCGCCTGCCTCTGCCTCCCAAGTGCTGGGATTATAGGCATGCGCCACCATGCCCGGCATATAAACTTTTTTTTTTTCTCTTGGAACTGGGGATCAAACCCAGGGTGTCAAACATACTAGGTAAACACTTTACAGCACTAGTCCTACTGGAAAAACCTAACATCTGTTTAACTAGGTTATACATGCATGTTGGGGTTTTTTAATACAGTTCTTATCTTTTAGTGACATTTTGGTTTGATGATGCAGCGAAGTTTCATGAGAGCTTTATAGTGTGTTATATTTACTAGGAAGTTTGTTCTTAATGCCTTTTTTTTTTTAGTCATTATTGTAGTGAGATTAACTTCTCCAGGTGTGGGGCACATACCTATAAGCAACACTTGGTAGGCTATAATAGGGGAATTCTGAGCCCAACCTATCTATCTATCTACCTATCTATATATCTATAGCTCTCTCTCTCTCTCTCTATATATATATATATATATATCTATATATATATACACTAAGAGACTATTTCAAAGGAAAGACAAAGTTGCTAATTCAAATTAAAATACAATCGTTCTTTAATCTTCTGTGTAATGCTAAATTGATGTTTTATGTTTTGTAGAACCTACTGTAGTACCAACCACTTCTACTAGAATGGACTCACAGACTACTAGCGCTTCCATTAACAATTCAAATCCATCTACCTCTGAGCAAGCCTCTGATACTACTTCAACTGTGGCCACTAGCCAGCCTTCCACAGTATCAGAGACTGCAGCTACTCTTACAAGCAATAGTGCAACTGGTTCTTCTGTAGGCGGTATGTAAAAATGTTTTCACACTGTTGACAAGAGTGTATTCTTATGCGGTGAGGTACTTCATGTAAACAAAACAATATCAAGAAAGTAAACACCAGTCCATAGAATGTTAGAAAATATATTGTAAGTCATGTCTGATGAGGGTTCTAATAACAGAATATATAAAGCACTCTGAAATAATAAAAACACAATTTGCCTAATTTAAAAATAGGCAAAGTATTTGACCAGATACTTTCCAAAGGCCAATGACTTCCATGCAGAGATGCTAAGCATCACTATTGATTCATGAAACATGATTGAAACTGTGTTGAGATACAGTTACTTCACACCTACACAGGTGTCCATAATTTAAAAGAACAAAGAGAAGCAGAGTCACCAGAACTGGTAACAGATATGGGAACTTTAGTGACATGCAGAAGGTACAGCTGCTGAGTAAAACACCAGCTATTCCTCATGTAGTTAAACAGCGTTCCTTTGTGACCCACCAGTTTTATTCCTAGGCATATTCTGAAATTAGGTAAGATGGAGATAGGAGTTTTAAAGGTTTCAATGATGTCATTTTCTCTATTTTTGTCGTTGCTCCTTGTTCTGCTGGCATTATACATAAGAAGCATTGACTAACCCAAGGACAGAAAGAACTTCCTTTTGTTTGTTTGGTTTGAGCTGAGGGCCTCATATATGTTGAGTGTGGTTTTTTTTTGTTTGTTTGTTTGTTTGTTTTGTTGTTGTAGTTTGGTTTGTTTTAAAAGATTTCTTTATTATATATATGTGAGTACACTGTTACTGTCTTCAGACACATTAGAAGAGGGCATCAGATCCCATTACAGATGGTTGTGAGCCACCATGTGGTTGCTGGGAATTGAACTCAGGATCTCTGGAAGAGCAGCCAGTGCTCTTAACCTCTGAGCCATCTCTCCAGCCCTTGAGTGTGTTTTTATTACTGATCTACATAACCATCCTAAAGAGTTTTGTATTTTCAATGCTGATCACATTATTTCTTTTTTTCTGTTAGCAGTTATATTGCTGGTTCTCTTTCAATAGTTTAAGGCAGTGTGATTTCTCTGATGTACAGAGGACACACACGATAGATGCTATAGGTCATAAATTGACTATATTGCTATTTTGATTTGAGAGCACTTTATGTTCTATAATACAGTTAGCTTTTAATTCTGATAACATCATTGTGACTTTCATCAAACTGGAAAATGGCTGAGTTCAAAAAGACTCTTTTCTGGAAGAAAACTAAAGACACAATTGAGAACTGTTCATGGAAGGCTTTCCCATGGATGTCTTTCAAATGCCATGTTCTATGAAAAGAAATGTAGGCAGAGGCAAATTTATTTTTTATTAATTTATTAGGTGCATATTCTTTCTTGGTACTTTACTTGGGTATTTTACATAGCCTTTAAAAAAAAACAAAAACAAAATAAAACAAAAACAAAAACTTGGTGACTATGGAAGCCAGAAGAGGACATTAGATCCCCTGGAATTGGAGTTATAGACAGTTGTGAGTCACCTAGTTGCTGGGAACCCAATATGGGTCTTTCTAGAAAACCAGCTAGAATTCTTAACCCCTGAACTACTGCTACTACTCTAGCCCCTTTTATCCGATTTTGTGTTATCATTTAATACTTAAAAATGCCTTGGTATTGGCATTATAATTCCCATTTTATATAAGAAGAAATTTCAAAAGTTAAATATTTTGATTGGGGTTCATAGCATCTTTGTGGTAAAGATTTCAACTCTTCATTCACTTCTTTCCTGATCGCATTAATACTCATATTCCTACTTATATTTCACAATCACCTTGTAGCTTTCATTCATATATTATGTATGTCTGCTTATTTTTAGTACCTTTTGTTTCATTCTTAGGTGCTAACTTCACTGTAGTTCCTGACAGTTCATTCTTGATATTACACTATATCATCTTTGAGACAGATGTTTGCCCCTGGTCAAATTGTTGTATAGAAACTTGATTAAAAATGGCATATATAGTTGTACTGAATTAAAGCAGTTGAACTGTATTTCCTTTTTCCATACAATACCATATGGAATGTCAGTTCAACTTTCTACCTATCACGTGTTTCCCTGCTTCATACAGGTTTTCTACTTTGAATCCTTTAAGCCAGCTAACTACACTCATATCCAAATAACTAAATGTTGCAGTTAATGACCAGGTGCCATGCAGGCTGCTTCCTCCGTAAATGCTGAGTGCCTCCTTGGTAGGCTTTTGGTAGTGATTTACCTTCCGTGTCTTGTCAGCTCTAACCTTCTCCCCCCATGATTTTCTAAAACTTTGTCCTTTTCCTCAAGGCTTTCATCTTTCATGGGAAGGAACTTAAAAATATAAATTCTCAGGCATGTGCTCCTACAACACCTGATAATATTAGCTTCGTAAAAGCCTTTATATGTTTACGCTTGCAGTTCTTTCTAAAAGCCTGATCCACTACTAACTGACTGTCTATTTAGAATCCCCTTGTCTGTGTTCTTTCTACATCCTTAACCTTGTGTTCTCTTTGTCTTTGTTGTCTTCACCAGTTCCGTTTCCTAGTATATGTACAGGTATTCCTGCAGTCTCTGTGTGTACACGTTATGGGTTTCCATTCTACATTCTTTATTATTAAAGTTATTTATCTTTTTAGTGTGTGTGTGTGTGTGTGTGTGTGTGTGTGTGTGTTTGTGTGTGTGTGTATTTATACCACGGTGAGTATGGAAGTTACAGGGCAATTGGAGAAGTCAGTTTTCTCTACAGTATGGTGTCCAGGGATTAAACCCAGGTCTTCAGACTCAGTGGCAAGTGCTTTCACCCATTGTCTGGCCCCTGTTCGTTCTTTAATTTGCTTCTGACTTCTTTCAGAGTGATGAGCCATGCACTATATGCCTGGTAACAATTTTCTCATGCTTGGCTTCTTTCCAGGCCTTTCCTTGGCCCTTCTGATTTGTAATTGCAGTTTTCTCCTGCCACTAGGAAGCTGATCCTCATTCTGTGATTTTACACCGTTGTCCTTGTTTTAAAGTTTACATTCAACCATCCTTAGACACCTTCCTTAGACCATTCTGGAATCACCTTCAAACTCATACTCAAAACAGCTCACTTTTGTAGCCTGTGCATACACTTGAATTATGCTTCCCACCTGCAGTATTTGTATGTTCAGCAAATAGACATTTAGTTGATAATGTGCTACGAGGTATTTTTCTCCCAGTTGATTAGACATAAATCTTCATTCTAACAGATTAACAGATTACATATGGCATGTGGGTCCCCTCCACACACAATGCTTAATAAAAATAATAATAGTTATTATTATAAAAGTAAGTGTTCAGCTCCATGATTGGACCCCAGTCCCATGGACCCCCCTGCATTTCATGTTCAATGTACAATAATTAATTAGATTTTCTCTCTCTCTCTCTCTCTCTCTCTCTCTCTCTCTCTCTCTCTCTCTTCCTTTGGCTTTTTTTGAGACAGGGTTTCTCTGTGTAGCCCTGGCTGTCCTGGAACTCACTCTGTAGACCAGGCTGGCCTCGAACTCAGAAATCCACCTGCCTCTGCCTCCCAAGTGCTGGGATTCAAGGCGTGAACCACCACCCCCTGGCTAGATTCTCATTAGTCACATTTTGTTACCCAAATTAGTCTTACTTGAGTTTGGACAGCAGAGGAAATGAAAGGATTGGCAGATAGTGGTAAAGCCAGATACTCATTGAGGTGGATGCTGTGGCTTCAAGTATAGTTGAATATACCCAGAAGACTACAGTATTGGAAAGTATTACTGGTTAAAGGGATTTAGAAAATCCTTTTAGCATAGAGTAGAAGAATTCACATGATGTTTTTGAAACTTTATTGCTAAGTAATATTAAGAAAAGATAATCTTTTGTCAGTTCATGATACATATGAACTCCCTGCAGAATTTGTATTCTCAGAAAAATCATTGTGGAAACACTACACAATATTGCATACTGTGTGTGTTGAGCATATGTATACCACCATTATATTATTTTTATTTTAATATTACACCATTGATATGTGTGTGTGAGTGCATGTATGCACACACACGTGCAGTTCAGAAGACAACTTGAGGTAGTCATTTCTCTCCTTCTATCATGTAGGTCCCAGGAATTTAACTTATGTGGTCTTACTCAGCAGTACACCCCTTCCTATGCTGATCAGTCTTGCTAGCCCAGTATCACATTAGATTCTTATTTTCAGATTGATACACAGTACTTATTTTTATGTAGTAGTATTTGATCGTTCTTTGCATTTTTTTTCTGTTTTAAGATGACATGAGGAGAACTGCATCTAGTGCTGTCCCAGAAAGTGGTCCTCCTGCAATGCCAAGGCTACCTTCTTGCTGCCCCCAGCACTCACCATGCGGAGGGACATCACAGAGTCACCATGCATTAGCACATCCACACTCAAGTTGTTTTCAGCAGCATGGTCACCATTTTCAGCATCACCACCACCACCACCATACTCCCCACCCAGCTGTCCCAGTTTCTCCTTCCTTCAGTGACCCTGCTTGCCCTGTGGAAAGACCTCAAGTACAGGCGCCTTGTGGAGCAAATAGCAGCTCTGGTTCCAGCTACCATGACCAGGTGTGTGGGTTTTACAAGTCACTTCCTCCCTTCTCCCTCTCCCCCTTCCCTTCCTTTTTTTTTTAAACTTGTGTTGTATTCATAAGGAAATTGAAAACCCCAATGATGTATTACTGTATGTGTTGCCAAAATTAGTTTGTCTATAAACAGCCATATTCTTGAATGCAAAAATGATCTAATTTAGAAAGCTGTGAATTTTTAAATTGAGTCTTGGTATACAGAAAGTTTAAATTATTGCAAGCAGTAAAGGGAGAAAGTAGACATATTTATTGTAAAATCCACTTATTGGGCCATGTAAATGGCGTGGTGAGTAAAGGCACTTGCTTCCAGGCCTGACCTGAGTTCAGTCCTTGGAACCCACAATAGTGTGAGACGAGAGAGCCAGTTCCTACAAGTTGTTCTTTGACTTACATATGCAGGAGCACTTTCTCCTCCCCCTCCCTCCCCTTCCCTTCTCCCTCTCCCTCCCTCCACCAAAAGATATGTTTCAGGGAAGTCAATGTAACTTTGACTTGTCATATGGTTGAACAGAGAGTTGAGAAAAGCTGCCTTCTGACCCTTCCTGAAGTACCAAGTTTTGCCTTTTAAATTTTTATTGCTGTCTCTCTTGGGATCTAACTGCTTAACAACAATGGAGAGGTCTTCTCTGGTGGGAATTTGAAGAGTTAGTTTACTAATGATCAAGATTTAATATGTTTTCCTTCCAGTTCAGGGTATTAAGTGGTTTTCTGAAGCCATTGTGCCTCTGGGAAAGGAGGTGTGTGGAAGACCCTGCTATGAAGGAAAGCTTCCATTTGTTATTTATTATTAATGGGAGTTGAAAGGAGAGTTAAGCTTAACTCAAGTTGTAGGCAGTGATGAGGTAGCCCCATCAGCTTCCCCATTCACAAGAGAGCTGCCAACAAATGAGTTGATCACACAGTGTTCTCTCTAGTTGTAGTTAATAAAGAATATAGCTAGCTAAGAGATAACGTCAGTACTCAAGACATAGAGGCAGGCAGATCTCTTGAGTTCAGGACAGCCAGGGCTACACAGAAAAACCTTTCCCTGAAAAAGGAGGGAGGTGGGGACAAACGTACAGAGTCAGACAGAGAGAGATAGCTAACCCTAGTACTCGGAGGCAGAAGCAGGTAGGTGTCTGTTCTAGGCAAGCCTAGTCTACATAGCAAGTTCCAAGATAGCTAGGAATATGTAATGAGACCTTGACTCAAAAAATAAAAGATAAAGGTGCAGGCGAGATTGAATTATATATAAACAATGTTTCCTTTTGGCTAGAGTCAGTAGGTGACTGTCCTTACCAGTTACAGTCACCTTAAAACAATGGTTTTCAACCTATGGGTCATGACTTTTATTGGGAGTTGGACGAGCCTTTTTTTACAAGGGCCACTTAAGACCAGTAGAAAACACAGGTATTTACATTACAACTCTTAACAGCTACTCTTTAAGAAGTAGCAACGAAAATAGATTTATGGTTGGGTATTACCACATGTGGTACTACATTAAAATGTTGCAACATAGAAAGGGTTGGCTTGTCTCAATGTTGTCTCATGGACAGCATGCTGGTGTTGATAGAGATGAGCCCCAGGAATTGCCCTCTCTGCCTCTCCATTGCTGAGATTATAGGCATGCACTTAGCTTTTCATGTGGGTTCTGGAAGAATCAAACTCATGTCCTCATGCAGAACCATCTTTCTATTCATGTTTGACACTGTTCAGTGATAAGATCTTCACTATGTAGGCCAGGGTAGCCTTGCTTCTCTTCCCTGAGGGCCAGAGTGACAGGTATATCAATCAAACCCGGTCAAATCCATTTTGAAAGCTACAACTGTACTGACCTAACTCGTAGACATTGTGTTTAAAATACCCAAAATTACCAACAAAAACAAAAAATCCCAACAATTCTTGCTTTATAATCTGCTTTAGAGTAAGATCCAAGTGTTTACTTAGGGTTTTACATAACTAGCATATAGTTATATAGATTTCTCTGTATGGTATTTTGATACATGTATATAATGCATGATGACAGAATAGCCTTCATGTCCATCACAAAAGTCATCATTTCCATGTATGGAAAGCCACATGCTTTAATAGGAGAAAATGTTAACTCTTTGTAACTCTGTATATCAGGCTGGCCTCTAACTCACAGAGATCCTCCTACCACTGTCTCGCAAGTGTGGGACTTGAAGATGTGGGCTACCGTGTCCTGCTTGGTTTTCTTTTGTTTTGTTTCATTTTGATTTGTTCTGTTTTGTTTTGTTTATCACTGTTAGAGTTTTAGTCTGTTATAAAACAATGTAGAATTTTTTAACAGACAGATTGTTAATAAAATTCTAATATTTTAAGTGTTAGGATAGCATACTGTCTCTGGTTAGAATTTCAGAGTAAGGCAGATGTGCTTTCAAACCTTCTGTTCTCAGTTGTACATAATGTAAGAGATATCAATTTTTAAAATAGTTTTTCAAATTTGTGTGTGCGCGTGCGCGCACACGCTTGCTTGTCTTTATGCACCTCATTTCATGCATTCATTTCCACGGAGGCCAGAAAAGGGCATCAGATTCTCAGATCCCCTGGAGTTTCAGGCACTTGTGAGCTACCTACTTTGGGTGCTAGAGCCTAGGTCTTCTGCAAATCATCAATTTTTTTTTAAACCAATGAGCTATCTCTCTAGCCCTAAGAAATAAATCTTAAAGTGACATTAGTTAAATGCTTATCTTGTATTTAATACTTAAAGTTCAAGCTTTATACAGTATTTTCTTTGTGTTTGATTTTTGTCATACAAAGAATTGCCATTTCCAAATTTATTGAAGACCTTTTCTTAGAGAGCTTTAGGGATATTTTTGTCATGTGATAAGAAATGATGTTTTCATGAAACTTTAGAAAGGTAAATTAATTGTTCTGTACCCAGCAGGCATTGCCAGTCGATCTGAGCAACAGTGCTCTCAGGACTCATGGAAGTGGGGGTTTCCATGGTGCATCTGCCTTTGACCCCTGCTGCCCTGTCTCTTCTTCCCGGGCTGCAGTCTTTGGCCATCAAGCTGCTGCTGCCCCAACTCAGCCTTTATCAATAGATGGCTATGGCTCCAGCATGGTTGCGCAGCCCCAGCCCCAGCCACCTCCACAGCCTTCTCTCTCGTCATGCCGGCACTACATGCCACCTCCTTGTAAGTATGAAGTTAGAGGGCAAAGAACTAGAGTATGGAAATGGGCCATTGTGATTCCCCCATGGAATTACAGTGATCCTAGTTTGTGAATTTTAGTCAGCTTAAAAATGGACTTATTTTTCTCATACAACTGTCTATGAAATTGAGATGTATTGAGTGGTACCTTATATTCTTAAGGAAGAAACTTTTAAGGGATTTTGCTTTAGTTTTTAAGAATATGAAGAAATGTGAAAGTCTCAGCATTTCTAGATACAGTAAAGGAAATTTGTTCAAGAACTCTCAAATTTTATTCAAAGAATTCTGAGTCAACTAAGACATAAGAGAGACGGCCGTAACACAATGTCTTGCCACTTGGAAAAAAGTCGTATAACTCACTTGAAATGGGCAACTACCGCAGAACCAAGCCTGGCAGATAATAAGAAAACTGGAATCTACTAGATAGATTAAAACTGATAAATATCCTCTGGCTATGTTACATAATTTTTTTGAGTCTTAGCTCATTATAAAATGGAAACAACAAAGACTGTGATAATAACTTATGGTGAGAGTAAACCAGCGAGTTAGTAGGGAATCTGTCTTATGTTGGCTCTGTGCATTTCAGTTATTTATCTTGATTTCTTCTACTGCAGTAGTAAAATCTCGTTCTTGCAGACACAGCTGGTGGAATCAGGCCAAACTTTGAACAATAAAACTAATGGTATATTATTTGAGTCTCACTATTACAACGTAAAATGCATAAGTTTGAGTTAGAGCATGTTTAGAGACAGATTTTGTTTTGCAAAGATTTGATCAGTTAATGTGGGCACTGATGAAACAGTGAACTATTCTGCTACAGTTGCTGGCAGTCCTCAGTCCACCCCTTCCTACTTAGACCTTAGTGGGCGGCGCTGCCTGTCCTTCCCTTTTATCTAATAGGCCGATGATGTGAATTGACCAATAAAGATTGTTGTTTTTGACTTAAAGTAGTTTAATCTTTAATCATAAAAGTGAGTCGTGTACATTCTACAATGTTTAAATCAGAATATTTTAAAATGAAAAACTAAAAGCTTTTTTTCCTTCCTTGTTAATTTTAGTTCCTCAGAGGTAGCAACTCTTTCAAGTTTATTATAAAAAAAATCCCAGAAGTTTTCTATGTTAGATTCTGTGTTTTTCTTTTATTTAATGTAACAGTACATTGTTATTTTCTTATCATACTGACTCATAAAACTGAGTAGTGTTTGTGTTTTTTCACTCCTTTCTCTTATCTTTTTTTTAAACACCATTGGAATAGTATTATATTAAATCTATTCTCTCTTGATGAGTATTTAAGTTGTTTGCAGTCTTTCTATAGCCAAACAAATACACTTTGAAGTCAATACTGTTAAATTTCCCTCCACGGATTCATCCAATTAATATTTGTTATTGGGAGTTCTGTGAGCAAAGGTAGGATTTGACTTTTCATGTGAGAGACATCTTGACTAATGGCCCTCTTTTCCTCATTGTAGTGTATTTGTCATCTATATAGGTGCCCTGCCTCCCCATTTCCCTTTAAAAACATTCCTAGCATAATTTATGTATAATACATGCTGTTCTGATATCTCCTTTTCATTGAAATTGCTCTGGAAAAAGTGGTTGAAGGAAAACAACTGGGTTTTACATGAAATGATGGTCTGAGTGGACTTCCCAGCTCTGATGAGTTAGCTTAGTGACTTTGGGAGACTTTTATTTTCAGCTTCTTCACATTGGCAAAATGGGAATAAGTCTGATTGGCTATAGCTTACACAATTTTGACCCAAGTGACTAACTTGCACACCGCAAGTAGTACTGTTATGTTAGGGAAACGTTTCTTTGCTTTTGAAATTGCATGGTCTTGAGTAAGCAATGAAACTACTGTGTTTGGAAAGCCATCTTTGAAATGTTTTGTGATCTATAAAGCTGTGCTATTAGATGATAGAAATAAAGCTATTTGCTATTATGTAGGAAGGAGTTTGAGTTAGTGTCTTAATTATCTGCCCTGGTACTCATGATCTACCTCCTGTCACAGTCTTCCGAATGCTCAAATGCAGGCATGTGGTGCCACATGAAAAGGCTCCTTTTCAGTAGTCAGTATGATGTTCAGCAGTCTTGACAGGAAGTGACAAGTGGAGCTTTTTTTTTTTTTAACCAAAATTTTCCTTTATATAAAGTATTAAAATACAATCACTTTTCTAAATGAAACCATAGGTATACAATTGTATTTAAAAGTAAGGTAAGTAAAAAACTATATAATAAAGAAAGCAACAGTGGATGAAATGTAAGGTTGAATGAAGACACTCCCACATTTCATCAAGCATCATAAACCACCAATTTTGGACTGTACATTAGTCTGTATTCACATTCCTTGCATCTGACTTGATTCCTGGATTTTATTTCATTTTCAGTGTGACACTCTCTACAAATGTATGTGTGTGTGTGTGTGTGTGTGTGTGTGTGTGTGTATGTGTATGTATGTGTATATATATATATCAGCAGCTACTTTGGGGATTGAATGTCTTTCTGGGTGTCCGTTGTTATTTCCTCCAGAGCTCAAAGAAGCTTCCCTTCTCTGTGACAAGTGGAGCTTTTAGGAAGAATTTCCAAGAATTTATTTTAAATTTTATAGTATGTGTAGTTGACACACATCTATATACTTACACACTTAAACAGATTATTCTAACTTGGTATGAACACCTATAAACTTCCAACAGAAAATGGATTTAATGGCACATGGCTGTAACTGCAGCACTTAAGAGATTGAGACAGAAGAAACTTAAATTTGAAGCCAATCTGGGCTACCTAGTGGGACCCTGTGATGAGAAACCAAACCAAAAAATAATAAAAGTAACAGGAAAGGATTGGGGCTGAAGAGCAGGTGGCCATGAACACGGTATTTCTTGAAAGGGTTCTGGAAGCTGCTGGACATTTGGTATGAGTTGGAGAGAGGTAATTAGCAGTAACCTGCTTTATCACCTGACTTCTGGGGTTGTGTGCCTTCTTGAAGAGTAAAGCATTAATTTAATAAAAAGTCTTTGAGAAAATTGAACAAAAAGTGGTGTTGGGCAAGAAAAATATTTTTAAAAATTATAAACCACACCAAGAATACTGCCATATAGTTCTCCTCTGCCCTCCCTATATATGTCTTTATGTGTGCCCACTGACACACAGACAGATAAATGTAGTTTTGCAAATTAAGAAAAATAGTAACTTAAAAGACAGTTAGTGAACTAGAGAATAACTGTGGCTCCAGACTACATACGTAGAATATCACCCAGATGATGGGTTGGGAGGGGCCGTCCAGTAAAGTGAATGTGTGCTTGCTTGAGGACTGGAGTTCCATCTGCAGAACCCATGGGGAAAAGCTTAGTATGTTGATGTGTACCTGTTATACAAGTGCTGGGAGACCAAGACCGGAAGATCTCTAAGGTTATAACATTGGCCAGCGGATTAACCTCACTGAATCATTGAGCCCCAGTTCCCAATGAGAAAACCTTTAAAACAATAAAGTAGCGCATTGTCCTAGTTGGGGTTTGTTTCTCTTGCTATTATGAAACACCATGACCAAAAGCAACTTGAGGGAAGGGTTTATTTGGCTTACACTTCCATATTGCTGTTCTTTATTGAAGGAATTCAGGGCAGGAATCTGGAGGCAGTAGCTGATAAAGAAGCCATGGAGGGGTGCTGCTCTCTGGCTTCCTCCTCTTGGCTTGCTCAGCATGCTTTCTTATAAACCCTATGACTACCAACCCAGGGATGGCACAACCCACAATGACCTGGGCGCTCCTTCATGTGTCACTAATTTAAAAAAATGCCTTACAGCTGAATCTCTGAGGCATTTTCTCAATTGAAGTTTCCTCCTTTTTGATAATTCTAGCTTTTGTCAAGTTGACATAAAACTGGCCAGCACAAGAGTTAATAGTAACTACAGTCTATGTCTAATTTAGGCGCGCGCGCGCGCGCGCGCGCACACACACACACACACACACACACACACACACTCTTGCATATGCAAGAGCATGTGCAGACAGATGCAAAAAACAGGCCTTCTTATCTGTAGCACAATATGTGACCTAAGGTATAGAAAGACAAGGACAGCAATAGAAGTTTCACAGTTGTGTTGGGGGCGTGGGGTGTGGGATTTAAAAGACTCCCTTTCCTCTGTACAGCTCTCCATCAACAGTAAGTCATTAAGGAAAGTGAGACGTATTTAGAAAGTGATTGCATGCTTGTAATTCCAGCACGCTGGAGGCTGAAGTGGGAAAGGTGCAAATTTGAAGTCCGTTTTTTTTGTTTGTTTGTTTGTTTGTTTTGGTTTGTTTTGGTTTGTTTGTTTGTTTGTTTGTTTTGGTTTTTGTTTTTCCCGAGACAGGGTTTCTCTGTGTAGTCCTGGCTGTCCTCGAACTCGCTCTGTAGACCAGGCTGGCCTCAAACTCAGAAGTCCACCTGCCTCTGCCTCCCAAGTGCTGGGATTACAGGCGTGCGCCACCACCACCCGGCTAATGCAACAAGGTACTATCTCTCCAGGTGGTGGTGGCGCACGCCTTTAATCCCAGCACTTGGGAGGCAGAGGCAGGCAGATTTCTGAGTTTGAGGCCAACCTGGTCTACAGAGGGAGTTCTAGGACAGCCAGAACTACACAGAGAAACCCTGTCTCAAAAAAAAAAACAAAAAAAAAAAAACAAAACAAAACAACAACAAAAAACCCAAGGTACTATCTCAAATACCAAATTTATACTTGTGGGATTTAGTTTTGTCCTGGCCTGAACCCAGTTACATACCTCTGGAATGTTCTTCCAGAGGATCCAGGTTTAATTCCCATGATCCACATGTTAGTTCACAACTGTCTATAACTCCAAGATATGATACCCTAACACATACATACATGTGTTCAAAATACCAATGCACATAAAATAAAAAGAAAGAAAAGGAATGATACTGTTTTTCTAGAGCATTTGAGTTTAGTTACCCAAATCAACAACCTGTAATGTAACTCCAGCTTCAGGATTCCCTCTTCAGGCCTTCAAAGGCACCTACACGTGTTACAAAAAATAAGCATGCACGAGAGATGGCTTTCCATCCAAGCACTGTCCAAACACTGCCTGCTTTTTCGAAGGACCTGTGTTCAATACCCATCACCTACATGGTGACTTAAACCATCTTTAATAGGGTCTGATGTCCTCTTCTGTCATGCAGACATACATGCACTTATATAAGAGCATTTACATACATAAAATACATATATAAATAAATCCTTAAGGATACAAACTAACATATTAGTAAAAATGATGACAATCAAGTCAAAACATTGGTGACTGCATGATGGTAAAAATGTATAAAGCTGTAACGCTGTGACTGAAGTAGAGCTGTAAGTATTAACAGGAAACACTTTTCTTGCAGATGCTTCCTTGACAAGGCCACTGCACCATCAAGCCTCAGCTTGCCCTCACTCTCATGGAAATGCCCCTCCTCAGACCCAGCCTCCCCCTCAAGTGGATTATGTGATTCCGCATCCGGTCCATGCTTTCCATTCTCAGATATCTTCTCATGCAGCATCGCACCCTGTGGCACCACCGCCCCCAACACATTTGGGCAGTACAGCTGCTCCCATCCCTCAGCATCTTCCTCCTGCTCACCAGCCAATTTCACACCATATTCCAGCCCCAGCACCTTCAGCCCAGCGACTGCACCCTCATGAAGTGATGCAGAGGATGGAAGTTCAGAGGAGGAGGATGATGCAGCATCCAACGTAGGTCTCGTGGTTTTAAGGAAATTGTGCTTGCTTTTCTTCATGTTCTGTTGATCTTTCAAGTATGAAGTGTTTTATGTTTCGAAACTAGGTTTCACTGTATATGCCAGACTGGCCTTGAATTTTTAAACTTCCTGCCATAGCTACATAATGCTAAGATATATACCCCCAACAGCTAGTTGGGGGTAGCAGAAAGAGACATAGTAAACAAAGCAGCATGACTAGTAAATCTTCAGTTTAGGAAAAACTGTTTTTTAGAGGGGATTGGGGGAGGTCATGCTGGGTATTGATTGAGTCCATGGCCTTGTACGTAATAGACCAGGTTTTATCACTAGATATTCTGGTGTTGTAGGTGAAGGTGCCACAGGGTGAGATGCTGTCCCAGATATACAGAAGAAATTCTGTCTCAAAAAGCCTACAAAAAGAAAGTTGTTTTATAAATGAATGTAGTAGCAAAATAAAATTTTCTATCCTGTTTTATATGTTTATATGATATATCTAACTGGTTTGTACATATGATATGACATTTGTTTTTTATTTATTTATTTAACTTTTATGTAGCTTAACTTATTTATTTATTTATCTATTTATTTATTTATTTATTTGGGATTTGGTTTTTTTGAGACAGGGTTTCTCTGTATAGTCCTGGCTGTCCTGGAACTCACTGTGTAGACCAGGCTGGCCTCGAACTCAGAAATCCTCCTGCCTCTGTCTCCCAGAGTGCTGGAATTACAAGCGAGAGCCACCACCGCCTGGCTGCTTAACATTTTAAAGTTATATTTCCATTCTGCTATTCTCCTAATTAAATATATTCTCCAATTATATATATTGGAGAAGTTTCGGGAGAATGTAAAACCTTTCTCATGGAATGTTTTTATTTTATTTTATTTTATTATTTTATTTTATTATTTTTGCTGTTGTGTTTTGGTTTTGAGACAGTCTCATGTAGACCTGAACTTATTAGAAACCCAGCTGCTTCTGCTTCTGACTTCCAAGTGCTGGGATTAAAGGTTTGCACTACTATCCCTGGATTCTGGGATATTTAAATTAGAGATGTTAAAATAAATGAGCAGTAAGTTTTTATAGAGAGTATCATGGACTTTTTTTTTTCATTTAATAGTTTTTTTAAATATATGTTTCTTAGCGTAAATTAATTTCATGATTATCTGTAGATTTTCATAATAGGATTTTTTCCCCTACATTAAGAAATAACCAATTATTCAATTATTTCCAGTGGTCTTTTTGTGTTCTGTGTTTCCAGGCGGGCACATGAACGGCCCCCGCCCCATCCACATAGGATGCACCCAAACTATGGCCATGGGCATCATATTCATGTGCCTCAAACCATGTCTTCACATCCTCGCCAGGCTCCAGAGAGAACTGCCTGGTCAGTACCTTTTTTCTTTACTTCCAGGTGTGCTAAGCAGCTTCTGGTAAAACTGGGGGAAGAAATGCTTTGCAGTGGAATGCATGCCCCAATGAACAGCTATGTGGAAAGAGTTCTGCTGGGAGTAGTCATCTCTGGGTGATAAGACCCAGAAAGAAAACAAAATCTTGAGTTCTGGGGCATAAGCCACTTGAATCGGGGGGAAAAAGCTGTTGGTTTTGTGTTGAATAATAATTCTGTGGACTGGGTTAATTGTGGAAAGATCAACTCAGGTTAAGTAGTGCATCCATACCTCAGTATTTATCATTTCTCTGATGACATTTAAAATCCCCCTTGTAATTAGTTTTGAGAATCTATCTCTTGCTACCAATTTAGCTACCATGCACACTGTGGAAACACAGAACTTAGTCCTGTTGAACTGGATGTTTGTCTCTGTTGACAATAGTCTTTGTGTTCCTCTGTGCTTCCTTCTATCCACACTCCAGCTCTCTACAGCCGAGGGGGACTTTGACAGATTCTGTAGATGAGAGGCTAGAGCTTCTCCTGTTTCATGAGTGTTTGTCTCTGAGGTCAGACTCAGGACCCTGATTTACTCACCTCCCAGAGGTCATGCTTGGGTTTGCCCTACCTGCAATATCTACCATCGAAAGGAGAATCTAGTTTGTGTTCTGAAGAAATGAAATGGGTTTGCTTAAAGTTTTCCTTTTAATTTGCTTGCTGCAGTTACTGTAGCAGAGTACAGAGTGGGAGTAATAGAGTGAACGAACCTTCAGCATAAGCCATTTCTGCTCTTCCTGCAAGGTGGCCACTCTGGCTTTTAGGCATTTCAGAGTTTTTAGATGTAGAAGCTTGTGTAATTGTCACTGACATCCAGAACCCAGCAAAAATAGGCCTGGGGGAGAATGTTTTTACGTGAACCAACTGAGTCAGCTCTATTTGGTGTGGCCCTGGTCTAAAAAGACCCTAGGAGCCACTAATTATCCCTCTTACTTTTGTGACTGAATAAAACTGAGTTGAAATGCCCTCCTGCCTATGCTTACAAGATGAAGCTTTTTGAACATTTATTTCTGAAATGTACTTAAAATTATTAGTAAAGTCTGGGGGCTAAGTTCTAATTGCCTTAGCTTTATAAGAAAGAACCTCTAGAAGATTTTGAAATGTAAGTCTATGTTTCCATTTCTGTTGGCACTAAAGAGACTGTAAGGAAGACACAAAGTAAATTGCTCTCCCTCTTTCTCAGGGAACTGGGGATTGAAGCTGGAGTAACTGCAGCTACCTACACACCTGGTGCTCTGCACCCTCACTTGGCCCATTACCATGCCCCGCCTCGACTTCATCACCTCCAGTTAGGAGCACTTCCTTTAATGGTAAAGTGAGAATTTTGAATATTATGAAACAATTACTTTAAAAGTAACATCCCTTTTCTTATTAAGTATTGCATTAAAATATTTAGGTGCAGTAGATGTTTTGCTAGAACTTAGAAATAATTCTTCTAATTAGCCAGCTGTTCTATAAAAATAGATATATTGAAATGTGGGTTTGTAATTTGAATTATAAAACATACTCTTGATGTACAAAATGCCAAGAAGTAGGCTTTTCTGCACACCGAGATGACCATGACCTGCTGTCACTGAGATGCATTGGTGAATTTGCCATCAGTGGATTGGATCTGTTTTGATGCCATCATAGTGTAGCTGCTTCTGATTGACAGATGCAGATTTTGTTGTTACAGTGTTAAAAATTATTTGTAATACTAACTATAGACATGAACAGAAAAGGAAGTACTCTGTTGTAGGGAGAGGCACTACAGAGAGTCTCATTGTCCCTTGTCCTAGGCAGCTTTGGACTTTGGGGTGCTGCTTTTGCAGAAATTAAGGCTGATTGAGGAGCTGTCAGACAAGAACAAGCACCACGAGTCTGTGTAAGCTAGTGTTTCCAATACACTGGCTGGGGCAGCTCAGCCAGATCATTTTGGCTCAGCACTCTTGAACTCATAAGCCTGCGATCAGCACCACTGAGAGAGAGAGAGAGAGAGAGAGAGAGACAGAGAGAGAGAGAGACAGAGACAGAGAGAGAGAGAGAGAGAGACAGAGAGAGAGAGAGAGACAGAGAGAGAGACTGAATATGAATATGAATATGAAGCTGTTCTGACAAACTGGGATTCAGCAGCCACAGAGGATATTTTGTTGTTGCTGTTGTTTTGTTTTGAAACATAGTCTCTCTATGTAGCCCTGACTGTCCTGGAACTTAATATATAAACTACACTGGCCACAAATGCAGAAATATGCCTGCCTCTGCCTCCTAGCTGATATGTTCTGATTGTATTTATGGTTTTTGAGTGATTTAATCTGATTATCTTCAAAAGAGTTGCACCTCCTCAATTATGGGAAAAGTAGATTTAGAGGTGGAAGACCGAAGTCCTTCAAGTTTGCAGTAGATGATGTAAAGGTAATTCAGTGCCTGAAATAAAAGCACTGGCAGATGGCAGGAAAAGCACCAGGACACAATGAATAGTGCTTAGACTGACTCCAGGTCTCACTGTTGGAGAATATTAGATGGCATGAGAAAGGGTTAGATGGGAGATTTTAGACCTACTAAATCGGAGATAGCTGTGTCCAGTAAATTTTTTTTTTTTTTGCTCTGGACTAATGATATGTTTTTGACCTGGTAAAATAACCATGCAGTGCTAAGGAATCCAAAGAGGAGGAGTAGATTTTCAGAGAGAATGTAGAATTTGAAAGAGGGTAAATAGACAGTAGAAATAGAGCAATTAAATGACTGTGTACCTCAATTAAATGACAAGAACTGCCTCCAAAGCTGAGAAGCAAAGCAAGAGTATTTTTTATTTTTATAAACTTATATGGTCAATAGTATCACACAAAAAGAATAAAATTTAGAAAGTCTTGACATTGGAATGGATTCTCTCAGTGGGATAACTAACTGATAAGAAGGGAGATGGTTACGTTTTCTTTCCTTCCCTTTGTCTCCTTCCTTTTTTGAGGTAGTAGAATTGAACTCATGGTCCTGTGCTTTCTACACCAAGACACACTACTTGCTCTTGGAGTATTTTTTAAGAAAGATGAGAACTTTAAAAAGATGAGACAGTAAATACACATTACTTATAGCTTGACTGTGAAGGGCAGAATTGCTAGAAGTTCCAGTATTAAGGAACTTTGAGGTTTGGAGGAACAGAAATGTTTTGACTTGACAGAAAGCCAGTAGAATTACTTGTTCAGAGAGAGAAATAAGGAGTAGTCAATTAAGTATGGACCAAGTAAAGGAAAAGAGAGGACTTAAGTTTGAATAGGAGGAGAAGCATCCACAGAAGGGAGAGGAAAGAGACAAAGAGTTTCAGAGAGAGTCACATCTGTAGGCAGAATGGCTTTCTGTACCTGGAGGAAGCTGCTGCTTGCCTAGTGTGATCTTAGTTATAAGTAAGACTGCAGATCATGTCACACGCCATTGGAGGTGAAGAGGTAGTGCTTTTTTAAATTGTTTATTTTGAATTACTTTTCACATGTGAGTTGTCAGTATACTATAGTCTACTATAAGTGTGTTTTGATTGAGCACAAGCTGATTAAAAATCCAGCACAGGCTGGAGAGATAGATGGCTCTATGGTTAAGAGCACTATCTGCTCTTCCAGACGTCCCAGGTTCATTCCCAGCGACCCACATGGCAGTTCACAACTGTCTGTAACTCTTGTTCCAGGAGATCCAACTCCGTCATACACGCAGGGAAAATGCTAATGTACATAAAATAAATAAATTACCAATTAAAAAATCATGTTGGAGAAAAAATTAAAAAACAATTAAAAATCATGTTGGAGATTTATTTATAAATTGATAATTACTTATAAAGACAGAGTAGTGCTCTGTCTCCTCCTTCATACATTCAGTTGACTTTCGCTGTCTGCTGCAATAATGCTGCACAGTGCTGTAAGCCTCTTGTCGTTATCCTTGGTTTGTCCTTGTGTCTGTTTAATCACTGACCTAATGTATATTGATTTGTTAATAGCGAGCATGCAGTAGTAGTACTACAGTGCGTACATACCTGAGCAAAACTTACCTGACATGTTTGCTCTCCAGGCAAAACCTAGCCTTCATAGAATCCTTGGTATAGAATCCTTAAACAATATTTGAGATCTGTATTCAGACCCACATTAAACATGAAAGAAAGCCTCTGATTGAAAGTGTCATGGGAGAAGCATGCCACTAAATAGATGCAGAAAAGCTGAGACGGCCAAGTCTACTCAACATCACTGGGAGCAGCAAGTCAGTCAGTACTAGTTTCTCAACACACTGCATGGCCATAAATGACCATAAAGAACCATATGACCATAAAGAACAAGTATTCCCAGCGTAACAAATACATTTAACCTATGGCCAGCTCATAGAAAATGGAATCTGAAATATTCAGGACTTGCTATACTAAACAGAACAGGGTTTTTTTGTTTGTTTGATTGATTTTTTTTAAAGATTTATTTACTTATTTTATGTATATGAGTACACTGTAACTGTCTTCAGACAGACCCGTAGAAGATACAAGATCCCATTTCAGATGGTTGTGAGTCGCCACTGGTTGCTGGGAATTGAACTCAGGACCTCTGGAAGAGCAGTCAGTGCTCTTAACCACTGAGCCATCTCTCTAGCTCTGGATTTTATTTTTTAATTATTAAAATTAGATTCACTGACAGAATCAAGATGGGTAGTCAAGAAAATTCCATGTTTTTTACTACTTAGAGGTTGACATGATCTTATGTTTTTTTTTTTTTTTTTTTTTTTTTTTTTTTTTTTTTGGTTTTTCGAGACAGGGTTTCTCTGTTAAGCCCTGACTGTCCTGGAACTCACTCTGTAGACCAGGCTGGCCTCGAACTCAGAAATCCACCTGCCTCTGCCTCCCAAGTGCTGGGATTACAGGCGTGTGCCACCACCGCCCGGCTGACATGATCTTATGAAAGCTTTATTTTTTTTTTTCAAGTTCCTTTGCTACTACCAAGAGACCATCAGCTTAGTAAACTTGAGCATACACAGAATTAGTTAGTTAATTAATTAATTAATTAATTAATTAAGTCCTTTATTTTCTGAGACAGGGTTTCTCTGGCTGTTCTGGAACTCACTGTGTAGACCAGATTATCCTTAAACTCAGCGATCCACCTGCCTCTGCTTCCTGAGTGCTGGGAATCCAAGGCATGAGCTATACTATGCCTGGCTTTTTTTTTTTTTTTTTTTTTTTTTTTTTTTTTAAAAAAAGAGGGATTGTATTTTGCTATGCTGCCCAGGCTGACTTTGAAACTAGAGCTAGCCTCAAACCACCTCAGTCTACCTTACCTTAGCCTTCTGGGTAACCAGGGCTGAGTATTTCTCCCAACATCCATCTATATGCAGAGTTCTTTGTGTAAGGTTGTATTTTAAGGGGAGCCTAACTGTCCCTCTTAATAGAATGTATAGTTGGAGTTATGCCCTGTCTTTTGAGTTGATTATATGAATTGAATAGAGGCTGATGTGGTAAGCCTATGTTTGTATATGCTTAGCCCAGGGAGTGGCCCGATTGGGAGGCCTTGTTGGAGTGGGTATGTCCCTGTGGACGTGGGCTTAAGGCCCTTACCCTAGCTACCTGGAAGTCAGTCTTCCACTAGCAGCCTTCAGATGACGATATAGAACTCTCAGCTACTCCTACACCATTCCTGTCTGGATGCTTCCATGTTCCTGCCTTGAGGATAGTGGACTGAACTTCTGAATCTGTAAGCAAGCCCCAATTAAATGTTGTCTTCAATAAGACTTGCCTTAATCATGGTGTCTGTTCACAGCAGTAAAACCCTATCTAAGATAGAAGTTGGTATCAGGGACTGGGTATTGCTGTGATAGCCCTGACCATGCTTTTGTGTAGAAGGATGTGGATTTTGGGACTTTGTATTTAGAAAGCAGTGGAATGCTTTAAGTGGGACTTAATGGACTATTCTACTAGGAATATGGAAGATGATGTTGCTATGAGTTATTTGAACTGTACAGATCTGGCCCAAGAGGTTTCAGTGGAGAAAAACTTCAGCATGTGGCCTAGAGATTGTTTTTGTGGTGTTGGTGAAGAATGTGGCTGCTTTTTGTCCTTGTTTAAAGGGTCTACCTGAAGCTAAAATAAAGAGACTCAGCATTTTAAACAAGCTGAGAAAGCTGAGAAAGGAAAAATATAAAATATTTGGTTTGAGTATTAAAGGGGCACTAGGAAGTGAAATAGAGCTTAATTCTGTGTTCAGGGATATTAAATTGAATTAAGAAAGTAATGACCTAGCTGGGCATGGTGGCGCATGCCTGTAATCCCATCACTTGGGAGGCAGAGGCAGACAGATTTCTGAGTTCGAGACCAGCCTGGTCTACAGAGTGAGTTCCAGGACAGCCAGGACTACACAGAGAAACCCTGTCTCAGAAAAATGAAAGAAAGAAAGAAAGAAAGAAAGAGAGAGAGAGAGAGAGAGAGAGAGAGAAGAGAAGAGAAGAGAAGAGAAGAGAAGAGAAGAGAAGAGAAGAAAAAGAAAGAAAGAAAGAAAGAAAGAAAGAAAGAAAGAAAGAAAGAAATGACCTCATGGCAAGATTAAGGGAGAATTGACCTTTTGACAAGATTCTACACTGAAATTTAGATCCAGACGTGGTACACACTTTTTTTTTTTAATTTTTTTTATTTATATATGTACAGTTATATATATGTATACATATATATGTATGTAAGTACACTGTAGCTGTCTTCAGACACACCAGAATAAGGCGTCAGATCTCATTACGGACGGTCGTGAGCCACAATGTGGTTGCTGGGATTTGAACTCAGGACCTTTGGAAGAGCAGTCAGTGCTCTTAACGTGCTGAGCCATGTCACCTGCCCCAGTGGTACTCTTTTAATCCCAGCAGATAAAGCCAAATAGATCTCTGAATTCAAGGCCATCCTGAGACAGCAAATTCTAGGTGAAGAAAAGCTTAAATCCAGGCATGGTAGTGCACACCCTTAATCTCTGGGGACAGGCATGCAGATCTCTTGAATTCAAGGTCAATCTGTAGAGCAAGATCCGGACAGACAAGTTTAGGTAAAGAGGAGCTAGTGAATGTAATAGTAATACAATAGTATACTGTAATAGTAATGTAATAGTACAAGGTGGCCATGTTCCAGCTCCTGCAAGCCACAGAACTCAAACAAGCAGCTTCAGCCTTGTGGCTCTGGCTTTATAGTCAAGAGAAGAAGGAGACTACTGGGACAATTGATGCTGATTAGCTGGAGCTAAGAAATTAGTGATTATTTAGAAACCAGCATCACTAAGATGAAATCTTCTGGGAATTAAATGTTGTCTTTTATAAGACTTGTGTTGGTCATGTTGTCTGGTCACAGCAATAAAACCCAAACTAAGACAGTTGAATATCTTCAAAGTTCTTAAAAATCACAAATCTTAATTGACTTCATTCATCTCTTATATCATAAACAGGTCCCTGACATGGCAGGCTATCCTCACATCCGTTACATTTCTTCAGGATTGGATGGAGCATCATTCAGAGGTCCTTTTAGGGGCAATTTTGAGGTATGAAATAAAATAAGAGAAGATATTTACCATGGAGTTTTTAGTGCAGGCTGAATTTATTATGTGTTTGTGACTAAGTAATATGACTACTGTGGCTGGGAATCAGAAGGCAGCAAAATGTCTGATGTTTCCATGTTGTTTCTAGGACTTATACAGAGATATATGAACAGTATCTTAAGGTCAGAAGTAACTATTTAAAATAGAATGAATACAGCCTGGCAGTGGTACAAAATCACTGACTGCTCTTCTAACGGACAGAGAGGTTTAGGTCCTTGTATCCACATGGTGGCTAAGAACAATCTGTGACTCCAGTTCTAGGGGATTCAGTGTTACCTTATGGCCTCTTCAGATACCAGGCATGCATGTGGTACACAACTATATTACAGGGAGAATACCCATCCACTTAAAATTTTAAAAAATCAAAAACAAAAACTACTAAATCAGTATAAACATCCAATAAAGAACCATCTTAATGTGGCAGAAAAATTATAATTGTTTTCACCCAGCTTTTATAGAGAAACAGTCTGGAAAAAGGAAAACCAAGTGATTCGTGTGCAGCTTTGGATCTCACTTATGGTTGGTATTACTTGGAACAGCTTGTTTCCTTGATGGAATGGACAGGATTCAGCTTCTGCCCCCATGTACACATCGAGACTCGCACAGTGCCTCGTGGTCATGTCCTTATTTACAAGGCTAGCACTTCAACGCCAGCATTTATAGTATTTGTATTATAGAGTTGTGAATATTTACATTTGTTGCATTTGTGTAATTGACAGTACTCTTCAAAGGAATATTCATTGTGGTTTTAATACTAATTATTCATTACTTTCAGGAATTGATTCATCTGGAAGAAAGATTAGGAAATGTCAATCGTGGAGCCTCCCAGGGAACAATTGAAAGATGCACATATCCACATAAATATAAAAAGGTGAGGATTTAGTCAACAAAACTCCTACATTGGTATGCAAATGCATGAAATGGAATATTATAGACCCTTGAATCCAGGATTCCATGGTGAAAAATTAGTTGAAACAAATACTCTGAATCTGAAATCTCTTCACATAATTCCCGGTTTTCCTATTCAGACAGAAAGTCATAGATTTCTCAAGTATTGTTCAAGATAGTATTCTAACTATATTTAAATGTGTATATTGTTTCTTCTAGTTTAAAAAGAAAGCTATAAGGGTGTCTAGGAAGCTTTGTTCACCACCTTTTATTTGTTTACAAGCTCTCAGCTTTTTCTGGTTCAGATGATAAAATATTGTTATGTAGCCTACACTAGCCTTACATTTGAGCTTCTGCCTTAGCCTCAGAAGTAGCATTACAGGTGTGGGTGCCATGTTGAGCGTTCATCTTCTCCTTAGTATCTTGTGCAAAATTCCATCATATATTAATACTACAATTTTTTAAACTATTCTTTTACGTCCAATGTTGTGGCCCCACCTGTAATCCCAGCACTAGAAAGCCTAAACAAAGGGCTTGCATGAGTTTGAGGCCAGTTTGGGTTTACAAAATAAAACAAGCAACAATAAAAACAGTTACGGAGGTGGGGGGTGGTGGGAGGGTGGATGGGGCGGTGCGGAGGGGGGCGGGGGAGCGACAAAACAAAAAAAACCAAACAAACCAAAAAAACCACAGGTAAAACACATAGGCAGGCCTCTTTGCCACTGTTTAGATCCTATTTCTCATAACTTTAACCTTCACTCTGTGTAGTGTTATGTGGAAATTCCAAATTAGACATGTAATATTTAGCTGTTTACAGTGAACAGATAATGCTTAGTGTTTTATGAGAACAGTGAATATGGAAATTACTGTTGGTATTTTTCATGTTTTCTGAGAGTGTCAGTCAGGTATTACCACTAACTACGTCCTGTCTAAATGGACTATGTTATTGGAATTAATTTATAAAGATGTTTGAAATAGTCATTAGAAGCGTAAATTTACTTGACTATGTTGAAATAGTAATTATATAGAGTATCATCATCATGGATTAACAGTAATAAGTTTTAACCTAGAGAATTTGTTACAATATGACTTTGCTCATGCTGACTTTGAGGAATCAATAATTAATTGGTATTCGCTCCATTTATCTGTTAATTCATGACAGTGTTGTGTAGGATATAAGTTGCATATGAGTATGTGGTCTTGTTTTATTCTTGTTTGTTTTAAATAAACACAGAGTTTACTCAGTTGTTCAATAATGTCATCTCTGCTAATAAGGTAACAACTGATTGGTTCTCACAGAGGAAACTGCACTGCAAACAAGATGGGGAAGAAGGGACTGAAGAAGACACAGAGGAAAAATGTACTATCTGTTTGTCTATTTTAGAGGAAGGTGAAGATGTGAGGTAACTAGAGATTTTTTACTTAAAGTCTACTCTTAAATAGAAAGGACTGGATCATGGCTCAGTGGCAAAGTGCTTGCCTGGTTGCACAGCCCTGGCACTGTGTGCCTCAGCACCTCAGATAGGTAATTGATTCACAAGTAGATCAATAGGTCTTAAAAGGGCATGTATTTCAAAGTAAACTGGAAACTAAGTAAAGACTATAGCTGATGTACCCTTCCCAGCTCTGTAAGCAAAAAAATAAGCGGATCAAAGTTTCCATGGCGACAACAGAAGCATGGAGGAGAGTGCATGCCTCCTGTCTGCGCTGCAGCAGAGTCTGGGTGAGGCACTTCTGTAGTAAACAGTGTAAATGGTGCTGGAGTGACAGTTGGAGATTTTATTATCTGGATTTTAAGGGGTCGAGATCACCGCTGTGCACTTTATTGACAGCACTTTTATTTATCTCATTTTTCTGAGACAGGGTCTCACTATATAGCCCTGGCTGGCCTCGGACTCACAGAGATCTGCCTTTGTCTAAGTACTGGGATTACAGGCATGTGCCTATGTCCAGCATAACTATACTCTTTTGTGATTTAACAGTGTTCTCATTTTAACCTAGTATTATTATTTGAAAGTATTTTCTTAATTACCAAGATGGTTATTTTGTTACCTTTTTTTTTTTTTTTTTTTTTTTTTTTGGAGACAGGGTTTCTCTGTGTAGTCCTGGCTGTCCTGGAACTCATTCTGTAGATGAGGCTGGCCTCGAACTCAGAAATCCACCTGCCTCTGCCTCCCAAGTGCTGGGATTACAGGCGTGTGCCACCACCGCCTGGCTCCATCTTGACTTTTAAAGTAATAACATAATATCAAATATACCAGAGCTATGTGTAGTAATTTTGTCTCTGTGAGGATATTTTTATTATAACCTTTTCAACTAGTAGCTGAGAGTGGAAGAATGACAAATTATACTGTCCACTTCATTATGTTGTAAGGGTATTTTTTAAGTTGCTAAAAATGTATTATTATTTTTCATATATATAGTTTTGTGTGTATATACATTTGTACGTGCACGTGCACGTGCACGTGTCCAAGGAGGCCAGCAGAGAGCATTGGATCCCCTGGAACTGGGTGCTGGGAATCTTCATTGTGGCCCTCTGGAAGAGCTGCTGGCATTCTCTTAACTGTTGAACCATCTGTAGCCCCTGTGGTTTTTGTTGTTGTTGTTGTTTTGTTTTGTTTTGTTTTTGTTGTTGTTGTTGTTTTTTGTTTTTTAACTGTCTTTCTAGTGATGGCATATAGTTATTAAGCCAGTCTCTTTACAGTGTTTGGGAGTGTCCAAGAAGGAAGAGAGCACTTTTAGGTATTATTTGTGAGACATGTTAGGCTATTGAGATGCAAATGGAAACTCTTAATAATAAGTAGAAAGTTACTTAAGCAGCAGTTTCATCCTACTCTTAAACAGATTTAGTGTTACCTGGTCTTGTCTGTCAGCTTTATTTTTCAGTTTCTAATTGGCAATTTGGTGTGCTATTCTGAAGTGTACATCTCCTGTTAGCTCACCTAGAAAGCAGTAGCATTGTGCTAAGTGGGTATCCTAGTGGCCTACAAAAACAGTATTCCTTACATCAGGAATGTTGTTTAGCCTAATGTCTGAATACTTTCAGGATTGAAGTGATGTTATATGTTACAGTGATCTTTAATCCTACAGCAAAGGCAAGTAAATGACCATGTATTTCAAAGAATCTTCACAAGCATCATAATGATTTGATAGCTCAAAGTGTTTGCAGCATCACACAACAGGGTATTTTCATCTCCAGCACACTGGCCACTCAACTATAAGACAAAACTAAAGTAATTGCCAGTGCTGCTTGACCTGACAATTAGCACGTGTTTTATATAGTTTGCTTCCATAGACATGACCAGTTATTTATCTTGATAACTCATTCATTGTCTAAAATGCCAGCTTTTTTTAACTGTACAAGAGTTATTTATTTTCCTTAATCTCAAAGCTATTTTTAGTTAAACTGTCAGTTTTATAATGAGTAATCCTTAGAGAAGATGTGTGCATGCATATAAGTACCACAGTACATGTTTTGAGGTCAGAGGACAACCTTGGTTCCTACCTTCTGCCTCCTTTGAAGCAGGGTCTCTGTTTTTGTTCACTATTATTTGCATCAGTCTAGCTAGCTATCCAGCTTCTGGGGAATTTGTTTCTATCCCATAGCCTTATAGAGAGTGTCCTAGACTGCAGATGTGGCATGCCATTGCATGCTGTTTTTCATGTGGGTACTGAGGATGTGAGGACAGGTTGTCAGGCTTCTTGCACAGCAATTACTTTGCCCACTGAGCCATCCGGCCAGTCCCAGTCTTTGTAAGAGAAAGATACTTAGTAACTTTGTAACACTATTGAATTACTAGTTATAACATAAATTTGCAAATCAATACCCCATAGAATTATGAAATTAATTTTTGGTTTTTGTTTTCTTCAACAATAGGCGCCTTCCGTGTATGCACCTTTTCCATCAAGTGTGTGTTGATCAGTGGCTGATCACCAATAAGAAGTGCCCCATATGCAGAGTGGACATTGAGGCCCAGCTGCCAAGTGAAAGTTGACATTATGCTTCAGAACTCTTGCTGTCCCTCTCATTCCCATCCTTCCTGGTACTGCAGTCAACCAAAGATGGCATGACTTACCTGCGCAGATCTGGAAGCCTTGAACTCGGAGTGCTGACTCTGCTACATGGTACAGCTACCGCTAGACCTACAACTTATGTACACAGTTGATTTTGATGTATTTATAAAAGCTTTTGTGTTTTTTTTTTCTAGATTTGACATTACTTCCTGTATCATTTTACTGTATTTTTGCATGATTCCTTGTATTGCATTTCTTTGCACATATTATGGGCTTGTGACCCTAAACTTGCAGGCAAGATTAGCTGCTTTAGTAAGTAGTATTTTGTGGTCTTTTGTTTTTAGTTTTTTGTTTTTGGTTTTTTTGTTTGTTTGTTTGTTTTTAGGGTTTTTTTTTTTTGGTTTTTTACATAGTACCTTGAAAATTATGAATTTTTTTTATCCATTACTAACCTTTAATTTAATCAATCATGTACTTTAGTTTAATGTATAAAGATCCTCTAGGAAATGATAATATTGTGTATTAAGACATTCCTTAATTAAATTAGGACAAAATGGCTGCTGTATATTTACAATATGGAGTTCTGAATTAAGTACCGCCCTTAATACTGGGGACAGAATGTAACCCACGTCAATCAGAGGCAGGTGGTACTCCCACGACCAGAGTGATCAATAGGAATTGTCTTGGTGTATCCTTTCTTCCAGCACAGTGCAAGATAGAGTTGCTGTTGATGCCGTATGTTTAGACTGCTGTTTTGACCCTATTTATCTTTCTCTCTGCCATTTGGAACTTTATTCCCTAACCCAGGTTTTGCTGCTGTGAAACAGCGTTGATGAACACTAAATATTAATTTGAGATAGCTGGATTGTATATACTTGCAGATTTAAAAAAATAGGGAAATTGAAAAAGACATGTAGAATTTTGTTAGGTCTTCTGCTAAGCACGAATAAGATATCTGCTTACATTAATTTTATAAAGTCATTCATTCAGAATTTAGGATTCAGTCATTGGCAGGTATCTATGCATTCGTAGAACTTCTAAGGGTCCCAGGATCACTTTTAAGGGATTTTTTTTATAGTTTAAATAAAGTCAGCTGAATCTACATGTCTCTTGTTTTATTTCTCTCTAAACTTGAAAACAATAAATCTGCAGATACTGTGATGCACAGATTATATTGTCAAGCTACTGTTGCTATGGTTATAGACACCCACTTCAGACATTACCACGAGTCGATCACTGACTTAAAAAATTTTAATTTCTATAGTTAAGATTTACAACATAATATAGAGTGAAAGTTAACATACTAACATTTCTCCTTTGGAGGAAGTTTTAATCCACTTCAGGATGCATATTAGCAAGATACTTTCATATACAGGATAGCCTAATTTTATTTGTTTAAATATGCTTAATATGCCCAAGATTGCAAATGCATTCAGTCAGTAATACCACTGTCTGTATGTGGAAGACATGTTCCCATGGGTCATATGTGAAGATGTCAATAAGCTTGCATTAAGCCACCTGCTTTGTAAGTGGATTGATTAATAAATAACTTATATTTCTATTGTCTTTGTGTTTCATAATTAGTGTCTATAAAATGGTTCACGTTGGACACTTTGGAGTTCAAATTATATCCACCTGATTGATGTTTGCATATTCTAGTGCTTATATTCATTCAGTTTTACCTTTTAATAAATATCATGGTACATTAATTTCATTATCAACATGTATCTACAGAGTATGCATGCAGATGGAGGGTGGATATAGTTAAAAGTATACTTGTGAGCTGGCATGAAGCCTGATATTAAGACATTTCTAAACTGCAGGGGTCCTGAGGTCCATGCCCAACACTTCAAAAAGAGGGCAAAAGTACCTTTGATTACCAGTCTACATTATAGAAGATCTGGAGAGTAAATGTGCTGTGTCTGCTGTCTCACTGGGGAAACGCCAAAAAGAAGACTGTGATGCATATAGGACTGTCTGCCACTAGAGAGCCCAAGTCTGTGCAAGAGGTTGAGGATAAGAGGTGAAAACGAGGGATGTGTGTGGAGGGAACTCAGTGGTTAAGAGGGGAGCTTGTGAGTTCAACTCTCAGCACCTGTATCAGAGTTCTCCGGCTCCAGAAGATCTGACCCTTCTGGCCTCTAAGGGAACCTGCATGTATGTGTACATAACTCCCTTCCCCCACTCTGCTCCCAACACACACACACACATACACACACACACACACACACACACACACGTTTTTAAAGAGTTAACGTTGCCGGGTGGTGGTGGCGCACACCTTTAATCCCAGCACTTGGGAGGCAGAGGCAGGTGGATTTCTGAGTTAGAGGCCAGCCTGGTCTACAGAGTGAGTTCCAGGACAGCCAGGGCTACACAGAGAAACCCTGTCTCAAAAAAACCAAAATAAAAAAAAAAAAAAAAAAAAAAAAAGTTAAAGTGGAGAGAGCTCCATGCTATGGGGTCCTGCTGATTCTCTTTTTCAGAACATACGAAGTCTCTCATGTACAAGGTTTAGATACATAAGTTCCTGGCCTGTCTTATAATCGGTATTGTTTTATATATGCTTGTTTTTCTATTTTATTCTTGTGACACAGGGTCTCACAATGTAAGCCTTGGCTTTGCATTCATTGTTTAGACTAGGCTGGCCTCAATTTCAGAAGAGCTACACCTGCCCTCTGCCTCTCAAGTGCTGGAGTTTTCTACTAAACCACCCACAAAGTTACACAGTGCTAAAAATAAATCTTAAAAAGAGAATATAAATTATTGCTTTAATTCCTAAAAGTTTGGCCTTTTAAATCAAATGCAGTATCATGAGGTGCTGCTAACATTTCTGATGCAAGTTTGTGTCCGAGCACTAACTGGGGAAAAAAGAGTCGCCCTCGGCATTCACAAGAGCTTTAGTTTTGTCCTATTGTCATGGGAGATTGTATTTCATGTGTGTTTTGCTTCTCACCTTATAATCACATCAGCAGTGTATAGACACTGCTTAATCCTATGTCAGTCAGCTACTGCTGGAGGGTGAGAATTTATTGTCTCTATTCTAAAGTTACATTTGGTGGCGGCGGTGGTGGTGGAGGTGTGCATATAGAGGCTGTAAGTCACCATTGTGCCCCCTTCTCCATTGCTCACTGTTTGCCAGGGCATGCCATTTTGTCAACGTAGTGTTTTAAAAGTAGGTTTCTTGCCAAGACCTTGCTCTGGACATATTGTCTTTAGTGGGTAAACATTCTCTCTGGAGTCAGAGCTCTTCAAGATTCCCAGATGCGTCTGATTTATGCTTCCATATTGTATAAACATAGCCTTCAAGACTTATCAAAAGCAAAATTTCTGGAAATGGTAAATGCACTCAGTTTTTCCATTGAAAGCACATACCAAGAGAGCATTGAGAATTCAGATATTTAAAGGGATCGCATGTCCCAACCACTATAGTATGTTTGTTAGCCAAACTGTGGCCCCATGAAAAGACAAAAACATACTAACAAGCAACAAAAGACTTACTGTAGGTCACAGAAATGCCCTCGATGTATCAGTGTTTGGGACAACCACCACAAACTTGGTTTCAAGTACTTTTATTTGCTCTCAGATGCTCAATTTGGGCAATCCTAATGGAATATCTTGCTCATCTTTCTCTGTGGTCTTCCTGTGGCTGCATTCAGCTTGAGAATGCTACTGGAATAATAGTCTGTCCTGACTTAGACATCTGATGCTTTCATTTGCATGGTAAGAACAGCTGATGGTTCACTGGGTCTTTTCACTTTCATCTGTTTAGCATGGGATAGCTAGACCTTTTTACACAGTGAGTCAGTGATCCTGGAACTGCCAGGCCACCTTAGAGACTATCAAGGCTAGCTAAGGTGACTGATCAGGGTAGAATGCCCCAAAACCAATAGAGTTTGGTCATTTTAAGTCCAGCAGAGGTGCTGTTCATGTAGCTCAGGTGAGAGAGGCCCTAGGCCTCCGGAAGCACTGGGTTCTGGCAGTGCATTGTACTAGCTGTAGTGCATGCTTGTAATCCCATTCAGAAGGTAGAGGCAGGAGGAATTGAAATTCAAGGCCAGACTGGAGTGATGGCTCAGCAGTTAAGAGCACTGACTCCTCTTCCAGAGGTTCTGGATTCAATTCCCAGCAACCACATGGTGGCTTACAATCATCTGTAACAGGATTCAATGCCCTCATCTGATGTGTCTGAAGACAGTACTCATATACATAAAATAAATACATCTTAAAAAATAGTATTTTAAAAAAGTAAATTCAAGGTTATTGTGGTGCATGCCTTGAATCCCAGCATTTGGGAGGCAGAAGCAGGCAGATTTCTGAGTCCGGAGCCAGCCTGGTCTACAGAGAGAATTCCAGGACAGCCAGGGCTATACAGAGAAGAAACCCTGTGGAGGGAGAGGGAGAGAGGGAGAGGGAGAGGGAGAGGGAGAGGGAGGGAGAGAGGGAGAAGGGAGAGAGATTTTACAGGCATGAGCGAGCCATAGTACAAACTGCCAACCCAAACCAATGCTTCACAAGAAAGAGAAAGCTATTTGTGACATCAGTGATTGCAAGAGTAATGGACAAAGAGTCAGTAGCCACAGAACTTTAATTTCCTTTAGCAGGTATTTGAGAGAAATTAATGGAATATACATGGGGTAATTCTGCCAGCCTGCCTTTCAGGTGGGAGTGTTAGACAACACTGGTTCTTCCTTTAGATTCAAGATTGGAAATGTCAGATTTGGGTGAAGGGGAAGCGGCTAGTATTTCCCAATAGAAGAGACTTGAACTAAAACAATGAAGCCTGATCTCAAGCCGTTCTGCTGGCGCTGTGCCATTTTCTGTGTTGTTTTTGATCTCTCCTTTTCGGGGCTTTGCACATAGATCATACCACTAAGCAATGGCTCTCCACCATTAGCATTCTTTTTCTGTCTTGATCACTACCTAATCTTTTCCCCAGGGTAATATTCTGAACTTCTGTCTTTTCTCTCACTGTTCACAAAGTGAGAGAAAAATAAGGGATACTCCTTATTTTTCTTTTGAAATCTGAGCACATCACCCCGTCATTTGACAAAGTTTCTGAGTCCGACTGTATTGTGCTGGGAGTCATACAAATCACGTCTAGTTTGAATTATGACTCTGCTGGGGAATCTGTTTCAGGATGACCACATATAGCACACGTTCGATTCTCAGTCATCTTGTAGCCCTGAACGACCGACGGCTCCATTTGCCAGACCATTCCAATCCAAACTCCCAGGTAGACGTTTCCGGAAGAGGAAGTAAGGTCAGAAGTAGCATTTCCAGGATGTTCTCTGGAGCCCACTTCTACTCAACCCAGAACAAACGTCTAGAGATATTTGTCCTTAGGTGAGGGCTCCCCACCCCCCCATTAAGATAGCCCTTTCCGGTAGGAGGAAAAAAACATTTTGTTTAATTTCAGGGACTAGGATTTGAAAATAAGACTGTCGGCAAGGAAACAACAAAGCCCGGCGGCCTCGCACGTTGCTATGACAAGCAAATACAAGCCAGCCAATCAACGTGCAGAAAGGCCTTCCAGTCTAGCCAATGGGTTGAACGCGCCCTGCGTGCGTCCACCCAATGGTGCGTGAGCGGCGCGGTATTTGAATCGCGGACCGGGGCCGTGGACGCGGAGCGGCGAGGCTCTGAGCCTCTCAACGGTGTCGCAGACAGGAGTGGCTGTGCCTCGTCCGCACTTGCCAGGGCGGCCCTCATGGCGCTGCTCCGACGCCCGACGGTGAGTGCGCCGGGGCTAAGGTGCCCTGCCCCGCCGGGTGGCCCGGGAAGAGACTGTAGGCGAGGCCCCGGCAGAGCCAGAGCTGTCCAGAGGCCCGGCCTGGGGTCTCATTCCTGTCAACCGCTCAGGACTGCGCTGCTCTGGGGTTGCGGAGGAACCAGGAAGCCGCCCAGTACCATTTCTCTGCTTGTCACATTTTTCAGTTTGCTTTGTGGGAGCTTCCCACTCTTGCCTCCATACTGCCTTCCTGGCCAAGTTCATTAAAGTGTGGGTTTGTCGGCTTAAAGAAAACAAAACAGAAATAACAAAATGAAAACAAAAACCCACCCAACTGTAATAAGAAAAGTACAAAACTTAGATCCCAGGATTGTAGACAGTGGGGCAAAAGGCCACATTCTCGGTTTTTTTTTTTTTTTTTTTTTTTTTTTTTTGAGAATGAAAGTATTACTTTTAGGCTTTAATTGTACTTGGTTCTACGTTTTAGTTGAAAACAGCTGGCCGCCATTGTCCTGGCTAGTTAGTGAAAAGCTGCCAATTCCTCTTCCGCGTGAATTCAAGGGTACTCCTCATTACCAGGCTTTAACTCAGAAGACATTGAACTTTCAAACACATTTTGAATTTAGCAGTGGGGTGGTAGCAATAAAGACTGAACAGCTTAGCTTTGGGGGTCAGAATCCTAAACACTGATGAGCATACAGTCAGGGTTTCTGTCTTGTAGATCTAACTGCCACTAACAAGTAATTTTTGTCTAATTGGTTCTTTCAAGTTATTTAATAGTTAAAGTCTTCTATAGGAACGGGGTACCGTTTTATCTGCTCTATCTTAACAGGTCATCTTCAAAAACAACAACAAAAAGAAAAGAAACAAAAAATCTTTTGGGAGGTTTTTTTTTTTTTAAGGATTAGGGACCTCCTAACTCTCAGGAAGTTAAGTATTTTTCCTCATGAAATATTTGTTATTGTACCACACAGTAAACTTTGGAGTATGAGTAGCAAGTCATATTTCTTAACTGTATTCAAGATAAAGGCAATTAAGATCAAATAACCACTATTGTTTTTCACACAAGTCTGACTCTCCCAATATTTGAGAGGTAAAATTATTTTACCCGTCCTATTGTCACTGAAATCTTAATGTGAGTCTACGCTATAAAAGGCTGTGCCCTTTCTTCTCTTTGCTTGGTATTATAATCCAAGCTAGTGTTAGGTCAGAAACATGGAGTTTTTTTAAACAGCTGGACTAGCATTAACTATTGGTATTAAAGCTCTTTATCATTACAGATATACTGTGTAACTGGAAGTTTATAACAGACTTAACTGACAAGGGTCACTGAACAACAGACACAGGTTACTTATAAGAAGTAATCATTTAGGTGGGAGACTTTGGTCTCTTAAAAAGCTGCCTAAATATGCAAAACAATTTATAAGATCAGTAAACAGATCTTTGTTTTATAGGTAAGGCAGGTGGGTGGTTTGCCTAATTGAGGATGATATTTCAAATAGCATTTTTAGATTTCCTAAAATGTACTTTCTCCCTTAAAAATAATTGAATTTAAAGACAAAACCAAAACCCAACTCCGTAAGTTTGAGGCCAGCCTTGTCTACACAGAGCAAGTTCCAGGACAGCCAGGGCTACAGAGAAACCCTGTCTCAAAAAAACAAAACCAATTAAGCTTCGATTTGAAGTGCATTCTGGGTGTGCAGCGCATTCACGGGGCAGAAGGGTCTGTCAGCGCCCCTGGAATGGAGCTACAGTTTGTGAGCTTCTGTGTGGACACAGGGAAGTGAAACCCGTGCACTGCGGGAGAAGCCAGTGCTCTCCACTGCATCTCCAGTTCACCTTCCCCTTTTTAAATAATTTCAGCATATTCACCTTTACCAGGGTAGTTCTGAATTTGAACATTATATATGTAGATATTTTCCATTTTCTCTGTATTTAATGGCTTTTTTTTTATTTGCTTGTTGTCGGTTGTGGGTTTGTTTTTTTTTTTTTTTGTTTTGTTTTAAGGTGTCCAGTGATTTGAAGAATATTGACGCAGGAGTTAATCCTAAGGCGAAGAGCCATGTGACGATCCGGCGGGCAGTTTTAGAAGAAATCGGAAACAAAGTCAGAACCAGACCCGCTCAAGTGGCTAAGGTAACAAGGGCAAGGTGCTGTGCGCGGAGGGCCACGCCGCCCAGGGGCTGCACTGGGCACCCTTCCCTGCTCACCAGGCATCCTCCCTATAGAAACCTCAGACCACCAAAGTACCAGTTCAGCCCACCAAAGCGACAAATGTCAACAGACAGCCGAAACCTACAGCTTCTGTGAAACCAGTGCAGATGGAGGTGCTGGCTCCAAAGGTAGGCGGCCCCCACTTACCGCATGCATTTAAATCCTTTCATTTTAATTTTATGTGTATAGGTACTTTGCCTGCATATATGTTTAGGAACTGCGTTTGAGTCTGGGGTCCTAAAGGGGGCGGGGGGAGAAGGCATCAGATCTGAAGTTACAGATGGTTGCAAGCTGACACATGGAGACTGGGAACCAACCTGGATCCTCTGCCAGAGCAGCCCCACCTTGCTGAGGCCTCACTTCTACACTAACGGTGGTCTCCATGACCGAGTAGCTCGGCTGGAGTTAGGAGTCCCAAGCTAAGGGACTAGGCTAAGGTGGCTTACCCACTTCCCATAGGTTCAACCATATACATGATCTCATACATAATTACTATGAGATAGATATTTCTGGGTACCAAGATACAGTAATAAGTATCCCCCGTCTCTCTCTGTCTCTCCCTCCCCAACTGCCCCCTCTCTATGTACACTATTTGAAGGTCAAGAGGACAACTTTACAGGATTGTTTTTCTCCTTTCTCCATGCAGGTCCCAGGGTTAGGTGGTGGCAGCAAGTGTCTAGTCCCTGAGCTATCTCACAGGGCCATTCTCCCCCTCACTCCCCCACACACTCTTTCAGGCTGGCCTCGAACTTAGAGCAGTCTCCCTGCCTCAGCCTCCCAAGTGCTGGTATTATAGGAATGTGTCACCATCATGCCTGGCCAATGAGTATTTCATATTTGACAAATAATCTGAAACGGGAGATCCATTCAATACATTTAATGAGATACTGTGCACCCATAAATAGGAATTAATACAGCATTTAAATATGTCAATGTTTAGCACATAAAGTAACAAAATCAGATCATAATACTTATATACTGTGTAAAGTCAGATTTGCTCTTAAATGGCTGCATTTATATAAAATATTAATCATAATTTTATTTTTAAATATTGACTTTCATTTAAAAATTTCAGACTTGCTGGGCAGTGATGGTGCACAACTTTAATCCCAGCACTTGGGAGGCAGAGTCAGGTGGATCACTGAGTTTGATGTTAGCTGGTCTACTGAGTGAGTTCCAGAACAGCCAGGGCTACACAGAGAAACCCTGTCTCAAAACATATTCAGGCTTCTGAGGCAAGGAATATAGCTCAGTTATAGAGGGTTTGCCTAGCATCCATGAAGCTCTCTGTTCAGTGCCCAACACTGCATGAGCCAGTCATGGTGGTGCCGATCTGTAATCCTTCCAGGAGTGTCAAAGTTCAAGGTCATCCTTGGCTACATAAGGAGCTCAAGGCTAGCCCATGTTCTGTCCCCGTCCTCCCCACCCCACTATCACATAAAACTGAATCAAAGGAAGAGGGCATCTGTCTACCCATCAAGATGGGCAGTAGCTCAGCTGTAGAAACTACTTAGCATGTAAGAGGCCCAGGGTTCAATCCTCAACACTGAGAAGTAAGAGTGTTATAAAAGAAGAAATAGAATTCTTTCTTCCTATGACCTTAATGCTCCCCTCTTTCTGGTCTCCTCTTTCCATAGCTGACTGCTTTTTCTCTGTGTCTAACAAAACTGAGACCACAAAACATGGGGCTAAGAGCTCAGTCCATGTAAAGTCACCTAGGGGCTGGGGATGACTCTGGCTCCGAGTATCTATCTGCTGCTCTTACAGGCCTGGTGTTTGGGTCAGGACTCCTTTTAGGTGGCTCACATAACGGCAGCTTCCAGGGATTCAACTGGTGCCCTCTGCAGGCCTCTATAGGCACCTGCACTGATGTGCAGATCCTCCCTCCCCCCCCCACATACATATAACTAAAAAAGCCATCATTAAAGTATGTATTGTACTGTATGTACTAGATGTTGTGACTTTCGAGGCTACCAGGGGTTGAGGTGCAGTTAGTTACTCCAGCTCAGACACTGATTTCAGAATCACAGTAGCACAGGGACCATCAAGTCTTTGGTGTAGGTAGAAGAGCCCCACTCTGCTGGAGTGCCCCTTTCCTGCATAGCACTGACCTTTCCCTGCCCTATATGCAGTCTCTGTTGCCACTGTACAGACAGTCACTGTAACTGTGCACACACCAGTGCATCATAGGAGTTCTAGGAACTTCCCTAGGAAGCTGTCGATCCATAGGTCCATGGAGACAGATATTCCCAGAATCCTAGCAGTGCAAATCTTCTTGCTGCGTGGACAAGGCAGCTGCTTCGCAAATGGCTGAGAATTAATTCGGGCATTCACAATAGTTATACATGGCATTTGGGGAGAAACCAGTGGCTTTTTTTTTTTTTTTTTGTCTTTTTTTTTTTTTTTCCCTGAGTTTCTAGTTAACACTGAATAGTTTGAGGGAAGAAGGGCATTTACTCTGCACTGGGCAAACAAGTAGGGCCCAGGCAGGCCAGGACGTCAGGGGTCGTGGGGACGTTGACTCCATCCGCAGCATCACAGAAGCTGTGGTAGCATATATCCCACACTGAGAGGGGAGGGATGGAGGGTCAGTTCAAGATCACCCTGTTTCAAGAGAAAGAGATTGTGTGTGTGTGTGTGTGTGTGTGTGTGAGAGAGAGAGAGAGAGAGAGAGAGAGAGAGAGAGAGAGAGAGAAGGAGGGAGAGATAGGGTGGGGTAGGGTGGGATGGGGAGGGGGACTAGCTAGCTACAAGTGAAAGAAAAATAAGCGCAGTGCTCTCATTTTTATTTTATTTTATTTTATTTTATTTTATTTTATTTTATTTTATTTTATTTTTTATTTTTTGAGACAGGGTTTCTCTGTGTAGCCCTGGCTGTCCTAGAACTCACTCTGTAGACCAGGCTGGCCTCGAACTCAGAAATCTGCCTGCCTCTGCCTCCCAAGTGCTGGGATCAAAGGCGTGCGCCACCATGCCCGGCTCTTTTTTTTTTTTTTTTTTTTTTTTTTTTTTTTTTTTTTTAATAAAAGGAGTAAAATCTCAAGAAGCAACCATAAAACAGGAAACAGAGTACCCAGAGCTAAGCCTCCTTATTGCTGCCTCTGGGTATCAAGGGCTGTGTTCCTAAAGCTAATCACAGTAAAGGCTAGAGCCGCTGCATGCTCCGAATAACCAAATGCTTGTTCTCTGTGACAAGTTCATCTGTGAGGAGTCAGAACAGTTCTTCCTGGAGCCTCTCCCTGCTGCACTTTTATACCCTAAGTATTGCGAATTGCTGAGCAGGGTGGTCCGGCCAGGACAGCCTGATGCTACACAACAGACGCTGTGCAGAGGAAGAACACTGAACAAGTCAGCCCGGGAGCCACTGTCACAGCCTGGGCCTCACTGCGTGCATCTTCTGACACTGTGCTGTCTAGAGCTCAGCAGTCTTACCCCACCCAGCCCTCCACATCCTCAGCTTCTGATTGGACTTCTCAGTTGTCCCTGACAACCAATAGGCTTCTTCTTTAGTCTAGTGTGAAGGTTTTAATTTGCATACTACTTTTTTTTTTTTTTTTTTTTTTTTTTTAGATGTTTTCTCTGTGTAGCTGTCTAGAATTTTTGCTTGGTAGACCAGGTTGGTGTAGAACTCCAAGATCTACCTGCCTCTCCTCCTGAGTGCACCACCATGCCTGGGTTAAGATTGCTTTTAATAATTCATTTCTTTTTTTTTTTTTAAGATTTATTTATTTATTATATGTGAGTACACTGTAGCTGTCTTCAGACACTCCAGAAGAGGGCATCAGATCTCATTTCAGCTGTGGGTGAGAGCCTCCATGTGGTTGCTGGGGTAGTTGTAGGGCAGAAAGAGACTGGAATTCTTCCCCTTCGCTGGCCACTGCTGCAGTGCTGAGTCAGTGCTGGCTTGGCGCTGGGAGGGCGGAGTCTAGAAGAGCAAGTGGCTTTAGCTCTTGGAGCCAAAGTGCTTTAGTTTCAGGAACTGTCAGTGCTCAGCGAAAGTGGGGAAGCTTTCCAGAGTGGCCTGGCCTTGGCTAGCGGCACAGTGTTCTCCACTGAGACCTCTGTGCCACAGCAGGCCTCTGACGGCTACAGGAGTGAGGTGACACAGCGTCTGTCATCCTCTTATTACACGGTCACCACTAGAATTTTGAGGCAGGCTCCCACTGTGTAGCATAAGCTGGCCTTGAACTTCCTAAGCACCGATCCTCATGGCACACCACCCGGGTCACTCAGTTAACCTCTGCAGCAGACACTGCGCAGCGAGGGAGCACAGTGGGCCCACAGGACCTAGGGAATGTGCAAACAGTAACCCTTCGCCTTCTCCAGGGCATGGCATCTTGTCTGTTTCCCGAGGCTTGTAAATTCCGAGAAAATGGCAGGCAGAGCCAGGCAGTGGTGGCGTACCCCTGTAATCACAGCACTTGGGAGGCAGAGGCATGAGGATTTCTGAGTTTGAGGCTGGCCTGGTCTAAAGAGTGAGTTCCAGGACAGCCAGGGCTACACAGAGAAATCCTGTCTCGAAAAAACAAAATCCAAAAAACAAAACAAAACAAAACAAAAAAAGTAATGGCAGGCAGACCTGTTGGCCTTGGTTGGCCTGTACCTTCGTGGTATATGTCTTTAAGAGGCAGAGCATGTCTGTACAGCCTCTCCCCTCACTCTCCACGCCGCATTTTCTACCATAAGACTGGAAAGTATTAATCTTCAACTTAACTAAAATTACCCTTGTGGTTTTGTTTGACTTTTTTGTTATTTCTGAATCATGGTCTCACTCTAGCCCAGGTTAGCCTAGAACTCTAAACCTCAGGCTGGACTCTAGCTCATAGCTGTCCTTCTACCTCAGCCTCCTCAGTGCTGAGATTGCAGGCCTGAGTCTGCACCCCAGCTTTTAAACCTGCTGGGTTGCAGGAGCTGTGGTCTTGGTTTGTGTTTTATTCCCTTAATATGTATTCTGTATGAGCTAGAAATCCTGTTTGGATTTTGAAACGGGCCACTTATTCACTTTCAAATAATGGTTTATTTATACTTCACTATGAAATATTTAGTTGAGCTGTATACCTTTTTAATTTGTGTGAGTTTTGTAACTAACCACCCTGTCAGTGGAGTACTTAAAATAATACTCTGCCGTTTCCTTGCTGAGTCTTGGCATCCTCCTGCTTGGTTCTCAGATTGGGCTATGCCCTTCTGCTTCCTGCTTGCCAGGGTCTTCATTCAGAAGCAAGCAGTGGAATACAGCACGATTGTAGAGAGGTTGTAGCCAGGAGCTGCCAAGTCCAGTGGTCTCTGGCCTCAGTGCTTGCTCTCATCCATTACTGAGTGCCTACTGTGTGCGAGCTAATATAAGTGTGAACGAAGCTAGCTGACTAAATCCACAGAAGCTTACCAGGAGACAGAAAACAAGCCACATGCCATAGAAACACGGTAGGATGCCAGGAGCAGGCTCTGCAGTGGTGTAGTAACTCGAGTGGTCTACTTCTAGGTACAAGATCCTCCCCCTGCCCCTGAGGACGTCTCCATGAAGGAAGAGAGCCTCTGCCAAGCTTTCTCTGATGCTTTGCTCTGCAAGATTGAGGACATAGATAACGAGGACAGGGAGAACCCTCAGCTCTGCAGTGACTACGTGAAGGACATCTACCAGTATCTCAGGCAGCTGGAGGTGGCTGGGCCTTTATGTTTGGGTTGCACAAGCATTGTGGACTTTAGCTGTGGGGGGGACAGATGCCAACTTGTTACACTTTTGAATTGCACCAACAGGTTTTGCAGTCCATCAATCCACACTTCTTAGATGGAAGAGATATCAATGGACGTATGCGCGCCATCCTGGTGGACTGGCTGGTCCAAGTCCATTCCAAGTTTAGGCTTCTGCAGGAGACTCTGTACATGTGCATTGCCATCATGGACCGGTTCCTACAGGTGAGTGCAGCTGCAGGGCTGGGTGAGGTGCTGGCCGCCCTGTGAGCGCACTGTTGATGCTTCCTAATGGAAAGCTGACCTGGGGCTCCTCTGAAGGAAGAGCCTGGCAGCCGGGCTGGGATCCAGAGACTCTCCGCTGCTATAGTGGGAAGTAGGACAAAGGTGTCAGGCCTCTGATGTCACTGACCACCTCTGAGCATTGCTGTTAGCCCAGGAGCAGAGACTTCGGGACCCACATGCTCAGTGCCCTTTCCTGAAGTGCTTAAGACCAGATTTTTTTTTTTTTAATTTGATTTGATTTGCACATAGATAATGGAAGTATCTTGGGGGTAGACTAATCCTGAGGTCATGCATATATACCTTTTACTGCCAGCCTAAAGGTAGTTTAACACACTAATTTTAGTATGCTTTGACTATAGCTACTCATGTAAGGACAGGTATTGAATTTTTCACGCAGAGGTATCATGTCAACATTCAAAACATTTTGGATTTTGGAGCATTTTGGGTTTAGGAGTTTTGGTTTATGAATGAGCACTCAATGGGTCCTGCATAGCTGCAGTCATTTGTTAGGGAATTTACCATTGCATGGCACAGAAGTCCGCCAAAGTGGCTGGCATCATAGCCCCGCCACACCATTTTCTAGGTCTGATGCTCTTCAGTGTCACCGTCCCCTTATCTTAGAATGAGCTGAATGAGAGAACCTCAGCTCCTCAGGGTGGCAATGAATCGCCATAGAGATGAAAGGGGACCCATGAGCAGGACAGACTGAGAATCTAGGGGACAGGAGGAGGGACGGAGGGAGTGCTGCCTCTGAAATATTTATCACAGTGACTGCACAAGCTGTGAGTGGGTAGAAGAGGCCCCCGCTGCTGGCCGTAGAGCCCCTCAGCTTTGAGCCTGAGACAAACAACTCTAACTCTGCCCTAGCCCTCTGATGCCACAGGAAACAGCCAGGGTGTCATCCACATCAGCACCCTTACTGACAGGACTGATTTGAAAGTCAATGAAATAGGGTTAGGTCAAGTACAATATGGTGAGTTATCACTTATATTAATGGCTATGAGATACTTCCAGATACTTAACCAATAGATTGTATTGTTCTTAGTACATGCACTGAGCATGAAAACGGAGTAATATTTTGTGTAGATTTCCAGTAATGAAAGCAGAAGCAAGAAGAGCCAAGTCCCAGTTAGAGACATCGTGAAACAACCCATGCTTTATTTGCAGACGCTTGGGGCGTGGGTGTAGCATAGCACGCAGGCGGGGGTGAGAAGACAGTGTGGGAGTTGGCTCTCCCTCAGGGCAGCAGCACCAAGCCACTGAGGTTCTCTCTGCTCCCCACCTCATGCTAAGATATGTCCTTTTACTTAGTGCGTGTGCTGCACCTGTGGAGGTGAGAGGACAGCTTTTGAGAGTTGGGTCCCTCCTTCCACTGTGTGATCCCAGAGCTTGAGCTCAGGGCCAAGCCTGTGCTGCTGAGCTGTCTCACCAGCCCGGGTTTAGGAACTTTAAAGCACACACAAACACTGCAGTGCATCCCCAACCCTGGAGCATTGATGATGTGTTTCCTCTTTGTTTTAATGGCTGAGGTAGTTGACGGACTGCTCTTAAGTTCTCACTTTTGCAGTGATCTGTATACAGACTACACTGAGTACAGGTTAAGACCACTGTGGACACTTGGGACCATTACCTAAAGCTCTCGAGTCAGGTCGTCTGTTGTATAAATGACCTTTTCAGGACTTGGGGGAGGACCCAATGACATAGTGTGTTGGAATCCTATCACTGTGCCTAGCATGGTTACTGTGAAGTGACAGTGGTATGCTCTTTGGTGGCTCTTACTGCCAAATTCAGGTCTCCTGTGTCCTGCAAGAACCTGACTGCTTCCCACTGTCCATCCTGAGCCTCAGGTGAGTCTGAGTCGGTGGTGACTGGATGTGTCTGTTTCCCTAGGCTCAGCCGGTCTGCCGGAAGAAGCTGCAGCTGGTTGGGATCACAGCCCTGCTCCTGGCTTCCAAATATGAGGAGATGTTTTCTCCAAATATCGAAGACTTTGTTTACATCACAGACAATGCTTACACCAGCTCCCAGATCCGAGAAATGGAGACTCTGATTTTGAAAGAGTTGAAATTTGAGTTGGGCCGGCCTTTGCCACTTCACTTCTTAAGGCGAGCCTCAAAAGCTGGCGAGGTGAGTGCTACCATCTCTGGGGAAGCTGACTGTGCTCAGTCTCAGCCCAAACTATAAGCCAGTGGTTTTCAACCTGTGAATTGCAACCCCCTTTGGGGTCAAACAACCCTTTCACAGGGGTTGCATATTGGATATCCTGCATATCAGATATTTACAATTCATAACAGTAGTGAAATTATAGTTATGAAGTAGCAAAAATATACTGTTCTGGTTGGGGGTCACCACAACATGAGGAACTATATTTAAGTGTTGCAGCTTTCAGAAGGTTGAGACCCAGGGCTCTAAGAGAAAGCTTCTTTAGACAGGTTTGATAGTTAATTCCCCGGGGTTCTTGAGAAGTGGGAGTTAAGTGGGTCAAGTTCAGAACACTCAGTGTGCTGCGTTCTCCTAGGTGGATGTTGAACAGCACACCTTAGCCAAGTATCTGATGGAGCTGACCCTCGTCGACTATGACATGGTGCATTACCATCCCTCTCAGGTCGCAGCCGCTGCCTCCTGCCTGTCTCAGAAGGTGCTGGGCCAAGGGAAATGGGTGAGTGGGAGAAAGAAGGTGGCGTTGGGAGCCCCTGTGGTATGAACTCAAGGCACGCACTTGTACTGAGCTATCCCCTCAGCCCACACAACTGCTTCTCTACTCTGAATTTGCCGTGTGTATGGCTGGACCCTATCAATCTGTCTGTGAGGCAGGTTCCTGTGTGTGTGTGTGTGTGTGTGTGTGTGTGTAAGAGAGAGAGAGAGAGAAAAGAGAATGTGAGTGTGAGTGTGTGTGTGTGTGTGTGTGTGTGTGTGTAAGGAAGAATTCTCCCACTGCTTTTGTAACTCTGTTGTAGTGGAGATTGAGCTCAGGCCCTCACCATGCTAGGCTTATGCTCTGCCCTAGCTGGATCTCCAGCTGTGTTATTACTTAGATACAGGGTTTCTCTAAGATGTCCTGTTTGGCCTTGACCAGTTGCTGGGATGTGGCCCGGCTCCCTCACAGCTCTTACACGAGAGATGTGGTATGTGCTCTCCGGAAGGGAAGGAAGCATTCTTTGGCGCTTCTTCTGTTTGTGTTTTAGAATTTAAAGCAGCAGTATTACACAGGCTACATGGAGAGTGAAGTGCTGGAAGTCATGCAGCACATGGCCAAGAACGTTGTGAAAGTCAATGACAACCTCACCAAGTTCATCGTAAGTGCTGGGTCCCGATCCAGGGAAAGCCTTAGAGCCTGGGCTGTGTGTGCGAGTGCTGTTCTAGTGAGCACGGCTGTCGGAGCAGAGTCTCTGAGCAATGGGATGTGCTCACTGGTTTACCTGGCGAGCTAAGGTCAGTGTGTGGTCAGCCAGTCATGGTTTCCCACACTAGCATCAGCGTCTTACACAGGGCACACTCACCAGTTTGTGTGTCACACACCCTGCCATCCTAATTGGGCACCCAGCAAGCCATCAAGGCTGGTTCCCATGGGTCTGGGAAGAGAGCCCCCTCTAGTGGCCTCAAATTCAGCAGCTCTTAGCCTTTTGAAAGGTTCCTAGTGAATAAACATGGAGAGGACCTGTGGGGGGCAGGATGGAATGTGTTATGCCTGTGGGGCACAACTATTGGAATACCCCTAAGGGTCCAGTGACAAAAGACAAAGCACTTGTGTTCCCACTGCATGATCTGCCTGCTGACTGGTAGTTTGGGTGTCACTGTGAACTGTGGAGGGCACAGTAGCTGGGATTTGGAAATCCCTGGGATCTGCACACTTTGTCATTTTTAAAAAACATATGCTATAGGTGTTTTGCCTATCGTGTAGAGGCCAGAAGTGTCTGATCCCATAGGACTGAAGTTATAGGTGGCTGTAGGCCACTGGATGTAGGTGCTGAGAATCAAACCCAAGTCTTCTGGAAAAGCTGCCTACTAGGGCTCTCCATCTTCCCAGCCCCTTATTTCTGGTTTGTGCTGCCCTCCCCAGTAGCACTTACCAATGACAGAGCCCTCACCGCTCTGAGAGCGCCTGTTTCTCAGACCTTGAAACTCTATTTCCCCTACTGGCAATGTGAGCCGCAAGGTTGGAGGACAGTCTGGTACAGGGTGTTGTGAGGGAGAGACCCAGGATTGTGTGTCATCAGACTATCTGAGATGGTGGTCACAGCCCTTATACTGTGGGGTAGCCTAGGTATGCTGGGAGGGCCTGGGGCGTACTTAACCACAGCTGGCTTCCGCAGGCTGTCAAGAACAAGTATGCCAGCAGCAGACTCCTGAAGATCAGCACGATCCCTCAGCTGAACTCCAAAACCATCAAAGACCTGGCCTCCCCACTGATGGGCAGGCCCTAGACAGCCGGGCTTCCATCCTGCGCTTCTCAGAGTTTGTATATATCCTATTCTAGTTTACATCACAAAATCTCTTAATTTTCTAATTGTGTATTGATGAAAAATAAAGCTAATGATTTTCTTATAGTATTCCGTGTATATTTGTATACTCTATACTGAAGAAATGTAGAATGACCTACCATAACTATACTCTGTATTGAAAAAAAAATAAAGCTATTGATTTACTTAAGGTATTCTGTGTGTATTTGTATAGTCTACACTGAATAGCTGTAGAGTGATGTACCCACTCTTTGGATGGATAGAAGTGGCCAGCTTTATATCCAGGTGAATCTTAGGTAGTGGTCCATGCATTCCTTTTAGTCTTTAACTTTGTAAGGTCATAGGTGAGTGTCAGCATTCAAGACCAAGCCAATAGAAATATCTGCTTTTACCAAAGCTTAACCCAAGATAGTCCCAGGCTAAACTTAGAGTGGACACCTGTATCCACAATCATCTGCTTGTTGTCTGTAAATGGAGACCCCCCCCCAAAAAAAAAAAAAAAAAAAAACACTTAGTACTCTCTTTTTCTTTAGGATCTGCTAACAAGAGGACACTCAATGTTGGTGAGTAAATTCTTGCATGTGAATGTCTCAAAGGATATTGGGGCCATGCCTCCTGACAAAGATTTTTTGAGTATGTGAGGTTCTAATTCTGCTTGACAAGGCAGCTGAATTCAGAGGAATCTTGGAGTATGAGAGTTCTCCAAGTAGAGTCAGGGCTGGCTCTCTTTCATTCTCCATGTGCACATCCAGCTTGTCAAAAGGAGCAGTTAGTACTATCTAGTCTGTTCCAGGGAAAGTCTGGAACCGAGTAGTGCCCACTGTTCAGTCTCCTGCATCTCCTGTTCATTCCTTTAGTCTTCCTTAGGGCCATACTGCCTGTTCTCATGACCTGCTCTACAGCAGTTGAGCGATTTGACACCTAATGTGCTCCCCTGATGACTGGGAACCAGAAAGGGTTTCCTATATTGATAACACCTGCCAGCCTCAGGAACCGTGGGACTGTTGCAACCTCTTAAGCTTCACCCAGCAAGGAACCGGCATATATCTCAGCCTATGCCGCTCTCCGCTCCCAGTTTCGGATACTCTATGCCTTGTTGGTTTATTAAGTAGTTACATACTTGGATAGGGACCACCTTCTTATCCTCCAGTGTATACCTAGGCCAGGCCTATGTATGGAAAATATTGGGTGTTCCTTTCTTAAGGTCCATGCATTGGATAGCTCCCCAGTAGTTAAGGACACACTCAGGGGGAGGCTTAGCTGATGACCACCCATCTATAAGACAAAATTACATGTTGGAACATTTTCTAGAACATGTTTCACTCTCTAGAGCATCCTCAGAACACTTTTTCAACCCAGATATAGGTACCTGCATCCTCTCTTTCCTCCTCAGTGACTGTGGAAGGAGGTGGAGCCTGTTTGTAATATTCTAGATGATTCTTCAAAACCCTCTGACGTTAATGAATTCTTGATCCTATCCTGCCCATCCGTGTAGGATCCACCATTCAGAAAACCTGGAGTAAACATTCCCTTGAGCCCTTTTCTCTAACTTGTCATCTGTGAGCACTCGCGATTAGCACTCGCATTACTCAGTACAATCTAATAATACGGAATGCCCTTTATCCTTAGCCTGATCCGTCCCTTCCCCCACTTCAGCATTCGAGCTAGACTTGTCCTCTGCTCTGCTCAGCCCGTGAATTTCCTGGCCTTTGTTCTGTAGAGAACAACCCAGCCTCACCTGGAAGTCGTGGAAGCATCCGGAGCCAACCACCTGCTGAGATCCGGAGCCAGCAAGATCCCAAGACTCCACCTCATGCCTGGGGGAAGGGAATCTTCTAGACTATATATTGGGTTATATTTATTAAAGTTTGGGTCTTGAAAGGCAATGTTTCCTTGACCCAACTCTTTTGCACCGCTTTCCCCATCCATCCCATAAGTTTCTCTTGCAGAGCCAGTCCTCAGTAGCTGCAGATAGCTATGAAACTCAACACTGTTCATCTCAAGACAACTGGAAAGTAGAAACAAAAGCAGTCAGCCAAGGGTAAAGAAGAGAGAGACTTGGGGATGATGGGCAGGAAGAGCTGGCTTTAAGACCCAGCAGAGCCCTCATCTCCAGCCTCTCTCTTAGTCATGTGAGTTCTTTGTCTCTGGCTGTTACCCACACCTGGAAAATTGATACTGAGATGGATAGATCTCTCTCATTTTCTCATGGATTGACTGGGGATGGAAGCCAGGCAGGCCTTCATGAGTGCTTATGCAACAGCCCCTTGACCAGTGCAGACCACACTAAGTCCTGAGAACTGCAGGCTCCACGTCTCCTGCAAGGCCAGGGGCGCCTAAGCTGGAGAAGTACGTGTGAAGGGGCATTTTCAGGGTCAGAAGTCATCTGCTCATGGACTGGCTAAAGGAGGCCTTATTCCCACCACCCAGCCCTTCCCTTGCCTTCACATAACAGCGATGACGATTTGAGACAGAGTATTCATAACTCTCTTGAGAGTCCCAGGGGAGAACAAGGACAAACTTCCAGTAACCCATGCAGGTTCCAGACAAACAGCTAGAGTCCTTCATGGGTGCCAGTGTGGAGAGACAGGACTTACCCTCCTAGCCACCTCCATTTGAATTTCAGGCACTTCCTATCCCACTCACAGCAAGCTTGGTATCACCTCTTTCCTGCATCTGAAAACTTAAGATTACTGAATGGCTCTAGGAAACAAAGTCGAGCAAGGTCTTCGAGTCTTCACTTCCTCCAGACAACCAAACTCCAGTTGCTTACTCTTTCTTGGCCATTCATGGCTCAAGAGCCAGGTGTCAGGCTAGGGAACCATCAAGGAGAGGCGTGGCCCCAGGTGTATTGAGTGTAGAGTCTGCTCCTCCTCCTTCCTCCCTAGGAAGATGGTCAGGTCCTTAGGATTGGGTTTGCCTTTTCTCTTGGCTTAGAAGTGGCAGCCTAAGTCTCTGCCTTGGTTCTCAGGGGAGAAATCTTGTAGCTGTAAAGCCTCAAAGCACCCCAACCTCCTACTCCCAGTGGAGGTGGGGGCTAACTAGGGTGTCCTCTCAGTTGGGAGAGACCCTCGGAGTGCCGGTTGGGTCACAGCTACTTCCCAGGCCTTCTTCAAGAGATTTTCAATCAGGCCGATGATCTTGAGTAGATATCCTCTCAAATTCTGGACAAGAGATTCGCGAGAAATGTAACACAGTTGCTGGTGGCTCTCTACAGTTTGCTGAGCCTATTTCCTGGCCCGGACAGAAGAAAGGAATGGTAGGAAGGCAAAACCAAGCAGCAGATAAAGGGGGATGCAAAAGCTTTTCCCCAGTGTAGTAGTCTCACCTGATCGCTCATCACTGTGTAGAAACAGCTGGCACACAAGGGTGACGCCTGCCATCACAGGGACTCTCATGATGGGTGAGACTAGAATGAGCAGCCAAGTTGGGGTGACCACCGAATGCAAACATGCAAGCGGCTTTTGACAGACGTGCTGTTGTGGTACAACTGGGATGGCTTTTCCGGGTGTGCCGACTTAAACACTTCCATCATGTCTGACATCCTCTATTGCTGAGGATGGAACACCAGGCCTAGAATGTTCAGCAAGAGTGCTCTACCACTGGACTACATCCCACTCCCTCTAAGATGCATCCCCTCCCCCACAGGGGCATGCTATGTTCCAGTCACTGATGTAAAACAAAGAAAACTTAGAAACCTAGTCTCTCTTTTTATGAATGAGCTCTTGCCTGCTAGTATGTACGGGTGCCATGTATGTGCCTGGAGCCCTTGAAGGTTGGGAGAGGGTATTGGAGCCCCTGGGATTGGAGTTAGAGTCGTGAGTTGCCCTGAAGGTGAGGGAACCACGTGTTCTCTGGAGGGGCAGTCAGTGCTCTTAACTGCTGAACTTCACAGTGTCTTCCAGTGACCACTTCCTAACAACTTAATGTGAGAAGACAGTAACTGTTCTGAGGAAAAGGCTCAACCCCATTAAATGGTCTAATTTTTTTCAGAATTCACCAGCGCTCTGAGTTTCACAGTAACCTTTCGCTCTGCGTGGTTGCTTGGATGAAAACGGCCTCCATAGGCTCTCAGAGAGTGACATTGTTTGGGAGAATTAGGAAGGAAACCTGTTAAAGTAGGTTTGGCCTCATCAGAGGAAGTGTATCACTGGGGGTGGGAGTGGGGGTGGGGTGCTTTGAGGTCTCAGAGGCTCAAGCCAGGCCCAGCAGCTCACTCTCTCTTCCTGCTGGTCTAGAGGTGCAGATGGAGAACTCTTGCCTCCTTCTCCAGCACCGTGTCTGCTTGAATGCCACCATGCCTCTCATCATGATGACAATGGACTAAACCTCTGAACCAGTAAGCCAGACTCAGTTAAATGCTGTGGTCAGGGTGTGTCTTCACAGCAGTAGAAACTCGAAGACACTCAGCACTGCCTCAACTGAGCATATGGTGAAAGCTGCCTTCTATCTGACAGCAGATCCCACAGTCTGGTCTCCTGTGATCTGCTGTGTTGAAAATGGCAAGAACAAGAGGAAGACCTGCTTCCTTCCAGTGATGGCTGGCTTCTCCCCTTTCTGGAGAAGGTCAGGGCTGCCTGATGAAGATTCCTATAAGTCTCAAACAGTTTTTTTGTTGTTTTTTGTGGCATTAAACTTCTTTATGGTTTGAAATCCTATTACAGTTTTATAAATAGTCTTGATGAGTTAGCGGAAGCGGGTTCCCATGGCAGCCTTGGGCCAGCTTCCTTCAGAATGAACAGTAAGGAAGTGCAGCCGAGGAACGGAGTTTTGCTAGCACCGAGCGTGTGCGACGTCTCAAGGATGCTTGAGCAGAGCTTCTCTCCAAGAGATGACAGACTGTGTGTGCACATGCATTCATATTCACGTGGGATCCAGAGGCTAGCCCTGGCTGTCAGGAGAAGGTAGCCTGTGTACACGCATGCATGTGCATGTGGAGACTGAGGACAACCTTTGATATCATGGGAGGACAGTCTTTTGTGAGCATATTCCAAAGATGGCTTATAATGTTTATAATGTCCTTATGTATTCATCAGGGTTCTCGAGAGGAACAGAACTGATTGTGCATATCTCTCTCTCTCTCTCTCTCTCTCTCTCTCTCTCTCTGTGTGTGTGTGTGTGTGTGTGTGTATTTGTATGTAATTTACTGGAGCGGCTTACAGGCTGTGATACAGCTAGTCCAACAATGGCTGCTGTCAAACAACACAAAGTCCAAGAATCCAGTAGTTCAGTCCACAAGTATCCTCCTTCTCCCGCGTCCTTTATAGAGACTGCCAACAGAAGGTGTGGCCCAGATTAAAGATAGGCCTTCCTACTTCAAATTATTTAATTACAAACAAAACAAATAAATTTCACAGGTGTACCAAGCCACTTCGGTTTTAGCTAATTCCAGATGTCAAACTGACCACCAGGAATAGCCAACACACTTTGCTACATTTTTTTTTTCTTAAACATTAAGTGTCATGACTTGGGCTGGAGAGATGGCTCAGTAGTTAAGAGCACTGACTGCTTTTCCAGAGGTCCTGAATTTAATCCCCAGCAACCACATAGCAGCTCACAACCATCTGTAATGGGATCCGATGCCCTCTTCTGGTACATCTGAAGAGATTGACAGTGTACTTATACATAAAATAGATAAATAATTCTTTTAAATGCCCTGACTCAGGAGCGTCTATGGTGCCATCAAGGACTTCTAAGACTCTTATGCTGAATAATCAGCACGCAAAAGCTGAAGTGTTACACGTGAATAATATATATAAGTAGTAAAAATCAAAATCATGCTATAATAAAAACCCTGACATTCCAAAATTAGAGGATTAGTCATCTTGACCACAGTATGAAGGAGCAGTTGCTCAAAGGTGGTGGCCTTGGTTGACTCTAGTTGGTGGACTGACCATTTGATGCCAATGTTACCCATGCAGATGAGTTTTCCTGCACAGGGCTGGAAAAGAACAAGTCACCACTCAGCACACTCTCTAGTACAAAGGGGGTACCTTATGAACTTATTCTGAAGCATTGCTTGGGTTCCTTTGGGTGGTTGGTTGGTTGGTTTGTTTGCTTGTAGACAGAATCTCATGGGGCCCATGCTAGCTATGCTGCTCAGGATGGATTTGGACTGACCCTCTGACTCATAGTTCCCAAGTGCTGGAATTACAGGCACTCGTCACCCTGTTGAGTTTATGTAGTTGCATGTCCTTTTAATAATTTAAAATCATCATCATCATTATTATTATTGTAAGTGATGTATGTTTTGCCTACATGTATAGTGGTATATCATATGTAAGCCCGGTGCCTGTGGAGGCTGGAAGAGGGTAGCAGATACCTTGAATCTGGACTCACAGGTGGCTGTGAGCTACCATGTGGGTTCTCAGAATGGAAGCAGGGTCTTCTGAATGTGCCTTTAGATGCTGAGCCATCTCTCCAGCCTCCCTCTTTAATTATTTGATTCTTCTGTTATATTTCAAGAACAGACAACAAGGACAGAAACTTCTTAAAGCATAAACTGATATTAGCTTTTCCTGCGCACAAGCTGTGCATCCCAGATATTTGTGACAGTTACAGAAAGTGGAGAGACAATAATGGGTATGACCATGCCATCTGTTTTTTAGGGAAAGAAAATTAGAACCCACAGAATGAAAGAACAAGGCATCGCACTGACTCATTACATTTATTTAGGAGGTTAGGGAGGGCAGCAGAGGGGTCACAGGAGAATTACCTATAGGGAGAGGGGAAGGGGGTCTGAGGGGCTGTGCAGGAATGCAGTGACTGTCTCTCTAGGCACAGAGGAGAGGGCGCGTCTGCAAGTACCTGGTGCGAGTCCTGTAATAAAACCTACCTTCATGAATGGGTACAGTGGAATACTACCTGCTGCATTCATACGTGTTTCTAGATTTTTCTATATACAGTATATGATCACTTTTTATAAATGTACAGCTTGGGGCGGGGGCAGAGATCTTTCTTATTATAAGCACAGCATTAAACATAAAACCAACATGGGCCAGCCACATTACAAGCAAAGTCCAAGAGAAAGCAAGACCATCAACTCAGCACCCAACTTCTTCCCCACCAGCAGTCTTAGTGGCCCTGGCTCCCACGGGCTCGGACGGATGGCCTGCTCTTGGCATTGACAGGTGAGTGCCTGTTCACACCAAGTCTGGCCTCCGGAGCGTGGATCCTCCCTGAGGGAGGGTTAGCAGAGAGGAATGTATCAGGTAAGGAGGCGAGGAATGAGTGAAACGTGCTCTTCAGACTAAAGGCACTTGTCATAGAGTCACCGCCTGCTGTTCCCTGGGCCTGGTGAGTGAGCTGGAGGCTGTGGATAGACACCAAGCAGCCCCCGCCACTGTCACCAGATTTAAATACAATAAATAAATCTTAGTGGGAGGTTGTTTTTGTGCTCCTGGGAACCAGACTACCTTTTAGGATCATTTATGGAGTGACACTCCTTGTTCCTAACCCAAGCGCTTCTGTGTCTTCCATGGGGAAGGTGCCAGAATAGCTTCAGGCCTTGGAGTAGCAGTTGCTCATAGCAGTTGCTCTGACTGTGAGTCAGAAGGGGAGTCCCCAAAAAGTCCCCTCCCCAGTCCACGCCTGGAGCTCCTCTGCCTGCGCGTTGGTTTCTGGCGCCTCAGATCTTGGTGACATAGTTGTTAGGAAACAGGCCCTGCTTGCCTCGCAGTCTACCTGTCCACCAGCCAGAAGGATCTGTGGAGGCAAAAGTACAGGTGAGAAGAGCCACATGCTTGTTCTCGGGTGACTTGGTTCCATTCATAGTTTCTTCCTTCTGTGTTTTCTCTTGTTAGGAAAAGGTTTCTTGTACAGAATGACCTGCCCCAGGGCTGAAGACAGGGCTCTGTTGGTAAAGAGCATGGCTTAACCTGCGTGAAGCCTTGGGTTCCATCCCTAACTGCGTAAGCCACTATGGTGGTACATGCTTGTAATCCTAGCACTCAGGAAGTTCAAGGAGGAAGATCAAAAGGTTAAGGCCATTCTCAGCTACATAGCAGGCTTGAGGCTAGCCTGGGCTACATAAGACCCTATCTAAAAAAAGAAAAAAAAAGAAGCCAGGTGGTAGTGGTACATGCCTTTAATACTAGAACTCAGGAGGCAGAGGCAAGTAGATCTTTGACTTTAAGACCAGCCTGGTCTACAGAGTGAGTTCAAGGACAGCCAGAGGTACACAGAAGAAAAAAAGAAAAAAAAAAAAAAAGAATCAAACACCAGCCCTGTCTTGAAGATAACAATACAAAAATAAAAAGAAAGAAAGAAAAGGTGACTTCTTAAAATAGACATGGAAATGCACCAACAGTCAGAATCCTTTAGGTAGGAAGTCTGCAGAGCAGATGTGAGAACACCTGTAGCTGGGAGCCCTGTTGGACCCACCCTCGCCAGGCCCGCCCAGCACAGGGCAACCTGCCCAGCGGCAGTGTGGTGCAGGAAGACTGAGGCCCTACTGTCCTGTCTCCTTCAGCTGCTCTCATAATTCCCTACCCGAGCAGTCTCTTCTGGGGAGAAGTGGTTCTGCCTCAACGCTGGGTGGGCACTCCCTCCCACCTGCAGTGCAGTCCTGTCTTGGCCCAGCAGGTACTTATTTCCCCAGCGTGTCTCACCAGGGTGACAAACTGAGAAAGATCTAATCGTTAAGCTTTTGGTTACTCATATTGTGTGAAAACTTGACCTGAGCTGATGTGGACTTGTCTGGGAAATTTCCTCCAACTGTGTGTGAAAGGTCAATGAACCACATTATAGATATGTATGTGTGTGTGTTTATATGACACCCATGACATGATTACATAATGTCTGTGACGTCATGAATACACACTTGCATACAACTTCCATGCCCTCCCTTAAAAGGACATTTAAGAAAAATGATTTAGCTGTGTCTGATGGGACAGGACTGTAAACACAATTACTTGGGAAGCTGAGGCAGGAGGATCACAAGTCTGATCTTGTGCCTGGGCTATAGAGTGAACACCTAGTGAGACTTCCTACTAAAATAAGAAGTCCAAAGACGGAGAGCACAGCCCAGTGTAGAGTGCTTGCCTCGGTGGCACAAGGTTCGATGTTCAATCCCCGGCATTGTAAAAGGTTTGGATCAAATAGCTTGAGGTCTACCTTACCTCTGTCTACACCAGTGGCTCTCAACCTTCCTAATGTTGTGACCCCTTTAATACAGTTCCTTATGTTGTGATGACCCCCAACTATAAAAGTTATTACACTGCTACTCCATAACTGTAACTTTGCTACTGCTATGTGAATCATAATATAAATATCTGATATGTGAGCCCTGTGAAAGGGTCATCTGACCCCCAAAGGGGTCATGTGGGGGTCTGAATAGGTATGGCCCCCATACATCCATTTGTTTGCATGCTTGGCCCATACGGAGTGTCACTATTGGGAGGCGTGGCCTTGTTGGAGTAGGTGTGGTCTTGCTGGAGGAAGTGTGTCACTGTGGGTGTAGACTTTGAGGTCTCCTAAGCTCAGCCTATGCCCAGTGTGGCATATGGTCTTCTGCTGCCTGCGTATTAAGATGTAGAACTCTTGACTCCTCCAGGACCATGTCTGCCCAGACGCTGCCATGTTTCCCATGAGGACAATGAACTAAACCTCTGAAACAGTAAACCAGGCCCAGTTAAATGTTTTCCTTTTTAAGAGTTGCTGTGCTCATGGTGTCTTCACAGCAATGAAATCCTAAGACACAGGTCAAGACCCACAGGTTGAGAACCACTGGTCTGCGCACTTCTGATCAGTGAGCCCACGAGCCCTCTGCATGCCCCCTGGGAGGCTGTGCAGGCAGCCACGCGCTCACCTTCTTTAATAATATCAATGATATCATTGGCATTGAAGCTGAGTTCGTCTGTGTCCTGAGCGTCGTAGGCGTACAAAGCCTTGCACTGTGGCACCTGAGGCTTGGGCTTGGGTTGAGGCTTTGGTCTGCCCCCTGCTGGGGGAGGCCGGCTGGTCGTTTGTCTCCGGACCCTGTGGAGAGAGGGGAACCACATGAGATAGATAGGGACACCATGAAGAAGTAGCTGCACTTTCTAGTGGCTGCAGCAAGGGCGACAAATCTGGTTCAAACACCTTTACCCGCTGGGCCATCTTTCCAGCCTTTATGCTATGCTGCCTCAGTTCACTATTGAGTGTCTCTAAGGTGAATAATTACAACTTGGTCTTAAGTGTGAGAGAGCTCTTTGTTGTATATCATTGGCATCATGTAGCCCAGGCTACCCTCAAACTCACTATGTAGACAAGGATGACCCTGAACTTCTGATCCTCCTGTTTCCATATCCCGAAGACTGATTACACGCACCATCATAGCCTCATGGCCTCGATGTATGCTAGGCAAGCATTCCAGTAATGGAGCTAACATCCCCAGCCCTGTGAGTGCGCGCTTTAAACATCACCTGAAACAGTCACTTAATATATTTATAAAAAGCATTTTTCGTTTTTTTTTTTTTTTTTTTTTTTGAGACAGGGTTTCCCTGTATAGCCCTGGCTGTCCTGGCACTCACTCTGTAGACCAGGCTGGCCTCGAACTCAGAAATCCGCCTGCCTCTGCCTCCCAAGTGCTGGGATTACAGGCGTGCGCCACCACCGCCTGGCTAAAAGCATTTTTCAAAAAGGACAGAGAAAGTTAGAAAACATTTTCCCCCACTTTGCTTAAGGCTAGCCCAAAGCAAAGTCTACAAAGGGAATTCAGATTATGCCCTCTTCTAAAAGGATCTTGAGGTTGGTGGAACAGTAAGATGACTCCATGGGGAAAAGGCACTTGCTGTCAAGCCTGACACCCTGAGCCTGATTCCCACACCCCACATGGTGGAAGGGGAGAAGTGACTCCCAAAAACTGTCCTTTGACCTCCATGTGCAGAGTGGCACGGACATACCTACACAGGTCACTAATAAATAAAGAAATCTTTTTTTTTTGGGGGGGGGAGGTTTCGAGACAGGATTTCTCTGTGTAACCCTGGCTGTCCTGGAACTCAGAAATCTGCCTGTCTCTAGGACACTAATAAATAAATGCCATTAAAAATAGAAGGGTGTGAGGTAAGTCCCTACATGGGAAGGGCAGGCTCTTAGGTCTAGCCGTGCTTACTGACATCTACAAGAGCAGAGAGGAGAGGGATAGCCTATCTCCACCTTTACTTAAGCACTCATCATTCCATTTTGAGCTTAGTTCGCCAAAAGCCACAGAGCCCCTTACTTGCTGAGATCCCGTGACAACAGACAGATGTGTACTAGGTGTGATGAACTGGCTGTATCAGGCGGGAGGCGGATGGGGTGGGTACCGGATGCTGGGCTGGGGCCAGGCCCCTGAAACGTGTCTCTGTCCCAAGCCCTTTGGAAAGCAGTATCCCAGGCCATCATGTGAAACACTTTTGCTGATGACAGACTAACTCATGGATTATTACAATGACATCATTTCCTACCCAGCATCCACTAGACATCTCCCGGTTCCCTTCTGCTCAGGGTGCATTTGGTCAAGGGTGCATGCTGGTACCTTGCTGCATGAGTCCTGACTGAAGTAAGGAGCCCCGCTCACCAGACGAGGCAGCACACAAGGCTGGGAGCCTTCAGTATGCCTGCACAAAGCCATGCTGGAGGCTCAGAGCCAAGGCTGCTGAGTCAGCACAATCAGTGGCGTGCGGGAGTGCAAAGAAGTGAAAGATAAGACAACCATGCCTCGAGACACTCAAGGGACACTCTAGAAAGGGGCTCACAATGGAGCGCAACGAGATGACAGGAGATCAGTAGATAGAGAGCTAGAGGTACGGTATGGCTCAGTAGATGACCACTTGCCTAGCATGCATAAAATCTGGGGTTCAAGCCCCAGCACTGCATAAACCAGGCGGGGCATGTCCATAATCCAAAATAAAGCACTGGGGAGGTAGAGGCAGGAAGATCAGAAGTTCAAGGTCATCTTTGGCTACATAGTATGAGGATAGGCCAGTCTGGGCTACATGAGACATCGTCTCAAATAGCCAAGTTCAAATCAATCAATCAATCAATCAATCAATCAATCAACCAATCAATCAATCAATCAAAATCATACACAGTTGGGTCTATGTCCGTGTAGTAAAGATAAACTCAAAGTTGAGAGTGAGGCCAGCAAGATGACTCAGTGGGTGAAGGTACTTTGCTACCAGGCCTGATGACATGGTGGAAAAGAGAGAACGGATTCCCTAAAGGTGTCTCTAGCTGCCACACATGTGCTGTGGTCCCTCCGTGCACTACACAGATAGGCAAGTGTAACTAAAAAGGAAGTGAAATTATGAAAATGATCCCATTTATAACATGAATATAGTATTTAATAATAACATGAGTGTTTATAAATAAAATGTTTATAACTGGCCAACATAGATACATAGACTGTTAGTGAGTTGTGTGTGTGTGTATATGTGTGTGTGTGTGTGTGTGTGTGTGTGTGTGTGTCCCTGGCTGCCCTGAAACTTGTTCTGTAGACAAAGCTAGCCTCAATCTGCTTGCCTCCGGAGGGCTGGGATTAAAGGTATGCACCATCACTGCCTTATTTTATGAGGAGGGGAGAATTCTAAAATTAGATTATGGCCATAGTGCACAACTTTGTCAATACACTAAAATCGTAGAACTGGACATTTCAAGTGGGTTGATTCTATGCTATGTAGATTATATCTCCATAAAGCTTCTCTTGAATCAGTTGGCAGGGCAAGCCTCTGTGGGTTGCACGACACATAGCTGAGCCCAGGAATGGCCTGGGCCATGTATGCTGGGAGATGCCAAAAGTGTCCCAAGAAGCAGGGGACTGCTCAAACACCTGCCTCCATGTGGCCACTGCACAGTCTTTTTGCTATTGCTCACTATGCTTTTGAGACAGGGTCTGCTCTTGAACTCAGTGTGCAGCTGAGGCACAAGGAATCTCTGCAGGCGAAGAGCCGACTGTCGCTTGGGTTTGGCAGTCTAGGGACCTGGAAGTAGCACAGAGCACAGCCAGTCACAACACAACTGCCATTACCCAGGCTAGGCTAGAAAGAGCCCCTCAAACCTCCGGAACCCAGCCAATCTTTGTTGTGTCACTAGGTGGCAATCCTGTGTAATAAATATGGAGAACTAATGGCTTTCAGCACACTGCCAGAAATTGATTAATGAGGCCGTTTAGGTACTGCTTCCGGCCAGGGTGACTGCCAACTTTGCATAAGGAAGGGCCTCTGAGCAGAGGCAGCTGATGGCTCAGACTTTCAGAGACTGTGTCAACTACTTGTGAAACATTCATTAAAAACCAAATCTTACCAACTTAAATTCAATTAGCAAAGGAAATAAGCAAGCTTCCTTCTCCCCCCTCCCCCTCCCCCCCTTTCTGGGTAGCCAAGCTGGTGGCCCAACACCTGGCCATGGTGAGTATATTTACTATGTATCCTAGTTTGCTCCCTATTGCTCACTGGGAGAATGGAGACTGCACTGAGGATGTGAGTTTAATAATAAAGTTGCAATCCTTGCTGATATGTCAATAGTCCAAGTTACTTTATCTGTGGACCTGCCCATATCCGTGCAGGCACATATGTTAGTATGTAGCTTTAAAACTGCACACTATCAAACAAATCTAATATCTGATTACATATAATTTTCTTAATGAAAAATTTTTACATTGTGTGTGTTGAGGGAGATTATATGCCAAGGCATTTGTGAGGGTCAGAGGGCAGTTTGCTGGGAGTGGTTTTCTTATTCCGTCAAGGGGGTCCTGGGGACTGAAGCCAGGTCAACAGGCTTTGCAGCAAGCACATTTACCTGCTGAGGCATTTACTTGCTGCCTTTATGTAATTAAAACAAATTCTTAATGTTATATGTATGGGTGTTTTGTCTGCACATGTATCTGTGTACCATGTGTGTGCCTGATGCCTCTGAAGGCCAGAAGAAGGCATGGATCCTTTGGAAATGGAATTTTGTGAGCTGCTAGGTGGGTGCTGGGAATAGAACGCAGATCTTCAGGGAGGGCTCTTAGCTGGTAAGCCATCTCGTGGAATTTGTGTACAGTGAAACTTAGCTTTCCTGTTATGATTTGATGAACCAGTTTAGTTCCAGCAAATTGCATATCGTGTGCCCAGTGTTTAAAATCTCTTTTTTGGAGCAGGGCATTACACTCAAGCAAAACCACACCATAACCCAGAATGCTATTCATTCTTCCTGAGGAACCATGCACAGCACATCCGGGCTGTGTGTTGAGAATTTGCCCCTCAAGGTGAATCCTACATTATTGGCTAGAAAAGACCACAGTGCAGGCTGAGACCAATGCCCCTTGACAGGAGCTCACAGAGGGTTGGCTGGCAATCCTCCCAAGATACGAAAACCTAACTGGCATCAAACCTCTCCAAATTAAAGACTAGTCGATGCCCCTGCCCCGGTCTACAGTATGTGGATGTGACGTCGATCGGATATGAAGCTGGTCCATGTATGCAGCACATGGAGCACAGGGCAAGAAGGGATTTGGAACTTTAAGTTGTCCTGATTGAGCACAGTGTCCAGTGACAGCTGCAACATCCCTGTACTCCTGTACCCTGCCTCTGCTCTGCTCTGCACCGTGAACGGCACAGCTAGTCCTCATGGGTGCTGGGGAGCATTTCCCCTGCCTAGCTCCTTAGGAACAAATGCGGGAGATTTCCCAGCTAAGTATACAGTTATGTGGTAGAGAACTTGCTTAGAATGTATGAGATTCTAGGCTTGATTCCCAGACCCTCAAAAAACAGCTCCTCCAACTCAAGTCACACTGTGCTTTGTTGTATATTTAGTCCATCGTCTTTACGAAAACCCTGAAAGGTAGACATTTTATCGATTAAATATCTTTTTTTGTTTGGTTTGTTTTTATTTTTCCAGACACGGTTTCTCTGTGTGGCTGTCCTGAACTCGGTTTGTAGACCAGGCTGGCCTTGAACTCACAGAGATCTGCCTGCCTCTGCCTCCCAAGTGCTGGAATTAAAAGTGTGTGTCGTCATTCCTGGTTTATCCATTTATTTTTTTATTTTTTTTATTTTTTTCTTTTCTTTTTTTTTTCCTTTCTTTCTTTCTTTCTTTTTTTCTTTTTTTTTTTTTTTTTTTTTTTTTTTGGTTTTTCGAGACAGGGTTTCTCTGTGTAGCCCTGGCTGTCCTGGAACTCATTCTGTAGATCAGGCTAGCCTCGAACTCAGAAATCCGCTTGCCTCTGCCTCCCAAGTGCTGGGATTACAGGCGTGCGCCACCACGCCCCGGCTGTTTTATCCATCTTTAAAAGTTTAATTAACCAATTAACTTGCTGATGTGTGCGTAATGCTTACTGGGGCTTTTATGTGAAGGTCAGAGGACACCTTTGGGGAGGGAGGGTCTGTTCTTTCTTTCCATGAGGGTCCTTAGAGATCAAGCACAGGTTCTAAGGCTTGATAACAAATGCCCTTCCCTGCTGAGTCATCTTGCCAGCTCTCGGCTGTTGGCATCTTATTCTCCCCATTATACATATGAAGACACCAAAGCACACAAGCCAAGTGACAGGCATGAGCTGTCCAACTAGCATGGTGCAGGAGATATTTGATGAATAAAAGCAAAAGGAAAAGGAACTGCCGGACGAACCGGACGCACGCCCAGTCCTTCCAACTTTGATACGCCGTGTGTTCTGTGAACTTTCTAAGCAGTTCGCACCACTGCCAAGGCTGGTGTGCCAGGGAGTAAGCTTTTGAACATCACTGCTTTTTGTTCTGCAGATGTGAAATTTGGGTCTTGAATTTCTAAGAAGGAAAAGAATGGAGTCTCATTGTATTGGCTTTTAAAATCGTGTTCTGCTCCAAAGGCTGAAACCATAGACATTACTGGAAATAAGGGAGCCAGTGCCAGGAATTCCTGAGACCTGGAGTCGGCCTGGGCCAGGCTCCAGCTGCTCCTGTAGACTGTGGGTTGAGAATATTGCTATTGGACATTTGCTGGAAATTTTAAGCCTTTTGAAAACATGACTCCATTAGGAGAGTCCTTCCTGACTGGAGACACCCAGGCAGCACTCAAAGCTTCCTAACTCTCCCGCCTTTGCTGCGTGGCCGCAAGTCTTGTCGCCCACTACCTGCTCCCATCTTTCTGTTTCCCTACTTCTAGTTAGCTTATCCTCTGGAGCACTTTGAGAGCTCCTACAACCATCCCTCTCATGACACAGAGCTCAGGATTAAAGATGGCAACAGGCAGGCTAGAGAGATGGCTCAGCGGTTGAGAGCACTGGCTACTGTACCAGAGGTCCTGAGTTCAATTCCCAGCACCCACATGGTGGCTCACAACTGTCTGTGATGGGATCCTGTGCCCTCCTCTGGTGTGTTCAAGGAGAATGACAGTGTACTCACATACATATAATAAATAAATGATTAAAAAAAGAATTTCTAAAAATGGCAACAGACATTTGTGGTCTTGGCTTCAATTCTTTCACAGAGGACTATAGGTAAATCACATCGCAGTGCCCAGAGGGAAAGCTATTCAGCACACCTGATGGCCAGATCAAGAGTTGCTACGAATCTGGGGAGAGTCTCACTATGAAGGCCTAGAACTCACTTTGTAGACCAGACTGGCCTCCATCTCACAGAGACTATCTGCCTCTGCCTTCTGAGCACTGGGATTAAAGGTGTGCACTACCATGATGACTGGAAAAAAAAATCAGGGCAGAGCTTTACCCTGAGTGCATCATGAAGAGGCTGAAAGCCCAGAACTCCCTCTGTATAGTTTGGTGTCGTTTGGAGAAGGAAGATGTGCTGAGGACAAGGGTGGCAATCATGTGAAGGAATGCCGAGAAAACAAGGCTGAGGCAGCTTGGGGGGCTGAGGATGGAACTCAGAGCTAAAGCACTTGCTCAGCACGGGTAAGGCCTGGAGCTCCACACCCAACATTATGGAAAAAAGAAAAAAGAAAAGGAGGAAGAGAGGGAGGGGAGGAGACAGACAGACAGACAAATAGACTGTTGGGATGATAATGAATTTAGTGAACTTCCTGCTCTTTCCAAAACCAACTAAGTAGAAAGCTTACACATTCTAAACTAAGCTGACACATTCCCTAGCAAACCTGAGGCGCTAATGAAACCATTTGATCTTAGCCATGGTCCGAGGTCCAACAGAAATAACGGCTGTGTGAAACATGTCTGTCAGGAAGAACACCACCAAGGGGTGGCCGAGAGGAAGGCAGGATAAAGCCAGGATGTGGAGGGTGGGGGGGGGCAGCGGTGGTTTGGTTCTTGGGTGGTAAAGTCCAGGGGAGTCTTTGGCACTTTGACCTCAGTAGGAACCCTCATGTTTATGGAGACATTTGGGGCTCTCTTTGAGACTCAATATGGTTTGTCTTTTGGCAAAGAGAAACTGTTAAATTTAGGTGACCACGAGGCCCCTAAAATGCCCCAGCCAAGTTCTCTGCCACGTTAAAAACTGAATTATCAAACCCGTGTTGTAGAAAATAAATGCTAGCTTCCCACACCCTTAACCCCTTGTTTTCTTTTTTAGAAAGAGATTTATTTTTATTTTATGTAAATGTGGTTTTTTTTTGTATGTGCACTTGTGTGCAGCACCCCAATAAGACAAAAGAGGGCATCTAATCTCTGTAGAACGAGAGTGAAGTGGGTTCTGAGCCACCACGTGGGTGCTGGGAACGGAACTCAGGTCCTCTGTAAGAATAGCCAGTGTTTTTAACCATTTAACCATCTCTCCAGGTCCTTCTTCTCCACCTCCTTGTGTTTTTTCTTTCTTTCTTTAGACACATGGTCTCAGTCTTTAGCTGAAGTTAGCCTGGAACTCGAACCTAAAGTAATCCTTCTGCCTCAGCCTCCTAAATGTTGGGATTAGAGGCGGAGCCACCATGCTCAGCTAAATTCCTATTTTTTTCAAGGACTGTCTCCAAAGCAGGGCTGAGTGTCTAAGGAGGGGACTGGCGGGAAATCTTGTAGCCTCTGGACTTAGAGTGCTAATGTCAGAGTCATTGCATGTAGGCCAGTCATACGGCCTACAGGACAGCTCTCCCTCCCAGCTTCTCCAGGACAGCAGCGTGTGTCCTTGGCATCACGAAATGAAGGCAGGGAAGGGGGCGGTAGGGCTTAAGTGGGGCTGGAAGGGAGCAGCCTTGGTGAAGACCCAAGGCCCAGCGTTTCTACATCGCCTATTTTGGCTGACAGATGCTCCCACCTGGCCCATGTGCAAGTCTGCGACGTGCAAAGCAGGCTGACAGGATGGTGTTGCTTGCCAAAACCAAAGCAAAAGAAAGTCAGCAGACAGAGCAAGGAGACTTGGAGTAGTGACTGCTTATAATTCCCCTGCCTCCTTGGGAACAGAATACAGGGCCCAAGAATAATCTGTGACTGTTTCAGGGATGTTCATGGCTGTGTAGAGCATCCGGCCTTGATGGTACCTCCCCCCACCTTTCCGTGAGCCTTGTCATCAGATATTACTTGTCCTTTAGACTTCTGAAGGACACCATGTGGCCCTTCCTTGGATGACTGCCATCAGTACCATCTGGGAACTTGGTAGAGATGTAACCAGGAAGACAGTTCCGCTGGCACTTGGCTGGCTACATGAGGACTTGAGTTCAGATAACCAGAACCCACATCAAAAGCTAGATGTGGCAGCGAGTGCCTGCAGTCCCAGAGCTGGGGGTGGGGAGAGCAGGATTGCTAGGACCCACTAACCAGGTTGGTTAGCCAATTAGTGAGCTCTAGGCTCAGTGAGAGACCATGTCTCAAATAGTAAGATGGTTGCCAGGTGGTGGTGGTGCACACCTTTAATCCCAGCATTTGGGAGGCAGAGACAGGCGGATTTCTGAGTTCGAGGCCAGCCTGGTCTACAGAGTGAGTTCTAGGACAGCCAGGGCTACACAAAGAAACCCTGTCTCGAAAAACCAAAATAAAATAAAATAAATAGTAAGGTGGTAAGAAAGTGACATCTAAAATCCATACGTCTCTCTCTCTCTCTCTCTCTCTCTCTCTCTCTCTCTCTCTCTCACACACACACACACACACACACACACACACGTATTTCCATATTCAAATTTTAGGGGGGGAGGGATGGTGGTTCAGCAAGCCCTCCAGGCAATTCTGGATTTGAGAACCATAGCAAGTAACTCAACTGGCCATGGCAACTAGCGGGGGACAGCTATGTACATCCGAGAAGGAGGCATCCATCTGCTAATGACCACCTGTGTGATAAAGAGTAAAGTACCTCCTGTGCAGCCCAAGGAGAGGATGAGTAAGGCTTGACAGGGGAAAGACACTCTGAGAGAGAACACTAAGTCCGTGTGGTCTTCAGGAAAAAGTGGTTGAGGCAAAAGAAACAGGACAACAGGGCATGGAGGTGCCCAGGAGTGCCATCGAGGTGCCCAGGAAAAGCACAGAAAAGCCCTGTTCTTTCTCCCAGCATAGGTCTATTCTGTATACTCTTCTCCTGGTTCTTCTTAAAATTTCTCCACTGTTCATGAGACAACAGAGAGAAGGAAAACTGGAAATGGGCATGAGACTTGGGAGGGGTGGGGGAAGAGAGTGGCGTGAAGCAGGCCCTCGGCTGGCTCCAGCACACAGAGCTACTAGCTCCATCACTTGGAGAGAGAGTCGGGAAGACACCTTAGAGTCACTAGGTGAGGCCAGTGGGATGGCTCAGTGGGTAATGGTGATTGCTGCCAAATCTGACTCCTGGAACCCATGTGGCAGAAGGGTGACTTCAGAAAGCTGTCCTCTGACCTCCGCATGTGCACCATTGTGTGATATTCTACCCTTCTCAATATATGCAAATGCACACAAAGCAAATAAATAAATAAATAAATAAATAAATGTCACTAGCTCAAGCATAATCTTGTCATTTTCATTGTCATCACTATCATCACCATCACTACCTTTATCATGGCCATCATCATCATCATCATCACCACGATGTTCAAGCAACTTCTGACTGGGTTGTTTTCTACATACAAGTACCATGCTAAGCATATAAAGTATATTATATCTTCTCCCCACATGCTTGTGAGCATGATGGTATCACATCAGTCGAAGAATTGTCTCAATCAAATGCGCCTGTGGTCATCTCGGTGAGAAATAGTCTTGATTAATCATTGATGTGGAGGAGCCTGGGCCACTTTGGGTGGCGCCATCCCTAGGCAGAGCCTAGGCCTGTGTTGTATAAGACAGCTAGCTGAGTGCGCCAGGGAGCCAACGAATAAGCATGAATCCTCCATGGTCCCTGCTCTGGGCTCCTGTCTTGATCCTAAGCCTCAGTGATGGATTGTGACCTGGACTGTAAGCCAAACAAACCCTGTCCTCCCCAAGTTGCTGTGGTCAGGGTATCTTATCTCAGCAACAGAAAGCAAACTAAAATGTAAGGTAATAGAGATTAAGTTAGAGCTCTCCCTCAGGCTTGACTTGTGCACCTGACAATCGTGCTTTGCATGACTGAACACCCTGAGCTTGAATTCTAAGGGACTCCTTAGCACTTAGAGACATTGATTTTTGTGTGGTTAGGATAGATTTCTTTCCCTGAGCCCTCCTAGCAGAGTTTCCTCACTGATCATGCACCTGACCTCAGTCCTTTTCCTGTGACCACAAAGGCCAGGTCTACTGCCCTTTTCTAACTGGGAGTCCTTTGAACAGCCCCCCAGAGTCCCAGAGTCGCCCCTTTTCAGGCTGAAAAGCCTGGCTCTTTCTTTACTAGAAAGGCAAGGGCTCTGGTGAAGCTTTCGAGACCGATAAGCTTAAACACTCACACCACATAGGACAGGAAGATAGGATGCTTTTAAAATACTTTTGGAAATGTATTTATCTGTGTGCAAGCATGCGTATGAAGCTGAGTGGCAAAGAAGGCTCTTGGAGGGGAAAAGCTGCGAAGAAGGCTCCGAGACCAGACCAGCTGCCTGGAAGGGGTTTAGACCCGAGCCACCCGGAAAGGACACTCAGCCGGTTGAGCTGTGTGCAGGCTGTGCCCTGTGCTCCGGGTTTCCCAGCTTTTGTGAGCTGTCAGTCACGCTGGGCGGACCTGGGCGGTGCAGCTGTCTTTGAGTCATTTCTGCTCCTATTACCTTTCCCCCATATTCCTGTTAAGTAACCCTGAAGTAAAGTTCACTGGTTCACTAAGTTAGACTTGGGTAGTATCTGTACTTCAATTTGTCGGGGGTCCTTATCTGGGGTGAGTAGACGTGTGTCTCCTCAGGAAAAGTTTCGTTGTACAACAATTGGTAAGCTTCCCCCTGTGGGTGCTGGAAACAGAACCCAGGTCCTGCAAAGGCATTATGTGTTCTTAAATGCTGAGCCATTTCTTCCCAGACCCTGGAACCCTATTCTAAATGTTGCTAAAACGATGACTTGTTACATTTATGCAGCTGCAGGCACAGAAACAAATAATAAAGCAACCAACCATCATCCTGCAACTAGGCAGGAGGAAAACTTATAAGATTACGGAGTAGCAGATTCGCAGTAGGAAAACATAAAGATTACGGAGTAGCAGCTTCCTGTGGCTGCTGGCGAGCAGGTGGCTGGAGAGAGCGGATGAAAGGCTCAGTGCTACTTTTAACTTGGCTCCCCAGCCATGGATCCTAGATTGCAGCACTTGGGTAGGAAATTGAACTAGAGGATTCAGCACTGACTCTCATAGCATTGCTGCACAACATGGGAAATCTTACCCAGCGGCACCCTGGTCCGGGACCTTGAGGAAATCCAGGCTCTCTGGCGTCTGAGACAATCGGTCGGAGCCTGTGGACTGCTGCCTTGGCAGGGGTGGGCGGGCCATAGAGGTGTACAGGCTTTTCTGATTGGACCTCTGGTTTCCAAGGGCATGGGTAGGAGGCACGAACTGGTTTCTTAAGACTCCATTTTGATGACATCCTAGAGAGGAAAGAGAAGAAAAAAGGTCAATTTCTCTATGCTTATTCCATTAACTAGCAGAGGGCTAGAGTTGGCTCCTTTGGTCCCCAGTTTCCTCATCTGAAAGTATTACTACCAGTAATATATTGTAAGAAAGTGAATACACGGTTTTCCTCCCAAATTACTGAGGTATAACTGTTGAATCAGATTATACTTGGGGACGACAACATGATAGCAGCAACGTCACCTGCCCAGGAAGTGCGTCCGACAAGTCTGTGGAATGTGGCAATAGGCTTGATGGATATCTGGATTTCAAAGCCACAGTCAGAGCAAGCTGAGCTTGCAGCTGGTGGGAAAGCAGGTTTCAGGTCTGTGAGGCCCTGACTCTGGAGGGCAGTGGGCAGTGGGTTAACAGTTGGCCATTCATTTCGAGGAGTCAGTGTAAGGAATGGCTTAGGACCCCCAAAACCAAGTTAGCACAAAGGAGATTTATTTGCCCCAGAGGGACAGAGGACAGGGAATAAGAGGCAAAGACAGGAGATAGAGGAGAGAGAAGAAAAGAAAGGTAACAAGGGAAAGAAGGTAGGGGAATGGGACAAAGGCCTGCCTCTGGATAGAGAGGAGACAGATGTGACACATAGGAAAATGTACCTTCTTATAAAGGTACACGAACAAGCCCATTATGATGAGGTGTTTAATTTTAATTGGGCACGTTAGTTACGTGAGCCAAAGTGGGCTTCTGATTGCTGGACTTCAGTACTTAGAAGGCTGGACCTCGGTGGTAGTCAGCCTCAGGAGGAGGAAGCGGCCGACTAAAGGAACAGACCTCGGAGGCCAGCTTTAGGGATGCAGTCTTGCAGTTTTTAGCAAGGCAGAGGAAATAGGGGAGAAGGGAAAGGTCTGCTATAGTCACGTTTGCAAGCTGTAGCCACACTTGCGAGCTGACTAGAGTCCCTTTAGTCTCAGGTGCCCTCCGCTGAAGACTGCTGTGTGAAGGGGGAAGCCTCCACACAGGAGAGGGAAGTGCAGCCGGCCAGCCAGCCAGCCAGCTCAGCTGGACAACGGAAGGTCTGCACACCAGAGACTTCTAGATAAGATCTCCAGAGGTGCATTAGCCTGAGAGTGGATAGATGGATGGCGGGGTGGACTCTTGAAAATAGGGGAACATCACTGCCCCCTGCCACGTATGACACAGCTCTGTCTCTTTTCCTGCTGACACGTCAGGCAGTGTGGAAGAGAAAGATCTTCCTTGAGGCCCGCTTCATTGTGCACACCAGAAAACTGCAGAATTCTCCAGTAGCATGGAGTGGCCAAGGGCTTAGGGGCTCAGTTCTAGCTCTGATAGCGACCCTGTAAACTTTCAGGTCAGTGTCTCACAAGAACGAGGAGACCAGCCCAGCATTTGCCTGCTCTCTTCTAGCTCTGCTGTGTATACATTTCTCTGTTGTCTGAACACCCTTCTAAAGGTACAAATGAAGTGAGCGTTCCCTTCACGGGCAACAGTGGAGCAAGTTTCTGTTCTGACCGGCAGTGTTCTAGGGCAGAGCATTAGGAGGACGGCTTCCCATCCAGCCGGCGGGCGCGCTTGCTGTTTCCTCCCACAGGCTCCAGGCAGGACGGAAACCAGACGCTAGGGACAAATGAGACTCTCTCCTCATCTGACCCAGTGAATAAGAATTTGAAGGGCTCCCCACAGCATCTGGGAGTGGGGAGGCCGCTGCGGCCCCACTTGCTGCCAAGAGTGTTTAGGAAAGAAAAGACGCTTGTTACAGTGGGGTGCTCCCTAGGGCACAGAAGAGCAGGGGAGTGTCCACATGTCACCAGAGACTCATTTGTCCACACTGAGTTCCGAGACTGAGAATAAGCACTCAGCAGACGTTATTTTTATGCCTGTTGAAATTAATAACGAAAAAAAAATTTGGCTTGTATTTTCTGTGCTTTCCAAATTTCATTGCTCGCCGAATTCATTTTTTATTATATTTTATAAAAGTATGGTTTGTGATGAGCTGGGAAACTTTAAAATCCCAAGGAATCAAGGCTGAAGGGATAGGTTAGTTGCCTCGCAAGCCTGAGGATGTGAGTTCAGTTCCCACTGCCCACAGTAAAAGCCAGAGGTGGAGATGGAGACGGGAAGTCCCTGGGGCTGGTGGGCACTCAGTCTAGCTTAACCGGCAGACCTCAGGTCCGAGTAAGAGACTCTATTAAAAGACATGGTGCAGGTGGCTTCAGTGGTGCACTCCTCTAATGCCAGCACTTGGGAGGCAGAGACAGATGGATTTCTGTGAGTTTGAGGCCAGCCTGGCCTACATATGAGTTCCAGGACAGCCAAGAATATTTATTTAGAGAGATCCTGCCTCAAATACAAAACAAAACAACCAAGGTGTACGGTCCTCAAGAATCAGCACTTGAGGTTATGCTCTGGTCTCCTCACGGATGTGCACAACATGGATATGTAGCTCTTTCTTCATTTTCATGTGCACACATGCCACCAACAAGCACATGGACACACACACACACACACACACACACACACACACACTCACAACCCTCCCCCAACACCTGCTCCCAATAAATAAACACACCTGAGAAATTTAAAGTTGTGGGTAATTCCTCATCTGACTGAGGAGGAAAGTGTCATTTAGAGGTGGGGCTAGTTGAAGGTCAGGTGCACTGTGGGCTGATTTGGCTAGAGGACCCTCTGGCCAGAGCTGAGATCAGGGGGCGGCCAGATGGTCCTGGCAAGAGGCCAGCACTGTACAATAACACTAAGTGCGAACCCTGCTTCTCTCGGGTCCCTCTGAGCTTGGATGCTCCTCGAAGAGGAAAGAAGAAATGGAGGAAACAAATCCTGGTTAAGGGAGAAGAGCTCAGTTCCCACTGTATGAACTGTAGCTCAGGAGTGATCCACTCGGAGAGACAGTCTCGCTAGTACCGAAGGCTCACTGATTAGGTCAGACAGCAAACCACGGGGCATTTTCTTGCCTCTGCCTCCCCAGCACTGGGCTTGCAAGTGCACTCTACAGGGCCCAGCTTTTCTGTGGGTGCTGGAGATTGAACCCAAAACACTAGAACATCTCTCTAGTTCTCCAAACACCTTTCGTAAGTTATGGGTCGAGACTCAGTGTTCTCTCTGCGTGGCACGTGCTTGGCTTACCTGGGGGAGCAGGGGCAGCTCTCATCGGGTAATTGTTCTTAGTTCCACCTGAATACCCTCTGCTTGTGATGGTGTTTCTTCTGGTAGGACCTGAAAGAAGCAACCAGGGATTGAACTCATGTCATCATGCTTGGTGGCAAGCACCTTTACTCTCTGAGCCATCTCAGGTTCTTGTCTTTTTTTTTTTTTTTTTTTTTTGGTTTTTTGAGACAGGGTTTCTCTGTGTAGTCCTGGCTGTCCTGGAACTCACTCTGTAGACCAGGTTGGCCTCGAACTCAGAAATCCGCCTGCCTCTGCCTCCCGAGTGCTGGGATTACAGGCGTGCGCCACCACGCCCAGCTCAGGTTCTTGTCTTTATACCAGCCCAAACAAATGATGTTTTAAACCCAGCTAGGGCATGAATGCCAGGTACACCATGCACAAGAATAATACATCCATTAGCAGCCCCAGTGAGTTGGTTTGCACTACCCTATCTCTTGAGAACTCCACTACAGCTGACAGCGGAAACATAGACTCCTGTCCTCAGATCTGTTCAGAAGAGACAGGTACAAGGTACCAGCAGAAGCAGAGACTGGAACACTTACGGGAGTTCTTGGGCAGCCCGGGTCCAATGCTGACCTGCAGCACTTTGTTGCTGGGCTTGAGGATGGCCAGGTCCCCGAAGCCTTGGTGGAACTGCACTTGCCGGGAGCCCCCTGCACTCCAGGGGCCCCAGTTCTCCTTCTTCAACTTCAGTTCAAGGCTGCGACAAGCACAGTGATTGAAATTATGAGCCAGAAGGAGCTTGTGAGGAGCTGATGGTGCTCACGCGCTAACTGCTGCAGGGAAGGTGACAACCATAGGATGGGATGAAACCGAAGCCACCTAGCCTTCACGCGGGACGGTCCGCATCAGCATGGAACAGCAGCTAGGTGACTGCCATGCCGGAAGCACAGGCATCTGTGAGGACCCTGTGGTGAGCAGGTTTCCTCAGCCATATCTCAGGCTCACTCTCCAGATGGTTAGAGGTGCCCGCCTGAGGAACGGGAGGAAGGAACAACTTCTCTGAAGTTGTACGATTGTTTTTGTTTTTTGTTTTCTATATGGAGGACGGAGATGTCAGACATGAGATGGTGGAAGATTCCTTACTATACACTTTGGCTACTGTTCAGTCATATGCTGCTATTCTATTACCATCACTCTCCCAGACAGGGGAAAACAGACAAACAAATAAACACCCCATCAAAACCCAAATGGGGTTGGAGAGTATGATGGTTAGTTTCAATGATCAACTTGATCCAATCTAGAACCACCTAAGGGAGAGTCTCAATAAGATGCTGCCTAGGTCAGGTTGTCTTGTGGGTAAGTGGGGGACTTGTTTTGTTTACTAATGACAATTGATGTGGGATGACCCAGGCCATTGTGGGCAGTACCATTCCCTATTCAGGCAATCCTGGGCTATAGATGTATAGAGAATCTAAGCACAAGTAGGCATACAGATGTTAATTTCTCTCTGTTCTTGACTGTGAGTGAGAAAAGATGTGATCACCTGCTTCAAGTTTCTACTTTGATTTTCCTGCTATGGAGGACTGTCTCCTTCCTGCTACAGGGGACTGTCTCCTGAGTTCTGAGCCAAAAGAAATCCTGTCTGTACACCTCCGTGATGCACCATATATGCTGTTCTTTTAACTTAAATAATGACGATTCTAAGTCGCTGTCTATTGTCAGGTTCCTTCATCCTGGCATTACAGTCTTACGATTACCTAATGTTTATGAGTAAGAAGAGGCGGGCCCTATTTCTACTCTCTAGATAGGGAAATTTAAGAGAAGCTGAATAACTCTCAGCAAAGGTGAGATCCAACGCTCAACAAGGTGTAGTGTCTCGTCCATTGGAACACTTCACCAAGACACGTGACGGTGAGCCAAGACATGAGACATTGCCGCCCATATCCCAAGTCCCGAGTCCCACCAGCCATCTGGGGAGTCGGGACCCTATTCCAGTCACTTTTCCCTCTTCTGGCCTGACTCTACCCTCACTCTGCTGTGCCTGCTTTCCCTTGTCTTACTTGAGTGATCTTTGTGTAAAGGATTAAAAAAAATCCCTTGATTTGATTATTTCGTAGAAACACAAATGTGACTCTAGCATGACCCTAGCCCATGGCCACCCAGGCTGTCTTCAGTGGGCCCCACTGTTCCTGGAGACACTGAGGTACCGAGGGTGGGGCTTGCTGAAGCCATGGAACCAGTCAGACCACACACCCCACCCTGAAGGTCTCCCCACCTCCATATCCCAACTCACGTGTTGCTGAATTTCAGAGGTAGTTGCTTCTGGGTTTTCTCCTCGTATCGCTTTGCCAAGAGGCTCAAGAACTCCGTCTTAAAGACGGACTCGAGCAAACTGTCATACTCCTGCTCATGGAGAATGAAGATGTCGTCCTGCATGGTACTGAGAGAGGTCGGACACAGTTAGCACGAGCCATGCTGCTGCTCGCCCCTTGCTCTGTCACTATCACTTGGAGGCAGGAGAAGGGAATGCGTGCTAAGCACACGTCACTGTGCAGCTGTGCACTGTACACACCGAACGCTGCTGTGAACACCGCTGAGCTATATGAGGCCCTTCAGTATAACTTACTCGTTCAAAAACATCCTGTACCAGAACACTAAGCTCTTTCTCCTGCCTTCTTTCCCTTGTTCCTGTCTTCTCCCCCTCTTTCTCTTCCCTCTCTCTCCTAATATGTAAAACAGGACCAGGAGGTGGCTCAGCAGGTAAAGGCTCCGGCTGACCATCATGGCCGGAGTGTGAGTTTGATTCTGGGGATACACACAGTGGGGACACACAGAGGACCGGTTCCTGCAAGCTGTCCTCTGCCGTCCAGAGGCATGCTGTGGAACGTGCACACTGCTCTCCTCCCCGTAAATACAGTGTAATCATGAAAAGAAGGTAACAGTATCACTCAAAACAGAACACAGACTAAGAACTACATAAGAAAATTGATAAAGTCTGTTTTCCAAGAGAAGTTGGAGAGATGGATTGGTGGTTAAGAGGACATGAGTTCAATTTCCAGTACTCAGGTTGGGCAGCTCACAACTGCCTGTAAATACAGTTCTTCTGGCCCCTGAGGATACCTGTACATGTGCAACACACACACACACACACACACACACACACACACACACACACACACAATTCCTTATAAATTTTATATTTAAGGAATATAAAATATATTCCTTAAAATATATTTTAAGACCTAAAGAGATGGTCCAGAGGTTATGAGCACTGGCCTCTCTCCTGGATGACCCTGGTTGGATTCCTAGCACCCAGATGGTTGCTCACAATTGTCTGTAATGTCAATCTTAGGGGATCTGATGCCCCCTTCTGACCACTGTAGGTATTACACATGTGCAGTGGTGCAGAGACACACATGCAGTCAAATACTCATGCATATAAAATAAAAACAAAGGGAAAAATAAAAATACATTTAAAAATTTACTTCTGCTTTTAAAACTTTAATCTATTTCTTTGGGGGATTATAATTACAATGAACCTTATGATGACCTGTTATCCCAGCACTTGGGAGGCAGAGGCAGGCAGATTTCTGAGTTCGAGGCCAGCCTGGTCTACAGAGTGAGTTCCAGGACAGCCAGGACCACACAGAGAAACCCTGTCTTGAAAAAACCAACCAAACAAACAAACAAAAAAACAAAAACAAGAAAACAACAACAACAACAACAACAACAACAACAAAAATTCCTTATAAAAAAGGAATTTGATGGCTAACCACTATGGTAAGTAAAACACTTCCATGTGGTTTCAAAATTAAGAACAAATAGTCTATATTTTAAAAATATATTTTAAGACCTAAAGAGATGGTCCAGAGGTTATGAGCACTGGCCTCTCTCTCGGATGACCCTGGTTGGATTCCTAGCACCCAGATGGTTGCTCACAATTGTCTGTAATGTCAATCTTAGGGGATCTGATGCCCCCTTCTGACCACTGTAGGTATTACACATGTGCAGTGGTGCAGACACACATGCAGTCAAACACTCATGCATATAAAATAAAAACAAAGGGAAAAATAAAAATACATTTAAAAATTTACTTCTGCTTTTAAAACTTTAATCTATTTCTTTGGGGGATTATAATTACAATGAACCTTATGATGACCTCTTGATGTCTAGGAAGAACTGTACTAGGGGACAGAAATTCTGGGAAGGAAAAGTACAGTCTCCTTAAAGGAATAATTATTCCACCTATCTTTTCAACATGGCTTAAAGGGAGCCCGCCTTCCTACGGGTGGTCTCCTGGTCAGGTGTTTGACCTACCCACTGGAATGCTCGGTCTCACCCAGGCAAGAGGCTCCATTCTCTTGACCAGCTTGCCCCTAATGGGCCTTTAATGTTGCTCTAGGTCTGACATGTCTGGACAAGCCTGCTTGCCCAGTGCTGCTTTTTGGAAGATTATTGATTATTCAAGAGGAGGGAGTAACACCTTGAGGGGTTTAAGGTGCTTGAACTTGAGACTCATAATCTATCTTATTCATATATATGTGTGCATATACACATATATGTACATAAATACATGTGTATGTGTGAGTGTGCACGTGTGCATGTGCAAGCAGACTCAAAACTCACGCCAGTTAGCAGCACGAGTCTGAACGTGAGATGTGTTTGGACACCTCAGCTATGAACCATCGAATTTAAAGCTCTTCTCTTAAGTCAGTCAGACTTCCTTTACTCAGCCCAGGCTCCTGGGATTGGAAACAAAGCTTTTTAGGTTTGTTTACTCTTAAAAAAAAAAAATCAGACTTGCTTTTGGATTCATCCCTGTCTTTTTATACACACAAGCAGCAACTCCCTACACCGCCTCTCCGCCATTGGAAAGGTCTTCTGCCTGAATTGGCTCTGAGTTACCCTCCCCTGTGGTTTACTGTGTTGCTGACAACACTTGAAAGTTTTTTTCCACTCTTTTAACCAACAGGTCATCTTTTCAAAAGTGTCTGTTACAACATTGACTAAAGCCCTAAAGGAAGAAAGGAAGTTTGTTTGTTTTTTGTTTTTAAGCTCAAAAGGCCATTTCCAAACACAGTTGTGTATTTATTTAAGTCTTTTTAAAACCATTTTTCCTGACCATGAAATAAATGATCCTTAAAAAAAAACTGGAAGATAAAGAGGGAGATGAATTTTTAAAAAAGCTTTTCTAGAATTCTGTCTCCAAGAGACACTAGAGCAGTGATTCTCAACCTGTGTGGGAGGTGACCCCTTCACAGGGTCACGTAAGACCACCAGAAAACATGGATGTCTACATTATGACTCATAACAACAGCAAAATGAGAGTTATAAAGGAGCCATGAAACAATTTTATGGTTGGGGGTCACCACAGCATGGGGGACTATAGTAAAGGGTTGCAGCATCGGGAGGGTTGCGGACGGCTGGACTAAAGGCATCAGATTTAGAACTTCCCCACACCGTGTGTGTTGGGCCTCTTTCAGGATTCCCCGACTGTCAGGTGAGAGATCCATCTCCCTCCTCCCCATCCTCCTGGAAGCTTCTGTGTCTAGAGGTCACAGGTTCACCTGTGTGTCTGTTTCCCACTCTATAAGTGCAGGGAGACCGAGAAGCAGGAATTAGGTCATTCATTTTGAACCACAGGCAGCAAGTTCAGATTTTAATATCATTCCAGGTCAGTAAAGCGCGTAGTGAGAGGGGCTCTGTATGTGTGCACACACTCACATATACACACACTCATATGCACATAATACACACTCATACACACACATAATAGACACATACATATATACACACTCACAATCATATACATATACTCACACACAATAGCATATGTATATACATTTACATATATACACTCATACACCATACATACACATACACATGCTTATTCACACACATATGTAATCATATATATTCACACACACACTCTCATACACACATACGCCTACACAATTGCATATATATACATGCACACACACAATCACATATTCATATTCTTTTTTTTTTTTTTTTCTGAGACAGGGTTTCTCTGTGTAGCCCTGGCTGTCCTGGAACTCACTCTGTAGACCAGGCTGGCCTCGAACTCAGAAATCCGCCTGCCTCTGCCTCCCAGAGTGCTGGGATTACAGGTGTGCGCCACCACCACCCGGCCACATATTCATATTCTTATACACATACACATACCCACACACTCACATATATGCACTCACGCACAATACATACATATATGTGTACATTCACATATACACATACATTCACATACACACTCTCATACTCACATTCATACACTCATACACACTCATACACACACACACACACACACACACACACACACACACGCCAGAAACCCTCATCCAGTGCCTTTCTCAATCATGTTTTACCTTACTTTGTAGAAATAAGCTCTCCCACTGAATCTGGACCTCAGCCCCAGGGCTCCTCCTGTCCCTGCCTCCTTAACGCTGGGATTCGAGGAGCACGCCACCGTGCTTAGCTTTTCTGCGGTGCTGGGGAATCAGACTCAGGTCCCCTTGCCTGATCAGCAGTCACATTGCCAGCTGAGCCACTCCTCATCCCTGTTTCCCAACGTTAAGACACAGCCAGTCCCCTGTAGCCTCGGCTGGCTTCAGACTCGTGACTGAGGAAGCTGCTGATGCTTGCCCCCAAGCCTGATGATCTGAGCTGATCTCTGGCACTCACACGATAGGAGGAGAGGACACGCGTATGTATCCATTCTCTAGACCCTTCTACACGCTAACTAGATTGTTTTAAAGCAAAGACTATATGTTTCTTCTCAGCCTTTTGGCTAAGAACAAGTATATGGCAAAATATAAATATTATATTATTTTATGCTTAATATTTCAGTATGTACCATTAAAAGGTACAATTTCTTATATATAAAAGTAACCACGAGACCATTATCATACCTAAAGAAATGAACATTAAACCTTCCATATCAAATATTTACTACTGAGCACATTTCCCAGACTGCTTCTTAATTGCTTTTGGATGGCTGGATTGTCTGAAGAGGGGGGCTGGGAGCCACTTCTTACTGTCACTTAGGTTATAAGAGTTAGTAGTGGGCTCAGAGATCAGCCTTGTGGGATACTTGATCGTCCGAACCAGAGAAACATATCGGCTGATTGTTAGTTCAGCCAAAAGCCAACTAGTAAGTCTCATAAATTCTTAAAAACACAGACAGATGTTGCAGCGTTTTTTCCTGAAGTGCAAGCCAGCTACTCCCTGCTTTCTTAACGCCCACATCAAAGCATTCTGAGACAGGTCCCCACAGTCACACCCACACCAGCACTCAGGAATATGCTACCGTGATTAATTTTAATGTTGGGCCCAATCCTGCATAGCCCACCATCCTCCTGGCTGCTTAACTGATGTGGTTGTGAATTGCTGGCCTAAGCTAATGTGTCAAGAAAACGGGGTAATGATATTAGTCTTGGTAAGTGGGAGGTCTGGTGGCTGTGGTGTGCAGACATGACCAAATGTTACAGGTTTATCCCTTAGAGCTAGAAAAGCCTACAGGCTAGGAAGCTCTGAAAAGCCAAGGCCTTAAGAAATGGGCCCGAGGACCATGCAAGCTATGGAGAGGGAATGAAGAAAAAAACTGGTTTTACTAGGTTTACTGGTTTTACTCCCTAGAAGGAAGAATTGGAGAATAAACAGTCACACTGGATAAACCTTAAAGACGCAGAAGACAGAAGACTGGACAGAAGGTGCCTGTATAGAGAGTGGCCGGCTTCCTAAGGCTCTGGTCCAATGATGAAGTCTGATGGACCAAAGACAGGCCTGGGCAAGAAGGGCAAAGAAACCAGGCTTCCAGCTTCCGTACGAGCCTCCGGGTGTGATCTCCAAGCTCTTAGCCACCACAGCTATCACACATAGGCAGCACATTTTGGCTCACCCAGTTACGTCCTGATCCTACGTTTTCTCAGGCCTGCCAAAAAGAGCGAGCACCTTCCCATCGGGTTCATCAGAACACCAATGGTGGGCAGGAAGGATGCGGCCAGCAGGGTGTGACACAGCCAGTGAACCAAAGCACAAAGACGACCCAGACGGCAGCCAGAGCCTGCCTCAGGGACCCTGGCTCTTCTCCACGTAGTGCTGAGGAAGAACACTGGCATATTCCTTGGCGTGGAATTTTACCACATCCTGAGTTTGTGTTTTAAACATTTAACTCCCCTATCCTGCCTAGCCTTTTATCCAGGAAAACTGGGAATAGATAGAAGGAGAAGCCACAGAGACACAGGGTGGACACACTACACATGTGTTTTTGGATTATTCCACTGCAGACACGATTTCCAGCCTGGTGGATCTGGGACCCGACTGAGCCTGTGAGGACCCTGCTTTCTGAGTAGGGAGGTTGTGGACAGAGCCCTGAACTTTGGGTTCATTTCAGTGAGAGCAATTATCCTGATTTGTCACATAGAAGAATTATATCACTGAAATGTTATAAGTACACTGGCCAGGAGTGTTACTTGATTGGTGGAGTTGTCTAGGTGGCAACTCGTTCTTGGAACCTTACTCCTATCCTGTTAAGACTCTCGGAGACTTCAATGTTCAGATCTTTAGTAGATATCATATACTTTTTATTTTTAAAAGTTTATAAATGGGGCATGGCGGGTCATACTTGTAATCCCAGTAGTAGGGAGGTGGATATCTGCAAGTTCCAGAGCATCCTGGATCCTGGTCTACAGAGTGAGTGCCAGACTAGCCGGGCTCCAGAACGTAACAAGATTCTGTTTCCAAAAAAAAAAATTGTGTGTGTGTGTGTGTGTGTGTGTGTGTGAGAGAGAGAGAGAGAGAGAGAGAGAGAGAGAGAGAGAGAGAGAGAGAGAGATTCCGGTTATTAGGCTAGACAGCAAGGATCTTTATTCACTGAGACATCTCTTCCAGCCCTTCTTTGATAGATTTCTTTCATAGATTGGTTGATTGATTGGTTGATTGATTGATTGATTGATTCACTCATTCATTCATAGACAGGATCTCCTATATCCCAGGAGGGATAGCATTTCAGTCCAAGATGACCTTGAACTTCTGACCATCTTGTCTTCGCCTCCAGGTGCTGGGATAGCCGACTGCCATCACTACACTATTGACGCAGCGCGCAGAGAGCAGCACCCCAGGGGCTGCCTGCATGCTGGCCAAGCACTCCAGCTGAGCTGTATCCCTAGCCCCAGGGCTTCTTTGAGGAGAATGGAAATTCTGTTCACTGTGGTGGTTTGTTGGCACAGCAGGTGGAGAAGAGCCACCGAAGAAGCCTGCCTCAGCCACCCCCCTCCCCCGCTCACCTGAGGGACACGGACAGGATCCTTTCCACCTCGATCCTCCGCTTCAAGACTTCCTTCACAGTACCTTTATCCGGGCCTTGCTTCACCTTCTCCCTTCCAATTAAGTACAAGCACTTCGGGGTTAGCAGCAGGTCTCGCTTCACACCCTGTGAGGAGAGGGACTTTCAGAAGGCAGCCAGACGAGGTCAGAGAGACAACTGTGACAATACACCATTGCTGCTGGCCTGGGTGCCGAATGGCTACTGTGTGACTATTGACTCAGGCCTCTTGACAGAGAAGAGGCTGACACGCACGAGGATAATGACACTTGACTTTCTTCTTCACTTAGAAGATGGCATTTGCATGTAGTTCTATAATAAGGACCAGGACACCAAGTGTAAAGGGACAGTCTCAAGGAAGCCTTCAAACACGGTGACTTTACAAAGGATTGTTACATAATGGTTATCAAACAGGCTTCCCTCCAGTAGGTACTTCCCTGGGAATCCACATATTATATAAAAATTGTTCTACTTTCATTTTACAGATAGTCATTGTGGGGGTTTGAATAGGAATGGCCCTCAGACTCATGTGTTGGAATGCTTGGCCCCAGGGAGTGGCACTGTAAGGAGGTGTGGCCTTGTTGGAGGAAGTGTGTCACTGCGGGGGCGGGCTTTGAGGTCTTCTATGGTCAAGCTACATTCAGTGACACAGTCTCCTTCAGATCAAGATCCAACAGGATGTCTGCCTGGCTGCTGCCGTGCTTCCCACATGGAACTAATAATAACGGACTAAACCTCTGAAACTGTAGCCAGCTCCAATGAAATGCTTTTCCATATAAAAGATGCTTTGGTCACGGTGTCTCTTCACAACAATAAAACCCTAACTAAGACAGTCATTAATAAACAAATAATATACTTTAGAATATATTGCTGACTACCTTATTACAGAGCAGTGCAGGAACCCCGAAAGCACACCCCGCAGCAGGTGGCCCATTTTCAGGGTGCAAGGAATGACCTCCTGTTAGCAAAAGAGTATCTTTCTTATAAGCCAGTGCTGTTATTTACTCCATTATTTCTTTCTAAGAAGTTGCTTTTTAAAAATTCAGCTGCGGGTGTGCCTCAGGTGGCTGAGTGCCTGTCTAACAAGCACAAAGCCCTGGGTTCATCGCTCTGCACTATATAAACTGGCATGGTGCTGTATGGTTGCAATCAGTACTCCAGAGGTAAGGCAAGAGGATCAGAAGTTCAAGGTCATGTCTGGCTACATATAAATTTTGAGGTCACTCAAATAAATGAGGCTTTGTGTTAGTACAAAAATAAAATGTAAAGATTCTACTAAATAGACTACTATACAGGTATATAAAGTGATTTATATTAAGATAATTAGCATGGGAAGTTCTTCCTGGCACAAACAAACAGGACATAAAAGAACATTTAATGCATTATACCTTATTTTGCAAAATTAAGCATGCATAAAATGGGTTTGAAGGACATGAACAAATGCCAACAGTGAGGTCTGATTACTGTTGGCTGCTTTTTTTTTTTTTGACTTATGTGGGTTTTTACAATTCTTCAATGAACACAATCTGTAAGATCACAAGCTATTGTTCCTGTAAACCAGAACCCGGTTGTGACTCTAAAGTGGTGGGTGGCCGTGCGTACCTTGAACCTCCTGTCGTACTTGGTGACTGTGTCAGCAAAGTCGATCTTTTCCCTCTTGCCTACAAACTGCTGCAGTTCCGGGCGCTCCTCCATCCCGATGTAGTCCCCGATGAAGTTACGGTTGATGCTGTTTCTCCTCCTCTCCTTCTTGTTCAACAACAGGTCTGAGGCTATGATGCCCAGGACAGCAGAGAAAGAAGATGGATCAGTGGGGCAGGGCGAAGGGGAGGAGACTCAGGGAAGCACACAAAGATCCCAAATGATGCGAGATTAGGTAACACATGCTGTAGGCAGCGTAAGAAACATTTTGTGATCTTTAAAGATTTATTTATCTATTTTATGCATATGAGTACACTACCATTGCTCTTCAGACACCCCAGAAGAGGGCATCAGACGCCATTACAGATGGTTGTGAGCCACCATGTGGTTGCTGGGAATTGAACTCAGGACCTCTGGAAGAGCAGTTGGTGCTCTTAACTGCTGAGCCATCTCTCCAGCCCACATGTTGTAATCTTATTTAAGCTCAAGCTACTTTGTTTTTTGAGAGGGTCTCTCTATGTTGACCAGGCTGGCCTCAGCCTCAGAGATCTGCATGCCTCTGCTTGCTGAGCGCTGAGACGAAGGTGTGTACCAGCACTCCGGGTCCTGAGTGCTGGGGTGAAGGTGTGTACCAGCACTCCGGGTCCTGAGTGCTGGGGTGAAGGTGTGCACCAGCACTCCGGGTCCTGAGTGCTGGGGTGAAGGTGTGCACCAGCACTCCGGGTCCTCACACTGGTTCTCAAGCTTTATTCACTGGGAGTCAGGGAAGAGGGTCTCCAGGTAGAGATGCTTGCTATCTGATGACCCTCGGGGTGGATCTGACTCTGAGGCGCGCAAGCACACATGCACACATGCACACACACACACACACACACACACACACGATAAAGAAAAATTTAAAATGTTTAATGGGTGAAATAAAATGATGACAATACCTTCCTCTCTCATTTGGACATATTTCTTGCGGGCCACGAACTTCCGCCATGTTTTCTGTATCACGCGTGCATACCCATCGTACTTTCTCTCTCTCATCTCTTCAAGAAGGAATAGCTGCAGCGACAGCAGAGAATGCGTATGAGTCAACCCATGCGACCTGCCTGTGTGTCTGTGTATCATGTACATCCAGCGCCTTTGGAGGCCAGAACAGGGCGCTGGGGCCTCCAGAAGCAGAGCTGAGGAGAGCTGTGAGCCACCATGTGGGAACTCAGGGCCTCTGCCGGGACAGCAAGGGCTCTTCACTGCTGAGCCACCTCCCCAGCCACCTGAAGACCAACTTCGGTTCTTCCAAGGAGGCTCAGTGCACTCAAGAAATACACAAGAAGCAGCTTCTTCTACTATGAACAAATATGGGAATGCTTACTATGGGATATTGCTTATGAGCGCTCCCCACAGTTTAGTTATGCTTCTTCCCTTAACAGGAAGGGAGACGGCTGAATCTAAACACCTTCTCCTCCTTCCCTCGCTCAGTCTCTGCTGCTTGTTCCTCTTCCTCGGTCTAAGGAGGAAGCAGGTAGCCAGATCAAAGAGCGGACTTAGCTGCTGCAGACAGCCTCAGACTAGAGCCTTCCAGCTTCTGCCAGAACTGAGTTTGAGCTGCTGTGGGAAAAGGGCTGCCCTACTTTTGGTAGCATGGAAGTCCAGACTTCCTGCCTCATGCAGTCTCTAAGAAGTGACTGGGGCGCAGGGCAGAAACCACGGCGACTGCAGCCAGACCGGAGCAGTTAGTCTTGGACTCTCCGGAGAGCTGGCACAGCAAATGGCACCGGATCAGACTCTGGAGAGCCAGGGCACGCAGACAGCTCACGCTGGTCAGCCCCACAGTCAGCTGAGCTTTGGAATCCAGCGTGTGTGTGTGTGTGTGTGTGTGTGTGTGTGTGTGTGTGAGTGTCCACTGCAGCCGGACTACCCAATTCCCCAGCACACGCCTGTCCACTTCAGGATGAGAAGGATGAGCCTAGACGGCGCAGGGCTGAACAGAGAACCTAAGTTTCCTAGACAGTGACCGACACCTTTTCACCAGAACAGAGCTGTCTCTAGAGCTGCACTTCATCGGCTTGTAAATCTGTGGGAACTCCTCATCCACTTCCATGGAGTGGCTTGGGTAGCCATTGAGGGAAAAAAGAAAATAAAACAAACTGATATAAGCTCTATAGATAATGTACAGTTGCTGTGAAACTGTTCCAGAAGGGGCTGGAGAGAAGGCGGAGGAGTGTTTGTTGCTCTTGCAGAGGGTCTGACTGGTGACCAGCGCCCACGTGAGGAAGCCCCCAGCTGCCTATGGCTCCAGGGACCCTGGCAGCCTCGTCTAGATTTTGTAAGCACCTGCACTCAGGTGCACATATGCCCACACTGACATGCATCCACATATAAATAAAAATCGACACAAATAAATCTTTAAAAATTTTTTCCAGAAGTCAGCAAGGGAACTTGGTTTAAAGGAAGCCGAGTTCATGAGGAGTTGTTGAGCCTGTGTTCACCTGAGCATGTACTCATACAGGGGCCATAGCCTTGCCATTTAGTGTTTCCCAAGCGCGGCTCTGGATGCCTAGAAACATCCAGAACAGCAGATACCGGTAGGGAGGAATACTGAGCCCTACAGCCTTCAGCATAGTCCCAGCTGGAGTAAGGGACATATTTCTAGTCCTAAAGTGGGGCTCGCGGCTTAGCAACTGTACGATGCTTGAAACCTGAGCTCTGCGGTTGCCTGTGGGATGACGCTCATTCATAGTCCCCACCTTGGCTTTTCCTGTTTCCCCATTTATCCAGACCTAATCTGGCAGGATGTACGTAATATCTCTGCAACCAGAACAAAAGGACGGGACACCAACAGCTCCCAACAGCCAAGGGATTATTTAAAAGTTTAGATGGGTTTTAGGTGTTTCTCTGGTTTTTTACTTTCCTTCCCTTAAAGCCTAGGGTGTTAGACATCAGGAAGTTATGAGAATAAAGAGCAAGAGAAAAACCAAACATATAGTCGCATAAGACAAAACATAAGCTCTTTGGTGTCCAACGTCTTAAGCCAGTTTTTTGAAGAAAAGAGATTATTTGGTGTGTATTGGGTAAACATGTAAGAGGTCGGGCAAAAAATCATGAAGTGGTCTTGCCATTTTGAAGATTTATTTTGATTTATGTGTATGTGCCAGTGCAGGTGCCCCTGAAGGGCAAAAAAGGACATGGGACCCTCTGCACTTGGAGGCCATTGTGGGCTCCTGATGAGGTGCTGGGAACTGAACTTGGACCCTGGAAGAGCCCGAAGCTCTTGTAACCACTGAGCATCTCTCCAGCTACACAAGGCAGGTTTTACAAAACCAACTCTGGAAACAGCGTTGTCAAGTCAAGGCTAGCCGTGGACAGACGAGGAAGTGGGTGGGGAGAGGAAGGTGATGGTGCGCATGCGTGCGCAAGTTCAGAGCTGGAAAAAGGGAATCCAGAGACGGTCAACAGCTGCCGCGAGGAAGGCAAGCCAAAGAGAGACCAAAATAAACATGGGCTTCAGATATAAATGCCAAAGCTCAATTAAATCAGAATAAAAAATCAGCGAAAATCAGCGAGGCCATTTTTAATTATACATGAAGGTTTTCTAAGTTGGAAAGTGATCCTTACGTGACGTCAGAGCTCGGTGTCCTGACAGATTACTCCAGCCCACTTTAAACAGAACAGGAGCTGTCCTGTGGGTTGTTGCGTACGGCACAACATTTTCATTTTATATTTGGAAATGAAATTGCTGTGAGACTAGGAATAACGGAGCAGTGCTACCGCAGCCGTATAGACAGGTCTAGGGGCGGGAGTCACGGAGTTCTTTAATAACACCCATGGCTTGCCCTGCTGTTCAGCTACTGCCTTCAGCACTTCTCAGTCTCGGGCTCTTCCTGCAGGCGGAACAGGAATCGGGAAGAGGAGACTGCTGTGAGATATTCTCTCTCTCTCTCTCTCTCTCTCTCTCTCTCTCTCTCTCTCTCTCTCTCTCCCCCTCCCCTCCTCTCTTTCCATTCCCCCCTACCCCCCAAAATACCCTGGCTGGCTCTCCTGGAACTCACTTTGTAGACCAGGGTGACCTCAAACTCACAGAGATCTACCTGCCTCTGCCTCTTAAGTGCGGGGACTAAAAGCCTGCGCCACCACTGCCCAGCAAGAATTTGCTTATTTCTTACAACATTATTCAAACCAATGCTATTTCTTCTTGGACTGATGAGTAAAATTTCCAACTTCACCATCATTTCTTTTTTTAAAAAAACACAACACAATAACAATAACAACAACAACAACAACAAAGTCAACATGGTCTCATGTAGCCCAAGCTGGCCTCAAGCTCACTATGTAAGTGAGGCTGACCTTGAAGTTCTGACGTTCCTGCCTCTACCACTCAATTATTAGGATTATCGGCCTGTGCTGCACACTCATCTTGTGTGGTGCTGTGGATATAACTCAGGGCTTGTGCAGGCTAGACCAGTCCTCCATCAACTGAGCTACGTCCCTTGGTTCTTCCACCACTAGTTCTTGAAAGGGACTTTGGTGATGGTTATAGGAACCTCAACAAATGAGGGCGCCTAGGAGGACATACTCTAGAATCACCGGGAGCCTTGAACGTGGGATTGTTTAGACAAGGTTGTCCCTAGGAGCAGATCTGGGGCAGGGGCATTCATTGAAGTGGGAAGGCCTGCCTACTATGGGCGTCACCGCCCTGGCAAGAGATCCTGGACTGTATGAGAGTGGAAAAGGTAAGCGTGCCACGGGCACGCGGGCACTAATTCATCGCGTCTGCTATCGACTGTGGCTAGGGTATGACTGGCAGCTGCTCTCAGGTCCTGCTCCCTTGACTTCCTAGCAATGATGGACTGTGAACTCAATAAAGCCGTTCTTCCTAAAGCTGCTTCCCTTAGGGTATTTTATCAGAGCAACAGAAAGAAAAGTAAGGTGATGTCAAACTTCAGTTCCAGTAATGTTTCCAACTTAAAAAGCAATGTCCTTCCTCTACAGCCCCAGCACTAAGGGGGCAGAATTACTCAGGGCTTTGTTGGGCACCCCTTCACGTGAAGACACTTTCTAGGATCCCATAACCCACACCTGCATCTGCATAGATAAAAAAATCTCCATGATTCTCCTGTAGACATCTGGTAAGTTCATAAAGTGTAAATGTGCGTGCATAGCTGCGTCCGTGGTATCTGGGTCCCACAATATAGACACTTCTCTTGTCCCGCTGTCCCCTGCGAATTTCGCCAGCGCTTCCTGGTCTTCCAGCTTCTATCCTGGAATTCCCCATGTGTAACTGGCCTGTTTGGTGTAGCCTAGTTGAGGACACAGTAGCCTGAGCTCCCCTTATAGCACAAACAAGTCCCTTTGAGGCTTACAATATTCCTAACCGAGATGATCATTAACCTCGTTGACTTGATGGGATTTGTAGTAGCCATGGAAACAAATCTCTGGGCATGTCTAAGTGGAATTATGTGGGTTAATAGATGGGAAGAGCCACCCTACATGTGAGGGACACCATGTCATGGATTCAAGTGTCAGACGGCTTGAAAAAGAAAGGTAAGCTCCAGCGTCCACTGCTCCCGGCCTTTTGACTGGACAACTGTGACTAGCTGTGTCAGGCTCCTCCCACCATAACATGGCTTCCACAGTGAACCATATCCCTTAGAGTTCGGCGCCAAAGGAACAGGTTCCTTCCTTAGGGTGCTTATCCATATTTTGTTGCAGTAACGAGACTAGTAATTAAAACAGTAATTTCGGGCATCTTCTCTTAGACACTTTTGTTACATAAAAGCAATTTAACCAGTCTGGGCCTTTGCCCTTGTAGATGGTGACCAAGGACAGGAAGCCATTCTGTCGGGTGATATTTTATCAAATAACTGAATGCCATGAGACAAGTGAGTCAGGTTGGCGGAGAAGGCGAGATGTGAGGGGACAGGCTTCCCCGGAAAAAAAGGCCATGAAAAGCATGAGGCAGGGGAGCACCAGCATCGGGCTGTGCGGCCCTGCGGCTGGCAGAGGCATGATGGGAAGAAAGGCGTGGACACGGCTGATACTCACGGACTCCGGGGCTTTGATGAACACTTTACTCCTCCCGAGCTGGAACTGGTCGCTGTCCATGTTGACAGACTGCAGCAGGTGGAGGACACCTTGTTTCTCATCTCCTCTCCACACAGGCCAGGTAGCTTTGGTCAGAATGGCATACCTGGGAGGGGAGAGGAGAGAGAGGCCTTGCTTAGGGTGGGTCCTGGGCACTAGGCCGGGCAAGAGGGGCCTTGAAGGCAAATGCGTCACCGTGCACCTGGGTCCCCTCAACTCCACTCAAAGACAGGGGATGGATCTCCACGACCAGAAAGGTCTTCCACGCCTAGACTAACAGCTACAGTTTGGCTGCCACTCCCTCCCTAGCCTGGTGTTTCTGTGTTCCCGCCCTGGTGAAAAGCCACTTTCCTTTTTCCTCAATATCTAAAGGTTCCCATGACATTCTTCAGACAGAGCAAAATGTTATTATTTTTCTTCTTAAACCTAGTCTGTTCAGATTTCAGCACACTTAACAGGACAGAAAGTTTTACAAAGCTGGGCTAAGAAGATGACCAGTTGGTAAAATGTTTGTCTTGTGAATCTATGAAAAGGCCAGGCATGGCGGTGCACACATGTGATCCTAACACGAGGAAGAGGAGACAGGAGGGTCCTGGGAGTTATGGGCCAGCAGAGCTTACTCGATCAGCTGTAGGCCAACCAGAGATCCTTTTTATAAACCAGTGTAGTGCAGAGGGTGGATGGACAGATGGCTCAGCAGTTCCAATTCCCAGCACCCTAGTCAGAAGGCTTGCTTGCTTCTGTGTCAAGAGCTCTGGGAGCTGAAGCTGCAAGTGTTTGTGAGCTGGGTTCTGGGGTCCAAACTCTGGTAGACCAGTGCGTGCTTTTAACCTCTGGGCCTCAGCCTAGAGAGATTTTCTTCCTTTTCTCCCTCCTCCTCTTCTTTCTCCATCTCCCTTTTTAAAAGATTTATTTACTATATATACAGCATTCTGCCTGCATGTATGTCTTCATACCAGAGTAGCCACCATGTGGTTGTTGGGAATTGAACTCAGGACCTCTGGAATAAATAGTCAGTGTTCTTAACCTCTGAGCCATCCCTCCAAGCCCAACATTTTATTTCCTTTAAATTTTATTTTAATTTTTTTTTTGTGGTACTAGGGACTGAACGCAGGACTATGCAAGCCAGCCAAGAGCTCTACTGCTCTATTTCCAGTCTTGGTTTTGTTTATCTTTTCTTTCCTTTTCTTTTTTTCTAACTAGCTATAGCTTTAAAAAAGATTTTTTAATTAATATTCTTTAACATATTTTTAATAAATATGCATGAGTAATTTTCTTGCACATATGTATGTGTATTACATGCGTGCCTGGTATCCTAGGAGGCCAAAAAAGACCACTTGGATCCCCAGGGCAGGAGTTGCAGTTAACTATGACCCATCACTCTGGGTGATGGGAACTGAACTCGGGTCTTCTGTAGGAGCAGGGAGTGTTCTTCACTGCCGAGTCATCTCTGCAGCCCTCGCCAAGCCTGGTTTTATGCATTGTGGAAGCTGAACCTTGGGCTCCCTCCGTGCTAGGCAAACACTCTACCAACTGAGTTAGTGTCCCCAATATCCTATTTCTTAAGGGAAATTAAACACATAGAACAATTCCTCAGAAGGATCAAGGAAGTTAGAATGACTCCATATTTTAAGAACTCTAAATTTATCATTTTCAAAACATGTAACACAGAGTGAGACCACTTAAACATAGTCCTGTCAAACTCACTCTCCAGGGAATATAAAAATCAGTTTAAACATGAGCCAAGTATAGTGACCCGGGCACTTAATCCCAGTATTCTGGGAGGCAAAGGCAGAGACAGGCGGATCTCTTTGAGTTCAAGGGCAGCTTAGTTGACATTGGTCCAGGAGAAGATGGACTACATAGAGATGCTCTAAACATGAATTCTACAAAGTATTTGAAATTAAATGTCCTAGATAATTTTTTTTAGATAGGCTAAATATTTTCTTGCAATTGTTTTCAGACTATTAATCCGGTCAGGTCCAGCCCCACTCCTTCCGTGTTGTGACAGAAATCCTTGAACCTGGTGGTCCAGTCCACAGATGGTTTACTAACTGTGTCACATTCTATAATATATCTTTCATAAAAGACACCCCCCCAAAAAAAAAAGAATGGCAAAGAATGTGAACATTTCTCTAAAGAGGAAATACAAATGACCAATAAGCACATGAAAAGTTTTGAATATCCTTTGCCATCTGGGAAATGCAAATCAAAACCAGTGATATGCCACTTTACACCCACTAGCAAGGTTAGTCAGATATTAGCATATGTTGGCACAGTCTAGGATAAAATGGAACCCTCAAATCCTGTGGGTGCAGATGCTACATGGTGCACCCACTTGGGAAAAGAGCCTGGCGGTAACTCTGAGAGTTAAACATGGAGTTATCATATGACTCAGCCTTCCCATTTTTAGGTCTCCATCCTGGAGATCTGGAACGTATGTCCTCTCCAAGGCCTAGAACAGAACTATCACACAGCATTATTCACAGTGGCCCCCAAATGGTAGCAACTGATATTTACCAATGAAGAATAGTTAGGTAAAATATGGTATATCCATACAATAGCATATTGTTCACCCGTGAAGAAGCATGAGATGTAGATATATTATACCACTGATGACTCTGGAAAACACCAGTCAGGAGAACACATATGTGACTCAGGCAATTGACGGTGACAAAAGCAGGTGGGTGACTGCCTCCAGAGTGTGACTGACTATGGGAAGCAGGACTTCTCTTCAGAGCAATAAAATACTCTAAAATTGTGTAATGGAAGCTTGACTCTGTGGCTACACTGATATGTGTTTAAACGGATAAATAAGCTCATTTGGACAAAAAAAAATCCAGAGTCAGAGGATAACTGATTGGATACCTCTGTAGAAACTTCTGGAAGACACGCCGATAAGCATAACCAGCTCTTCTCACTCGGATGTTTTCTTTGAGACCCAGGTACTCCACTTGATGCTTCACTCTGAAAAGAAGATGGAACATGGATGTTACTGGAAAATGCCTACCACCTCGACAGCTTTCTCCCCTAACTACCTTCCCTCCGCTCCTCAGACCCGCCACAACTGCTCCTACCAAGCTACAGGGAGATGTAATAGCGTTCAAGCTGAACTCTTGAACTGCATGGCAGGAACTGAAAACTATTATGAACTACTGCAGTCATACAAGAGGACATTACACATCTATTTCACACAACTACAGTAAAATAAAAACCCAAAGTCAGGCATGAAGACAGTGCCTGTAATCTTAGCTACGTGAGAGGTGGAGGCGAGATCCATCCCATCCCATCGAGCACGGAAGTTCAAGGCCATCCTAGATATTACAGTGAGATCCCAGCTCAAAATAACAATCTGGTGAGAGGGATCAGCAGATAAAGGTGGTTGCCTTCAAGCCTGGTAACTTGAGCTCCATCTCTGGAACCCACACGGTAGAGAAGAAAGACTCATAAATTGTCCTTTGCCCTCCATCCAAGTGCTTTTGCCTTCATGTGTACCTCCCTTTGAATAAACAAATATATGTAGACACTAAAAATAATGGACAAAAATAAAAATAAAGCTCCATACACTTGACATTTGAATTACAAACAAAATTATTGTTTTTTTTTCAACAAAATAAAGAACGTGTTAAATCAAGTGCTGTTGAGGCTGTTTTTATCATTAAACTTTAATATCAATTCTAGACTCAATGAGACTACTTTTCTAGGATTTTTCAAATGACCAAGTTAAGAATGATCTAGAATAAATATAAATTATATGTCTTACTGCATAGCTCTCTGGTTGGCCTTGAGCTCACACAGACCCACCTGTCTCTGTCTCTTTGATGCTACTAGTTTGTTTGGAGGAATAATGGAGATCTAGCATGTTTCCAAGGGTCTAGCTTCAACCAGACAATTTACAGTGCAGACCCAGCCCATCTCTGCAGCGGGGATGGTTAAACAGGCTGTACTGTCTGTCGTGATGGCTCATTTCTTGCCATGTATTTCCAACCTGGGCTTTCATGGGTCTTCTAGAAATCTAGTCTACAGTATAGAGTTTTTCCTCTGAGCCATAAGAGTAGACTCCTTCAGGACAACTCTTCTTCCTTTTTCCATTTTCCTGTATGTATGTGTGTGTGTGTGTGTGTGTGTGTGTGTGTGTGTGCACGCAGCCACTCAACATTGATGCTGGACATCATACTCTATCTCTTTCTACCTTATTCAGTGAGGCAAGGTCTCTCACTAAAACCTAGAGCTTGTGGACATGCCTAGTCTCTCTAGCCAGCTCTTGGGAATCCCCTGTCTCTGCCTTCCTAGGCTGCAATTACAAGCAGGCTGCCACATCCACATGGCATTTATTTTGGCTTTGGGGAGCTGAACTCCAGTTCTTCTGCTTACACAGCAAGTACTTTGACCACACATCCATCTCTCCAACCCCAGGACAAATAACCTTTATGGTCTTCATATGAAAAAAACTAATATTTTATGTGTACATTTCCCTTGATTAGAAGCAGAGGCACCCTTAAAACCTTACTTGGAAAAATAATTTTTCTTTCCCCTTTCTCCAAATACAAACTCACTATTGAATTCAGAAGTGCCCATTTATCTCTTTTTTTGTTTGTTTGTTTGTTTGTTTTTCAAGACAGGGTTTCTCTGTATAGCCCTGGCTGTCCTGGAACTCACTCTATAGAACAGGCTGGCCTCAAACTCAGAAATCCACCTGCCTCTGCCTCCCAAGTGCTGGGATTAAAGCCTGCACCACCATTGTCCAGCCATTTAGCTCTTTAAAAAAAAAAAAAACAAAAAAAAAAAAAACAAAAAAAACCAAACTTTTAATTTGTTTGTATGTATGGGTACTGTGTGTATACAGTACCTGAGGAAGGCAGAAGAGGGCATTAGAGCTTCTGTAACTGGGAGTTGGTGATTGAACCGGAGCCCTCTGTAAGAGCAGTAAGAGCTATAACTGCTGAACTATCTCATCTCTCCAGCGCTGAGGTGCCGACTTCTGATGTCAGCTGCTTTCAATGCACTCTTTACAAACACTGGCCCCTCTCTGAGGCTCCGGTAGGGAACACATCACACACCAATTTACTACTCACGGGCCTGGCCCATGAACCACCCAGGGACAAATATTCCCTCTGTGAAGACATTTCTTCACAGGCTGGTAAGATGGCTCAGCATATAAAGGCTCATGCTGCCAAGCCCGATGACCTGTTCGATTTCTGAGACTCCCACAGGTTGCCTTCTGACCTTGACACACGGGATGTGGTTTGAGAGCTATAGACTTGTCCATTCTGATAATGAAGAGGCCAGGGGTTAATACTGGCATGCTACCTCAATCCATGATGCACCTGCGTTCTGAGGCAGGGTCTCTCACTGAATCTGGAGCCTGCTACTGACTGGACCCTCTGGAGCAGCTGTGAGCACACAGCTTGGATACTGGGCACTGCCCTCTGGTCCTCAGGAAGAGCAGTACGTGAGCCACCTCTCCAGCCTCCTCAGTGCTGTCATGCTAGGGTTCTAGGTGGACACAAATCGGCCTAGCTTTCGTGTGCATGCAGGAATGTAAAGTGCCATCTTCTTGTCAGACAGAGCAAGTAGCCCTCTCTCGGGCCTGAGCCACGTTAGATTTTCCTGAAGTGGCATCAAGGTTCAGGAAATTTCTTACGTAATTTTTCTGCTGTATGACAATCAATCTAGCAAATCCTGTAAGGTGTAAAAGAACTTTGAGGCACCAAGGACCCAAGATGCTTCTCTGGAGCATCATGATCAGTAGGCATCGGATGGCCACAGTCCAGCTGTTCCCCCAGGACACCACTCCCACCCTGTGGGAGGAGCCACCGCCCCACCCCCAAGGCTGTCTTCACTTATCCAGGCTTTCACTCACTCAAGCAGGCCACAGCCTGAGAAGGGCGATTTGGAACCCAAGGCCAGCCTCTTCGCCAGAAGCCAAACAAAAACACATTTCAACAGGAAAAGAAAAACCCCATACCTCATAAACTTGCGGAATGAGTAACCCTCTCCACCAAGAACTTCAATTGAGCGTGTAATCCCCACCAGCGGCTCAGCCCTCCAAATTCACAAGGGAGTGTAGCCATCTGTGATTAAAGCTATGGGGGAGCTGTCCTGCTGGAAATATGAACCAGTTCTCATCAGCTCTCACCCTGAGCCTTCCTAAACCACAACATGTGGATATTTATGCGTGTTCTTGCTGAAATTCAGCTAATGGTCATGGGAGGGGGGATAAAGAGAAGGAGAGGGAGGAGAGGGAGAGAAAAAAGAGGAGGAGGAGGAGGAGGAGGAGGAGGAGGAGGAGGAGGAGGAGAAGGAGGAAGAGGAGGCCACCACAGCGTGAAAAGCACCACTGTGAAATTCTATAAAGATTGTAACATATTTTTATTTTCTGGTATTCCAGTGAATCATGTTGAAATGGGAGGGAGAGGGGAAGGGGAAGAAAAAGAGAGGGGGAGGGAGGAAAGAGGGAGGGGAAGTTCTCACATGTGGTACAAACCACTCTAACAATCAACCTTGGGCGTCATCCTCAGGAACGCCGATCTCACTTTCTTTGAGACGGTGTTTCTCACTGGCTTGGAGCTCATCAGTTATGCCAGGTGGGTTGCCCAGCGAGCCCCGGGATCTCCCTGGCTCTGCCTCCCCAGCTCTGGGACTACATGCACATGGCACTATGCGCAGGATGTTTACTAAGGTAGTGGAAATCAAACTCAGGTCTTCATGTTCACAAGGCAAGCAGTTTAACAGACTGAGCCATCACGCCAACCCAAAGGTGGATTTCGTGTGCAGGAAGCTTCAGGGTTGGGGAAGGTCCAAGTAGAAGCTACTGTACAATTTCTTTACAAGAGGACCATTTAGCAGGGCTATTTACTTGAGGTTGGGCACTTTATTTGTAAGGAGAATAAGGTTTGATTTTTCTTGATTTAATATTTTTTATTTGTGTGTGTGTGTGTGTGTGTGTGTGTGTGTGCGCGCGCGTGCAATGTGGGCACATACAAATGAGTGCAGGTGCCTAGAGAGGCCAAGGGTGTTGGATCCCTGGAGTTAGAGTTATAGGTGGTTGCACAGTACATGATGTGAGTGCTGGGAACCAAACCTGGGTCCTCGGAAAGAGTAGTGTGTGCTCTCAACCACTGAACTACCGGTAGGCTCAAGTGAAATGCTTTTCTCTATTGGAAAGAGGTGGGGAAAGTGGAAGACCTTAAAACAGAGAAAGGGTGGAAGTAGGCACCCCATAACAGTACTTCTGTTGCCAGCATTTTCTCTGACGTTGTCCATGACAGCACCCTTTTGTGTGTATGAGCCCTTGTATTTGAACATGTGAGTAGATGAGCTGTACACACATCAGTACATGTTAGAGATAGAGCAGACCGTGGGAGAGATCTCACTGACAGACATTATGTCCTAGACCCTCTGTTTAAATGAGCCAGAAGCTGGCAATGTGGACAACATGGCCCACACAAACCAGTTACTAACGGGTAGCCGCAGGACACAGCTCTGGGTCCCAGTCTAGTTCCAGATCTGACATCACTAGGGCACCTGTGGTCTAGGGAAGCTGCTCATATAGTAAAGTACCTGCCTTGCAAACACGAGAGTCAGAGTTTGATCCTAGCAGCCATGTTTAAAATAAGCTAGGCTGAGCATGGCTGCACATGCTTTTAATCCTAGTACTCCGGAGCTTGGGAGGCAGAGGCAGGTGGATCTCTGTAAGTTTGAGGCCAGTTTGGTTTACATAGTGAGTCCAGTCCATCCAGGGCTATGTAATAAGACACTGTATCAAAGGAAGCAAAACCAGCAGCCAATACAGCCATGGTGGCACACCTGCTCCACCATGCCTGGTTTATGCAGTGCTAGGAATCGAAGCCTCGCCAGCGCGTCACACATTCTAGACAACCGCCCTACCCACTTAGCCACACATCCGCCCACCCGCTATTAAGAATGAAAGCACACTCTCCAGACAGCAGCATCCGACCTTGATGGGCCAGTGTGTTTCTTCTGTTCTTTGCTAACGGTCTTTCCCCACCTACAGAGACTCAAGTATCAAATCATCCATCTGTCATTGCCCAGAACGGGGCTCGAGGGCAGCACAGGAAAGGACTCACACCTGAACATGTCTCAGAGGATGTCCTCTGCAGTTGTCAACTGTAAGGCCTAGTCTTCCGCACGGTGACCTTGGCTTAGTCACTTTTCACCTGACAAAATTCAGCCTTCCTTCCTCCCAGATCGGAACATTGCACCCTGGTAGGGCTCACACCTAACCTGGTGATGTGGTGATAATATGGGGTACCCTCGAATTTATCATCCACCCCGACCGACCCCAGCTCTTCTTTCCATCCTCCCAGGGGGGTCTTAAGATCAGGCCTCATAGGAACAGTCCCTGAATTTCCAAGCTGGAGACAAATATTTTTATATATATTTTCATTTTTTATCTTATGTGTATGACTTTTTTGCCTGCATGTAAGCATGCACCATGTGTATGCCTGCTGCCTGCAGAGGTTGGGAGGAGTCAGAGCTCCTGAAACATATTATGGATGGTTGCGAGCCACTGTGTGGGAGCTGGGAATCAAACCTGGGTCCTTTGCAAGAACAACAAGTGCTGTAAACTAGAGTCTTCTCTCGAGCCCCTGGAGGCAAGCCTTACCTCCTCAGTTGACATGTTCACAGCTGTCAACCCACGTCACCTTGCATGGGTGATTCCCCAAACGCACGTGCAGGTGGAAGAGTGACCCAGGCCTCTTCAGGCGCGAGGGCACCTGAGCACTCTCAAGCCATCATCTCCTTTAGCCTCATCCCTCCGGGTCGCTCCTCAAAGACGTGCTCAGGACATCGAGCCAGTCTGAGGGCTACACACAGTGTCTGGCAGGTCACTCCTGCCCCACTCCCCTGGCCTTCCCTTGTGACCCCAAGCTAAGTATCCCACATAGGCTACACAGTGTACATCAAAACACGCACATCTAAACAGTCTCAAACAATAGTAAGACCATAGGGACACTTCTGGAACTAAGGCTTGTTCTAATTCCTGCCGCCAGACTAGCCCAGATCAACATTGTAAGTTCTGAATGGAATGATACTGCTAGCAAGTTAGGGGAAGACAAGACGAGATGGCATATTACCCAGATGCTGTAAAGAAAAATCAAAGGAACAGGAAGTACGAAGCATGAAGCCTCCTCTACCATTGGTTGGTTCACCCGAGGCAGAGGTGATGGGCCAAGCGGCCTCACCCTCCGCTCTTTCCCCCCGTAACTTACCTGCTCTCCTCCCAGTCTTTAGGCTTCTTGGTTTCGTTTGGTTTTATGCAGCGAATGTAGTGGGGTGTACATTTCATCAGGGTGCTCACGAGGTCGTTGGCTTGTTTCTGGTGGGAAGAATAAGAACAGTTAGAGAGAAAGATCAGCTTCCAAAGACAACCTGCAGAACCAGCATGGCGCCTGTGGCCACAAACAAACGCCATGTTGATCCTCATCGTGCCCGAGCCAGGGGCCCGAATAGCGTTAAAGTTCTGTTGACTTTTATGATGATCTTTATCATACTTAGGACTTACAAATTTAAACACTGAAAACAATTAGGCATTTTAGCACAGTTACTCAATTAAAAGGTTGTGTATCATCGGGCAGTGGTGGCGCACTCCTGTAATCCCAGCACTTGGGAGGCAGAGGCAGGTGGATTTCTGAATTCGAGGCCAGCCTGGTCTACAGAGTGAGTTCCAGGACAGCCAGGGCTACACAGAAAAACCCTGTCTCGATAAAATAAAAAAACAAAAACAAACAAACAAAAAAAAAAGGTTGTATATCTGTATCTATATATAAAACAGGAAATTTTCACATGTGATCATTTCATCAAGAATAATGTCATTATCAACAAATTAACTTCAATTTGTACTTACTAAGATCACTATAAATACTTCTGTTAATGTGTGCGTGTGCATGTGCTTATGTGTGTGTGTGCCTGTGTGTGTATGTGCATGCACGTGTGTGTGTGTGTGTGTGTGTGTGTGTGTGTGTGTGTGTTTTGAGACAGGATCTCAGGCTTCTTAGGCTATTCTCTACTTCACTACCTAGCCAAAGATAACCTTGGTCTCCTGATTCTCCTGCCTCAGCATCCCAAGTACTGGATTACAGCTATGCACTACCATGCCTGGTTCTTGGTAATTTTTGTTTGTTTGTTTATTTGTTTGAAATTATAAGTATGAATAAAATGTCAAATGTCTTAATTAATATGAGAAAGAGGTTGTGGAAATGGCTCTGCAGTTAAGAGAACTTGCTGCTCTTCCAGAGGACCTCAGTTCGGTTCCTAGCACCGACACAACTGCCTACAACTCCAGCTCCAACGGATCTGTAGGCACACACACACACATATACATACACATAGCACACACACACACACACACACACACACACACACACTAAATAAAATGATGTAAAGTCATAGCCAAACAAAGTGAAATTCATAAAAAAAATCTAATTCAGGAATGTCTTACATGTCATTTTATCCACTGCCCTCTTGATTTGTCCCTTTACAAACCGACAAGCTCTCTGCAGTTTCCTTGTGGGAAATAATTTACATCTTCACACAGCAAAGTGGCTCTGTATAAATATCATCTATCACTAACTATGCCCTGGGTACCAGGGGCAGGACTTAATTCAAGCAGAAAAAGGCACGTAGATAAAGCTGGGCCTGCTTAGGATTATTTCAGATCATGACAATTTCCCACATGGAGGAAGGAGGAGTAGTGCTCACGTCAGCAGACCGCCACACAGCTGAGCACACCCTGGGGGTCCACGATGCCCCACTTAAGGCAAACCCTCCCTCCAAGCCAGTCAGCATGCAGAGAGAAAAACCTCTCAAAGAAAACAGTGGGAAGGCCTGCCAGGAAACCAGAGAGCTCTGCTGACAAGAGGCAACCCGCTCTCAATTAGGCTTCTCTGCTCCCAGGCTCTTGGGGAATCTGAAACCCCCAGGAAGCTGATGGGCAAAGTCAAAGCAAGATGTTCCTCGGTGAATGGAGCTCTGGTGTAAACGTGCAGAAGACAGCAGGCTTTGCACTGCCTGAAATTAAGGACAGAGGTATAGAGGTTACCCCACCATTGCAAGGCCTCTGACCACGAAGGAAATTGCCCTTATCGTCTTTGCTGATGAAGTTACATTTGGAAACAAATCTGATGATCTTTGCTACAAGTCAGTTGACCTCAGAGAGGGACTGCTGCCTCTCTAAGCAAAGCTTTACATTATTTATTTTATTTTATTTCATTTTATTTGCATTGAGGGCTTTGCACGCAGGTAAATATGTGTACTGTGTGCAGGCATGGTGCCAGGGAAGTCAGAAGAGGGTGTTGTGGGTTACCTGGAGTTATGGATGGTTGTGAGTCACCTAACATGTAATGGGAATCAAATCTGGGTCCTCTAGCCAGCTCTTAAGAGCTAAGCCATCTCTCCAGCCCTAACCTTTTTTCTTCTTTTGAAACAAGGTCTCTGTATGGAGCCATGTAGCGCCAACTGTCTTGGAACTTACCATGCAGGCCAGCTGGCCTCCAAACCACAGAGATCTACCTCCCTCTGCCTCCGAGGGCCACCACATCCGGCTCCCCACTCTTAAGTCTAAATTTCTTGCTCACTTTTAGTGTTTGACGATAATTTTTCTTTACTGCTATCCAGTCCTAAGCAAGTAGCAGCATACTGCCTTTGCCCTACGGCATAGAGAAAGCAGGCAGAGACCAGTGGAACAACGTCAGGTGTCCCCGTCACAGTTCTTTTTATAATAGTCCCCGGTCGCTAATGTCTCACAGCACTCCTGGGCGGTCATGACTGTTACTATTTTAGCTTTTTCAAATGAGAACATCAAGCCTGGCAGGAGGAAGGATTCCTCGGGATGCAGGACAACAATTTGGAACAACAAAGGTGCAGCTTGAAACCAAATCCACATTTTTAAATCGCAATGCTCTTTCGCCCTGTCCTGGTGTGTCAGGAAGGGAACTAACTGGGTGAACTTGGACAAGATAGAACCATCAGTTTTGTGGCATAATTACTTTGAACAAGCAGGAATGTGCACTAGTTGTAGTTACCCTGAATTTCGATGGCTATGGGTCACTCTCGAGGTCCCCTGAGCCACTTACAAAACAAACTGGCTTTAGACAGATCTGACTCCAGCCAGGAGTGCCTTGGTTAGATAGAAAGGTACCAGAATTATCCATCAGAAGTGGAAACAAACTACCGAACAAGCCAGGCAGTGAGGATTGGCTCAGTCGATTATCCTCTAGCCTTGGTGAGGCTTCTGTCTCTGTTATGCGCAAGGTCCACAAGTCTGAGCATCAGTTCCTCCAGCTGCAGTCTGCACACAGAGGGATAAAGCCAGGCAACCTCTGATGCCCTGTTTTAAAGGCAGAAACCAATGCCGCCGTGCTGTGCTGTGGTTCAGCCTAGGCTTACTCAGCTAACGCCCGGTGTCTCCCTGGTCCACCCGGAGCTTGAGTCTGCTCTGTCTAGCATCGAGCCCTCACCCTAACCTCTACACCAGCCTCTTCCAATCACAATACAAAACTAAATGAAGCCCTGGAACCAGACATTATTAAATGTAATATAATTTTATTTAAAAGGTTTGTTTTTATTTTCCGCATGTGAATGTTTTGTCTGCATGTGCGTATGTGTAAGTATTTTGAGTGGCCAGAAGAGGGAGTTAGATTCCCCTGGGACTGGAGTTATAGATGGTTGTGAGCCACCATGTGGGTGCTGGGAACTAAACCCGTTCTGCTCTCCAGCTTCATAAATACAATATGTTTTTCACTTTAGTAAGCTGAGTGTCTGTCAACTAACGATCCTAATCAAATCTTGTAGATCCATTTTATATTTTAAAATAATTAAAAGAATAAAATGTAACACTAAAACTACCTTCAATATAAAATTTTCTATCCAGAAACCTGGACCACCTTTCAATGTACTCTGGGGATCTCTTCCAAACAGTGTAGATATGGAAGGACAAGGGACTGGGTCATGTCCATGTGCCCTTCAGAGATGTTTGGGGGGGGCATATATAAAAAGGAGACATCCACAACTGTAGATCACCAGACAGATCTTGGTCACAGGATCCGTCAGGAAAGGCGGGGTTTGGGTGAGATTATAAGCCAAACTCTCTTTAGAAAACTAAACTTCAGGCTGACCTCCCTAGACAAAGGCCCTAAATGTGCTGTTCTAAACATTCTGGGTAGAGTCCAGATAGGTGGTAACTTTTTAAACTAGACACAAAGGAGAAGCAAGAGGCCCCCACCCCCTGGAATATTCCAGGCCACTTGAAAATGAGTCACTGCAACCTTGGGGGTTCCGAGCCCTTGGACCTGAATGTGACAGTCTCATGACTGGAGTTTCCAGCCAGAGCTTGTTCTTATCCAGGTCCTTCAGGCTAAGGCATGAGTCAGCCTCCCGTGCAGATGTTAGTATCTGAGTCTCAGAAAAATCACATCTGTTCTCTGCCCTTAGCTCTCTGTCCTAGAGACCCAAACCCCATCAGTGTCTTGGAATGGCTCTTTTTTTTTTTTTAAAGATTAATCAATTAATTACTTAATTTAGAAGATTTTTTAAAATTTATTATGTACACAGCATTGTGCCTGCATGTATGCCTGTGGGCTAGAAGAGGTTACCAGATCTCATTATAGATGGTTGTGAGCCACCGTGTGGTTGCTGGGATTTGAACTCAGGACCTCCGGAAGAGCAGACAGTGCTCTTGGAATTGCTCTTAAGGATATGATGTCCTCTAACCCAGAGGGCTCTGTCTATCAAAACTCTGCCTGCCCCAGTGGACACGGCAGCATGTGTCAATGGCATCCTCTGTTAAAAAGGCTGATGCAGGAGGATGGCTGGAGCCCGAGATTTTGATGAACATGGCAAGATTCCATCTTTGTTTCATTGAGACAATCTCATTTTGTAAGCCAGATTGGCCTAGAACTCGCAATCTTTTTGCCTTAGCCTTCTAAGTACTTTGACTATAAGGCAAGGTCACACACCTGGTGAGACTGGGCCACCCGCTGCCACCTTTCTGTGACTCAAACTTGTAATCTGCCTGCTTTTCCTGCCTACGCGCTGGGATCGTGGCTACCACACTCAGCTTGACGCAGCTTGGAACTCTTTGTTGTTTATGATGCTGGGAATCAAATACCACGTATTGATCCATCTGGATAGTCCAGATATCCCACCCGAAGAGCAACAGCAAACAAACAAGTGCACCACCCCCTTATGCCTGACTTCATATATATTAGGCCTGCTTATGGAACCAAGTCCATGAAACACTTGGACAGGAAAGAGCGGAGGGCAGTAACCATAGTAACAACCATGGTGCCTTTGATGCTGGTGTCTATCAGGAGAGCATGGACTGAAGGGCATCATGGAATGGGAAGACAGAGCGAAGGAGGGTGAGTGGAAGTCTAGGGCAGGGAGTGAGCACGTGCGCAAAAATGCCCACAGCAGGCAGTACAGACAAGGGCATGGGCGTGGTACAGGGAACATACTTCTAGGCAAAAGCATCGGAGCAGCCACTGCACATTTTTTACAGGGTGGGATGCAGCCACTGTAGGTTTAATCATCAAGGCAATGCCTTGGAGTTGGTGCTACAATTTCTACCTTACCAATAAGTCAGAGCCCATTTTTAATTGAGCAAGATAAAGCTGAGAACTTTTTAATTAATAATTTGTCATTTTAATGTATATGTGTGCCTATATGAGTTTATGAGAACCATATGGGTACAGAAGCCAACAGAAGCTAGAAGAGGACTTCAGATACCCTGGAACTGGCGTTACAGATGGTTATAAGCTGCAGTGTGGGTGCTGGGACCCAAACCTGGGTTCTGTATAAGAACAGCAAATGCTCTTAACCACTGAGCCATCTCTTCTGCCCCAGATGCAAAGGATTTTTATCAACAGTTGGTAATAACTTAGGCAGCAAAAGCCACAGGCAACTGAACTCCAAATGCCAAATATTAATCACTTGATCTCTTTGATTATAAAACTGGAGACATATTTACTTCCTATGATTTAGTGTGTGTATTATGTGTATGTATGTATATATATGTGTATACACACACACACACACACACACATACACACATATACATTTTTTCCTTTTTTTTAAAGACAGGGTCTCATATAGCCCAAACCTGCCTTGAATTTATTATGTAGCCAAGAGATACTCCTGATCTTGTGATGGCCCTGTCTCCAACAATTGCAGGATTATAGATATTCACCACCATGTCTAGTTTTATGAATTGATAAAAACAGAAAAAATAAAACCAACAGGGATCTGTGCACTCTAGACAAGCCCTCTACCAACCAAGCCACAATCATCCCCAGCTCTAAAAAGATACTTTGAATGGGTATTATCTTCAGAAATTCAAGTGATTATTCAAGTTACAGGATGTTCGTGATTCGAACTCATCGCCACCCTCAGCACCTCTGATTTGCTAAGGTCCTTTGGCCAGCTGCGTCTGCACTGCACAGCAAGGAGGACCCTGAGAGACCTAGGGAGGAGGGATGTGTAAGTTGCCCCTAAGGTGAACTGGGGTTTCTGGCAAGTTTCATTCTTGGCATGCCTTGAGGGCCTGGCTGGAAAAGCACCATCGATATCCAGAGCATGACTCCGAACCACAAAATTCCTGATAGTTTAATACAAGTCCTTCCAGATTCACTTTAAAGCCATTTCCTCTTTAAGAGGACTGATTAGTACATGCTGGCCATTAAGCTGAGAGGTACTTAGTATCCATCCGGAGGGTCAGGGTGGCCAAGTCAATTCAGCTACATCCTGCCACTTTATTTATTTATTTTTTGCAAGTAGCCTAACTTCTGGGCATTTCTGTAACCATACCCTCCCTGAGCCGGACTTTATGGCCCTGGGTGGCAGTTTCTGGTTGTTAGAGAACTCCAGCTCTCTGGGATCCAAAACTTCCCAGAATAGAACCAACCTTTATTTTGCTTCCTGCGGTCGTTGGGCGCCCTTTCTTGTCAGCTTGCAGGTTTTCAGGAAATAAAGACTTTATAAAAGGCCTGGAAAAGGAGAAAGACGATGGATCAGCAATCTCCCAGTTCTGTGAGGGCTGGCTGTGCTGTCCAGAAGCCTCTCACGCTGGCCACAGAAAAGCCATGTGACTTATGGTACAAGCCTGCAAGATGCAACTCGGGCAAATGAATACCAGACAGAAGACAGGAAAGACAAAAAATCATAAGATACAAGCATCTCAGAGTCTCAACATGAGAAATAAGTTTGCAACATCCCTGGAACTGAGGGCTATCTTGAGGACAACACAGGAGAGGGGTGTAGGGGAAACTGAATGGGCTTGTGAAGAGTTCTGAGTTCTGCATCTATTTCTAAATCATAGTTGATGGTCACACCTGGATAATTCTTTGATGGAGCTTAAGGAAGAGTGTCCTGCACATCTTAGGATCTTTGTTTTTGGCTTTTTGAGGCATGGTTTCATATAGTCTAGGCTGACCTTGAACTCCCCATGTAGTCCAGGATAGCCCTGAGTTCCCTGTCCTCATGTCTCCATTCCCCGGGTGCTAGGATTACAGTTATTGGCCCTATGCCAGTTATGAGGTGCTGGGGAACAAGCCCAGGGGGTTGTGCATGCCAAGCAAGCACTGTTTCAACCAAGCCATGCCCAGCCCAACACCACAGGGTATTTAGTAGAATGAATGGCCTCTGCTCGCCAGAGTCCAGCAAGCAACACTGGCCACAACTCCCTCGACAGAGCGTGTGCAGTTTTGAATGCTGCAGTCACAAATTACTTTTATTATATATAAAAATTATATCGTTTACAGAATATATTCCCTTAGTAACTCCAATGGAGCACCCACCCATCGTATAGGGTGGGGATGTGTCTAGTTACTTGGATGCCCCGGTGTCTGAAGCACAGGTTGATAAGTATCTTCTAGCTGACTCAGCAAATGAAGTGGCCTACAGAAGGTGACTATTGGCTGTGCTAACCCAAACGTGCTCCCCCTGGGGTGACTCTTGGTCTTTAGGAATTTTCAAGTTTCTCTAGCCATCTACTTCTAACCTGACCAGACATACCCATGGGTTTTTACAAGCAGTTGTATTATAAAACGATATGCTGTATCCAGACGACAGGAGTTTATGTGGGCCCATCAATCGCTCTTGAACTTGGCAGGAGTTTTAATAATTAAAAACCATCCCTGAAAGTGATCCTTCGTCTGGCTACCATGAAACCCACAAGCCAGGACTTGCAGCCTCCCTGACCTTCTCAGAGGAGAGCTCACTGACACGATGCAGTTTGAATGGAAAGAAATCTGACATCTCAAAAGTGAGTGTGAAGAAGCTTGGGCAAAGGATAGTGGGGGAGCACCAGCATGGAGGAGGGTAGTGGCGGAGCACCAGCATGGGGGTGGATGGGAGTGGAGCACCAACATGGAGGAGGGTGGTGGTGGAGCACCAGCATGGGGGGTGGGTGGTGGTGGAGCACCAGCATGGAGGAGGGTGGGAGTGGAGCACCAGCATGGGGATGGGTGGTGATGGAGCACCAGCATGGAGGAGGGTGGGAGTGGAGCACCACCGTGGGAGAGGATGGGAGGGAGCTTTGGGGGAGACATGTAAATGAAGAAAGAATAGCTCCTCATTGGGGTGAGGAAAGGAAGGCCTGCTTTGCTTTCATTGCAGGTAGGATTTTATCAGAAAGCTGTTGCAATTGTTGGTGGTCCTTAAAGTATTTATCCCTGGCTGAAAATGCGGCTCAGTGAGTAGACTGCTTGCCTAGCATGCGGGGCATCCTGGAGTCAATTCCAGCGCCACAGACAGGAGTGTATAAAGGGGGCCAGCCCGGGAGGCACTGCCTCGAAAGGAAAGAAACAAAAATGAATGCTTGCTTGTATCATTCTATAGAGGTTCCTCCTAAGCTTGGCTTTCTCTGTTTCTTTTCCTTCCTTCCTTCCTTCCTTCCTTCCTTCCTTCCTTCCTTCCTTCCTTCCCTCTCTATCTCTCTTTCTTTTTTTTAAATATTTATTTATTTAATGTATGTGAGTACACTGTAGCTGTCTTAAGACATACCAGAAGCAGGCATTAGATTACAGATGGTAGTGAGCCACCATGTGGTTGCTGGGATTTGAACTCAGGACCTCTGGAAGAGCAGTCAGTGCTCTTAACCACTGAGCCATTTCTCCAGCTCCTCTCTCTTTCTTTCTAAGTAACTTTGTTTCCCGTCCACCTTTTCGTCTTGCCCAAGTGTCCTGAAGACTAGCTTGTGACCACAGGTTCCCGCCCACTCAGTGGCTGAGCAGTGGAGACCAGTCCTCAGTGGCCCGTAAGGTACTGAGGGCACCTGCGCACGGTCAGACCAGCGACTCAGGAGTGGGCAGGGTCCGTTCGCCCCGCAACTCCTCCCTGCTCAAATCCCTCTCAGCAAGCACCCCCTCCATCCCCTCAGGGTCTCTGCAGAAGCAGAGCGTGGGCTTGACTTCCCACGGGTGCTCACAGGAGATGGTGCTATACACGCTCAGACCTCCCCAGTCAACGCTCTGGGTGCGCTCCCTGTTGTTGTATAGCATGGCAATGTCCCTGTCACGTAGAGAAGAATCTGTGTTACACAGAGCGATGGCAGGAAGGTTAATTGAGGTGCCTCTGTGAGGAGCTGGTGGCCAGTCCGGGGTCAGCCACCACGAGAAACCATCGTCCCCTGAAGGCTGCTCGGACCTGGCTTGTGAATGTTCCAGGCATGAGGTGGCCAGCAACTGCAATGGCTCCAGTGGCTGCCAATGTCAGCACAGCTCACTGGCCAGTGTTCCCGGAGACGATGCTGATGCCGGTGGTGTTCTCGATGGCAACAAAGGTGCTGCCAGCAGCGGCTTCTCCCAGGTCCTCTCCAGGGTCTCGGTGCAGAGGCCATCACTGTTCCTTTTGTAGATCTGGAGATCAAGGGTGGTGACACTTAAGTGTATTCCTGTGGCAAGGGATGTGAAGGTAGCCTTGACCTTCCTCTGCAGGACATCAAGGGCCCCAGACACTGGGTGGGCGCTTCCCTTTACATCACAGTAAGAATCAAGAGCAAAGCCACAGGGAGTCCTCCCTGGACAGTGGCGGAAAAGGTCCTCCCAGACGTCTCTGTCTTCATTGCTTCAGCCATCAGGCTAATCCAGGTCTTAGGAAGCCACCAGCCATCTTTAAAATTGAAGTGACCATGGAAAATCCTTTTGGCTTTGTTCTAAGGGCAAAGTATTGTAGAACTAGATTCTCCTGCTCTTCCGGGCCATCGGCAACATGGCGACTTCTCCCCGCTAACAGTACTGAAGGTGACGGAGCCAGGCGCACAGATGGCATGCAAGGGAAGGAAGCATTAGTGACAGAAGGAAGAGAAAGACTGGAAGGGGACAAGCTCCTTTGAGAAAACAAATAGTCAATTTTTAAACCATACTCAACAGTCCTAAAAGAGCCAGATGCTAAACACTCCAATGCCACTCTGGTCTGCATGTTGAAGCAACGCCATCATTGGTTTATGATGACATGGGTGGACGCACCGGCTGTTCTAGAGGACGTGGGTTCAATTCCCAGTATCCACACAGTTGTTCACAATCATCTGTAACTCCAGTTTCAGGTATCTGAGGCCCCCTTCTGTCCTCTGTGGGTACCAGGCACACACATGGCAAACAGAATACATGCAGGCAAAATACTCATACACATTAAAAAAAAAAAAAAAACAAAGAAACAAAACCAAAGATGTCCGTGTGCCAGATAAAGGACACTTACAGCTCACTGCTCTGCATGAGTTCAATCAGGTCCATGAAGAGCACATCCCGGTTCCTTTCACAGAAGCCATCCATGTCATAGGAAACCTGGTCAGGAATAGAAAGAAATCAAATTTTATCCTACATATTTTTTTTAGTTAAAAATATCCTAGCCAGGCGGTGGTGGCGCACACCTGTAATCCCAGCACTCTGGGAGGCAGAGGCAGGTGGATTTCTGAGTTCGAGGCCAGCCTGGTCTACAGAGTGAGTTACAGGACAGCCAGGGCTATTCAGAGAAACCCTGCCTCGAAAAAACCAAATCCCCCCAAACCCCCCAAAAAACCAAAAAATAAAATCCTTAAGTGAGCATGGCTGTCCCCATGAGTGGACGTTACTGGCTATAGCCGTTGAGGTGCCACACTTTGCACTGCCACACAAAGGCTCTCAGCTGGCCCAGGTAACCATGACCTACAGACGCTGGGTGATACAGACCTGGCTCCCCAGATGATCTGTGAACGGGGCTACGGCTCTCAAAATCACATCCCCATTTGTTTGTGGATTCCTAAGTATGTCTGGACAATACATTAAGTTATTTTTTCCCAAGTTGGACTTAAGGAAGAACAAGGGAGCCCTCATGCTTACCCACCAAGTAAGGCAACTGAAATTGGTATTTGGTCTTAAAAGCAGCAGCAGAGCTGTGCCCATCTGCCCTGAAACTCATGCTTAGGGACCTTGTCTAACAATGACCATCAGGAAGGAAAGCTATCTCAGGATTTCCCTGGGATTGGGAAGCATTCAAGAGCCATGACCCCAAATTCCATGGTTGGGAAACCTGTAAGCACCTAGCATACACTTTGATAGGAAAAACATTAAAGTGTACACTGTGCCCTGTTTCATAGCCCCAGTGCCCGTGGGAAAGTGAAGAACTATAAATTTGTGATTACAACTCTCAAGACAAAAATCTGTTAGTTCAGCTTTTGCGATATACACCAGGGAGACGTGTGCTTAGCAGCTCTGTAGACAGTATTTTGTTTTAACTCTTCAAATTCTTTAAAGGCCTTCTTTATTGGATGAATCAATAACATGGATGTCTATTGGTTCATGGGAAAACAAATCCCACCCCTAAAGGCTCAAAATCGGGAGCCTTTAAAATGGGTCAGTTCGGGGCTGCTGACCCGTGGTCTTACCTTCCCGGCATAGTGGTGGATAATGAAGCCTTGGTTCCAGCTGTTGAAGTGCTCATGGCTCCCAATCTGCATCTGCAGCTTCTGCAGCAGTGTCTGGTCAGCACCCTCACCCACAGCATGCATGGTGGCACACACGTCATCCAGGATGCTCATAATCCCAGGAGGGTTCTAGTGGGACCAAGAAGGAAAGAAGTGGGTCACAGACCCCTCCAAATACACAGCGCCTATGGGGTCACATCTGTTCCTTCCAAGAAGAATGCACTTAAAATTCCCAAAGAAGGTTTTATCATTCAGAAAGATGGAGGAAACTCCACTTCCAAGAAGCTAGCTAGCTCTCTATTTTTTGGTGTGTGTGTGTGTGTGTGTGTGTGTGTGTGTGTACGTGTACCTGTGTATGTGGGTACATGATGGGACTGGAAGATGTACCTCTTCTTATGACTCATTTGCTATGTCATACAACCAAGAGCTATTGTCAAGAATTCAGAAACAACTTCCATTTGCAACTTGGCATTTCATAAACATTCATATTTACCATGGCAATTGAAGCCTATTGTTTTATTTTCACAGTACACATTTGCACGTTACTAACATTACTGCTAAAATTCTGTGTGAGTCATTTCCTTGTCCATTATAAAGCGATGACAGTGACACAGGGACCAGAGACTGAAAGTTCACTTAGGGGTAGACCAGTGAAGGGACCGCATGTGAGTACTTACGACTTTGCTCTCTATGAGGTCACACACTATTTTATTATTGAAATATTCAATGGGTGTCCATCTTATTCCTTCTTGAACGTATTCTTCCTGGATAACAGAAATTAAAAGCTTGCATAAACCACAATGAAAGCAAACCTTGAATCGCTTCCCCCTCACTAAGAGGTGATAGAAAAGGGACATCTTATAACTTAATGGTTCTCATGTTTTGTTTGAGCCATTAAAATTTATACCACACAATTGTTTGTTTGTTATTGTTTGAGACAGTGTCTCAGGCTGGCCTTGAACTCCATATGTATCCAAGGGTGACCTTGAACTCCTGATCTTCCTGAACCCATGTGGTGGTTTGAATATGCCCATGGGAATTGATACTGTTATGAGGTGTGGCCTTGTTGGAGGAAGTGTATCACTGTGTAGGTGGGCTTTGAGGTCTCCTAGTGCTCAAGCTCCACCCAGTGTGGAAGAGCGATCCTCCTCCTAGCTGCCTGCAGAAGATAGTCTCCTTCTGGCTGCCTTTAGATCAAGATGCTCCTTCTCCTGCACCAGACTGCCATGCTTCCTGCCATGATGATAATGGGCTGAACCTCTAAAACTGTAAATCAGTTGTTCTTTACAAGAGTTGCCTTGGTCATGGTATCTCTTCACAGCAACGAAACCCTAAGACAATCTGTGTGATGGCTTGAAAGAGAATGGCCCCCATAGACTCATATATTTGAATCCTTGGTCCTCAGTTGGTAGAACTATTTGGGAAGGATTAAAAGGTGTGGCTTTGTTGGAGGAGGTGTGTCACTGGGGGTAGGCTTTGAGGTTTCTGCCTTCTGCTGTGGTTTGAGATGGTCATGTTACCATCCCTTTGCTCTACCATCATGGACTCTAAACCTTTGGAGCCATAAGCATTAGATGTTTTCTTTTATAGGTTGCTTTGGCAATAGTGTTTTATCATAGCAATAAAAAAAAGCAGGGCCAGATCTTTCTCCTTTCTAGAACTTTGCATGTGACAGGCAGTTGGGGGCACTCCATTTCCATGTGACAGGCAGTCAGGGACTACACTTCCATCTGTCATGTTTGTTCAGCCTTCCTTCTAGCTACAGCTTCAGTTGATCGCCACATGGGAATCTCCAGGTAGATGTACAGTGAGCCTCTCATGCATACTACAGGCACCACGGTCTTCACCCTTCTAATTTTATCTTTTAATAACAACCTTGCCATTGTCTAGTTTTTCAAGATATAAAGCCAGGGGTTCTAGAGAGATGACTCAGAGGTTAAAAACACTGGATGACTTTGCAGAGGATCCAGGTTCAATTCCAAGCACTCCTATAGTAGTTTGCAAAAACATCAGAAACTGTAGTTCTTGAAGAGCTGATGTCTTCTGGTCTCCATGATTACCAGGAATGTATGTAGTGCATAGACATATATGCAGGACAAACATTCATACACACAGAATAGGCATTTAAAAGAGAATACAATGCTAGGAATCCTTTTGGATGACTCTTTGCTGATTGTTAGCTATTTTAAACAAATCCTATATGTTAGATTCAACGGAATATTTACACACTGGATCTCATTCTGTGGCTACAGTTATTTCTCCATCACAAACCTCTTGTAGCCAGGCTGGTCTCGGGCTTATTAAGCCTCATAAAGTACCTATCTATACAAGCTAGACCCTGCCTACTCCCTTTCAACCTAGTTGGTATCTCCTTTGGCCACCTTACTCTGGCCAATCTTCAGTGGTGAAGAGCTAACGTTCTGATCACTAAATGGTCCCTAGATGGCATCTGATATGTATAGCTTCCCCCAAGATTGCATGTGCACCCAGAATCTTGGGATTCAAGGCTTAGAAATAAGGTCTTTGTAGATATGAAAGGGGGGGATACAGCCTGGAGCAATAGAAGGTCAGGTAGGGAGTGCAGCTCCGTCACCACAGGCACAGAAGGCCAAGAGCCACCAGGAGGTGGCAGAGGAAGAACCCTAGGATTTTCAGGATTCTCCCACCAGTGTCTGAAGGGGCTTCACTGCGAGGCTGGACTTAGGTTCTTGACACCTGACCATAAGAGAAGCAATTTCTGCCACTTCAAACCTCCAGGGTTTATTTTTGGTGGTGACTCTGTAAATCTGAAAGAACATGGCACCAGGACTTTCAGAGGACCTACACTGCACTTTTAGACTAAAGTATAAGCAAGACAGAATTCAAGGAAGAATTCAAATGCCAGTGTTGCTAAAAACATATGTACTTTAAGGGGAAGACTGGGGTTGTTTCCCAGACAATGGGGGCCAGAGCGAGGGCTCCCACTGGGCCTTGGTCACTGGGACAGAGAGTAGCAGACGCAGCTCACTGTCGGGCCAGCCTCCTAGCTTAGCCTGCTGATGGAGGAAGAGGCACACAGCAGATGGTATTTGCATTGCAGAGACTGAAATACTGCAAAGGCATATGGCTTTCCTGCTGACTTTAGTAGGTACATTTCCTAATACAAGACAGAAACCCAAATCAATCATCCAAAGGGAAATCTATCTCTCTGAAGCAATCAGACGGAGGGCGGGACGGAGGGAGAGGGGCTGCTCACCTGCTCTGCTTTCAGCGTCAGTTCAATAAAAATCTGCTGTAGTTTTTCATTAACGAAATTGATGCAGAACTGTTCAAAGCCATTTTTCTGGAGGAAAAGAAAAAAAAAGGTTCTTTCCTGTAATCATATCACAAAATCGTTTAAAAAGTCATTTCTTGGTGATGTTCTAAAATGTCTGTGGAAGCTGTTTCAGAAACTCCGGCTACGTCAATAGAGGAAGCATGGTTTATATTTAGGAGAAACTAATTTGGTAAAGGTACATGGGGAACTTGCAAAGACCAAGATGAGCTGGAGCTTGCTGCTGCTTCTCTGCCTAGAATTTACTTCTTATAGGCTAGAGGGGACATCATCTTCCCTCCTGGCTCTGATGGTTCAAACTGGTCTTACCTGGAATCAATTTCTTTCTTCTCTCCCTCCCTTCCTTATATATTACTTTTATTTACATGATGTGTGTGTGTGTGTGTGTGTGTGTGTGTGTGTGTGTCTGTGTTATATGTATGCCACAAATGGGCATGCCCACAGAGGACAGAAGAGGTCATCAGATTCTCTGTAGCTGGAGTCACAGTGGCTGTGAGCTGACTGATGTGGACGGAAGGGGCTGAACCCAGGCCCCCCAGAAGAGCTGCAAGGGCTTTTAACCACTGAGCCATCTCTTCAACCCTGCCCCTACCTCATTTTCTTTTTCTTTTTTAGCTTCTCACCTTCCTCCTTTCTTTTAGTGTATGTGTTTGTGTGTGTGTGTGTGTGTGTGTGTGTGTGATCATGAGTGTGTCTGCAGGACCCCTCACTGTGAAGGCACAGATGAGAGAGGGATATGGGGGTGACCACTCCCTGCCTTATTACCGTAAGACAAAATCTCCTACTAAACCGCGAGCCTCTGTCTCTCCCTCTACAGCACCGGGGTTACAGTATATGCAGCCATTTTTACCTGAGTGCTGAGAATCTGAACTCTGGATCTCAGGCCTGACGGCAAGCTCTCATACCCATTGAGCCATTCCCCACATCGCTTACCTGAAATATTTCAAAGCCATAGATGTCCAGGACTCCAATGTTGTACTCCTCGTGGTCCTTCTCCATGGCTTTATTGATGGACTAGGAGAAAACAAACAGTGCAAACATCGCTTACATTCTTATTGAACAGACACACGGGAAGGGCATGGAGTGCTGCACAGCAACCACACTGATCCTTGGAGACGCGACAGCTTGAAGACAGGGGGTTTGTGCTTTTAAAAGGTCTCAGGATACCTGGTGGTGGCACATGCCTTTAATCCTAGCACTTGGGAGGCAGAGGCAGGTTTCTCTCTGCATTCAGGGGCAGCCTGGTCTACAGAATAAGTTTCAGGACAGCCAAGGTTACACAGAGAAACCCTGTACTGAGAAAACCCAAACCAAACCAACAAGTCAACCAATCACACAAATAAAAAATGGTCTTGGGAAGATCTGAAAAACAACTGTAGAGAGTGAGAGTGGGGTGGGGGTGGGGGGAGATAGAGGGATGAAGGAAGGTGGAGGGAGGTGCTGCTCATACAGGCATGTCCAGAGAGCCAGAAGAGGCTGCCATCTTGAGTGAGGCGAGTAAGATCCTACCCTGAAGGAGGCGCCACTCTTGCAAAACTTGCAACTGCCAGTCACATGTACCCAACTCAGAAGCACTTCACCCTAACAGCACACACGAGTCACTGATGCTGAACATAAAGTGGCCACAGTTTCCAGAAGCACATGCAGAAGGTGAACAATCTACAAATAACATCTATTATTAGTGTGTGTGTGCACTTGCGTGTGCACGTGCATGTGAGTGTGTGTGTGTGTGTGTGTGTGTGTGTGTGTGTGTTGTGTACTGGTCAGAGGTGGCACACACCCTTGATCCCATACTCAGGAGGCAGAGGCACGTAGATCTCTGAGTGAGTTCCAGGACAGTCAGGGGTATACAGAGAAACCCCTGTCTGAAAAACAAAGTAAGAATGAATGTTTATATATAAGCATATGTATAGTTATGCTGTGTCTAGAAGTACCAGAATTAATTTAAAAGTACAACCAGCATCAAGGTGGGGCTGTGGCCCAGTTGGGAGAGGGCTTGCCTAGCATGCATGAAGCCCTGGTGCATGGTCACCAGCATGGCGTAAACTAGGCATGGTGGTACATTCCTGTATTAACACTCAGGAGGCAGAAGCAGGAAGATCAAAAGTTAGAGGTCAGGTTCAGCTATAGATCGAGTTTATGGTTATCCTAGACTACACAGATTCTATCTCAAAACACAAAACAAAACATTAATAAAGCAAAACACCATCATCTCTCAATATGTAGCTGTCCCAAACCTTTGATGTTCTCCCCTATGAAAGGCACGGCCTAACATGGACTGCTCTTTCTCAGTGGCTTGCTCAGATCAATGTGTCAAAGTGATAATAATTAAGTCTAAGATTGGGACATAAAACACTCATGGTCTAGGCTGGAGAGATGGCTCAGTGCTTGAGTGCTGCTCTTCCAGAGGTCCTGAGTTCAATTCCCAGCAACCACATGGTGGCTCTCAACCATCTGTAATGGGATCCAGTGCCCTCTTCTGGTGTGTCTGAAGAGAGCAACAGTGTACTCACATACAATAAATAAATAATAAATCTTGAAACAAAGTGAACCACGCATAGCCTGTTGCTCCCATGCCCTGCCTTAGATCACTGGCTCTGGGAAAAATCAGCTGCCAATCGGGAGGACATCAGGCTGCCCTAGGATGCGGCCCACATGGCTGTGAACAGAGACTCTAACCAACAGCACCGAAGACTTCTACTTGGCACTATGCCCCTAGTCTCAGGCCAGCCTGGAGAACTGCTCTCCATCGGTATCACAACTTGAACTGTGTTTGCATCAGAGCTGATTGGCTGGGCTGATCTCAAACACCTGTCCCTCAGAAATGCAAGGAATAGACGCACGCTTATCACTTCATCTGTGGAACCACTTGCCACAGATGAACTGTGTTATTACCAAATATAACATTCCTAAGCCTTTAAATACAGAAGTCAAGAAGGGCCCCGGACCACAGGCTTCCTCTGTTCCAGTCCTGGATTTACTAAATATTTCATGCTACTGTGTTGGTTTTTGTTACTGGGTCTTGCTGTGAATATGTAGGAGTTGGGTTCAAGATTCACCAGAGGCAGAGAGAGAGAGAGAGAGAGAGAGAGAGAGAGAGAGAGAGAGAGAGAGAGAGAGAGGATACAGGGCAAAGGGAGACATACAAAGAATGAGGCGAAGGTTTGAGGCAAACATGAGAAGAAACTCCTAGCCATTGTATTCCTTCAACTTAAAACGTGAAGTTTTGCCCATGTCCACTCTTGTTTACTTACATCTACCAGGAAGTCAAAGACTCGTGCGTGCAGGGCCTTGGCGAGAGCGTCCCTGGTGTAGCAGGCCTGTTCCACGTTGAGGGTCACATGGATGGACTCCGACTTTCCTCCCCACTTACTGTCCATCTGTCGGCTCGTGAGCTTCTCTTTTAAGCGGTCTTGGTTTATACCCAGCAGATAGGCAGGAAAAGCCAAAACTGCGGAGGGGAAAACAGGATTGTCTTTCAGAATCGTAAGCATTAGCTCCCAAGTACGTAGAAGCCCTTGTGCATGCGTGGGCAGACAATGGGTACCAACGTTAACGTCCCAAACTTCCCCTCTGGTGGAGGTAGAGCCCATCTTTAATCCCAGCAGTGGGAGGCAGAGGCAGGTGGATCTTTGTGGTTTGATGCCAGCCCGGAGATGACAAATCTCCGTGTGTCAAGCTTCCAGCAAGTCCCCGTTCTATTATGCAAATCAACCTCTCTGGTGACTGAGACTTCCAGTCACCCAAGAAGGACCGCAGGCCAGCCCTTCCCCCAAGCCTCCACTGGCCACTGAGATCACAGGGATACTGAAAATGGACATTTCTCCCTGCTTAAGGCAAAGACATCAACAGGAACTCAATCAGCAAACATTTCGTTGGCTTTGAATAATGTTTTCTTCCTTTGGTGCAATGTTTTCATGGTCTCATTTACTACCTGCGTTATCACGGACGTACTAAGCCCTACAACCCCCTACTGACCGAATGCTTACACCGAGAGGGCTTACAACACACAGAAAATGAGGAAAAGATAGTAAATAAGTATTAAACCTTGAAAGACAATCTGGGAATTTTATCAAATAAAGGAACCTCCTGAAAGGCAGAATGCATCCAAACAGACTATAAAAATCCTAGAAGATTTACAACAGAAAGCTATTAATGCTTTCTGGGGTCATCAGAAGGGGTTGTATCTGTACTGGACAGACAGAGAAGGGTAGGATTTGAACAGACACGGAGGGGGAACAGTGTGCTAAGATAACAAGCTGGGAGGCAGAGCAGTGGCTGGGATGTGGTCTATATCGTGGAGCACCCGCTAAAGCTGAAATCAAAGATGAAACGATTGGGCAGATTTCGACGCATTGGGGAAGGGTGTCCAAGGATGAGAAGGGGGAGGCAAAGGGGTCTGTGTGTATGTATTTATGAGTTTCCATGGGTCTGCACATATGTGCAAAGTAGAGATCAGGGGTCTATGACAGATGTCTTCCCTGGCCACTCCCCAGCTCATTCTGTAAGACAAGGTCTCTCACAGAACCTGAAGCTGGCTGGTTGATCAATGAACCCCAGGGGTCCTCCGGTCACTGCCTGTCCAGTGCTGGGGTGACAGGACTCTAAGTCTGAGGTCCTTCCACTTGTATGGTGAGTACTTCACCAACTGCCATTTCCCACCCAGCAGGTTTTAACAGATACACCACAGGGTGCATCCTTTGGAGGTGGCATGCAAGCAGAGGGGATTATGTTATTGGTATCAAAATGTACTCATACTGCCTCACAACATGTACTGGGGCATCTGGGAGTCTTCAAACAGAAAACTAGAGGCTCCCATGAGCGTGGTAAGTTGTTTCCGGCCACAGGACCTGCCAAGAGGAAAGCTACTGATACGAATGGGATTCCCTTGATCTCTGGTCAGAACGTTCACATCCGGATAAAGAACACCATTCTTGTACATGAATGAAGGATTTTATAGATACAAATAAAAAATCTGAACTTGGATAAGAGTCTCTCTCTCTCTCTCTCTCTCTCTCTCTCTCTCTCTCTCTCTCTCTCTTCTGATAAAAGGAGTATGTGAAGATCTTGTGGATGATATCACTGTTGTGGCACACACCAATACTTAAGAAGGAGGAGGCAGGAGGATTACGATTTCAAAGCCAACTGGGCTAAACAGTGAGATTCCATCTCAAAAACAAACAAACAAACAAACACAAATAAACAGATAACACCTCGAAAAGATCCCCAAAGGATCCTTTAACAGTGAGAACACACCACCAGCCCCTCAATCAAGACTGATCTACTCAGATTACAGAGAGTGTTGGGATTTAACTAACTGATACTTCTCAGCACTTAACTTCTTAGAGTCAGTCAATTAACGTGTTGTTTTTTTTTAAAGCCAACACCAGAACAATGTATATCTCTGGTATATCTAAAGAAAAAAAAAAAAAGACAACACCAGAACAAGGAATAATGCACCTGAGTCTCCCACAGAGCCTGAGGCATTGATTATATTTAAAAAAATTCTATCTCTCAGGCATTGATTTTTCCCAGTGGTTATCTCCTAGAAGCAAATTTTTTCTTTTGTACAAAGGAGAGAAGATATCTACAAGTCACACTGGATACTTGGCCTTGTGGGGACCAGGAGAACAGTCACCAAGTATCAGATATTGAATAAGCCTTTCCCACCAACACCAGGGAGGGCCTAGCTCACTAGAGGCCGCGGCCTTTCCTCAATAGTTTATAGAAGGGATGAGGACAGCCGAGGTGGGAAAGTGCTCGCCATGCAAGCACAAGGACCTGAGTTCAATCCCCAGAACCCTTCTAGAAAAGCCAGAGATGGTGGGGCACGCTTGTACTCTCAGCTGCAGAACCAGAGACCAGCAGTTGCCTGGAGCTCCCTGGCCAGCCTCGCCTAACTGGGGAGCCCCAGGTCTCAGTGAGAGACCCTGCCTCAGTCAAGAAGACGGATCTGAGGAACACCTGAGGTTGACCTCTGGTCTCCACACGTATACATGTGCCTTTGCGCGCGCACGCACACACACACACACACACACACACACACACACACACAATTAGAGTAGCTGAGCATGGTGTGCACACCTGGAATTCCAGTTACTCGTGAGGCTGAGGCAGGAGGCCTTCAAGATCAAATGCATCCCGGGCTCTTTATTGAGATTCCATTAAAAAAAAAAAAAGGAGCATATTCACTAGGGCTTTTCACAGTGAACAGCTTTATGCAATGAATAGGCAGCCAACGTGTCTGTTTTGTAAACGTGTGATTCTTCCCAAGCCTTAACCATCCCAATAGTGGAAACGAATGAGCTGTCTGTAAACAGTTCAAGCTGTTATCTTTATGGGCTTAGCTAAGAAAACCAAGCCAGGCTGAGATGAGACCTCCGAGACAAAACAGACAGAAGGGAGTGACCGGCCGTGTGCTATCCTTCCGCATCTTGTAGCTCTCCAGCAGAAGAGAGGGGATCTAAAGGGCTGCAGGCTCTCCAGAAACAAGGCATGGAGTGTGGCCAAGCGCCAGAGCCGCAAGCCCAGGGGAGGAGCTGAGCAGACTAGAGAGGAAATACAGCACTTGGTTTGGACCAGATCCATGCCATGTTTTTCAAACACAAGGTTTTATGGCCTCGTATTTTCTTCTGCGGCTGCCCTGGTGCTGAAATTACAGTTTTACCTAGCTTGACGTCCTCTGGGTTGTGAATTTCCATGAGGGTGTGCGAGTGGGGCTGAGGCTGGGGAAGGACTGGAGCCCAGAGGCCCACAGGCTTGGGGGAGGAAAGGCAAGAAGCAAGGACTAATCATAAATGTTGGTGTAAGACCAGTGGAGTCATCCGGTCATATAAAGCAGGAAGAGCGTGGTAGGAGACTATTTCAACACGTTAAGTCGGTGAAGGAAGATTTAATGTTCAACGAGAGATTCAACCGAAGTTTCCTACTTAAATCTAAACTATGAGGAAGACAGAAAAGCCCAAGGATGTAGAAAAATAAAATTCGTTCTTCGTACAATTAAAATAAGTGGCAGGTTTGAGGATGTAACTCTGTGGAGAACTTGCCTAGCATGCACAAAGCCCGGGTCCCAACCCCAGCATCACATAAAGCAGGTATGGTGGTTAATGTGGAAAAAACTCAAAGTGATAAAGTTGATGTTATAAGGGACTTACTAATAATGTATTTGTTTAGGGGACATTAAGTCACACCAAGGGAACTTAGCTAAAGGAGTGCTGCCTCCAAAATACCCCAAAGATAAGTAGTCTGCTAAGCAGGCCAGCTAGAGATGAAGATGCGTAGGCTGCTAGGAAGCAAATGTTGACTCGTCAGGATTGACCAGCTTTAGGCTCCACTCCCATGACCAAGGAGTCTTTCAACAACTAAGCCAATAGGGCCTGGTCTCCATTCCCAAAGACTTACCACCCAAGGGGGGCAACACAGGGTGACAATCCACAGTGGGTAGTCATCTGCCACTAAATCCCCTGTGCTCTTATCAGGAAAAACTAATTCTGCCAGGTGGGCAAGATGACCCCTGGTAACAACGCTTCAAAAAGGAGCATTCATGCTGTACTTAAATAGTCCTGGGGATAGGCAAATCCCTTTGGCAGGTACATCTCCTATTCGCCTTAGTGGCCAAATTTGCAGTTTCTTGTTTCTGTTCAGATTGTTTGAAGTGGAACTGGGGCTGAACCAGGAAGAGACTTAAAGATGACAGTGTCTGTGGAATGCATAAGACTAAGGTACAGACGTCAGAAAATCTGTTCAAGGGTGACTGTTATTTGGACATTAGCCTCAGTTGGCCAGGCAATTAAGTAAAAGAGCTTTCCTTCCTTTATCTCTAAGCTGTGGAGTGATTGCTCACTGAGAGGTGTGTTTTTTTTTCTATAACAATGGTGTACACCTGTAACTTTGCCAGTTGGGAGGGAGACACAGGAAATCAGAATTTCAATGTCATCCTTGGCTACGTGTCAAGTTTGAGGCAGCCTGGGCTACATGGGGGAAGGCCAAGATAAAGTGAGTATGATTTTATGAGGATTTGGGGATGCTTTCTAACCCATTTACCAAAGGGTGGGGTGCAGTGTCATATGTATTTTAACTCCTCAATGGTTTTAAAGTACAATTTTTTTTTTTTTACTCAACAAAGTTCTTGAATTAATTTGATATTTAATTACGTTCAGGTCATACTCGTTGAGTCAAAGTACACGGTTTTACTATCTTGACGTGGAAAAGTACATGAGCATCTCAGTTAAGGTTTGATTGGCTTTTCAGCAATATAAAGGAAATTCTGTGCCCACGTTAGTCTCAGGTCAAATAGACAGCTAGCTTGCTTTAGTGGGCCAGTGTGAACAGGACTTTAGCCTTCTCCTTCAGTATCTCAGAGAAGCTGCTGTCTTTAATAATAAAAAGCGTGGCTAGCTTTTATAAACCCTTCCTTGATAAATTTATTCCAAAGATATACTGTGACATAAGAAAGAGGGAGTGAACCAAGCTTATTCCCAAGTGCTAGAGTTACAGAGATGCTCCACCATGTCCTGTCTATGTGGTGATGGGGCTCAAATCCAAGGTTTTATAAATGTTGGGTACCAATTGAGGTCCACACCCCAGAAAACATCTTAATGCTTAGCAACAGATGATGGTTCAACAACCCCAAGTATAGCCAAGCAATAGGATATTATGTAGCTATAAAAAAGAAATGGATACAGACAGAGTAACCTCTCAGACACAGTGCTGCCTGGGAACGCAACTGTAGAGCACAGTGATAGAAATCCTCCCTCCAGTTTGAAAGTAGAAGAAAGAATGTCACATAGTAACTCTGCAACTCCCACTGGGGAGGGGGAGGCAGCTTCTGGGGAAGGCACGAACAGGCACCCAGTTGACCGTGTTTCTAGATGGCCAAACGAACAACCCAGAACTGAGAGGAAATGTGTGCTTCTCTGTCAAACTGACTCACAGCTTAGCCTCCCCTGACCCCCACTGTACCATCCCCGCTCCTCAGGGAATTTCACAAGTAGATGCTAGTTTCATAAGCCTTCCACACATGCCAGGGGAGGCTGCTAGCCTCAGATGCATCACTGAGCAGTGAACTCCTTGTTGGCTGGAGGATCCAGGAACAAGTTTGCTGGGTGAGGGTCTTGCATTGGTACTCAAGTACAAGGAGGCAGTGAGTGAGGGTTTTACTTCTCAGGGAGGCAGAGAAATGCTGGCTCCTTCTGTGGATACCACCAGCATAAGAACTGCTAATGCAGTGCGGCCTTGTGGGCACACAGGTGCGTTTGTTTCATGTCAAGGGTGAAGTCCAGGGAGTCTACACACAGAGTTATCATTTTGATTAGGTCATACGCCTACACTTCATGCACACTCTGCATTTTTATTATTTTCTGGACCCTCCCTTGTTAAATATAATTTGTCTTTATCAGATAAAGATAGGCATCAGATGTTAGCAGAACTTCCCTCTTTTATGAGAAAAGAAAACGAAAACACAAAAAAGGATCCTTATTTGGAATGGAAATCTCCCCACTGCGTTGTCAGCAATGAGTGGGATACTATTTATTACCCGGCATCTAAAATTATCCCCAAAGAATGCTGAGAGGGGAATATGCCTTCCTGGGTGGCTCAAGTGTGTGTGTGTGTGTTCTCAGAAAGGCCTGGAGTGCCACCGATGCCTGGAAGATTGGGGTCACATGCCACGGGGTTTGTGGTAGATCACAGGAGAGGGGACCAGTGGCACTTACTGTAGGAAGGATACTGTAGTGTTACAGTTTCTGCTGAGAGAATAAAAATGACCACTTGGGTCTCAAGGATGTGGCTGAGACAGATGCAGGTCACCAAAACTATCAACCCAACGGTCAAAGTCCATTTCTCTGTGTCCAAGAAAATCTAATCTAAATCAGATCCATAGGACAAACTGCAAATCTGTGAGCATTCCACACCATGTGTCCTGTCCCTTGCCTGCCAGAATATTCATACACCTATTCAACATAAAGGCCGGTAGAGGAGAGGCTGTCCCCAAGTGATCCATCGGTAAGAGACTACTACTCCACTCATGATTAGAGTGTGCCTTCATCTTTGAAACTAGATAAAGAGCCCATGTGATGGCTCAGTGGGCTCTGATGACCCGATTCCCAGGACACACATGGCAGAAGAGAGAACCGATTCCTATAAGTTGTCCTCCGACCTCCGTAGAGATGTCGGGGCACATGTGTTCACTCCCACACTAAAATAATAATAATAAACTAGATGTTTATTATGCTAGTTTATTATTAGAGCAGGTTTAATTCAAGGTTCAATTCTGCCAGGTCTCTCCAAGGTTAGTAATGAATAGAAATAGGTTTTCAAGTCAAGGCATGGTGTAGGATGTGGAGGTGAGGAAGAGAAGAAGAGGAGAGGGGGAGAGAGAAAACCATATAGGAGAGGAGAGGAAGAGGTAAAGGGGGGGAGAGGGAAAGGAGGGAAGGTAAGACAACACAGGAGAGGAAATGAGAGGGGAGGGGAGGAGCAAGGGGAGGAGAGGGGAGGGGAAGGGGAAAAGGGAGGCGAGGGGAGGGGAGGGGAAAGGGAAAGGGGAGGGGAGGGGAAGGAAGAGGAGGGGAAAGGGGAGGAAGGACAGGTGCATGAGAGAGATCTACTCTCTCCTGAGGCCATTTTGCTCTTAGGAAATCATTTCTCACTAATGCACCTCACTACTAATCTAGGCCAATCAAGGGGGTAGGTCATGCACGACTTAGGGATTAACCGCTCCCCTCACACCACACCCCGGGCAGAGCACGTACATTCTTCACTCTCCACGGCGGCATAGTTGCCCACTTCTTTGAAGCTGATGTTTCCCAAGTGGAGAATTCCGGCCACAATCTGCAACACGAGAGTCTGCTCTTCTGAGAAGATCCCGATCACATTCATGGCGTGCTGGAAGAGAGGGGACAGTTAGCCAGACGGGCTGGCGGCTCATGGCATAAGCAGGTGACAGACAAGGCACGGAGTGGGTGGGTTCTACAGCTAGTGTGTGGCTTAGTCTGCGGATGACGGGAACTCTCCATCAAACAAGGCAATCAGTGAGCCGGGCAGTCACCTTCTGTGTGTGTGTGTGTGTGCATGTGTGTACATGCTTGTGTCTACGGAGGTGCACAAAGTGTATGGAGGTCAAGGGTTGATGTTAGGTGTGTCTTCCTCATTTGATTTCCATGTTTAATTATTTGAAACATGACATCGCATTAAATGTGGAGCTCTCTGATTTGGCTAGACTAGATGATCAACATTCTCCAGGGAGCCTCCTGGCTCTGCCTCCCCCAGCAGGGATTACAGTGAATGCTGTCTTCTCCTCCTCCTCCTCCTCCCCCCTTTTCCTCCTCCACCTTTCCTCTCCTTCTCCTCCTCTTCCCCCCTCCTCCCCTATCTTCCTTCTCTTCCTTCCCCCTCTTCCCTTTCTTCTTCTTCTTCTTCTTCTTCTTCTTCTTCTTCTTCTTCTTCCTCTTCCTCTTCCTCTTCCTCTTCCTCCTCCTCCTCCTCCTCCTCCTCCTCCTCCTCCTCCTCCTCCTCCTCCTCTTCTTCTTCTTCTTCTTCTTCTTCTTCTTCTTCTCCTTCTCCCTCTTCCTCTTCTTCATCTTCTCTTCCCTTTCTTTCCCTTCTCCTCCTCCTCCTCTTCTTCCTCTTCCTCCTTCTCCTCCTCTTCTTCTTCCCCTTCTTCTTCCTTCTTCCTTTTTCTTGTCATGGGTTTTGGGAATAAAACTCAGGACCTCAAGCTTATGGGGCAAGCAATTTGCCTCTGGAGCCATCTCCCTAGCTTTCAGATGCTCTTAGAAGCCCTGCTGGAAGGGAGAGTCTGTTTTTAAACACAACGTGCTGTCTAGGAATACCTTAGACCTTAGAGGACTTCCAAGAGGAAAGGCACTCAGGGGACAGGAGTCCGGGCACAAGTTTCCAGGTCTATCCTGTTCCATGTATGTTCTGGCTGCCAACCCTCCCCAAGGACACTGCCACTCCATTTGTAACCACCTCAAGAGCTGTGATCGCTCCCTTTGTGGGGAGGGAGAGGGATAGATTTTCTTAGCAAAAACATCTTTCAAAATCTTCAGAACCTACAGACCATTAAAAAGCCAAGTTTCTGAGTCCTGTAAATTAAAATAGCTGAGACTTAGATTCTGTAACTTGAGAGAACTGCTCAGGCTGGCTCAGGCTGGCTCAGGCTGGCTCAGGCTGGCTCAGGCTGGCTCAGGCTGGGCCCTTCATCCACAGTTTTTTTTCATTCCTTAAGGCTGTGGCTGGGCAGCCTTGGGACCTAGGACTCATCTGTCTTAACACCCTGACACTGCTGAGCCGCACAGAGCTCCCTCCTCCTGATCTTTCCCCCCCTTCCCCCCCTCGCTCGTTCTGAGTCCCCCTCTGCGATGAACAGGCCTGAGCCTGTTGTTGACTCCGAGGACAAGGTCAGTGCCAACTTTGAAGGATGAATGGATGACAGGCCTACCTCCAGAATGCTCTAGGCTGGGAGATTTTAGGTGATTCCGTGCAGGTCACAAACCCTCAAAAATCTAGTGTTGTCACCTAGACTGTAACATGTGGATGGTGCGAGAAGAGCTTTGTGAGCACAATGGTTGTCTTTGACCTCAAAATTCAGACTCAGAAAAGAGAAGAAGATGAAGCAAACAGTGTTTTTGAACTTTTCATTGTGTTTTGTGTTGGGTTTTTGTTTGGTTGTTTTTTGGGGTTTTATAAGACAGGGTCTCACTATGTAACCCTGGCTATCCTAGAAGGGGTTAAAAGTATGTGTACCACTACAACTGACCAAAACTTATTTTGATTTATTTTGAATTTTTTACCTTTGTGTGTCTGTGTGAGTGTATGCTACATGTGTTCAGGTACCCAGAGGTGCCAGAGAAGAACATCAGATCCCTGGAGGCGTGAGCTACGGACGTGGGTGCTGGAAACCGAACGTGGGTTCTCTGCAAGAACTGCAAGCACACTCAACTGCCAAGCCATCTCTCCAGCCGTGAATACTACTTATGTTCAGTTAAGATCAGAAACTGGCTTGTGGCCTTTCTAAGGAAGAGCCTTTCAAGTACTGGCTGCTCAGCCACCAAGCATGCTAAACTCACCCCCACAATCATTTTAGCCTGTTTACTGAAAAACTCTTACTGGAGGCTATTGATGAATTTGCTTTTTACTCATCTCAAACCATTATGTGTTACTCAGGGAAAAGTGGTGTGTGTGTGTGTGTGTGTGTGTGTGTGTGTGTGTGTATACATGGCTCTCCAAGGTGCTGGATGCAGGTTTTCAGACATGCTTACGGTGGCTGGGGAGGTGGCAGGTTACACTTTTGCCTGCCTTGTTCATCTACATCAGTTGACTCTCAGGCAGGAGAGAGGAGACAGAGCAGCCAGTACCCACACTTACCAGGGTTTCTTGGAAATCCCGCTTGTCATCAATGTCATCGACCTTGTAGGACCCTGAGAGGCTCAGGTAGTAATAGTAGTCCATGCTGGTGATGCCAAGGCTTTGCTTCTGCTCTGGAGAGGCACCCTCGATTAGCTGCCACGAGAGCACACAGGATGTGTCAGCACATGGTCCACAAGCCACCCTGTGGCTCTGGGGACCACCATCCCTGAGCCCAGGTGGGGAAAACTCTCTAAACCCGTATTTAAAAAAAACCAAAACTCTCAGTAATTCTAGCCTCCAGAGCCCGACGAAGTTTGTAAATAATATCTTGGGTTGTAGGTACCTTAGCCCTAGATCAGTCTGCAAGCCCCAGGTTTTGTTGTTTTAATATGTACAGCTGTTGTCTGATATATGTATGTACACCACATACACACCTAGTGCCTATGGAGGCCAGAAGAGGGTGTCAGATCCCTTGAAAGTGAGTTACAGATGGCGGTGAGTACCACGTTGGTTCTGGGACCTGAACCTGGTCCTCTGGAAGACGACCTAACTAACGATCCAGCCCAACTTCCAGTTCCTAACTCTGATAAGGCCTGAGAGAGATCAGGCTTTCTTCCTATCAGTAAGAGAACAACTGTATGCTGTACCTGTGACCCCATGGAAAGGTAGAATGCAAAACAGACCACAACCACTGAATTTCTGCCCTCCTCGGCAATTCTAAACTTCGCACGCCAGAAGGTGGAGTTCAGAATGGCCACGCATTCTTTCTCTGGCATTTGGAAATCCCTTAGTTTGCCTCAGGCTTACAGTTCAAGATGAGAACTCTTAGCCATCACACCTGCCACCACACTGTCCCTACCCAGGACTCTAACTCTCTGAACCATAAATACAGATAAAATCTTTCTTCCATAAGTTGCCTTGGTTATGGTGTTTTACCCCAGCAACGGCAAAGCAGTGAAAAGGCACTAATCTAAGTGCACTGGTTGCAGGTATCTGCCCTGGACATTCTGTTCCTGTCATCTGACTTCCTGGCTCAACCCCTCCTCCCACCTCTGCCTGGGGTGCTCCCTTGCTGAGTCTTCCTGACTTCCTAGGTTCTAACTCTTCCCACACAAACTCCTATTTGGCAAATAATCAAGCAAACACTCCTACTTCTGTTTTGAAGTTTGTCAGCGATTTAATGATTGAACTTTAGGGGACCCTAATTAGAACTCAACACTCCTTGGGGACAGGGACACTCTTATGCCCCTTCTGAACACTTGAACAGAGCTCAGAGCCATCTTTCTGGGCTGGTTCGATTACTGAATACATCTGAGGGTTGAGGACAAAATAAATCATGTGATTATTCTCCTTTCCGCTTGGGGATCAGAAGACAGTCTGGGGGAGTTGGCTCTCTTTTGGCACGGTCCCAGGAACTGGACTCAGGGTTGGCTCCAAGCGCCTGTTTCCTCCGAGCCACCCCTCTGGCCTCCCAGTCTTGTTTGTTAATATGGAGAAGGAAAAGCCATGGAGGCAAACCTGGTAGAATATGTGGAAGCTCCGCTCCCCTGGGTTCCTCATCACCACTCTGGACTTCTCCAGAAGGAAGTTGGAGATCTTGCCACCATCTGGTTCCCCACCTGGACTGAACTGGATTTCAAAGTATTTTCCCTGTAAGAAAATTAGCAATTTCCTTTAACACCTGGTAACCAAAGACACAGTGCTCCAAACAGACTTTGAATACAGGGTATAATTCAAGGAAATTCATTAATGGAAGACATTCTGGATTATCCCCAGCCCTGAGCTAGACTTCTTGACTTTCCTCATGGCAAACAATACTGGAAAACTTGGCAGTCCCACGATTATAGCAAACAATACCAGAACACTGGCCAGTCCCACGGTTTTGCATTCAGAGGATCAATCCCTATGGCCAGACTAAATAAGGAGACTACGTTCCTCACTCATTCTCTCCCCGGCTGTGTTTGCCTGAAGAATAGGGTCAGAAACTACATAGCACCAAGATTGCCACATTGTTCTTCTAGCTAGAAGGATGTATCCATCTTCAAGAATGGTTATCATTCTTTATAATGCTTACCTATACAGAAAATGGCATATGGCTTTAGACTTACATTTTTTAATAATTAGTGAGAAATCATTTGATGCTACCAAGCATGACGCACACGGGCACGCGCGCGCGCGCGCGCGCGCGCGCACACACACACACACACACACACACACACACAGAGAGAGAGAGAGAGAGAGAGAGACAGACAGACAGAGACAGAGACAGAAAGAGAGAGAGAGAGAGACTTTCCCCTCTTTGATGTCACTGAGCATGACCCAGAGAAAACCTATACTTCCCCTCCATTAGGGTTATATGGTTATAAATGCTGGGCCCTGACTATGTCTAAAAATCAACTGAATTATCCTCTCAGAATAAAAAAAAAATAACAGGAAAAGGCAAGGAAACTCATAATGATGTTTTCCCTGCTGTTTTAGGAAGAAGGGTGTGTGGGTGGGCAGCTAAAGGGTTAAAGTCGAAGTGTCTATTTTTGCAAGGCAGGTTAAGGATGATAATTAGAGGCAGAAAGGTCATGTGGAAAATTCATTGGCAGTGTCTTTCTTCTGTCAGTATCTAGAAAGGTCAGAATAAAACAGCCCAAGTACTGAACTGAAAATCCACTAAGACAAACAAGCAAGAAAATAAACTGGATTTTCCCCCAGACAATCCACGAAGCAGGTCTCACAGCCAGCCATCAGCAAACCCAACAATAACCACCTGGGACCATAGGGAGGCCTCTCTTAGAAATAAAACCTTCCTTTCTGAATAAAAGCTAAAGCCAACATGGTAGTATACATCAGCAATCTCAGTGCCTGAGGCAAAGACAGGTCATCCTAGGCTACATAGGAAATTTAAGGCTAGCCTGGGCTATGGGGAGAGGGGGGGGGATTGCCTCAAAAGAAAAAGGATTAAATAACTTTTCTGTTTTTTGCTTATTTGCTTGTTTTGTTTGTTTTGTCAAGATAGGGATTCTCCACGTAGCCCTGGCTGTCCTGAAACTCTCCTCTATACACCAGGCTGGCCTCCACCTCACAGAGATCCGCCTGCCGCTGTGCTGGGCTTAGACGTATACAGCACCATCCACCTGCCACGGGCCACCGCTGCCGCCCAGTGTAAATGCTTTTTTTTTTTTTTTAAAGTGAAAAAGAAACTGTTTTCTTTGAAAGTCCCACCCACTATTTATCTTGAAAGAGCCCACTATCACAGCCTCACAGATGACTCTTGCCCGAGTGCCAGGCAGGCTGTACGGTTGAAATCAGACACTAAATCCATAGGCACTGGTTCCTGTTTTCGTAATACACCTTTGACCTTTCAGAGTGGTCACATTTCAGTACCCAACTGCCAAGACTTTTAGTCAGAGACATTTAAGAAAGACATTCACAGCACTGAAAGGGTGACCTTGTTCTAAGCCTGGGTGCATGGAGTCAGGAGGCACCAGGACCAGGGCCTCTTCATTCTGTGAGTGGTCAGCAAGCAAATTCAGAAATCTGGAGGTGAGGCAGGCAGAGGTCTAGTGGAGGAAGGGACTGGTGCTCCCTCAGTCCAAGTGTGCTCCCTCCAGACCCAGCTCCATGGAACAAGTCCCCCTCAACCAGGCCTGGATCTCAGGCTTCCCCTAATCCGTCCCATTTTTTCCCTCTAGGCAGCCTGTATGTTCACAGGCCCAGGGCAACCTCCTTCATCAGCTGTAGTTTTCCTTACTGAAGTAACTCAAGGCAGGAGCCATTTCTGAAACTGTCTTGTTTATGTTCAAAGCACGAAATAATTTCTTTTTTCTTTTCTTTCTTTTCTTTTTTTTTTTTTTTTTTTTTTTTTTGGTTTTTCGAGACAGGGTTTCTCTGTGTAGTCCTGGCTGTCCTGGAACTCACTCTGTAGACTAGGCTGGCCTAGAACTCAGAAATCTGCCTGCCTCTGCCTCCCAAGTGCTGGGATTAAAGGCGTGTGCCACCACCGCCCAGCCAATTTTTTTTTTTAACAAAATAATTTCTGTCAAAGGGTGCATTGCTTAGAAGATAAAAGAGAGAGAGAAAAGCCCGCTTCTCAGGCTATGGGAAGCGCTCCCGAGCTTGGGATCAGGACTTACAAATCGGCTGGAGTTGTTGTTGCGCACGGTCTTGGCGTTCCCGAAGGCCTCCAGGAGTGGGTTGGATTGAAGGATGATGTCCTTGACATGCTATTGTGGCAGACAAGAGAGATGTCAGGAAAATAATGGATGCTTAGCACGTGATGTCAAAGTCAACTTTCCCCAAAGTCCCACCAACTTTCTGAATATTAAAAGGTAAGAGGCTCCAGCCATGTATGTGTCCTGAGTGTTTCTGGAGAATTCATTTTGGTTTTGTCTTGTTTTATTGAGACAGGATTTTACAATGTAGCCCTGTTTGGCCTGGATCTCACTGTGTAGAGCAGGCTGGCCTTAAACTTACAGAGATAGATCTTCCCCTGTTTTCCAACTGCTGGGATTAAAGATACACATTCTTATGACAAGCTGGGTTTTTTTTGAAACAGAGTAACACGTGACTCAGGCTAGCGTCAAACCTGATATGTAGCTGAAGATGGTTTTGAACCCTAGATCCTCCTGCCTCCACTTCCTAAGAACTGAGACTACAGGCATGTGCCACCACGTGTGGTTTATGCTGTGCTGGGTGTCAAAGCCAGGGCTCTGTGCCTGCTTGTCAAGTACACAACCAACTGAGCTACCATTCCTGATGATAATTTATTCTTGCATGGCCACAGTCCTAAGCCTACTTGTATAAACAGGTCTCCCAAGCCCTCTTGGTCTGACACAGGGTCCCAAAGCGGAGGTGCCACCAGGAACCCAGAATCTACACGGTACAGGATTGGGTTTCCATTCTCCTCCCTGTGACCCCCTCTTGCATGTCTGGGCGTGTTGGTGACCACAGGGTGGAGGAAAGAGAAGCTTGAGGAAGTCTCTTTGCATCTTGCACGCTCCGTTGCATCCTCCCCAACTGTTCCCCTTGCAATAGTCGAGGCAAGACTTATTAAGATGGCAACCAACCAGTTTCTCCTTCCCAAACATCTATAGAAACATGATCGTGTGTGTCTCCAACTTTAACTGTGTACCAATCACCTGGGGGTGATGGCGACAGTGACTTGCTAAAATGCAGAGGTAGGTTTAGTAGGTCTGGGAATCTGCATCTCAAAGCAGCCCTGCTCCCAGGGAGCTTTGCAGCAGCCAAGGCTGAGTCTCAGGACCCACATGGTGGAAGGAGTGAACCAGCTCCCTTAAAGCAGCCCTGTGCTACCGCATCCTCTCGCATGAATTCACACTCAGGGCAGCCAGGAGCAACGCCAGATCACGTGACACAGCTACCGGCCAACAACAGGAGAAGAAAATTAGTGTGAACACTCCGGTCCTGTGCCAGACTTAAAAGTGTGCAAAACACATCACAGACCTGAGGTCTCTCAGCTGATCGGGGCTAGTGCTGCAGAGAGGCCTTTGGACAGTGACTCACTCCTTGTATGTCTAATTATTCACATGTTATGGTTAAATGTGTTCCAGAAATAACAAGTCTCCTGGCTAGTGCTCTTGAGCTACTGACTAATTTGACGCCAAGAGTTCTGGATCAATGTCCTCAAAGGAAAACAGGAAGAGAAAAATCAACATTAACCGTCTGCAGCTTGCCCGCCGGGTCATAGGACCCTGCAAACGGGACTAGACGAAGGTACTGAAACTGACTATGGGAACAAGCCTTATACTCCCATGGTACCCTCGAATGAACATCCCAACAGAGAGAGTGGCACAAGGCTTAAGGGTGGATTCTGTTCCACACAGGGAGTGACAGTCACTCACACAGAGGCAGACTCTGGGTGATTCTCACCATCCAAGCAGTCAGCGTTCCATTCCTAAACTGCCTCTCTCCTTTACAACCCAGGGCTCCACATAAATGTTGTATTTCTTTGAAAAGTAAATTTAGAATTCGTAAATCTTTGCTATTCCTTTTAATCTTCTGTTTGCAAACTAGAAATGACACTCAGTTTCTCTCAGGAAGGCAGAAAGAAAAGCTCTTGAAGCCTTTCCCATAAAAAGAATAGCCTTATATTATGATTGTTGTTGTTATTAATCTACTGAAGTGCTGGGATTAAACAAACTCAGGACAATTGATTCAGGCATGGCAGGCATGCATTCTTACTTTCCTCCCTTTTATTAATTTTTGAAAGACAGTCTCATATAGCCCAGACTGGCCTCAACCACACAACCCTGAACTCTTTATTTGTCTGCCTCCATTTCCTCAGTGCTAGGATGCATTTGTGTAATCACTACATTTAGCTTATGTTGGGGATGAAGCCTGGGGCTTGGTCACACTTAGGGAAGAACTCATGCCCAGCTAGAGAAGCGTCCTACCACTGAGCCACATGCCCAGCTCAAGAGATCAACTTAAAGCCTTCCGTGGGGTTCAGGCTAGAGCTCAGCTGGTCAAGTGCTTACCCAGGATCCCAGGGCCCCGCCATAGGGTGGGTCCCATCCCCAGAGCCAAATAACTGGGTGTGGTGATGCGTTCCTAGAACCCGAGGCAGGGAAAGGAAGTTCAGGAGTTTAAGGCTATCCCCTGGCAACTTAGTAAGAGAGCCATCTTACTAAGAGGAAGAAGAGGAGGAAGAAGAAGGGGAAGAGGAGTAAGAGGAGAGGGAAGAGGAAGAGAAGGAAGAAGGAAAGAAGAGGAAAATGAGGAGGGAGAAGAGAAAGAAGAGGAAAATGGAGAAGAGGGGGAGAGGAAGAAGAGGAAGAAAGGGAAGAGGAAGAGGAGAAAGAAGAGGGGTAGGAGGAAGAGGAGGAAGAAGGGGAGAAGAGGGGTAGGAGGAAGAGGAGGAAGAAGAGGAGAAGAGGAAGAAGAAAAGGGGGAGGGAGAGGAGGAGGAAGAAGTTTAATTTCCTATATTTTACTGAGATAGCCACTATAGACTTGTGCTATTTAATGCTCCTATCAGCAACACAAGCAACTGTGTCCCAATATTTTTCCAGCAAAGTTTGTAAGAACAGGAGCTCTGAAAATCTGATAGGTATAATAATAACAATGATTAATGATAATAATAATAATAATAATAATAATAATAATAATATAGTGGAGTTTTTGGTTGCTTGCTTTGATGAGAGTGAGACTCATACAGCCCAGGCTAGTCAGTCTTGCTAGCCTTGAACTCGCTGTGTAGTCAAGAACGGCCTTGAACTTCTGATCTTCCTGTTTCTACCTCTGCATGCTGGGATTCCAGATATACACCTTCTTGCCTGATTTATGTGGTGCTGGGCATGGAACAGGCTTTGTGAACTCGGGAGCATTCTACCAACTGAGCTAGATCCCCAGTCCCAGTTTTGGTGTAGTTTTAATAAAAATGTCTGTTTTTCATGTTTAATGAATAACTTATACTTCCTTTCATCTGAACTGTCTTTCAGGTCTCTCATTCTCTATTTGAACCATGGCCCTTTTGATTGATTTGTAGGTGCTCATTATATATTAGACATGTCAATATGGAAACATACAATTTCTTTGCACATTTTAATGTATCTAGTTTCCACAAACGTTGCTGTACAAAATGAATTCTTTTCAAAGCTACAGACAGATCAAAGGTGTGCAACACCACGCCCATCCAGTCAAACCTACAAACAAAGTTCCAGACTGCACCACAGACTCACCTGGACCTTGGGGCCTCCTCCGGACACTCTGGAGACGTAGCTCATGATGTACTTGGCAGCCACTGTCTTTCCAGCACCACTTTCACCACTAAGGAAAGAAAGACAAACACCCATCTATGAAATGGTCCCTGCTAACCTCCTTCATCCACTGTCTCTGAATGAACAAACTGCAGAGAAGCCAGGAAGAAAGGAACTCCGGGGTGGGGGAGGGGAGGAGCACGATGCTAGCTGCGAAAGGTGGGTATCAGCAGGACCAGCTCAGTCCTCTGACCCAGGTAAGCACGGCACAGACAGAGCATCTATCACCGCCATTGTGCAGAGGATGGATAGTTGAGTTTTCTATTTGTCCGATATAGAAAGCATGATTAGGAAACTATAAATATCATAAGGATGGAATTATCCAGAAATGACCAGTGACATGCACACACATTTTTGTAAGCAGAAAAATGGAGGCTATGAAGTAATTTCACCAAACATATTCTACTCTAATTATCGGCAGAACATAATTATAATTCGATTTTTATTGTTGAGATGGGGTCTCCCTACAGAGTTAAGGATGACCTTGAGCTCAAAATCCTCCTGCCTCAGCGTTGGGATTATAGGCATACATGAAGCACCACCTCCAGCAAATGTGGTCTTTGAAGGACTTGGGGGTATAGCTCAGAGGTAAGGTGATTCCTGAGATGCACAAGGTTGGGGTTCAATTTCAAACAGAGAAAGCCCCATTTTTCTCAAAACATTAGCAGAGCTTTTGATCAAGGTAAGGCAACAATGGGGAAGCTGCTTGTTTCAGATAATTATTTTTTTATCCTTTTTGTTATGCTATGTTGCTTTTGTGTGTGTATATATGTGCGTATATATGCATATATAACTATATAGCCATAGGTATATATAAATATAAATATACATATGCAAAAACAGGCACTCAGGCTTCCGCTTCTGCCTTGATGTGATGCAAGTTTCCTTATTTTAGAAATGCTAAAATTAAATGATGAGGTAATATTAATCACATCCTGAGAAACAAAGACTACCTTCCGCTGGGTGGCCTGATTGCACAGCAATAGCCTTTGTCAAGAGTCTGCTCTCCCAAAATCCCCATTCTTCCCTCAAAATCCCCCTGAATTCATAATTCAAAACATGCTCCATGCCATCTGAAGTCTCATCTTTCTGCGGGCAGCCTTGGTGCTTCCAGAATAAAGTTCGTTAAAGAAACCCGCATCTATAAAAGGACAACAAATTGGAGGCCCATATCGTATGTTCTATGAAACTCAGTCTAGTTGATGTCAACAAATGTTGCCAATTGTATAACAGCCACCATCAATCAGAGCAGCTGTGACTACTTACAAGCAGCCTTCAAGAGCCTGCCTGGTAAGTGTTGGTTCCTGCATAGAAGTAGGTGGGTCATTGAATCTTCATCTGGATTCCAGGGTTCCTCTGGTAACTATCTCCTTCCTAGCTGTATGTGATTTTTCCCCAGTTATAGTTGGCCTCACACTCTATTTTACTACTTGTTTTATTAAATTGTAACAATGTAAACACTGAATAACTTTAGGAAAAGGAAATGTAATGTTACCATCTAGTATAACATCACAGACACAGTTAAAATAATTATGAAATGCAGCTGGGCGTTGGTGGCGCACGCCTTTAATCCCAGCACTTGGGAGGCAGAGGCAGGTGGATTTCTGAGTTCGAGGCCAGCCTGGTCTACAGAGTGAGTTCCAGGACAGCCAGGGCTACACAGAGAAACCCTGTTTCGAAAAACCAAAAAAAAAAATAAAAATAAAAATAAAAATAAAAATAATTATGAAATAATAACAAACCAGGCAGCTGGGACTCAACAGCAACAATGTATTTACAACAGGTTGATAACAATGTGAAAACAGTATAAGAAAAAGAAAGGCCAGGACAACTGGAAAAGTTATTACTTGGTCCTAGTTTGCTCTGTTGCTGTGATAAAACATCACTACAAAAAGCAACTTAGGGAGGATAAAGTTTATTTGGTTTATAACAAGACATTGTCTAGAGGTGCCTGGGGGCAGGAGCTCAAGCAGGGACCACAGAGGAATGCTGCTTATTGGCTTGCTCTCCAGGGCTTGCTCGGTTTGCTTTCTTATATATCCCAGAACCACCTGCCCAGGGGTGGCTCTATTCAGTGAGCTGGTCCCTCCCACAACAATCATTAATCAAGAAATGTCAGCTGGGTGAATCCCAGCACTTGGGAGGCAGAGGCAGAGGCAGGCAGATTTCTGAGTTCGAGGCCAGCCTGGTCTACAGAGTGAGTTCTGAACAGCCAGAGCTATACAGAGAAACCCTGTCTGGAAAAAAAAGAGAGAGAGAGAGAGAGAGAGAGAGAGAGAGAGAGAGAGAGAGAGAGAGAGAGAGAGAGAGAGAGAGAGAGAGAGAGAATATGTCCCATAGACATGCCTACAGATAATCTGAGGGGAGCATCTTTTTAGTTTGTTTGCTTGCTCTTTCCTGATGACTCTGGCTTGTGCCAGTTGACCAAATAACTGGCACAGACTTGTCAGGAGGCGGCTACATAAATGAATCATAAATGCTGTGATTTATCATTAAGCTTTTTATGGTGCTGAGCCTTGAACCCAGAGTTTCATGCATGCTAGGTAATTGCTCTACTAATGAGCTACAAACCCAGTGTTGCTCCTAATGTGATTCCTTCCATCTTTTCTTTTCCTTTTTAAAGAATTATTTTATTCTTAACTATGTATATGTGTGTTTGTGTGAGTGTGCGCATGTGTGCATGTGAGTGTAGTGGCAAAGATGGCCTGAAGAGGGCATCAGATTCCCCTGAAGTTAACAGGTAGTTAAGAGTCACCCAACACAAGGGCTGGGAACTGAACGTGGGTCTGTGAGAACAGTACACACTCTTAACCAGGGGGCCAACTCTCAAGCTCCTATGATTTTCTCAATGCTTACATTTTATTTTTATGGTGTGTGTGTGTGTGTGTGTGTGTGTGTGTGTGTGTGTGTGTAAACTAGAGGATGATGTCAGAATGTCTTTTCCACTACTTTCTATCTTCCCCTCTTTTTTGGCCAGGGTCTCTAATAGAATCCACTGCCTATGGCTGATTGGATAGGCTGTCTAGCTCCTGAGCTCCTGGGATCTGCCTCTCTCCTACCCACTCCCAGTGCCTGGGTTACAGAGGGCTTACCACTATGCCTGGCCCTTACATTTTTCTTTTTGAGACAGGCAATTAACTATGTATTTTTATATTTTTTAAAACATCTTCCCCCCCAAAGGAAGGATCACCCCACAATGATGATAAATATTCATCACTTCCATTAAGTTACTATTCAATCTTTTATATATCACCATGACTAATCAGATTCCTGTTAAGTTTGCACTTCTGTATTCATAATTACCTAGAATAGGCCTCAAGAGAGAAAAACACAGCAATCCTAGCAGAATTCTAAAATGAAAGTCTATCCCATGACAGTGCTCTCGTTTAATAGTCTGACCAGACACAAAAGACTGTGTCTTCTAAAAAATATTTTTACATTGTGGAGTGGGGTCTGGGCGGGGGCTGGGGGGGGTGGAGGGACCTCATGCCATGGTGTACATGTAGAACTCGGAAGTCAGAGGACAATTTGAAAGAGATGCTCTCCCCTTCGATCCTGTGGGTTCTGGGGATCGAAGCATCTTCAAGGACTGAACTGTCTCCCAGACCTGACCAAGTGTTGTATCATTGTTTGAAACAAAACAGCAGAATTGTAATGGGGAGCAAGTTACTCTTTTCATGTGTTAAAAATAAGTATGTCAGGCCCCCAAAATAGGACATCCACAGTCTCAGGAGCTGTGATTTCTTTCCTAAGCAATTTAAACTAGTTAGTTCTGGCTAAACATTGATCTGAATGCTCGTTTCTTGATTTCAGTTTATAGGCACTTAAAGGGGCATTTTATTGATCTCAGCCGGTAATGTGCTTAAAATAATGGCACAATAATGGAATCTTCCATAATTATTGAAGCTTACAGTATATCTAACCATATTTGTACTGGCCTGCTTGGGAGGGGAAAGCCCTACCCAAACTGAAAAACCTATGAAGACATCAGACATTCTACAGCACACCACCTCTATCACAGCAGTCATCGCAATCGGCTTTGCCTGTGCTTTCCGACAACCTTGCCTAAGTCCATCCTTTTGCTTGACTTCCGGGGAGAAAGGGCAGAAAACAACAAAAGCTCGTCCAGGAATGTTGGTGCATGCCTGGAATCTTAGCCCTGGGCCTGCTGCAGGAGGATCAAATTCTCTAAGAGTCTGGGGTAGATAACAAGACTTTGTCTCAAAAAACAAATACACCAACAAACCAACTGAGTGCGAGGGAGAAGAGTGCTCACCCCACACGCTGTCCTAGTCGGGGTTGCTATGGCTGTGATAAACACCATGACCAAAAGCAACTTGGGCAGGAAAGGGTTTATTTGGCTTAGGATTCCAGTGGTTGTTCATCACGGGAGGAAGAGAGGACAGGAATGGAAACTGGACAGGAACCTGGAGGCCGAAACTGATGCAGAGACCATGGAGGAGTGCTGCTTACTGACCTGCTCTCCATGGCTTGCTCAGCCTGCTTTCTTACAGAGCCCAGGACTACTTGTCCAGGGGTGGCAGCATCCACAATGGGCCAGGCCCTCCTGCGTCAATCACTAATTACAAAAATGCCCGATAGGCATGCCAGCAGCCTGATCTTATGAAGGTAATTTCTCAGTTGAGGTTCCCTTTCCTCAGATGACTCTAGCTCATAGCAAGGTGACATAAAACTAGCCCACACGCGGGATGGGGGTGGGGTGGGGGGTGGTGGTGGTGGTGGTGGCAAGAGAGCTCAGCAGGTTAGGCATTTGTTGCCAAGCCTGGTGACCTGAGTTCAGTCTCTGGGGCACACAGTGGAGGGAGGAAACTGACTCCTACGGTTTTGTCTTCTGACCTCTGCATACAAGCCGTGGCACAGGAGCATGCCGACAGGTGCACAATAAATGAATACAATTGTAAAAAAAAAAAAACCTAACTAAATAAAAATTTCTGAGTTCAATTCCCAGCAACCACCTGGTGGCTCACAAACATCTGTAATGGTATCTGATACCCTCTTCTGGCGGGTCTGAAGACAGCTACAGTGTACTCACATAAAATAAATAAATAAATCTTAAGAAAAAGAAAAACTCATCAATGATCCTTAACTCATTCTGACGACCTAGCAAAACCCTCAGAGTATTTAAATAATGACCATGTTCCAGATTCTTCTCTGACCCTCAGGGTTCTAACCTCCAAGAGCAGTTTCTAGACTGGGAACTCTTAACTAGTACCCCAATTTGTTCCCACTCGACTGGGGATCAGCCTGGCAATTCAAAATCAACGTCGAGCCAGACATCACAGGAAATACTGATCCAGACAAAACAACGCTTGTGCATTAGCTATAGAAATCAACACTTTAGCCATTTATAATGTTGGTTAATAATTGTACTCGGGAGACTGCCACCGTTTTGGGAATGAGGCCATTCCTCGCTTACAAAGCAACAGTGCTTCTAGTTCCCTGAAGTCACTCTAGCAAGTGTGAAGGCACCTCTGCCCTCATGTTGCTCACGCAGTCATCCTGACTGCTGGGAGAGACCCTCCCCGTCCTGGGTCTCCAGACCCTCCCCATCCTGGGTCTCCAGAACCCCTCCGTACTGCTCCTCCGTAGCCGCTGCTTCCCTGAAGCTCACTGGATGGATGCCAACGAGGTGTATTTTGTGTCTGTCTGTATTTTAGGAAAGATAAGGTGATTGCATTTTGTCCCCAACCCTACAGGGCTAAGACCCCTCTTCTTGCTGAAGTGATGAGAAATGCTATGGCTTTAGCTTAAGATGAGCTTGGGGGTCTCCTGGGGAATCTTTACTTTTTTCCTTAATGTACATTAAAAAAATATTTGTTTTATTTTATTTATTTGTGTATGTGCATACACATGTGTACGGGTGGTCTCAAAGGCCAGAAGAGGGCATCAGATGCCCTGAGCTGTGGCTACAGGTAATTGTGCCACTTGATGTGGTTCCTGGGAAGCAAAGCCAGGTCTTCTGGAAGAGCTGCAAGTCTTCTAGACTACGAGCCATCCCTACTTCACCCAAGGCATCAAAGCAAGCAAATTGTGCAAAGCGTGCACGGTGAGATGACAGTATTAAAAGATTAAGGGACTTGTGGGTGTCATTGAATGGAGTCTATGTTAGAAAAGATTCTAAAACCAAATAACTTACTAGATAGGAAACGTTAGCCAGCAGGGACGTGTGTGTGTGTGTGTGTGTGTGTGTGTGTGTGTGTGTGTATGGTGTATACATGTGTGTGTGTGAGCTCACATTTCTGACAGCTTTTGAGTCTTTACTGATGACAAATAACAGCCTGCACTACTGGGATCAGAAGCCTAGATAACTTTGCAAGAATGGAAAGCCACATCAAAAGAAGGTTTCGGATAGCCCTCTCCAACGATTCTGTTTGGATTCCTTTCCAGAAAGCCCTTGGGTCCTGAGACTGCCATCAGTCAGATGTGACACGCCTTTCTGTTGGGTACTTGGGAAGTTCTGGGATAGAGGAGAGAAGGATCTTCTCTCAGACCTTGAAATCACACTAGAATATAAACCCTCAAATATGTTCTATGAATTCAAGTGCTAAAACATAGCCCTGCTGCTACCATGAGGAGATAAAACAGAAAATGTGCCAACATGCGGAGCAGAGGGTGCCTAAGATAATCGTCCCCTAATCCTGAGTACCCAGAGAATTAATGCTATCAGACATACAGCATTTTCAAGTCTGCCAAGAAAGCGGCTCTGTGGTAAGGCTCACCTTGATCAGCCCAATAAACAGGAAGGGTGAAGTGGAAATTTCTGGTTTCATTGAGCCTGATGTTTAGTCTGAAGATCAAGTTTAAATCCTCAGTTGGTTCCTTGCTATATATAAAATTCCCTTTGATGTTACTAAAAGATAGTTCGAATCATTTTTGAATAGCTTAGAGAGATATTTAATTCCTTATTAACCTTTCTTATGTTCTTCTAACTTATCAGTCCCTGCTTTAAAAACATTATTTGTTTTCATTTTATGCATATGAGTATTTGTCTGCATTTATGTACCATATATGTGTCTGGTGCTCTTTTAGGCTAGAAGAAATTGTTAGATCTCCTGGAACTGGAATTACAGATGGCGAGCCGTCATGTGGGTGCTAGGAATCGAATTTGAGTCCTCTGCAAGATCAGCCCCTACTCTTTAATGCTGAGCCATCTTTCTAGCTCCCAGCAGTCTCTGATTTGTAAGTGCAGCGACTAAGGCTTGCATAAGTTATGCACCTGAAACAGAAGAACAAAACTTCATCCATTCCCAGGGTCATCCCAGAGATCTTTGCAAGGCATGCTGAGCTGCAACAGTTATTTACCAACTAAACCAACACAGGCTAGGTCAAAGCAGCAGAGTAAGGGTGGTCTGGAGTAGGGCAGCCCTGGCTCGCATCACAGCATGGCTATACTCCAAATGCAAGATGCTTCATGTGTTTCTTTATTTGAGGCTCGGTTTCTTAATCTGTCAAAGAGGGATGAGATTACTAGTTGGCCACATTGTTAAGAAGATTAAAAATTATATCATTAGGACTGGGAAGCAAAAGGACGATTCCCAGAACCCACAGAAAAAAGTCAGAACAAGACCAAATAAAAAACTGGGCTTGGTGGGGTGGGCTTATGATCCCAGGGCAGGGGAGATGGTAAAAGAGAATCGCTGGCTAGCCAGCCTACCTACTTGTTGAGTTCCAGACCAGTGAGAGACCGTGTTTCAAAAAAGACAAGGTGGACAGCATCTGAGGAATGACACTTGAGGTTGACCTCTGGCCTTCACGTTCATGCCAACACATGCACATGTACATACCAGAGCACATGTATGCTCACCCATGTAAGAATCGTTAGTGTGACTGAGATAACGCTAAGTCTCGGCAGCCCTCCTCAACTATAGGAATCTTTAGAATCATACAAGCTGAAAGGTAAATGGAGAGATGTGCCCTTCCCCCAGCCTTGAGCATGAGGCTAAAAAGACCTTAAGGGCTTGTCGAAGTAGGACCTTAACAACCTAGGTGGAGTCGTCCACCTTGCTGCACCTGCAGTTTACTCCAGGAGCAGGCTGCCTGCTCAGGTTGCTTTGCAACAAAATCCATCAAGAATAATCCAGCTGAAACAAAGGATGGGTCTGTGGGCTCTCCCTATATAAACATAGTGCTAAACATTAACCTTTGAGCCTTGATTAGAAACCTTTGTCTTGGCGTCATCCTTCTCTCGACCCCCAACCCCCGCCCGTCATTTTCATTTCCAGCCTCCCTTTCCGGTAACCCAGTTCATCCATGGCTGCTGGACAGCTACAAAGAGAGCCCCAGATGCAGATCTCTGTTCTTCAGATCCACAGACAACGGCGATTCTCCACCATCTCTCTTAGTCAGAGCCAGAAGCTGACAAGGTCCCACCAGAGAGACAGTGAGCCTAAGCATTGATGCTGCCGGAATAAACAAGACTTGCGTGGGCCATCAGAAGCCCAGGGGAGCCTTGAAAAGGGTCCCAGTGATGATAATAAAAGGCTCTTGAAATACATCAAAGACAGGAAGGCAGCCTGAGAATCCAGATGAGATGTTTGAGATGTAGAAGCCAAGAGTGGAGTGGACACAGCGACATATTAGAGGCATCTCACTGTGGGGGTTTTGTTTGTTTGTTGTTGTTTGTTTGTTTGTTTTTTACTTAGTACCACTGCAAATGCTAGTGAAGCCGGAATACAGAATATCTTTTCAAGCAGGTACTTCAACAACCCCAGGTCCAGATTAGTAGCTAGTGCCTGCTCTTCTCATAATCAACCTGTCATCAATCCTTTCAAAAATCTGTTAAGTCTTTCTTTTTTGGTTTTGGAAACAGGGTCTCATTACTCAGCCCAACTCGACCCTATGTCTAGGCTAGCCTCAAATTCACAAAGATCTGCTTTCCTCTGCTTCTGGAGGTCTGGAATTAAAGGCATGTGTGACCATGTCTGCCCCAGCTGTATTAATTACTTGTAAAGGCAGGGAGAAGCAGGGTGGGTAAGGTGACTTAGTCGGGTAAATGCATCTGCTGCCAATCCTGAAGACTGGAGTTGATCCCTGGGACCCATGTGGTGGAGAAAGAGAACTAATTCCTGAAAGTTGTCCTCTGTGTGCCACGGGCATGCATGTGCCCCCTCCCCAAGACATGTACACAAAACAAATCAATTTAAAATAGGGGTGCTGGGAATATAATTCAGGTGGTAGAAATCGTTACCAGAATTCCCTGGGTTTGATGCTAGCTAACACCACATAAATCAAGCATGATGGTAGCACATGCCTGTAATCTAAGTGCTCAGGAGTTGGAGGCAGAAGCATCAGGAGTTCAAAGTCATCCTCAGCTTCATAGTGGGTTCAAAGCCAGGCTGGGCTACATGAGATCTTATGTTAAACAAACAAATGGACAGACAAATCAGGACATACACAGAATACATCATAAGGAAATTTGGCCAGCTGTAATTCATTAAAGACAGACACCCTAGTCTTCAGAAAGCAAATACTTAGGGATATATTTGAAAAATGAAACTATAACAAATGTGATGAATGCTCTCGAATAGATATCTGAGTTCTTTTTTTTTTTTTTTTTTTTTTTTTTTTTTTTTTTTTTGGTTTTTCGAGACAGGGTTTCTCTTGTGTAGCTCTGGCTGTCCTGGAACTCACTCTGTAGACCAGGCTGGCCTCGAACTCAGAAATCCGCCTGCCTTTGCCTCCCGAGTGCTGGGATTAAAGGCGTGTGCCACCACCGCCCGGCCTGAGTTCTTAAATATGCTAAGGTCACATGGGCTAATGAGGCCCAAAGGGACAGGAACTCATGGTTGGTGTTAATGTGCCACAGAAATGTTCTCCAAGATCTAATACGTTTCCACAGAGGCTAGGGGCAAACTTCAGAACCATATGTGGACACACTGTGAAGAGCTAGTCTGGTGACGCAGAGATGACAGAATGCTGTTAGAAACTTCCTGGTTCTTCTTCCTCCCTTTTTAAAGCACACTACAAAGAGTTGATCAAAAAGATTTGCATAACTGTCTCTGACATCCAAAAATATCCCAGATATGGTTCTTACACACAAATCCAGACATGGATTCTGGAGAACAGATGATGTCTGAACCAAGTAGACAGGGGCTGCTTGGTGACCAGGCTTGAGGGGGTCTCCGAAGCCTTCTGTTGCTCATGACTGGCTGTTATGTGGAACCTTCCTATAGTTGCCTGGAGCCCACACTAGCTTGTCAGTTCCTGTGTTCCTTTTCAGGCTTATTAAATGTCATGCCTGCCATCTTCACTCAGTTCAGCCCCTCATCCCAGGACTTAGTTTCTGGATCCCTAAAGATCTCATCTTCTTTACACTAATAAAGGGTGTCATCTTTGTGAATGGTCTTTTGTGGTTTCACAACCCTGTGCAGACAACTTCAGAACATCAAGTAGGAGCCTTATAGGCATATGGGATAAAGCCTGGATAAAATCTCTAGGCCCTAGAGACTTAAGCAGACATCCCATAAGTATCCCACTTAAGCAGATTGCCCATAAGTAGCTGTCACATACCCCCTTTGGAGGGGCTCACACCATCCATGCCTCTAAGAGTACACCTTCCATGACCATAAGCCTTCGGTCTGGACCCTCCCCCACCGCCTCTGATAATGCTGACTCTTCCATTCAGTTTTGTAGTCTGTTGCTACAATGAAACTGTAAACATAGGCACTAAGAGAAGTTCTCATGAATGTTTGAGCCTGACAAGGAGAACTGACTATAGCCAGACAGAAGGGAGGTCCATCTTCTCAGGGGACAGGATCCTTAACCTAAATTTTGCCTCTTAGTTTTACCATCTCCTAAATCAAAGTGTACCTCATCTAAATGGCCTCAAAGATGGATCTTGGAAGTGGTCAGAGGTTCCGCATTGGGCATGTGAATCAAGATGGCAGGGGATCCGAGGGTGGAAGAGGCCTGAGCTGGTGTGACCACAAGCTCTTGAGTAACAAACCCAATCCCTTCCTTCCCAGGAAATAACCAGAAGAGGAACAGACTAAAAAAGGAGAAGAAACACTAGGATCTAGCAGAAAACTCACACTGGATTCTCTCATTAATGCAATGAAAGAGCGCCCCCGATCCTGCCTCTCCCAGTGACCTTAAAGTGATGCCACACAAAAGCATTTCCTGTGACTCAAGCAAACTCATCATTCCCTAGGCATGTCCCTGAAAGGGTCTTATGGCATCTGACCTACCATTCATATCTAACCTGCAGCTTCTAGAAGACAATGAAGGAACGAACACAGCAAGAACATGAGGAATCAGCCAGACAAATCCAGAAGATGCTCCAGGGAGAACTGGTGTGGTCTCTCAAAAGAACCTATGGCAAGGGGCTCCGGGGTCAGACCACAGGAAGAACGCATGCGTAACACAAGTGAGGCAGGGTGGCCGGCAGCCAACAGGAGCAAAACGAACCAGAAAGTCAATGTCATGGGGGAAAATAAAAGCTGGTCATAGGGGAACTGTGGCAAGATAAAAATAAATTCAGAATTCATAACAAATACAGCCATCCTCTCTCAATTTGCATAAACCACCAGGAAAGAACAAGTTGGCAACCACTCTAGAGCTCTGGGCTTTAGAGACATTGGAGAATGAGGGAGAAGTGCTAGTTCCCTGCTTGGGATAATGGTCCCAGAGACACTAACACAAAGATTTTCTTTTTCCTCCAGACGCGTGGGGTAAAATGTCATTGAATCTCTCTGTTCATCCTGAAACCCCAGGGATCTGCACGCCTCAAAATGCTTCTCTTATCTTGCTTTACTGTTTTTATTTTGCTACCATGTAAATGTTTTGGAGGATGGTAAAAGAAAGCCAAATTCTCAGATCTTAAGTCAGGTGTGATGGCTTGCAGCTGTGAGCCCGGCACTCAGGAGCCGGAGGCAGGAGGACTCGGAGGCTTGACCTAGCGTGGGCCACACAGTGAGACCCCGCCTCAAAGAAACTAAAGAAGCCGATGGTAAGGGTAACATTTACAGCCTTAGGCCATTAAAATGAAGAGTGAAGAGCACTCTAATGGCAGACCTTTTTCATACATGGAAGGGCAGAGAAAATATTAAATTAGCTGACTTTTAAAATCCAATGTTTGAGCCGGGCGTGGTGGCACATGCCTGTAATCCCAGCGCTCGGGAGGCAGAGGCAGGCAGATTTCTGAGTTTGAGGCCAGCCTGGTCTACAGAGTGAGTTCCAGGACAGCCAGGACTACACAGAGTAACCCTGTCTCGAAAAAAAAAAAAATCCAATGTTTGGGGGCTGGGAAGATGGCTCAGCACTTAAGAGTGCTTGCTGCTCTTGCAGAGGACCTGGCTTCTGTCCCCAGCACCCACATGTTTTCTCACAGCCATCTATAACTCCAGTCCCAGGGGACCCAATACCCTCTCCTGGCCTCATAGCAACCAGACATACATATATGGTACATAGACATACATGCAGGCACTCACACACACAAAATAAAAATGAATGGATCTTTAAAATTTTTTGTGTGTGTGTTTTTTCGAGACAGGTTTTCTCTGTATAGCCCTGTCCTGGAACTCACTCTGTAGACCAGGCTGGCCTTGAACTCAGAAATCTGCCTGCCTCTGCCTCCCAGAGTGCTGGGATTACAGGCGTGCGCCACCACTGCCCGGCTATGAATGGATCTTTAAACTTTGATATTTTGGCTGTAAATATTGGATATATAGACCAAAAGAACAAAAATAAATTTTAAAATGAATCCAGTATTGCTACCAACTGGCATTATTATTGTTGGCATTGTAATAATACTGGTATTATTTTAGATACATATATGTATGTAGGTATGTGCATATGCAAATATAATGCATACAGTATAAGGCAAATAATTTTATTTACATTATCAGGGGCCAATATATTTTTTAGTAGCAGAGAGACAAGTTATAGATAGAAAAATCAAATCAAAGATATTTTAAAACATGTACAATCTGCACATATGGTGTACATATATAGATTTCAAACAAAATACTCAAGCACACAATAGTAATAATAATAGTAATAATAAATTAAAACAGCCTTCTATAACCTTAAAAACAAGCTAGAAGTGACAGAATGAACCCATGCCTCATTGTTGTTTTTTTTTTAATTTTAATTCAAATTTCTTAGCTTTGTCCACCGCAGAGAATAGAAACACTGACAGTGAGCGTCAGGATCAGTGGTGTCTGAGATCGGCTCCCATTCCACTGAACAAGGACCCCTTGGAGAAAGGGCCAGTTCCAGGTCTCAGGATGACATAAACAAGATGAGCTTGGGCCATGTGCCCAAAGAAAACTATCCAAGAGGACTTGAGAAGTGTCAAGGACACGGGGGTCTAGACAAGGGGCCCCACTGGCAGCGGGGAGATTATCGGAGACACTAAAGACATGGCTGCGGTGCCAACAGGTAGACTAGTTTAAATTCACTCGGTAGAGGTGATACTGAAAATAAATACATGCTACCTTCAGAGGTTGCCTGGGCAACAACTCATTACTTTGAAAAGGGAGAAGAAACGACAATGAGTAGGCAGTTTATCCAGTTTTCCCATAAAATTATATTTTAAGATGAAATAAAAAAATGCCCAACTATCACATGTAAAAGAAATAACGGAATGAGAAAATAACTTTGAGGAAAGGTCTTGAGGATGAGAATTGAGAATGGATGGATGGACGGATGGACACCCTGAACATCGCACCGAGAGATACCAACGGGAATGACGTTCGTTGCAGAACATGTTTTTGTAAAACATGAAGTTGTATCTGGCCATGCTTTGAGACATACTATCAATTTAGACATGCGGTCACTAACATCAACTGTCAACTTGACAGACTCGCTGAGGAGGGCTCTGGCCATGCCCATGAAGAAGTTTCTAGACTGGATTAATTAAGGCAGGAAGACCCACCCTGAAGGTGGGCTTACCATCTCATGGCCTGGGGTCTTGGTCTGAATAAAAAGAGAAAGCTAGCTGAGCGCCAACATCTGACTCCTTCTTGCCCTACTGCAGATGCAATGTGACCAGACACCGCATGTCCTTACTGTACCCTAAAACTGAGAGCCAAAGTAAACCTTCAGATAAAAATTGACAGGCAACTATTATGCTTATGGTGTAAATGACCTCCAAGTTTCAACCCATAAATTGCTATTGTCAGGTATTTTGTGCAGCAAGGAGACAAGTAACTATGACAACAGGAAATAAAGAGCATGGTGGGAGGTGTCCGCATCATCACAGGATATAGTCAGCCGGGCCTGGAAAGGCTTACAACCCTCCTCTTTAATTAATGAATGCCAAGAAAAACAGAGAATGAAGGAGATTACTTAGCGACTGGGAGACGCGAGAGACACAGCAACCAGGGGCGATGTGTGGGCTTTGTCTGGATTCTAAATGCTAACCAACCAGCTGCAACAAAGAATGTGTAAGTCAGTCCCAGCGTTGGGATTCGGAGCAGATCAGATAATACAAGAGTTTTTTTTTTTTTTTTTTTTTTTGTGCAGCAATTCTGGGAACCAAACCTTGAGTCTTGGACCTGTTAAGCACAGGCTCCCAAACCAGAAAGAATTTCTTTTTAAGGTGTGATAAGAATTATCTGGAGCTGGGAAGAGAGCTCTGTCAGTGAAGTACATGCAACAGGGCCTACCGTCCATGTCCAGAACCGCCCCCCCCCCCAGGAAGTCTGTCAAATTGATACAAAGTAGCCAGCGCGGCCTGTCACTTCTGACCTCACTCCTGTCCCCAATTAGTTCCCCTTCTACTTTCATGTCATTCATTTATTTGTTTGTTTCTTTATTTTCAGTGACGGGTGAGTTTCATTACCGTAGTAGATTTGCGGGAACACGGGCAACTTATCAGTGGCTACACCATTGAAAGTGCCTCCCCTCCCCCAACAGCCATTAACTGATGACTCAAGGAAGGGTGGGGCCCGATGAGCTCCTCCCCTGAAAGTTTCTGCTCTGGCATTAGACAAGGGACAATTATAAAGTCTACCGAGCAGCTCCTGCTGCTCCTCAGGCGTGCTGAGTGCTCTGCCAGCGCAGGGCTGGAGGCCGGCTGGCCTGGGTTCTTCTCCTACCTGATGATGACACACTGGTTCTCTCTGTCGATGATCATGTTTCTGTACATACTGTCAGCCAGGGCATAGATATGAGGTGGGTTCTCATACTGCGCCTAGAAAAGCAAAAAACAGAAACCAAAACCACAGTGAGTTTCTTTGCGTGGAGTGACCGATGACCGTGTGGCACACAGCGTCTAGAGCATTTACAGGCAAAGGCTTCATGATTTAATGATTCATAGAAATGTCCGTGGTTATGGCCTGATACACCCTGGGGAGGCGGAGGTGGACTTTTCCATAGGCATGCCTGTGATTCAGTCTTCAGACACGAGCCAGGTGCACCGCCCTGCCACCCAGGCATGCCTCCGCAAGGACGTTCTGCTTTCAAATTCTGGAGACATTTGGCAACTGATGGGCATTGTGACATTTGCCAGAAAAGGGCCTGCCAAGGCCCTGGGTCTCACTTTGATCAGATCTCTAAATGCCCACAGAATTATTCTTCTTGAAAAGGCAAGTTGTCATCCCTAGATCTCACTGGGGGACTGAAGGGTATATGCATGGACGAGGAGGAAAACGCAAAGTGTTCTACAAGAAGACAGCAAGGGGCGTGGTGGTTTCTCTCAGAGATAAACCGGTTTGGCTAGTTTGTTTCTTTTCTAAAAGGGGAGGGCTGGAGCTGACAAAATACACAGAGTCTCCTGGGTGTGCAGAAAGGGTCTTTAACCATTACAGATGTGAAATTAGGGACTAGAGAGATAGCTCAGTGGTTAAGAACACCAGCTTCTCTTCTGGAGGAGGCAGGTTCAGTTCCCAGCAACCACTTGGTGGCTCATAACATGAGTGGTGTAACTCTATTCACTTCCTGGGTATCTGATGCCCTCCTCTGGCCTCTTTAGGCACTGCATGCACAAGAGTGGTGCCCAGACACACATGTAGGCAGATGTTCATACATGTTTAAAAAAAAAAAAGTCCATTGATCCAATCATGGCCCACGTCTAAGAGACTCATTCTGTCAGCTGACACCAGCCCATTTATTCAGCTGCTAGGCACTCACTTTCACCACCTCACACATGAACAGGTCTGTATATACCTGTAATCCCAGACTCTACCAGGAGTTCACAGTCATTAGCCACTGGATAGTGAGGGTAGTGAGGGTTTTTGTTTGTTTGTTTGTTTTTTTGTTTGAGACAGGGTTTCTCTGTATAGCCCTGGCTGTCCTGGAACTCACTCTGTAGACCAGGTTGGCCTCGAACTCAGAAATCTGCCTGCCTCTGCCTCCCAAGTGCTGGGATTAAAGGCGTGCGCCACCACCTCCCGGCTCTATAGCGAGTTTTAAGTGAATTTAAGGCGACCTTGGGCTACACATGAGGCTTGCTCTCCGAACAGGGCTGGTGAACTGGTTCATTGAATAAAGGCACTGCCAACTGCCATTTGACTGGTCGACTAGAGTTTGATCCTTGGGACCCACATGGCTGCAAGTTGTTCTCTTGCCATCCACATGTACACCATGGTTTACACAAATGCATAAAGCAAACACAAGTAAAAACACTTCCTGTGGGGCGGGAGTGGAGAAAATCAGGCTTGCTAGACTTGAGGCTGTTGGACTGAGAACAGGGTGACACACTGCCCTGTCTCTGAGGGTCCATCCTACAGGGTTAGTGAAAAGATTGACAGGATAGTAATTTTAAAAGATAAAGCCATACAAAAACATAAGAAAAGACTCACTTACATAGGGATGTCTTACATAGGGACGGGCCGAAGGGGGCTGGCTGAGAAATTGCTACTTCCTGCCAAGCTCTACAGACCAGACCTCAGTGGGGAAAGGGAATACAGCAGCGAGCAAGACACTGGGAATAAGCAGAGTCCTAGACCCAGCATCCCCCACTGGGGCTGGCCCCCACCCACAGGGAACTACCTAGCAAGAGTGGGCGGGAACGCAGAACTGACAGGGGTCCAGGTGTATGCTAAGCCTGCCTTCGTGGTGACAGGGGCAGGCCTGGGACCTCAGGGCATGGTCTTAGATGAGTTTCTTCTACAGGGATCCCTGGGCCAGGGGGCTATGTTTAACGCCTCCTTGGAAACGCGTAAATGGATCACTGTAAGGAAGAAAGGAAGGCAGAGGGAAGTGGAGCGGCGGGAATGCTGAGTAGCGGAGAGAACTGAGGAGACATACTGTGATGGCTCGTTCTATGTCAGCCTGACACAGGCTCACGTCATCTGACAGGAGGGAGCTCCAACTGAGAGACCGCCTCCATAAGACTGAGCCATAGGCACGCCTGTAGAGCATTTTCCTTATTAGTGATGGATGGCCCAACTCATCGTGGGTGGGGTCATCCCTGGACTGGTGGCTCCTAGGTTCTATAAAAAACCACACTCAGCAAGGCACAGGGAGCAAGGCAGTAAGCAGCACCCCTTTATGGCCTCTGCGTCGGTTCCTGCCTCCAGGTTCCAAGTCTGCTTGAGTTCCTGTCCGGACTTCCTTCAATGATGGACTGCAATGTGGACGTGTAAGCCAAATAAGCCTTGTCCTCCCCAACTTGTTTTTGGTCATGGTATGTATCAAAGCAATAGTAAATAACCCTAACTAGGACACAGCCTTTCCCCACGAAAGCTCCAAAACTGCTTAATGAGAGCTATAACCCTTGACCCTTGAGGGTCACTTACACTTTCTATCCCCCAGACAGGGGCTCATGAATCCAGGCCTGGTATATTCAGGGTTAGGGTGGAATCCAGAACTTTGTAAGTCATAGGCAACAGAGCTTCCGACCCATCTCGGGAGTCCTGTGCGTTTGGCCAGGTTTCCCATCTACCCTTTCACCAAGCCTCTGAGCTACATGTCTAGGAATTACTGACTAGCCATCTCCTCTGAGGCTCTTATCTCTCAATCAAGTCTCCAAAGTCACTAAGACGGGAGCTTAACTCCTAGCTCAGGTATACGACTCCCTGGACAGCAGTCTCTCCTCTGTAAAACAAGGTAGGTAATGTGATACAGAATTCATACGGACTGCATTATTACAAGTACATATGGTATGTAATACTCAGTATGACAATGCTACCGTGAGTAATGAAAATAAAGATTTTTTCGGGGGGGGGGACAGGGTTTCACTGTGTACCCCTAGCTGTCCTAGAACTAGCACTGTAGACCAGGCTGACCCCAAACACACAGAGATCCACATGCCTCTGCCTCCCAAGTGCTGGGATAAAAGGCATGTGTCACCATTGTCCAGCTGAAAATAACGATAAAAAAAAAGGTATTTCTAAACAAAGAACTCTTGAAAAGTTAAACAGTATAAAAGTGATTGGCACACAGTGGCTCTTCAGAGATCTAGAAACAGAGGCAGGTATGTGCGCCTGTGTGTGTGTGTGCGTGCGTGCGTGCGTGCGTGTGTGCTCATGTGTCTCAGCTCTTCGTGGTGTAGCCTTACTGTTACTGAGAGTGCCAGGCCAGCTCCATGCCAGCTGCCCCAGGATCGCGGACTGGGGTACCAGGGCCGAGCTCGGAACTCTGCTGACAGTGTGTCCTTGTGATGGCTCCCGATGAAAGCAGCATTATCAAAGATCTCTCTGTGGCAGCCTCCTAGGGCTCCGGGTACCAGCAGCACCCATCTGGCAACAATGGGGTGTGCACTTGCTGTGGGTAAGCTGCCTTCCACCTCCACTGATGGATCTGTGCGGGCTTTTGTTTGGCCTTCAGGGGCTGGGATTAATCAAGGCCCTTGTGCTTCTGCTGTGGGGAAGGGAGGGAAGGAAGAAGATGCCGAGGTCTAGGGCCAAGGGGTGTGATGAACTGGGCTAAGACACCTTAGGAAGGGTTTCTGGTTATACTTTTAATCCACAGATAAAATGACTATGGAGTGGATTTGAACAGAGGTCAAAATGAAGTAATGAGAGATTCATTTTCATGCCATGGACAAGGTTTATGGGGGGTTCTAATTCTCAAAGCTCCTGGCATCTTACTTATTTTTACCTATGATTGTTTTTTTTTAAAGTATCTGTGTGTATGTGCTTGCATACACGTGTGCATGTGTGAATACATATATGTGTATTTATGCATCCTTTCACGTGGAGGACAGAGGACAACTCTGGGTGTTACCCTCAGGAATGGGGTTCAGCTCTTTTGGGACGGGGTCTCTCGCTGGCCTGGAGCTTGTCACTAGGCTAGACTGGCCAGCCAGTCTCAGGGACCGTCCAGTCTGCACCTCCTCGGTGCAATGCACTGCGATCTGACCAGGGTTCTGGACCGTGACCTTGGGCCCTCACGCTTCTACACAGCTGCAGCTGTGACTCACAGTGACTGCAGTCCCACTGTGACTCTGCTTCTTACTTACAACTTTGAAGCACACGTGGAAGCCAGAACACCACCCCAAGCCCTGGGTTCAACAGCCCACTTAATTAATTCTATATGGAATTAGATAGTCTATACTTCTTAAAATCAGCATCCATTGTAAAACAAAACAAAACAAAACAAAACACAATTATTTATTGACTTCTCACGATAAATAATTCATAAGAAAACACAAATGTATTGCTAACTTCAAGAAAAACTATTTGTAAATGATACGATCCCTACACACTACAGAGACTTACAGACTACATGACTTACCGCTCCTTGGTACATTTCAATTTCTTTTTCTCCAAAATATGGCATTTGCTTGAAAGGGTTGACAGAGATTAATACGGACCCTATGTATGTCTGAATTTCAACCTGGTTAAGGTCCATTCATCTTGATAGAATCATGTTTTTCAAAGTCAATAACCAGATGTTACAGAGCACGCAGGGAGCTTCTGGAAGGGAAGTGAGCACACACACTTTGTAAACACCACAAAGGAAAAGGCAGTTATTCAATTAGCTCAGGTCTTACTCCTCCCCGGGAACAGTAATGGGGCTCATTATCGAGCAGCTGCAGAGAGAATCATTATAAACTAAAGCACATTCTTTTCAGTCTAGCAGTGTAGAGGGCAAGCGGATCTAACAGACAGAGAACAGAACCTTGCGCGGCACGACCCGGGCAGCTTGCATCCGTCTCCTGAAATGAGATGTATTGGAATTTGTACCACTGAGCTCGATGATGCCTGTTCTCTTCTCCATTTAGCAAACAGAGCAAGGCTGGGTGGTGCCGGTTCACGCCTTTAATTCCGGCATTCTTGAGGCAGAAGCAGGATCCCTGAATTTGAAGCCAGATTGGTCTACAGAGTGAGTTCTAGGATAACCAGGGCTATGCAGAGGAAAACTGTCTCAAAAAACCAATACATACATACATACATACATACATACATACATAGGACATTGATGCTTAGGGGAAAGGAGAAGAACCAACATTTTACCAAGGGTTCTAATTCTCAAAGTCTCATCTCATTTATTTCTCATACAGGTGAGGTTTAGAGAAGAAAGCTATTATTGGGGGATCTAGGAAGGCTTCTTTGAAAAGAAGTATGTGCTGGATTTAAAGTTTTTCTGTATAACTGAAATAATTTTTAAGTTATTTTCTGTGGATTGGGATGGGTCCACTGCACTGCGTGGGGGCCAGAGGCTGGCTTCTGAGGCTGGCTCTCCCTCCCACCTCACTGAGGCCGGGGCTCTCTGTGGCTTCTGCTGCGCTCCTATTTCGCATGTGCATCCAGCTGAGTTTTGTTTGTTTGTTTGTTTTCTTTCGAGACAGGGTTTCTTTACGCAGCTCTGGCTGTTCTAGAATTAGCTATGTGGCCTTGAACTCACAGAGATCCTCCTGCCTCTGTCTCCCGAGTATGTGCCGCCACTGCCTGGCTGCATTCAGCTCTTTTTTTAAAAAGATTTATTTATTATTATATGTAAGTACACTGAATCTGTCTTCAGACACACCAGAAGAGGGCGTTGGATCTCATTACGGATGGTTTGTGAGCCACCATGTGGTTGTTGGAATTTGAACTCAGGACCTTTGGAAGAACAGTCAGTGTTCTTAACCGCTGAGCCATCTCTCCAGCCCTGCATTCAGCTCTTTATGTGGGTTCCAAGAATCGAACTCAGGTCACCAAACTCTGCAAACACTTTGACCCAGTGAGCCCTCTCCTCAGCTTCCCTAAAAGTCTCGATTTGTATATGTGTGTTTGAAATTGTTTTTAATTAAAGGGAACTGTGTATATGTGTGTGTGTGTGTCTCTCTGGAAGGCGTATGATGCATCTGTGTATCACATGCACACTGTGTGTGAGGCTGTGTGTACCTGTGGCCTGTGCATGTGGGAAGCCAGAGGAGGATGTTGGGTGTCTTCCTCCATCACCCTCTGCCTACTCCCTTGAGACAGGGTCTCCCGCTGCCTCTGGAGCTAGCCCGGCAGCCAGCCCACCCAGCAGTCCTATCTCTGCCTTACACAGTGCTGATGGTACAGGATTGCACAGCCACAGGCAGCTTCTCTCACAGATGCTAGGGGACTTGAACTCACGTCCTCATGCTTGCATAGCAAGCACTCTTGCCCACTGGACTCTCCCCCCAACCCAGCTTTATACATCTTAATGCATCCATGTGAGGGGAATGGTATTAGGTTGCCCAATCCCTTTTTCGTTCAACAATCAACTGATTTTGTTGTTGTTGGTGGTGGTGGTGGTTATTTACAACACACCAGGCACTTTTAGGTGTTGGGAATCCATCAGTGAAGAAAGAAAACAAATTAAACATCTTGTTCCCATGAAGGAAAGAAAATCATTAAAAAAAAAAAAAAAGCCCCACTCCCCATCCCCTGCCACTGGATTTCTGCTGTTTTTCTTGTTTTTAAGGCACTGTCTCTTGCTGTCTTTTAGGCTGGTCTCCTCCATCCTTTGGATTCATGTGATTTTCCTGCTGTTTCTTCCCAACTACTGGGATCTACAGATGTGCACAATTATGCCCCACTCAAAATTGATCAACTAATCACTGAATTAGAAATAACTTCATTTTTACAAAGAGATCATTAAAACTAAATTCACTTACAAATAAATAGTTTTAAATGGAAAAAGATATAAAACTGTGAGACGTCCTCCCAGGGAGCCATTTCTATAATTGGGATATATGACCGAGAGCTGGCTCAGATGGCTTGTATCGCCAAGCCCTGTAGGTTGTCATGTGTCATTTGGGCCCAGAAGCTTCCCTGGGTCCCCTACCCTGACTTCTGACACAAACATGTTTATGTCAAGGGCTCTCTAAGACCCCGTGTCCGAGGGTAGGTTGGTGACATAAGGTGTGCCAAGAGACAGGAGGAGAGCCAAAGAGCCCAGGAGTAACCTCACCATGCCAGTGAGGATGGTAAGCAGGCACATTACTTCAACAGAGCTCACTATTGATATAAAAGTGTCTTCCATGGGGAAGAGACCCCGAATTCTTTAGCTATGGGGAGGAAGCTCAATTGGGAACCCCAGCTGGCTACCTCACCTTGCTGTTAGGTTTTTGATAGATGTCATGCACCCCGATTTGATGGTGCCTTCTCTGTCTGCTGCTACTTCTTCTTACTTGGATGCTTCACCCAGGAGATACTTGCCCTGCCTGAGAGTCTCTCAAACAAGAACTCCAGCTGATTGCCTTAATGAGGCTTCCCCCAGATGATTTCTGCTGGTGTTGAGTACTTGAAGATGCCTGTCTGTCTGTCTATCATCTATTGTGCATCTGACTATTTATCTGTCTACTCCTCTCCCTTCACTATTCTACTCTTACTTGCTTCATACTTAATAACGTCCCTCCCTCAAAACGGGAAGCCCGGCTATGGTGGATCATTTTCCAGACTGGACAGGACATCACACCTCTAAGCTGTGGTCAATGGATGGAGCTAAACCAAGACCTACTTAATCAATTAACAGCCTTGCTATGGACAGAAGTGAAATAATGAATGAAAGGCAAGCAGCACCCAGCTGCTATTCCCTCAACCCCACACTCTAAGACACATGTGCCATCTCACACTGACATCTCTGAAATCGTAATGCAAGTGGCAATTTTGACCTTCGATGAGACGCGAAACTAGGAATATATAGACAGTATAAATGGGTGTGGATTTGTCATGTAATTTTCACACACACACACACACACACACACACACACACACGAACACACAGAATGACTGGACTGCCTTTTGACTTCATTTGATACAGACCAAAAAGGCTTTACACGTTGGAAAATAAAAAATGACTTAATAGTAGAGAAAAGGAGGTAATGAAGTTTTTTAAACTTACTTAATTGTTTAGGAGATGAAAGATGTCTATGATACTGTCACCAACACTTCATAATTGGTGACAGAACTGAATGAACACAGACACATTATGTAGCACATACACACTAATCCCATGATTCTAGTTAGGCAAGCTCTCTCTAAGAAAACAAAACTTAAAATCTGCTCAAAGACACAGGCCAGGAAGAGGCAGGTCAACGTCCCTATCCAGGCCAGCCGGCTCCAGAGTCCATACTCTTGGTCAAAAGAAACAAGAGATGGGGAGTACGGTTTGGCTGGAAGAACACTTCCTTAGTAACAAAATCCTGGGTCCGGTCCCCAGAACCAACATAAACCAGGTACAGGGTACATGCCTGAGATTTCAGGACTCAGGAGGCAGAGACAGAATCAGAAGTTCAAGGCTAGCCTCAGCTACATAGGGCGTTGAGAGGCTAGAGACTTTATTGGCTGGGTGAGAATGCAATGAGTGTAGCTAGCAAGACTACTTGCTAGCTGCGGAAAGAAAGGCCCTTCTGTAGCTCGCAAGTTCTGCCATTGCTATTGGTAGTTGACTTGTCAGAGAAGCAGAATACAGACAACCTCATTAAATGTAGACACCGAGGAAGCAATGAAAACATTGGTATATTACTATAGGTATTCCTAGAGTAATATTTGGGATACACTTATGCTAAAGGGTAGCATGCTTGGCCAAGATTGACATAGAAGTGGGTCTCCCTGTTTTGCTTCCCTATCAACCCTAGATCAGCAGTGCAAGGATCCACACAGAGGGATGGGCACGCCCTGCAGCCTCTTCTGACTGAACCAGGAGGCTTTGTCTACTCTAAAAATACATCTTAGGGGGCTGGAGGGATGGCCTAGCAGTTAAGAGCATGGGCTGCTCTTCCAGAGGTCCTGGGTTCAATTCCCAACACCCACACCTCAGCTCGCAACTGTCTGTAACTCCAGTTCCTGGGATCCAAGCGCCTCCTCAGGCATCAAGCATACATGTGGGTTCACACATGCAGAAGAGGCCCATACACATAAATTAAAATATAGATACATGAAATGGAATCCATCTTAGTAGGGTCTTCCATTTTTTAAAGATTTGGTAGGAATCTAATAACCAACTGGAGGGAGAGGTTTGTCTCTCTTCTGGAGTCTCTTGCTCCCCGGTTATAACAAGTCCTCGGATAAAAACAGTGTGAAGACTGCAAGACATCTCCTCTGAGGAAAAACAAACTGGGGAAGACAAACATGATCCCTCCAGAGGACTACGCCTCTTCCCATCACAGGAAAGGAAATACTGGACAAATCGGTCACTGTCACAGGAGAACAGAGGGCTGCCCTAAGGATGGGGCCAAAGGCATCCCTCCCCCTCCCCTCCCTCCCTCTCCCCCAAAGCTCTCAGCTGCCTAATAAATAGAACACAGGAGAGTATGGGCAGAAAATGGCGTGAGTGCTGTTTTAGTGTGTTTTAGTCTACAGGCATCCTTTTTTAGACTGTTCTAGGCCTAGAACAGTGACCCAGGTAAGGATGAAGGGGACTCCCGTTTCTCCCCTCATTGCCCAGCAGGGTCCCCCAAGAGCCTCATTATTTGATAAGACCAATGAAAAACAAGGTTTGGTTTGAAATGGTCACTGTGTCCTGAATTCTACGCTGAGTACCTACAAACTTACCAGCATCAGAACCGACGGGAAATAAGTTATCCCCAGGTGAGCTACTTCATTGTGTATCTAAACAATTTCACCTTTTCTGTCTGGCCGGGTCTTTGGAGACCTCAGCTAATACCCAGATGGCCCAGGGCCTAGTGGGGGCCGAGATCCAGGAAAGTCCCTCCGCACTGCTGCCCACAGCTGATACATAATTCAGATGTGCCTCGGGGGACACTGGCAGGGCCATTATCTCCACACACATAATCTTCCACCGTGAAGGTGTGGCTTACGGGTAAAACTGCAGGTAGATATGAAGCTATGATACCAAATGAAAAGGAGGGTGGGGGAGGGGCGTCTCATTTCCTAGACAACGAGAGGAACCAGGCAGATCCTTAAACGACTGTTTCCCAGATGTTTGTCCAGGCTTCTGTGAGTGCTCATTAACCTGCGGCACAGATGACACGGGAAATAAAGAAGAACAACCCATTGAATTTTTCATGAGGCTCAATTCGGGGCCGTAGAGGTGACTCAGCGGGTCCACACTCGCAACCACGCCTAATGACCCGGCTTTCATCCCGGGAACCCACGTCAAGGTGGCAGGAGAGAGTCAAGCCCTGGAAGCTGTCCTCTGACCTCTGGACCTTTGTGCCCCTCTCCCAGCAACAATAATGAACTTAACAGATCAAGTTCGGTTCATCTGGCATAAGGGACTGTTCTCTGGATCGAGACGATTTCCTTTTGATAAAGTATAAAACAGTCTTTTCTGGAATGCAGAGGGGATGTGCTTCTGCCTATTTGTTTTATTTTTAACTTTAAAAAAAATCATCTATTTCTTATTCTTAAAGATTTGCTTTTTCTTATGTCTATGTGTGCATGTAATCGGGTGCCGGTGAAGGCCAGAAGAGGGTAGAAGATTCCCGAGAGCTGGAGTCAGAAGCAGTTGGGAGTGAGCCCCCTAACGTAGGTGGTGGAAACTTCGGTCCTCTTGAAGAGTGAGTGCGGCAAGCATCCCTAAGTACGGAGCCACCTCTCTAGCCCACTGTTGAGTATTTTCTTTGACAGGTCTTCCTGTATCCCTGGCTGACCTAAAAGTTGCAGTGTAGCTGAGGATGCTGTTGCAGGGCTGATCTTTCTGACCCCATCTCTTGGGGCTACAGTACTTGGCTTTTGTGGTGGTACGGAGGGGACCCGGGGTTTCATGCATGCTAAGGAGGCATGGTTGGGCTGGTCTCCCAACTGAGACCCGTGGTCAGCCAGCCCATGTTGTTATGAATACCAGGCAAAGCTAAGAGCACTGTGTTATTGAACGTGATGACAGCATGCAGGGACAAGCCAACCTTATTATTGCATGCATTACTGGAGAGTGAAGGAGGCGGGGCCGCTGTCCAAAGTCAGATATTTGAGGACGGCCTGAGCAAGAACTCAAGCCCTTGGCTCCAGCCACAAGACTAACGTCTCACCCAGCACGCTGTCCACCCCTGTGAACTGTTTGCCCAGGGCCAGGCTTCTCTCTGAATGACTAAGAGCACACTGCCTCTGGCCACTGCCGATCTGGCAGGACAGCCTGAGCTCCTCATTGAAGGATTTAAAATGCCAAGCACGTTCGAGAGGGGCCTTTGAGGAAAAAAAACGTCTAGAGACAGTTGGAGCAGATGAGTGTGAAAAGCTTCACACGGGAATTCTCCTCAGCCAAGCGGCTGGAACGGACGGACGGTGGGGTGCCGCTGCAGCTCCTTTCTGTCTAAATTCCAGAACTTTCTTCCCTCACACAGTTTAGAAAGCAATTGTGAGCAGGGTAGCAGCCGTCTCCATGAATGGATGGCAAACTCATTCTTCCTTCCTTGGGGATAAATAGCTCAAAATGCAGGCTTTAGTAGTTGGACAATGTCAGCCTGCTCTAAGCGGGTTTTGTTTCCTAATGGAGAACAAAGCAACTGTGCTTGGCCTGCAGGCATTAGACACTGATTGCCCTTCATGCTGACCTACAGTACAAAACAGGGCTGGCATTATGGGCAGGAGGTTATGTATATGTATATGTATATGTATATGTATATGTATATGTACATGTACATGTATATGTAGATAGATATATAGAGATAGAGATAGAGATAAAGATAGAGATATATTTTGCCTTAAAGAAGAAACAAAGAAAGAAATCATCTTTTCTTACAGGAACGCTACGCTATGGGTTATCTCTTAAGCAGTGAAGAAGACTGTGATCACTAAACAGAGAGAAAGCGGGAGGCAGACCCAGCAGCTCATTATAAAGGCCTCCTCTGAGCCGAAGTGACTCCCTCCCACCTGCCGAAAGAAAGCGCATTTCTGTCGAGTGGGTAGAGATGTCTAAATCATAAAGTCATTAGTGGTCAAGTAGCTCATTTCCTTGGGAAGAACACACCATTAGTCAGTTATTGACTCAAAGGCATTCACTACCCTCACCCCCTGCCCCGTTGAGTCATTAAAAAATTTTGCTGTCTGAATTCAAAAAGGCTTGAGAGTCAACAGATTTTCAGTGAGCGTTTAATACAGTGCTTCTCTTGCCAAGAACTGTGGGGAGGGGTTGGGGGGGCACAAAAACTGCACGAGGAGGCTGATACGCTGTTGTTACACAGCAAGAAAGCGCATATGTATGAATATAAGCCCGGGGAATAAAGCTATATGTTGAGAGGACCGTGAGAACTCACCCTGGCAGCAGGATTTCTGCTGGCTTCAGTGTCTTTCCCTTTGTGAGGCTGCATTGTATAAGTCATATCGAATGATCATATACTGCTTTAAAAGGCCCTTGCAATGTTTTCCTCCTGTCTGCAGGAAGCTTCTGGAGTCTTGTAAGTAAACAGTCCAACGAGGAGCAAGCTGTCTTTGTTGAGGTTGGACTGACTTTAGGTGACCACAGCCATCATTATCTTTGTCTTCTCTTATTCAGCAAACCCACATTTTTACTGGGTAGGGAAATGGTTCAGTGGGTGCTGTTGCTTGTTGTGAAACTAAGATGACCTGAGTTCAAATCCTCAGTGTACACATTAAAGCCAGGCATGGCTGCACAGGCCCGTAACCCTAGCACTGAGGAGGGAGAGACCGGCGCATAGCACGAGCTCCCTGACTAACCAGCCTAGCCAAAGCAGTGAGCTGCAGGCTCAGTGAGAGGGAGACACCGCCTCAAGAACCAAGATGGAGGGAGAGCAACAGAGGAAAGCACCCAACGTCCTCCCCCGGCCTCCATGTGCACATGTGCGGGTGTATGTACCAGCACACACATATGTACACATACACACAGCAAACAGGCAAGCAGGGGGGAAAACACCTTTCTCTTTAAATAATGCAAACTTTTGATAATTTAAAACAGTTTCTGGAGCTGGGCTGTGCCTCCGCTGGTAGAGGCCAGGCAGTCCAGATCCACAGTCCGCACCTAGCTCTATCCCAATCCTATCTACGAGTCTCCACGTGCCGTGGGGTTGTGCACATATTTGTTGATGGCGCTAGATCCAGATGAAATAAACAAATTTCAGTTTGTGTGACCAGAAACTGGAAGTACACACAACTGCTCGCATACGGTTAAGAGCGGCAGAGCAGGTATGCAGTGCAAGGGTCCCAGGGAAACATCAGCTTAAAAACAATGGGGGGACAGGATCTGCCTGCAAACTGCAGGCCACTGCCAATCAAGAGGATGATGGCTACTCTAACTTAACAATAATGTGATATTGTGCCAGGCAGTGGTGGTGCCTGCCTCTAATCCCAGCACTCGGGAGGCAGAGACCAACATGGTCTACACAGAAAGTTTCAAGTCAGCCAGGGCTACACAGAGAAACATTGTCTCAAAAAAACCAACCAACCAAACAAACAAACAAACAAAGTAGTAGAGTGTGCATTTATATTGCAAATTGCCACGTGAAGTTTGAGCTGAGAAGTTACTCACTCCCACTTCAGACCCAAGCGTGTTATTGTCAAGCTATTCTAAACTGCCTGTTCTGGGTCAGGTAGACCCCTGGCTCTGTCAGGGGCTTGGCAGACAGAGATGGGCAAGCAGCTAAGGGCATTAAAAACACTTTGCCCTTAAGAATTGCTAGAAAGTAAACTATTTCTACCCTTATTTTTGTTTGTCCCAAAGTGTAAAGATATCTGCCGCAGAAACAAGGGGTCAGAAGCTCAGGGGTGACTAGCTCTTTCAAGGAGAGCGAATTCCCCCTCCATCTTTCCCCCATTGTGATATTATCATTTTGTGACTATTCGCTGCTGTTTTGAACTTGGAAATCCCACCGTAGGGGACTATGATCTGCTCCATGGTATCTCTCTCAATTGGGACCGCCAATAGACTGCCTCCATGAGGTCTCCCCAGTCAGTGTCTGCTGGGCAGAGCAAACTCAGTTTGGTGATGAGGCCACTCCGGGTTGTCTGATCACATGATGTTTTGCTAATGATGCACCTGCTGCTTGTCTCTATCTTTCACGTGCTATTCAATTTTCTACTTTTGCTTGTTACATATTTTATAAAACTAGCTCACTCAAAAACAAACAAACAAACAAACAAAAGAGCTATTGTAGACAATTTTCTGGCTAGACTGTACAAATATGTATGTCAAAATTGATCAGAGATTCTTTTCTTCTTTCTTTTTTGTTTTTGTTTTTTCAAAACAGGGTTTCTCTGTGTAGCCCTGGCTGTCCTGGAACTCACTCTGCAGACCAGGCTGGCCTCGAACTCAGAAATCCACCTGCCTCTGCCTCCCAAGTGCTGGGTTAAAGGCATGCACCACCACCGCCCAGCGATCAGAGATTCTTAAATGGTTACACCACATACCCAAATATGGGAGGTAACAGACATGTTAAATAGCCTTATTTAATTATTTGATAACATCCACATGTATCAAAACATCCCATCATATCCCAAAAATATTTCTAGGGCCTAGAGAGATGGCTCAGCGGTTACAAGCTTGTATTGCTCTTGCAGAGGACCAGAGTTCTGACCCTTATGCTCCTGTGGCACACTCATGTGCACATATGTATACATGCACATAGCTACATAACTAGAAATAAAAATAAACCAACTTGCTTGGGCAAGATGGTGTAAGCTTTTAATCCAAGCACTCAGGAGGCAGAAGTAGGTCCAGCCTGGTCTACACAGTGAGTTCCAAGCCATCCAGGGATAAACAATGAGAGCCTCAAAACTAAAACCAAAACCTTTAAAAATATATGAACAACTCCTTGTTGTCTATTACAAATTTATATGATGTTACCATAATGGCCAACAAGTCCAGATATATATTTAGCCTTAAAAGTAGGGCTTGAGGGATCTAACTGCACAAATACTTGGAGAAAATTCCTTTTGTGGTAAATAAAAAAAAAAAAAAATCAAACCAGCACAGCACTGATTGTAATGGTTCAAGTGCCTTGAAGTAATGGGCAGTGCAATCCGAGTATCTAGTGAATTAAATACCTAAACACACAGTGCTGGGTGGACAGCCCGGGAGCCTGCACGAGTGTGGCATATCACAAGGCACCCATGTTTCCTAGACACTGGACCTTCAGGGGCCACCGTAGCAGCAGCATTCAGCACTATGGTGCTGATGTACGGATAACACAAACCTTTCATGGCTGTGACTAACTCAGGTGACAATTTCACTAATGTACAGCTGTCCCAAAGAAAAGTCCTGACTGCTGGCTGAACACCCCCGCCTACCACAGTTCTTTTTCACCATGAAGTCAACACACGTTTCCATGAGGCTTTCTTTCTGTGTTTTTAAAGCCCTATTATAAAACGCCATCTGGCAGGTTAACAGGGAAACATGCCAGGCATTTTCAATAGCCAATCATCCCTTCTCGAGTTTCCTTCAGTAAATATAAAGGTTCAAAAAAAAACCTGGGGAGGGGAGGTAGCTTTTCTGTTCATGAGGTGATCTTTTCAAACCTTCGAAGTCTGAACCAAAGAGTCTCTAGTATGCCATCAGGACAACACCCACAAAGCAGAGAAGGACTTTGTCCAGGATAGGCAGAGGTCTCAGACACTTAGAACGCACGCTCTTAGAACTCAAAGGACACTGTGGTGGAGCTGCACTTTGACTCCATGAAATGCCAGGGAGACACTTGAGTCCTGCCTTTGCCCTTGGGAGCCCAGCCCTCATCGCCAAAGCGAACAGACTGAGGGCCAATGGTATCAGCTCTGATCCCGTGGGCAGAGAACCACGGTACTGTGGAACAGTCTCACCCCAGAGCTGTGCAAAGGACAGGATAAAGGATACAAAAATATAGTCGTCCATGTATCTCTTCTTCAGGTTCTCTACAATGGAGCTCTCTGTGATCTTGGAGAGGAGGACCATGTCGTCCACACCGCTGTGCTTGACATTGTGACTCTGCCAGTGGTACCGGTAGGCGCCTTTGCTGCCCTGGAGACAAAAGCACAAAATGAGTTAGGATAGCTCAGATTCTCCTGGAGTTTTCTAACACACACACACACACACACACACACACACACACACACGTATGCACACATCGCACACACGCACTCACATATATGTGAGTACGTGTATGTTCTAATATACATATTTTCCCAAATAAAATGCATTAAGGCACAGCAAGAGTCACCATGGTCCAATGTACTGCTGAAACAATATTTTTTTCTGTTGATTTGTTAATTTGAGACAGGGTCTTATGTAGTCCAAGATAGTGTGAACACAGTTTGGAGCCAAGGATGACTTCGAACATGTGGTCCTCTTGTCTAACCTTAAGGATGTTGAGATTATAGGCATGTACCAAGATCCCTGGGTTGTGCATGTGACAGGGATCAATCCCAGAGTTTTATGCATACTAGATAAGCAGTCTTTAAACTGAGCCACACCCCTAGGTCTTCACTTTTTTCATTTGTAAGAAAATTGAGATTCACTTCAAAGAGTGGCCGTGAGAATTACATGAAGCAGCACATACTCACAAAACATTGAAGAGATTGGGGATACAACATGGACCATCTACAGTGCCCAACGCAGAGGACCATCTGTAGTGTCCAACATGGACAATTGACTCTTAAGCTATCTGAAATCTGTTTCTTCAATTTACCAGTGAAATAAAAATTAAAAAGCAATCTTACATTGCAAAGTGAGGAATTGAAAGAAGTGGTGAGCACGTGTGTTGCCTACAGTTAGGTCAGGTCACTCTGCTGCCCTCTCGGGTCATCTGAATTACTTTTCCCTCAGAAACTTCTTGATGGCCACTCACACTGTTTTCAAGATGTGCCAAACTAGATGCTGTCAGCACTGTACCAGCCAGGAAGTTTACAGGATAGCTTGTGCTGGGTTACACCACATGCTGTGTTTGGTGGGAACGCCTCTCATAGCGCTGCAGTAGGGGAACCCTCTGAAGGCTCTGGGCTGCAGGGCTTCCTCTCACATGGCATTCCTACAACGGGATGCTCATGTATTCAGCATGTCTTGGGGTTGATGGGAGGAAGCACCTTAAGAGGCTGCATTTGGGGGCTCCCATCCATTGAAGGACACCCAGAAGTGGCGGATAGTGATTCTAATATCACTAACTGTAAACACACAGACACATATGAAGTGGAGCATTGTGGTCCATCCCTGTAATCGCAGCATCAAAGAGTCTGAGGGAGGACTGTAAGGTCCAGACATGTCTGGGATGTATAGCAAGACTCTCTCAAATAATAATAATAAACAAATAAAATAAATAAAATACAAAATAAACATACAGAATGTACGTATAAAGGGCTTGGGGCACTTTACCCTAGGACATGCTAAAGTGATGGCCTTTGAAGTAGATCTCAAACATTTGAATTTTCCAGAGAAATTAGAAGAAAGGCATTTGCTTTCATGTCTACTCACCAGGGCAAAGAGAAACCACAAACAAACAGAAAAAGAGAAGGAAAGAAGCTTGAATACATTTGTAATCCTGACAGGAGACAATATTCTAGAGTATTGTCATTCGCTGTCAACACTTCACATGTCTTCACGGAGGCGCCATGTGTGATGGGCCAAGCACGGCTCAGCCCTGTCCCCACTGTATAAACTCTTGACTTGAAGGAGTTTCCACAAAGCAGAGAAAAGTTATGGACAAGGGTATCCAGAAAGGCCAGCTGCTCGGACAGTGAAATTAGCATGCGACCGAAAGAAACAGGACTGAAGCCACGTTAACTTCCTCACAGGGGAGAATATATGAAGTTGCTTTGTGCTGTCTGAGGAGGACACAGATGCCTCGCTAAAAGTAAAGCCCAAGAGGTTCAGAGGGAGACGCAATCCTCAAAACCCAGGCAAGAGGAAAGCCACCACCGGGAAAGCACACCGTAGGCCAGGGCTCCAAGCTGCTGAGAAAGGTTCTAGAAGGATTACCACCCATGCTGTCTAGTGGAGGGAAACTGTCCATAGGATATATTTGGCTTTCCCAGAACCACACACAACATCAATTCTGCAAAATTACCTCAGACGTCACCACTCCCCCCTTCCTCTGTGGCAAGCACAGAGAGAGGAAAGGCCCTGCCCACAGCTTGACTCACAGGGCTCCCATCGTAAGCCCGGGGCTTACTTCCAACCACACAGAGCCCTGGCTCTCTGCACCCGTCCCCAACACACACACACACACACACACACACACACACACACACACGGATCCCCATGTCATGTGGGCAGTCCTGGGGTCCACAGCCTTCTTTCTATCTCACAGTCCTGTCTCAGAGTCTGATTTCTCCCCCTGATGTCAGAACTAGTGCTCCCTGCTGAGGCTACTGTATGCCTCTGTCGCAGATATTGATATTAAAAATTGTCAGTAGGCCTCAGATTCACTATGTAGCAGAGGATGACCTGGAACTTCTGACCCTCCTGTCTCTACCTCCTGGGTTCTGGCATTCTAGGCACGAGCGGCCATGCCTGGCTTCTGCGGCGCTGGGGATGGAAGCCAGAGCTTCCTGCATTCGAGGCAAGCACGCCCCCAACCCAGGGCGAGCCGTAGGACCGAGTGGCTGCTGCAAGCAAACCCGGCTTAGAGTGTTTGTCGCATGGTTTCATTTTGTTTTCCCTTACAATGGTCCTGAAGTGATACACGTTCAGAACAAAATTATTCTTCCAACTCTGATCTCTTCCTAGACTTGCTAGCAATCTGCAAATAGCTCCAGCTCCAAGCACTCTTGTCCTCAGAAGGGTAAATGTTCCACCTCACCGCTCCTTCCCCCCACAGCAATGCTGTGGGCCTGAGCCGAGCTATACTCAAGCATTTCATTCTCCAAGATTTTGCGACCCGTCACACTATCACACCGTCATGGAGACTGTCCTGGTGGATTTGCTTCTGCTTCACCTGCAGTAACCTGTCTGTTCATCATTCCCAACAGCCTCACAAGAGAGGGACACACACGCCACACCACCTCCAGGGGGAAGCCACAAAGACAGCAAGTGAAGCCGGTTCTCTTTTCAGGCCCGCCCAAACAAGGCTCCTTCCCACTGCCTTCCCAGGAACGCACAGGGCTCCTGACTATCAAGACTCAAATGGCAACAGGACACCAGACGGTAGCTGGGTGGATCAAAAAGACGCATCACCTCATTAAAAAGACACATCCCCAGGGCTGAGAGACCCGTCAGCAGTTAGGAACACTTGTTCTTGTTCCCAGCACCTGCAGGGCGGCGCACAAGTCTGCATCTCCAGTTCTAGGAGATCTGTCGCCCTCTCCTGGTCTCCACAGGCAGAGGTACATAATGCAGGCAAAAGATTCATGCACATAAAATACATTTAAATATCTATTCTGAAGAAGACACACTATCTTCACTAATGACTAATTCTCAGCATCAGAGACTGAAACATTGAATTGCTTTTAATTAAACAACTTTTCTATATCTAATTGGTCATGAATCTGTGGGTGTGTGATTGTGTGTGTGTGTATGTATGTTTGTGTGTGTGCCTGTGTGTGCACACACAAGCACGCGTGTGATTATTTCCATTTCTCTTTTCTCTACAATCCAGGCAACAATGGCTGCATATGTGAACTCCCTCACAGCCACCCCCAGCACTGTGAATTATCTTGTAAAACTGTGAGGTGTCAAGCCGGGTGTGGTGGCACACACCTGTAATCCCAGCACTTGGGAGGCAGAGGCAGGCGGATTTCTGAGTTCGAGGCCAGCTTGGTCTACAGAGTGAGTTCCAGGACAGCCAGGACTACACAGAGAAACCCTGTCTCGAAAAACCAAAAAAAACAAAACAAAACAAAACAAAACAAAACTGTGAGGTGTCTTCTCAGCTTTCTTTTCCTCTTCATCCCAACCCACCACAAAAAGACTGTTGTTACTGGGTACAGAGATGAGACAGAAAACATGTTTCCAGGAGAGGAAATATCACAAGAATTATTAGAATACAATAACACTGATATCTGAAGAACCCAGCAAGGGACCCACTCCTTTGTATGCTAACCTCAAAAATTAATTTATAAAAATGAAAATTTTAATTAAAAAATTTAAAAATCAGAGAAGATAAAGGTAGAGAGAACAGAAAGACAGGGAGGATTAGCACCCTGGATCGGAGGAGGCTGCCCCAGTCAGACTGGAGGTGATCAGAAGCCCGCAGGCCACGCCAGGGCTGAGCAGGGAAGACACAGAGGCAATTATGTACCTGGGAAGCATGGACCCGAGGGCTCTCAGCCAGCCATCCAGTAGGGTTTAAAGGTATGTAAGATACTGTGTAGGAGGCAGCTCGGATTAATGGCAGATTCCAAAGGCCGCTGGAATCAGAGAATGCTTGTCATCTCACACACAGACACACACACACAGACACACACACAGACACACAGACACAGACACACACACACACACACACACACACACACACACCATTTATGGTGGTCCTCTAAAGAGAGTCCGCAGGCTGACAGTTGCCTTGGGACACCGACTACTGGCTCGGAAGTGTGAGGATGTGCCACAGTTCCAGGGAAATCCCCCGGCCGTATGTTCACACTTCCCCTTTTGTCTTTCCGCCCACTCCAGGCTGGATGGCATCGGCCTGGCACGCTTGGGTGGGATGCAGGGGCAAAACTTCCCCATGGCCTGACCCTTCCTACGCTCTAAGAGCATTTCCTCTCCCCTCTGCTTCCCCTGGAGTATCTCCTTTTGTCTCTGTCTCCCTAAAACAGTAAGTCTTTAAACAAAAAGGATACAGAGTGAGGGAGAGGGGAGAGGGGTGGATGTAGCACTGAGAACTGCAATAACTGGGAGCCCTGAAAATACCTGCAGTTGTGGGGACTGTCCTGTCAGATAGGCTTCAAGTAGAATGTGGACCCATGCTCGTTTCTAATGATCGATCATTCAGTGTGAGAAAAAGCTATTAATTCATATGAAGGTTCTGGAAAGTAGGCTATGCCTATACCCATCTGAGAGCCTGGTTTAGGAGGATGGATGCACCCAGACATTGGGTCCCTCACCAGGAGACGGGAAAGGCTAGAGGGCAGGAGCTTTAACAGCCTGACCCCACCCCTGCCGTGTGTGTGTGTGTGTGTGTGTGTGTGTGTGTGTGTGTGTTTACCAGGGTGGGGACCAGGAGAGCAAAAGTGAGTCAGCGGGCACACACAGGCAGCATTATCCTCTCTGGTGCCCCACACACCCTGGGGCGGCCCTGGCCTCGTGGCTCCGCAAACGCTGGCTTCCCCACTTGATCCAGGGGAGGAGGAGTGCTTCACAGGCAATGCCCTTCAGAGGCCAAGAAAAGGGATGTTGTTAAATGTATCTGGAAACACAACAGGCCCAGTGTCGAGAGACTAAAAATACACTTTCAGACTCCCAAGCGATATTTTTAGGGAGTGAGCTCAGAATAGGTATCAGAATTTCAGAAACTAGTCAACTAAATAAAAAAAAAAAAACAAAACAAAACTTGTATCCTATTTGATCTGGCAATTTTATTTTGAGGAGTTTACGTTAAGAGACATATCTGTAAGCCGGGAACGGTGGCACGAGCCTTTAATTTCTGGCTGTGGCTCAGTGGTTAGGGGCCCTTGCTGCTCTTCTGAGAACCTGAGTTTGGTTCCCAGCACCCATATAGCTGCTCGTAACTATCTCCAATTGTAGTTCCAGGGAATCTGGTGCCTTCTTCTGGTCTCCATGGACACCAGACCCTTATGCAATGCACTTACATACATGCAGTCAAAATACTTATACACATAAAATAAAAATAAGCTTTAAAAAAAAAAGCATTATTGGGGGGGTGGCTAGAGAGATGGCTCAGCGGTTAAGAACACTGGCTGCTCTTCCAGAGGTCCTGAGTTTAATTCCTAGCATCCACATGGTGGCTCGCAACCATTTATACTGAGATCTGACTCCCTCTTCTGGTATGTCTGAAGACAGCTACAGTTTACTCATGCATACAAAAATTTTAAAAATAAAAATAAAAACATTATTTTGGTGATTCCTTTAATGTCAAACTATGTAGAAATAGCTTTTTAAAAAATATTTAAAAATAAGAAATAACTATGAATACAAAGGTTTAAAATTATACATGAAGGCTGGGCAGGGGGCTCAGTGGTTACAGCATTTGCCAAGGTATGAGGACCTGCGTTTGGCTTCCCACAAGCCACGTAAAAGCTGGGCACAGTAGCACATATATGCCAGTAAGCCCAGAATTCCTGTGGAGAAAACAAACCTGAGACAGGAGAATTTCCAGAAGTTGATGGGCCAGCTAGGCTGATGTTATGCCAAGAAGAATGACAACAGAGATGCCCTCTCACAGGAGGAGAAAGATGCCTGAAGTTGTCTTCTGACCTACATATGCACCCATACCCACAGTGGCATGTGCGCCCCCCCAATACACACACACACACACACACACACACACACACACGCATGCACGCACACGAACACACATGCACACATGCACACACACGCACACACAGTGCACATCGATCTTGCTTGCTGCAGTGTACACACACAGACTTGCCGCAGTCCTCTATTGGGTCAATCCCACCTGTTTCTGACAGTTGTGGAGAGTGCTGGAAGCTTACACTCTGTCTCAGAAATCTTCCTTTCTGTGGAGTCTCAAGTAGGAAGCACCCCCTCCCTTAGTTGTAAGTGTGAGTTCTGTTCATCTCTCCATTCTCTGCACTTTCTGAAAGAGCTTCCTTCAAGAATTTGCCAGAACAGGAGCTGGACGGTGGTGGCGCACGCCTGTAATCCCAGCACTCTGGGAGGCAGAGGCAGGAGGATTTCTGAGTTCGAGGCCAGCCTGGTCTACAGAGTGAGTTCCAGGACAGCCAGGGCTACACAGAGAAACTCTGTCTCAAAAAAAAAAAAAAAAAAAAAAAAAACAAATCCAAAAAAACCAAAAAGAAAAAAATTTGCCAGCACGGTTCTGAACCATTTCTCTCTCAACCTCTAGAAAAGGAAGGACAGCTCCTGCCCTCCTGGTCCTCATCAAAAGTCTCATCCTCCCCCCCCCCCGCCTTTGCCCCTTATCTAGAAGAGGCTTAAACAACTCCACATATTCTGGGTGCCCAGGACCACAAGTTCCCATAATGTTGCTCAGGAAGCCAGGACTCCCTGAAGCCCCTCACCTGTAAGGGTGTAAGCCCCAAGCTGAGAGGTTGTGCTGGGGATCCCCTTAGGAGGGAGACAGGGAATGAGGGAACAGCCTATCTTTTCAAAGCTAGCCTAGACCCTGGAAGCTGTGCTTCACACAGCCGCTGCCCTTGTATCTAATCGCTTTCTCCTGGCTTTGGGCTCCATGCACCATGGATTCATCTTTCTCTTTCTCTTTCTCTCTCTCACCCCCCCCCCTCCCGTGTTGGAATCACTGAGTCATACAGTTCCCTGTTTGGATGCAATATTCTCTGGCAAGCTCCTCCCTACTCTAGCTCCTCCGCTGCTGCCTGTAAACTCCTGCCCCATCAGCCCAGGCTGCCCGTCTCCGGGAACCCCACCCCATCCCACGCGACAGCAGCATGGCACCTGGCTCCCAGAAGTATATTTCATTCATCATCTATCCAAGCCCTAGTACAATGGCCGATGCATTTGTGGGGGCTTCACACATACTTGTTGAGTGAATGATATATAATAATAATAATAATAATAACTATTATTATTATTATTATTATTATTACAGTACACCTAAATGTCATTCTATTTTAATATCTAAAATATAACTTGTTTGATTCTAACAGTCTCATCAGGCAGGGAACTGGAGTACAGAAAGGTTAAGTGGCTCAGCAACACACACACACACACACACACACACACACACACACATTGTGCTTCAAACCCAGGTCTTCTGCAGTCATGGGTTCATTCTTAAACACTGGGTTCTGCCTCTCATAACAAAGTGAGTGGCACCACAACCACGATCTTTCCTCACTGGCTGTTAAACTGTGTTCTTTCATTAGTATAGAAACGCCATGAGCTACTTCTACTCAGGGAGAAGCATGTACAATATAGAGTGCATTGGTGCAAAGCCCCAAAGTTCAGAACTCACAAAACAGCCTCATTCAACACGCCTCCAACAGGAACAAGCTCCATACATGGAGCCAGTCTTCAGAAGACATCTGTCCCCTGAGGTGTCCCCAGCAGCCAGGATGCAGGCCAGTGTTTGACACATATGACCATGTGTCAACCAGTACAAGTTGAGAGAATACAGGATGACCAATGACACTGTATGTGTTGTTTCACACCAGTCATCCCAGAACTCAGGAGTCTGGGGCAGGAAGATCACTGCAAGTTTGCGGCCAACCTGGGCTACATTGTGAGACCTGTGAGCTCTTTGTCTCATCTCTGGATATCTTAGCTACATAATGACCTCACTGTGGCAGCTACTGGAAGGACGAATGGGAACTCTGAGCCTGGAGGCTTCACCAAGAGGTTTCCAAAGTTGACCTACTTGTCTCCAACCTCAGGAAGTCAACACAGAAGGATTCTCCGTTCAGATATCCCTTCTCTCTCTGGCTTTTTGAAGCACATAGCCAAGGCTGGCCTCAAACATGCTATACAGCAAAGGCTGCTCTTGAACTCCTGGTCCTCCTGAGTGTGAAGATTATAGGAATGAACCGCCACACCCAACGTGTCCATCCTTCTCTACAGTCTGCAGAAGGGTAACAGCCAGACTTCAGTTGGGGAAAGTACATTTCCAGCTGCAGAACGTGAACTGGGTGGCTATAATCCACCCACACGGTAAATGTGTGTTTGACTCCCCCACCTCTATCTTTTAATCAAACTAGTGATGGACTGGTCACCCAGTGGCAGGCTCTGTCTCCTTAGCTGAGACTCCATGTAGTGTTCCTCAGATAGCCCTTTAAGAAAGTACCCCACTATTCCTGCATTCAGGTACAAAGGTCTCAGGTGAGTCAGGTGGGTGGGGCACGGTTGGACCAATCGGCAGGCTTGAGAACAGGGTCTCACTGGCACACGTGTTGGGCAAGGCCAGGTCCACAAAAGTTTATTCTTCACGATGAAGAAACTCTACGCACACTCAAATGTGACTTGGGTTGGGCACCTCCTTGACAAGGCTGTCACTAACAAGAGTCACAGAGCAAAGCCCCATTTCACCCTGTGTCCTAATCCTTGGTTAGGAATGGCGGCTCACCTCTGAGGCAAGCGTAACCGTGTAGGAAGTTACTCTGAAGAGACCAAAGTCATCAGGCAGGCAAACTGACCCAAGGACCATCTCCCATGGGCTCTTGTTCACACCACTGACTAAAACAGAAACAAAACCAGACGGTAACTGATTGATTTCTAGATGAACTCTGGACCCTAGCAGTTCCTAAATGTAATGCTCTTCTGGGAGAAAGGATCTATGAGTAGAGTGTGTTATCAATGTGACCAAAAGTCTCTCTGGGCTGTGGCTCAGTTGGTGGAGTGTCTGTCTAGCATGCACGCAGTCCTGGGTTTGGCCCCAACCACCACTTAAGCCAAGCGTGGTGGGGCACGGGGTAAGGTCTGTAGCATACTGGTACCTCCCTGTACTTGGGAGGTGAAGGCAGGGGATCAGAAGTTCAAGGTCATCCTTAGCTACATAGCAAGCTCGAGGCTAGCCTGGGCTATCTAAAAATCCTGTAGTGTCTCTTCTCTCTCTCTCTCTCTCTCTCTCTCTCTCTCTCTCTCTCTCTCTCTCTCTCTCTCTCCCCTCTTTCTCCTTTTCTATATTGACTGCAAAAAATGCTTTACTTATACAAAACAGTAGAGGTGTGATAAACAACTACTTACTCCTATCTTATTTCTGTATATTATTTTATTTTACTGAAAAAATTAATTGTGTGGGCATAGAACAATGAGAACTCAATGGGGGAAAAGAGCTTTTGGAAGTGTGGTGGGATTTTTTTCTTGCCTATGCTTTGAATACACACACACACACACACACACACACACACACACGGGGGGGGGTCAGACACATGTCTGTGAAGGTTGATGTCAGGTGACTTCCCTGGTCACTCGCCACCTTATTCTTTGAGACAGGGTTTCTCGGCAAACCTGGAGCTTGCAGAACGGTTAGACTAGCTGATCAACAAGCAAGGCTCAGGGATCCTCCTTCCTCCTCCTCCCCAGTGCTGGGGTTACAAGGTATGCGGTGTACTGACCTTATGTAGATGCTAGATCTGAACTCAGGTTCCTGTGTCTTCATAGCAAACGTTTTACCAACCGAGTCATCTCCCCTACGCACCTACGGTTCTAAAAGCCAACACTGAGCACTAAAAGAAGACAAACCTTGGGGTGCCTGGGCCCAGTTGGCACATCTACAACACACCCAAGGCTCACCAAAGAGCTCCAAAAGGGGGGCAGACTATTGGTAAAAGCCAGCAGACCGAATGCCTGCTGAGACAGTGCTTCCTGTGCAACAGGGAAGCTCACCCATGAGTTTCTACAAGGCTGCGTAAACCAGAGCTGCCGAAGAGGAGAGGAGAGATGTCACAAAGCATCAGCCCTAGATGGAGAGCTACTGGCAATCAAGGCTGGGGGAAAGAGAGAAAGAGAGAGAGAGAGAGAGAGAGAGAGAGAGAGAGAGAGAGAGAGAACGAACACACGTTTTCTCCAAAGAAGAGTTCTCCGCTGATGGGATATCCAATCCCAAGAGGTCAGACCTAAATACATACAACACTATAGGGATATATGGATGTGTGTGTGTGTGTGTGTGTGTGTGTGTGTGGTTTGAATTTGAGAGGGAGTGGGTAGGGTTACAGGAGGAGTTGAATTAAGAGGAGAGGCATAGAAATGGTGTAAACATGGTGCTCATGTGTGAAATTCTCAAAAACAAGTAATAAAAGGAAAAAAAAATGAATGGTAGAGTGCTGCTATATCACGGGCCTCTTGCGCCTGTGCATGCTAAACCAAACCGAGGAGCAAGCAATCCCCCGTGTCTGACAGGAATGCAGAGGGCTCCTTGTGTTGCCTGACCTCTGCTCCAGTAAATACATTCCCTTAGGGAAACAGAAACACAAAGGCCTGGTTCTCAGAACCCTTCAGGTACTAGGGGAAAGTGTTTAGTGCATCAGAGAGAGGCTGGACTACAGTGGGGAGGGCTGCGGAGCGGCAGGGAGCCACCAGATTAGCCTGTAATCAATAGTTCAGATTAGTGTTAGCATGGGCCACAGGCAAGCAAGCCCTTTTCTCTCCTCTCATCACCTGATGGGAGGGGTCAGAACCTTTCCTGTCTTCCCCACTCATGACTCACACCCTGGACTTGAGGAACAGAATAAACATGGGCTAGGGGCTCAAGGAATTTTGAAGAGGTATTGTCAGGAGAGGGGAAAAATGTTAAAAATGTGCTTGATGGACTTTAAGGCCCCAGTGTACACCAGAAGGCAGATGGCTATCTTCTGATGCCCCTGGTTAAGGGCTATCTCACAGAAGCTACACCCAAGCTGCAAGTCCAGTCTGCAAGAGGCAGTGTGCTGTGGCCTGCGGTTGAAAGGCCTGTGGAGCAACAAGCGGAGGCCCGTCCATCCTTAACGGATTCTGAAGGGGCTCTTGCTGGTACACACACCCCAGTTCAGTGTGTAGAGCGCTAACCACTGCAGAGCAGAGCCACAGACACACCCCAAATTCAGTAAGCAAGTTCTAGTAGTGGCTTTACAAGAACCCCGGTTTGGATGATGATCCGGCCCGGTGAGCTAATCCTGAATTCTGAGTGAGCTAATCACAGTGTGATTCTGTGGTGGCCACACACAGGTACCAAGGTTTAAAGCTTGGGCAACTACACATGCTTTCAAATCCAAACTGGAAAGGAAGGTATGAACTGTTAGGCAGAGAAGAAACACCCTCTTCAAGGAGGAAGTGTTCTAACTGCAGAGGCCTGAGCGGCCTTAAACAACTAAACACTGAAGAAAGCCAAAGGTTTCCAGATCTAGAGTAAAAAACAGCCCCTGGGCAGGTTACACAATCTCTCTACCTCACAGACACTGTGCCTGGTTTCTTTCTGTCAGGCTGGGGATTGAACCCCAGGGCTGCAGGGCTGCTAAGCATGCCTTCTCAGAAACCAATTAAACCACCAGCCCGGGGCAGAGCACAGAGTGCACGTATGCAGATGCACATTCGAGATTCGTGTGCAGGTGCTCACAGAGGCCGGAGGTCAGCCTCTGTGATGTCCATCAGGCACGACCTGCCTTGGTTTTTTTGTTTTTTGTTTTTTTTTGTTTTTGTTTTGAAGCAGCCGTCTCTCTCATGGAAGCCAGAACCTTACAATTAGGTTAGAAGGCCTGCCAAGCAAGTGCCACGGATCCCTCTGTCCTGCCTCAATGTTATTGAGGTCACACTTTTGTCCCACGTTCCTGGCTCTGAATGTAGGTGATAAGGATCAAACCGAGGCTCTCATGCAATTTCTTCACCTGTTAAGCCATCTTCCAAGGCTCCCAAAATATTTACACACTCATATTCAAAACCCTACAATTTTGACTCTACTTCGAAAGTGCCTTTTCCATTACCTATCCAGTCCAAAGCGCTTCACAGACAGGGAATCCGGAGCCACTGAACCCGTCAGAGCCACAGAACCATTTCTGGAGGAATCGGGACCAGAATTTGGGTGTTCCAACCCCCAACCCATCCCTGAGCGGCTCTCTCTTCTCAAGTCTTCGTAACAAGCCTGTGGTAAGGGAGGCTCCTAAAGACATTAATTTTGATTTTCTAATTATCCCAAAGGTTCTAGAGAAAAGTAGATACTATTTTGGAGGCTTACACTGAACTGAGTCTATGTGTTTAAACATGTGTAGCTTCTCTAGTGATAAACATTCGTATTCATTTGCGTGCATATTTGCATGGGGCCACACGTGGGTGTGGAAGTCAGAGGACGGCTGTGGGAATCTGTTCTCTGTTTCTGGCGTGTGGCTCCTGGGATTGTGACCCAGATAGATCCTCAAGCTGGGTAGTAGGTGTCTTTACCTGCGGACCCATCTCACTGGCCTGCTATTTGCCAATCTTGACTCCCTGGCTCAGACTGGGTGAGAACCCTGGTTCCCATCCACATGGTAAGAGTGGAGGAGCTGAATTTCTTCCTAGTTTGTTTGTTGAGGCAAATTCTCATAGTAGCCCTGCGTAGAAATGGTTTGGGACTTTCTATGTAGTCCAGCCTGCTCTTGAACTCTCAGAGATCTGTCTCTGCCTCCTGGGTGAGGGGACTAAAGGCAGGACCCCACAGCCAGCCTCTCCTTATGGTTCTTTTTTTCTTTTTTAAGAATATGATGAGCCGGGCCTGGTGGCGCACGCCTGTAATCCCAGCACTTGGGAGGCAGAGGCAGGCGGATTTCTGAGTTCGAGACCAGCCTGGTCTACAAAGTGAGTTCCAGGACAGCCAGGACTACACAGAGAAACCCTGTCTCAAAAAACCAAAAACAAAAAAAAAAAAAACCAAAAAAACAAACAACAACAACAACAAAAAACAAAAACAAAAAAAACACAGAATTATTGGGACTGGAGAGATGGCTCAGCGGGTAAGAGCGCCGACTGCTCTTCCAGAGGTCATGAGTTCAAATCCCAGCACCCACATTGTGGCTCACATCCATCTGTAAAGAGATCTGACACCTTCTTCTGGTATTCGAAGACAGCTACAGTGTACTTACATATAATAAATAAATAAATCTTTAAAAAAATAAAAAAAAAGAATATGATGAAATGTCACCCACGTAAACATCACATCTTGATTATCCCCTCCCTAGCTCCTCCCTCTACAGGTCATTCTTCCTGGTTTCTTAACGTGAAGATAGACAGAACACATCCTAATATAGCCTTTCAGTGGGTGATCCCCCCTCACAGTCTCCTTTTGGGGAACACTTTCCTGGTAACTTCAGCCTCCACAGGGCTCTGTTTATGAGCTGGAGGTTGTTGGTATCAGGATTGCCTCCAAACCCAGCGACATCACACCTAGGTGACAGCCCATCTCGCACACCTGTTGCCAAGGCAACAGTCACCATATTCCCAGAATCCACTTGGCTCACCTCCCACCTTTACTTACTGCTAAGGCAATATCCATTAAAAAAAAAAGACCCCTCTGATCTCTTTCTCTCCCTCTCCCTCTCTCCCTCTCCCTCTCTCTCTCTCTTTCTCTCTCTCTCTTTCTCTCCCTCTCTCTCTCTCCCTCTCCCACCCTTCTCTTTCGCTGTCACCTTTGCCCTTCTCTCCTACAAAAAACCTCACGTGGAACTGTTTGGCCTCATGTGGTCTGTCTGGAGCCGTGCAACAAACACAACAGAGGTGGGTTGGGAAGGCTGGACATTGACTTAAAAACAAAGCAAACAAACAAACAAACAAACAAACAGCAATAACATGGATAAAAAAGAAAAGTAGAGGATGGTCTGAAGAAATTAGAAAGCAGCCATCGGCCTCAAGATCTCTGGCTACGGAATTTCACAACGATCCTTCTGATGTGGACTTGGTTCTGCCGGAATCACTAAAACTGAAAACAAAACGTGAGCTGGCCGTGTCCGATGAGATTGCGCAGGGCCTGGATGACTCACACCAAGACACTGTCACAACTGTGTAGAAATCTCCCTGTAAGCAAACTTCTGGTTATGGATACTTATCTCTTACTGTATTCTGTGACACACCAGGGTGACCTGTGTCACTTCCAGGTGAGCAACTCCTCGTGAGCCCCATCTATGTACTGAGTTAGGGGGTTGGCACCTTGTCTTTATTAAAGATTAATGTGTGTGTGTGTGTGTGTGTGTGTGTGTGTGTGTGTGTTTGCATGTGCATGCACACACGTGTATTGGGGAAAAGGAAGAGGGAGGTAAAGGGAAGGAAGGAAGGAAGAAGAGAGGGAGCGAGAGAACTTGCATTTGGGTGCCATATTGGTGAAATAGAGAAAGAGTTACCTTGGCTGTGAAACAGACCTTGCCACTCTAGAAACAAAGGGACATTTCCAACCACCCTGACTGATCTCTAGCGGTTAAGACTCACTCACTGGGAGACCAGAAGTCTTGAGCTGTCCTTCCTGTGACACAGTCTCAGTCTTGTCTCCCGCTCTGGTCTTCAGGCTTCTCATCCAAATTTTATGTGTATGTGTGGGGGTAGGGGGAATAGATAGATTTTGACTTTTTTTTTTTTTTTGAAGCCAGGTACTTAAATCCCACCAGAGGAGTCACGTACATTAAAAGAAATCCACACCCAGATAAAACAGACAACATAGGATACCACTTGCCAAGGTAGTTAGCTAGGAATTTGCCGGAGGAAATGTGTGTGGGGTGTGGGTAAGAATTTGCAGACATGCTCAAATACATGTGTACATGCATGTAGAAAAACCAGAGGCCAGTCATGGGTGTTGGCCAAGGAATCGCAGAGATCCAGTGCCTGCCTCTCCAGAGATTGCGATTACAAATGGCGGCCAATACCATGCTTTCCACCTGAATGCTGCAGGTCCTCATGCTTGGAAGGCAAGTATTTTACCCACTGAGCCATCTCTGCAGCCTCTAAAGAGAAATGACGTGTTGTTTCCAAAGTCAAGTCTCGCCCTGCTCCCTAAACCTGGCCTCACTCTTTGACCATGCATGATGCCACAGAACAGAGCTTGACACCTGCCCTCTCCCTGGTAGGTGGGAAAGAATGTGTCAACCCTTTTACGCAGATGACACCTCTGATGGCGGGACAGTGAATGCAGAAACCGACGGTACCATGACAGGTCCCAGGAAGCTGTGCTTAGCAATGACCAGCCAGACCACACGGTCATTCACAAACACATCTGAATAGTTTCTGCCTTGCAGAAAGGTACTGTATATATTCTGTCTCTGTGTGTGCCAGTGTCCCAAAATACCAGGAAATACGCAACCTTCTCGGTCTGTGATCCTTGCAGAAAGGTACTGTATATATTCTGTCTCCGTGTGTGCCAATGTCCCAAAATACCAGGAAATACGCAACCTTCTCCTCGGTCTGTGATCCTTTTCCTTCCCGGGAGTTGGGCCAAAGCACAGGATTACTTATTAATCAAATATCCCACACCCCAAGACTGCACGGGAGTGGAAAGGCACGGTCCTCCGCCTTTTGTCTAGTGGAGACTAGCTGTGTGTGCAATCCTGGAGTAGCCACTCACTTGGCACTTAGAAAGACAATGCATCTCAACTTACTGTATTTTAAATTCTACACACTGAGAAGGAGAACAAAGGCTAGAAGAACAAAATACCTCGAGATGCTGAGAAAGATAAAAGGAGAGTGATTTAAATTAAACATGAGGAAAACATTAAGGAATCGAGGAAATAAAACAACCCGAGATCTAAACACACAACAAAGAAAAGATCTTTGATCCCAGAGTGAGTCATGTGGATAAATAAAATAAAATTCTGTACATGTTCTAAAGGGGGGAAAAAAACCAAGGAAAATGGTTCCTTCCAGTCTCCATTGTGAGGCAACCACAGCTCGTTTGGCTTGGTATAACTACATGTGGGAAATTCAGCTTTTCAAATGCCTACCTACCATCCAGTCTCTTAGAGCGGGTGTGGTGGCTTCCATCTGTAACCGCTGAACTTGGAGGTTGGGTCAGAAGGCTGGGGAGTTCAAGCCCAGCTGAGAGAGAGAGAGAGAGAGAGAGAGAGAGAGAGAGAGAGAGAGAGAGACAGAGACAGAGACAGAGAGACAGAGAGAGACAGAGAAGAGACAGAGAGAAGGGATGGGGAGGAGGGTGGAGACAGACAGAGATGGCTCGTGGGGGTGGGGGGAGATTGGGGCTCAGGCTGGAGTTTAAATGAGGGGCTGGAAAGATGACTCATCACTTAAGAGCCCTTGTTGCTCTTGCAGAGGACCCAGGTTCAGTTCTCAGCACCCACATGGTGGCTCACAATCACCCATAACTCCAGTTCCAAGGAATCTGATACTACCTTCTGGTCTCTGTAGGTACCAGGCATGCATGTGGTAGAGAAACATACGTGCGAGCAAAACACTCCTGTGCATACAATAAAATAAATCTAAAAAAAAAAAGAAATCTTACCTATGTGTGTGTTCAAATGAAGGCCAGAGGACAATGTTGAGTGTCATTCTCAGGAGGCGGTCTGCCTCCTTTGACACAGGGTCTCTCCTTGGCCTGAAGCTCACTAATTAGGCTAGACTGGCTGGCCAGTGAGCCCCAGGGGAGCTCTTTTGTCCGCTTGGTCAAATGCATGCCCACACACCCAGCTTTTTATGTGGGTGTTGGGGATCAAACTCAAGTCCTCCTGTTTACAAGGCAAACACTTCACCAGCTGAGCCATCTCCCCAGACTCTATATTTTATGGCAAAATGTTGGTTTTTAAGAGTAATTTGAATATCTTTAAATATACCCAATTGATGTTTTCTTTCCTCCAAGTGAAAGTCTGTTTTTTATTTTTTTGTTTGTTTTGTTTTGTTTTGTTTCATGGGCAGGTTTCTTTTGTTTTTAAGGCAGGGTCTCTTGACAGGAGCCGAGGATGGCAGGGTCTCTTGACAGGAGCCGAGGATGGCAGGGTCCCTTGACAGGAGCCGAGGATGGCCTTCAGCGTTTGCCTCTCCTGCCTCGACCTTCCAAGTGCAGGAATTACAGGCACCACCATGCCCCGTGAAGCCAAAGTTTAATTACCCTTTCTCTAGAGTTCTTCTGAGAACCTGCTGGCTGTGGGCTTGCACACCAATGGATCTGGTACCATTTAAGTGTCTGGAAAGTGACGCTGCCAGGCAAGGCAGGTATGCTGTGAAATTAAAAGTATGTCACCAGAGAAACACAACTAATGCCGGGCGCAGGAATCTACAGATGGCAGAGGGACCCGAGAACAATGTGCAGTTCCTTTCTATTCTGTGTCGCCCCATTGTGTTCTGAATAGACTGAATCACTGCCCAGCTCTGGGCCAGGCTCTCAAAGGCCCCATTGTAAGGGCTGAGCTTTCCCTGAGCACAGTGAAGTCCTGTAGCAACCCTCCCATGAGTTTCCTGACTGGTATGACGAAAATCTTAACAGAATCCTAACATTGCTCCAGCAACAAAGCGAGACTGCAAAAGGACCAGAGCCCGCCATTATGGGCATGGAGGGGGGGGACTCCTATGGGAACACCCCACTATCTACACCCACATCATTCACCCTCACTGCCAAAGAAAGGGCAGACTTTCTAGGACTCTAGGCGCTTGAACAGAGAGCTTAGACAGAGTGTCTGGGTCAGAGGCAGAGGGGAAGGGGGGCTGTCAATGAGGAGGGATCCCCGACTCAGCAGTTTGGAAAGGGGGCGTTCTGGTGATGAGCAGTAAGGGCCAAATGCCCCAGGTAAGGAATACATCTATATTTGTTGATTTTAATAGGAGGAAAAAAAGTCAGGATTCATCCCACACCCTTCTTCATTTTTTCCTGAAAAGGGAAAAAAGAAAACAAAAGGCAGACAGCATCCACCCCAGTCTACCAGATGGAAGGCATGCAAATCTAGGACTGTGAACCAGTGTCCCACCCCAGTTCACTTTATCAAGAACTCACTGGGAGGCACTGGGAGAAGCCTCAGTAGATAAGGCACCTCTCAGCATAAGGACTCGAGTTCAGATCCCTAAACCCACATGAAACAGCTAGGGGGCGGGGCTGGAGAGATGGCTCAGTGCTTAAGAACACCGGCTGCTCTTCCAAAGGTTCTGAGTTCAAATCCCAGCAACCACATGGTGGCTCACAACCATCTGTAACGAGATCTGACGCCAGCTACAGTGTACTTACATACAATAAATAAATAAATCTTTAAAAAACAAAAACAGCCAGGGACGGTGTACCTGTCACTCCAGCGATGGGAGAGGCCACAGACAGCCAGCCTGGCCAATGCGACACCCTGCCTGAGACTCTAAGGTGCCTGAGGACAGACTGACATCGGAGGCTGTCCTCTGACCTCCACAGGAGTACTGTACATGTGCAGCCCTCCCCACACTGTCATCTCTCTCTCTCTCTCTCTCTCTCTCTCTCTCTCTCTCACTCACACATACACACACACACACACACACACACACACACACACAGGAATTCACCATGGCAAGCACTGTTCTGAGCACTTTAGACATAAAGTTGTCTCGACAGAGCTGTAAGGTTTTGCACCTACCTAAGGTGCAAAGCCATAGCATACCATGCATGCCTCAGGTCAGCACCGTGTAAGCAAACATTCTCTATTCCTCTCCCTAGCGTTTTCATTGTACATTTCATTAGGCAATAGATGCTCTGAGCTACATCCTAGGAGCAAGGAGTGGTCGGGACATCTATCAGAGCGTTCTCTGTGGACTTCAAGGATGCTTTTGTCCCATAAGCGTAGGAGTGAGTGTATAGAATAGGAAGGAATTGGAAGCCAAGGATGTGTGCTGGGAGTGCAGCTCTGTGGGCAGCACGCACAGCGTCCCAGCACCTGGCACGATGGGGCACACCTGTCATCTTAGCACTGGAGAAGCAGAGGCAGGGGCATCAAAAGGCCAAAGGCATCCCCAGCTATACAGGGATTTGGAAGCCAGAGATAAATGAGACCCTGTCTTAAAGAAGGACCAAGGAGGAGCTGGAGGAATGGCTCAGCGGTTAAGAGCACTGACTGCTCTTTCAGAGGTCCTGAGTTCAATTCCCAGAAACCCCAGGGTGGCTCACAACCATCTGTAATGGGAGTCGATGTCCTCTTTTCTGGTATGTCTGAAGATAGTTACAGTGTACACACATACGTAAAATAAATACTTTTAAACATTAATTAATTAGTTAATTAATTAAAAAGGCAAGTCAAACTGATTTGCTTAATTATTCCCGTGTTCATTTATTCATTCATTCCGGCACCATATCGGGAGCTAAGCACTGGTCTAGGTGCTGAGTAATGGATACAGGCCGTGTCCGTAGGGCTCCTGTTTTCATGGAGTTGTGTTCCCCTTGGCATTGGAGAAAATAAACAGAAAAGCTAAATCACATCATAATAAGACACTGACAAATGCTACGGAGAAAGGAGAAGAGTTGATGGAGTTGGAGGTTTAGGATTCTTTGAAGAGCTGATTTTATCGGGGCCACAATCAAACAGTGAGAAGAACTCCAGGGGACAAAGAAAGCCACAGGGAGCAGTAAGATGGGGCTTCTCCTGAGTGCTCAACTAGGAAAACCGGCCAGCTCAGCAAAGCCAGCACAAGGCAGCCTCTTGGCACGCCTACCCTGGATCGTTGTAAATACCCAGGTCAGAGACTGTAGTGTTCAATGTTTATCATCAAATCCTGAGCAGGGCAAAGTCCCACACAATCATGTTCACTTAACCACATGACCAAAACGGGCCACACCCACTCCAACCCCAGAATGCTAGGCCAGACCCTTCAGAATGACAAATGTCTGACATCTGGTCAGTGAGCTCTCTCTGGGGTCTAGACCTGCCACGGAAAGTGCTTGGCTTATAAACACGAGGACCAGGGTTCAAGGCCCAGAACCTATATTTAAAAAAAAAAAAAAAAAGGTGGGCACAGGGGTGTGTGCCTGTAATCCAATAATCTAAGCCCCGGGGAGGTAGGAACATGAAGACTGACTGGGTCTCACTGGCCACCTCGCCTAGCCACTCCAGAACAGGGAGACACCCTAGCCGAAACAAGGTGGAAGGCCTGTGAGGTGGCTCACTGGGTAAAAATGCTTCCTGCCAACGCTAACGACCTTAGTTCAATCCCTGAAACTTGCAAATCAGAGACAACAATTGTCCTCTGACCTCCACACGTGTGTACCTGCACATACACAAGTAAATAAATGCATTAAAAAAAAAAACATTAAAAGCCAGAAGCATTCCTCAGGATGACACCCGAGACTGACTTCCGGCTTCCACATGCCTGTGCAGGTGCATTCACCCAAACACAAAGTAGCCAGGCAGCACTCAGAAGGCAGAGGCTGGTAGATCTCCGTGTTCAAGGCCTGGTCTACACAGCAGGTTCCAAGACAGCCAGGGCTACACAGAGAAACCTTGTCTCTTTTCTCGAAAAACCACAAAATGAAAAAAAAAAAAACACATTGAATGGGAGAAAAAAATTATAAAATAAGCCTGAAACCCGGCAGGTGATAAAGGAGATGGGAAGCAGAGGTGAGTTCAAAAGCAGATACTAGAGTTCTGGCAGAAATACCTCCCGCCTGCACAGGGCACAGACCACAGCTACTCATTGCTGTAACTGAACATCTGTAGTAACAAAGAAACGATATAAACTATTAAGTCTCTGACACCAACTTAGGTCACATCACACTGGAGACATAGAAAGCCCTCAGCAGTTATTGCGTCTGGGCCAGCAAGATGGCTCCGTGGGCAAAGGCACTTGCTGTCTAACCTGAGTCCCATTCCTGGAACCGCATGGTGGAACAAGAGAACCGACCCCTACCGGCTGTCCTTTGACCTCTACACCTGCACCGTAGCACGGGTACCACCTGCCCCTCCCTTCTTTTTTTTTTTTTTTTTTTTTTTTTTTTTTTTGTTTTGTTTTTTTTTTTTTTTTTTTTTGTTTTTGTTTTTTGAGACAGGGTTTCTCTGTGTAGCCCTGGCTGTCCTGGAACTCACTCTGTAGACCAGGCTGGCCTCGAACTCAGAAATCCGCCTGCCTCTGCCTCCCATGTGCTGGGATTACAGGCCTGCGCCACCACGCCCGGCTTTGTCCCTCCCTTCTTAAATGGAATAAAACAAATGTAATTAAAAAAAGAAGAATCACTGGGTGGTAGCAGCACAGGCCTTTAATCCCAGCACTCGGGAGGCAGAGGTAGGCAGATCTCTGAGTTCAAGGCCAGCATGGTCTACAGAGTGAGTTCCAGGACAGCCAGGGCTACACAGAGAAACCCTGTCTTGAAACAAACAAATAGATAAATAGTAAATAAATAGAAAAAGAAGAAGGAGGACTGGGAAGAGAAGGAGGGCCAGGAGGAGGAGGAAGAGGAGGAGGGGGGGAATAAATCAGAAGCAGGAGGAGGAGTCATGTTTGCATCTGACTTAGCAGAAGTCTGACCTGTCTACGGAACCTCAGATTTCTTTTCATTGGTCAATCATGCATCTGCTAATTATGTACAGATTTTTTTTTATCAATTACTCCTGATTATGTCAAACAACCGACAACCGTAATGACGTTTGAGATGCATCGATTCTATAGAATGACTATGCCTCTTGGGAGTCACATAGAGGTTTGCATCTGTCTCATCAAATGCAGGTGCCTCCCCCTATCTGAATGGAACGAATTTGCATCCAGTGTCCACGAAACCTTCCCCTCCCTGGAATCTCCCTGCTTCTCGTTCCCAATATGGAAAGCGTATGGACAGAGCAGCACTGCTCGCTGCCTAACTGCCCTACTGAAATACTTGCTAGCCGAGCTTGGAAATTAATTCCTCTGGCTAATAAAGTATACCTATCCTGGGAACGCTAGTCTGGTTTGCCTCTCCACTCCACTTTTCAAATTCAGGGAGGCGCGTGGACTTTCTAAGGTCCCTATGACCTGTCCTTCCTGCCCCACACAGTGGTGCTGCTCCTGCCTCTAGGGAAAGATGCTCTTTATGATTAGGCAGTGACTCTTTATGATTAGGCAGTGAAATTCACATGCAAAGCCCAGCTCCCTTGCCAGCACCCCAGGTTCTTACCACTAGCCTTGCTCATAGTCTCTGGAAAGTCTACCTCTGGTCATAATACGGCTTCCCAGAGTCAATGTTCTGTGTCTAAATCTAGTCTGTAAGGACCTGAGGTGCGTGCTGCCTCTTCACCAGCCACAAATTCCAAGGAATCTTCTCCTTTCTGTTCCCACCCCATAGTCAGTTTACTTATACCTCTTCTCTCTATGAATTTGCCTCAACCCTGTGCCTGGAGTATTCTAACAAAGAGCCAAGCACGTAAACAGCTTTGTAAATGTGTGTCCAATGAGTTCATGATTGAAAAAAAAATCACCAAGATTGAATCATCCCAGTGGGTTGCTGGGAGATCGGATTTGAATTTGAGATCTCAAATAAGTTAACCGCAGAAGAGGGAGGAAGGCAGAAACAGATACCGCTGAGGGGGGAAGAGAGGGAGGGAGACTCAGAAGAGATGAATAATCTTTTCGCTTGCGTTTGAATCAACCTGCCTTCTGAGAACCCCCTAAACAGAACAGCTAGGCCAGAAGATGGGATTTGTGTGAAAGCGATCAGAGCCCTGGTTAAATAGGAAAAATAGAAGCCATCAAGGAGGGCCAGGAAGGCATGGCCGAGGGCTTGGCACGGGGGACAGGAAGCAGGCGGCTGAGATGGAATCTCCATCAGAGGGTGCAGTCCAGGTCACACCGAAAAACCACCCTCCTCCCAAAGGCAAGAAAGGCTCAAGCCACTGTGGGCAGAGTCTCACTCAGCATGCAGCCCACCGTGGCGCCCTGCATGGTGTTATCACTGGCTTTGGGGGATGCACCTCTGTTTAGCTGCCTAGCCTGATAATAGCCATGTTGCTTACTGTGGGGTTATTATTAGGCTGGGCTGTAAGTCTCTGTGTGTGCTCAACCTCGCCTACCAGAAAACAAGAGCGAGCAGGAGGAGGAGACCCAAACTAGCAGAGCTGCTAAGGCTGTTTTTCATCTCAGAGCCTGGGAGAAAACAGACAGCCCTGTGAGATCCCAATTTCTAAGCACACTTAAAGGTAGCAATTCTAGCCTAAATGCCTCTGGGCTTGGTAATGCTCCACCCTAGTGAAAGGGCAAAATTATCAAGGCACAGAGAGGCCAGAGGCGTCCCGCTGTGGATGAAGAGTCCATGCCAGCTTCTAAGTAAAATGAGGGATTACAGTAATTCAGCCCAAAGCGATTTCCCGTTTTAACTGCTGTTTCCTGTTTTCCACACCGGGCCTCACAAGGATATTTAGAACCGAATGCAGGGTTCCCAGGCCGTCCCCTTCACTGGGGGACATTCTTCACCGTCCACTCATCGACACGGCAAATGGACTGTTTTCCTACTGACCTCAATGTGTGGCCGCCATCACTGCTGGGGAGAGGATTCTTGGCTCTGTAGGGCAGAGTTGAGCCAGTCTCTGGCACCATGCACTTCTTTCCCTGGACCCAACTGCCCTCCAAATGGGTCAGCAACCACCAGCAGCTGCGTTGCCTGGGCTTGGGAGGAAGGGTGCAGGGCACAAAGGGAAGGGAGAGCCCTCCTCTCTCTGGTTGGTTGCTGATGGATGTATCCCAGGGCAGTGAAGATGGCTGGCCAGTCCTCCCCCCCCTCCCCACCCTTGTTGGTTTTTATAAGCAGGATAAAGAAGGTATAGGGGTTTTGTAACCTTTTATTTTGATACAATTTCTAGCTACAAAAAGTTACAAAAACAAAAACAAAAACCCTTACAGTCTATCAGTTTGCATCTCTTGTCTTCCCGCTGTGGTTCCGCCCTCTGCCGGGATTCCTCCAGAAGCATTTAGGAAGAAGATGGGGGACCAGAAAGATGGCTTAGCCATTAAGGGCCAAGCTCCCAGCACAAAAATATAAAAAGAGGACGGCCTCATAATGACCCCTGTTCCTTACCTACAATGTGTATTTCCTAAAGAGGGTGTTTTCTCATAACTGAAGGTCAGGAAGAAACACAGATGCAATTTCTTTTGTCTCTCTCCAGGGACACTAACGGTGTCTCGAAGCCATCTTTCTGCCCCTAGTTCCGGATTATTAATGTGTTACATTTGGTTGTGAGACTCTTTCATCTCATTTGTAGCAGCTTTCCTTTGTCTTTTATGATTGTTGACATTTTTAAAAGAATTCCGGCCAATTATTTTAGAGAATTCCCCTCCCTGTTTGGTTTGTCTGATGTTTGCTCATAATTAGATTCAGTTCTCGTGATTTGGGCTGGAATTCTAGACAAGCAAGTGGGTGTGCTTCTCAGGGCGTCATGAAACATTAGGGGGGATCGATGGTGTTCATTCTTAGAACCTGTCTATGCCCAAGCCTGTTTTCCTGAGGAATCATTTAGAACTTTTTCTGTTGTCACTGACAAGTGATATGTGGGGAGGTACTTGGGTGGGGGTACATAAATTTCCTATACTTTAAACATTTACTGGCTTTTGATAAGATTAAAACTTAAAACCAGTTGGTTCCCATTTTGGAGGGCTATATTCCTCCTAGCCCCAGAATTTTGCAGACAGCAAGGACTAAGTAACATCTCTCTGGGCTTCCCAGGGTCATGGCAGCTGATTTCCCCAGAGATTGCTGGGTCCCAGGGAAGGCTAGGATGCCGGACAGATAGATATGCTGTTGGTCTGCAAGGCTGCCTCCCACCTCCACAGGGCGGGCACAAGACGCTTTAGAAGCTGAAAACCAGAGCTATGACTCAAGCTGTGTCCTAATGCCAGACAGCCCTGTCCAAAGACAGAGAGGAAATCATCTCAGACGACATGCAAAGCTATTCCACGCCTGAGAGTGGAAGCCTAGTCATTCAACCTCGCGCTTGGAGCTCCTCCCTTCCTCCACCCTGCTCCGCTCTGCCTCAGCTACCAGGCCTTTCGGCGACTGCCTATTTAAAACGCAGAGGTGGAAGAAGCCATGGGGGATGAGACTATAAAGCCAGAGTGGAGGAGTCAGTGAACAGCCAACAAGGGGCGCCAACACCTGTCCCTAAGCCGTACTAGAACGTTCTCCCCCAGGCGTGTACTCCAGCCAATCATGTTCCCATAGGGAGCTGCTACCCCCAAATTCCTCAGAACTCATAAACACAAACAGCAATGCTAAGGCGACATTCTTTCGTGGCAGCTGTGCACACTCTTTCCCATCAACCACAGCCTTTTTGTCTTACCCACTCACTAGCCCAGTCCTTTAACCCAGGCAGCAGACTGGTGCGGGTACTGTAATGGGCCCTGGGGATAGAAGAAGATTTTTGCTTTTTGTTTTTTGTTTTTTTGTTTTTTTAAGACACAGAGGTTCACAAATTAATTACTTAAATCCGCATTTACAGTCCCATTGTGGCTTGTTAACATGAGATTCAATTCTTTCACAATATAAAAACACTGAAAGGAGCTAGTCACTTAACCAGGAAAGGGAATACAGACGTAATTCACACCGAGCTGTGAAACATTACCCAGGGTTGCCAGGTAAGCTGAGAAGCTGCAAGCCTACACACACACACATCAGTGATCTTCCCCCAGCAAGTAAACGCTAAGCTGATAACCCTGTTTAGAGAGTGCTCACCTTAATTTCTGTGGCCTTTTCTTCATTCATTCCATTTAAATTAAGCTGACTGGATTTTCTAACAAACTTTTTTTTTTCTTTAACAGTTTCCTTCCAAAACTTCAATGCCCAGGTGCACAATGAAGACATCTGATGTGAGCTATAACATCTTCCTTTGACCCACAAGGGGTTTTAAATATCCTGCCTGGAACCTGGAAAGCTTTAATGTAATGTAAGATCTTCGTATTGAGCACTAAAACAGCAGTTTTCTAGAGACCAATTAGCCACTTGGTAAGGAAGGCATCTTCAGGAAAAGCAGCCAGTGTTAAATATCCTGGCCTCTTGGGTCTTCCTGAATGCCTTCTAGGCAAATCAACCGGTGTGTCCGGCTTAACCAGTCCCTGGACAAAGGCGGGTGGGTGGAGAGGGGCTTCCTGTTCCCTAGTCATGGCCTGCCTGGCACTCACTGAAGGCCACAAATGCCTAATCCAACAAGGATCCTAGCACAAACTCAGCACCATCATTTATGCTCACCGCCAACGTCTCCAGCACCCATCCTCCCCCCTCCCCACTTCCCCAGCCTGCTCCCACACTCTCGGGTTTAGTCATAAGAGGAAGTGGCTCCAAAGTCCCCATGTTGTCACACTTTGAAACCTGGAAGTGGCCCAAATGCTAGGAAGGGGAGTTGAAGGAAGGCTGGTGACCATGAGTTGCTCTGCTGATGCAGACACCTGAGCCTCTTCCAGCCAGCAGTCTTGCGATGTTTTAATTTTAAAAGAAATTCCCAGGTGGCTCCGAGGTTAGGAGCACTTGCTGCTCTTCCCAAAGGACTTGAGTTTGGTTGCTAGCATCTATGTTGGATGGCTCCTGTGCCAGCTCCAGGGGATCTGACACCTTCTGGCTTTCAAGGGCACCTGCAATAATGGGACTTGTACATGGGTATGTGTGGATGTGGGTGTGGGTGTGTGGGTGTGCGCGCGAGCGTGCGCGTATATGAGTAAATAAGAATAAACTATTAAAAATAAAAACCCAAAAATTTCCAAATTTCTCATCTCAATCTGGAAAATGGGTTTAAAAATCCTGGCAGACACTCCTAAGAGGCTCATAGGTCCTCTCTAAGAAGGTGCCTACATAGTAAGGTCAGTTTCCTAAGGAGAGAAACAGCTTCTTTGGGGAAGGAGCTATCTATTTTTTCTTATCAAATTTTAGCAGGAGCAGCCTGTAAATCCTCAGGACTTTATCTTAAATTCTTCCTTAGCTAACAGCACACGAGCTGGTGTTTGCTTAGCCTGGAAGAATCTATCCTCTTGGGTGTGTGAGGCAGGGAGAGATTCAGACATTGACATTTTTATCTACATCTAAGCACCTGTAAATAGATTGACTGTAATACAGCAATTTATGGCCACCAGTTAACTTTCTCAGGTCTGCCTGCCCGGGAAATGTTACCCCAGCCTTCCGGGAGCAGGTAGTATCACTCTATTCCTGGTAGTACTGAAAGCTAGCCTTCTTTGAGAAGACCTTATTCCCTGGTTGGCTTAGTATGCATCTTATCATTGGGAGCTCTAGGTGAAGGCGCGTAGCCCTTCCTCCCTGGACTCCTGGGCTGTGATGGGTAATTAAGAAGGCTTCTCTTGAGGGCTGGGATATTAAGTCAGTAACAGATGCTTTCTTCGATATCTGAAGCAGCTTTGTTTGGGCTAAATTCCCAATTCCTCCAAGACCTGGCAAAGAGAAGAGGCTTAAACTGGAGCCTGGATGTGACCTTGAATTTGCGCTTCTGTCTGTCCCTTCCCAGGTGGGTGACAGAGGAGTCACTGCTGTGGGTGGTCCCTTTCCTCCTCCATCCCCCCCCAGCACTAGGGTGACAGTAGTGTTGGGGATAACCAGAGCTGCACAGTGCCTCCGTTAGAGAGTCTCCCTTCAGAACGCTGACGCTCAATAGAGCCTTCACGGCGGTTGTTAGGGGCGAACGGCTCTCTTCAGTTTACATGGTACAAAATTAATCAGTAGTGACATTTGCCTCCATCCAGACAGCCGTGTGTAGAGCAATTGTTTTTGATAGGCTCTGCTGAGACTGCCCTCTGCAGCTTCCATAGCAGACACAGCCAAGGATCAGCTTCGAGGCTCCCAACACTCCCGACACTTAGGAATATGTGTGGGGGCTGGCAAGATGGCGCAGGGGGCAGCACTTGCTACACAACCCTAATGAGCCAAGTTCTGTCTCCAGAACCTACCCAAAGAAAGCCAGCCACAGCGGTGCACATCTGTTCACCCCCGCCTCCCCACCGGGACTCATATGGCAAGATGGGAGGTGGGGGAGGGCATAGGAGAAGGATCAGAAACTTCTCGTCAAGAGTCAAGAGGGACCTGCCTCAACAAGGTGGAAGGAGAGACCCAGGATCCTGAAAGTTGTCCTGACCTCCACATGCACAGTGGTACTCATGCCTGCATGTGAGCGTGCGAGTGCACACACACACACACACACACACACACACACACACACATACCCTCTCTCATACATACATACTCATAAACCATATACACAAAACATTAATACTTTTTATAAAGAATGGGTTGTAAGGCCCTGGGCTCCACCCCAAGTGGGGGGGGGAGGGGACTTTCATTCCTTTTGTTGTTCATTCTTCGTATGTTTGTTGAGATCATGATCTAAGTCGTATCATTATTCAATTATATCAGTTTTACAGATCAGGAAATTGAAATGTTCAGAGGCAAAGAAACTGACCCAAGCTGACCAGGAGGCCTCCAAACGAATCCAGACTTACTTAGAGAATAGAATCAACCCTCCTCTAGCACAAAGCATCTTTCCAGTCAAAAACTCCAGGCGCACACAGGTGCCTGGCGGAGCTTTAGGCTGCTGTGTTCTGCATAGGGAAGACCTCTCCAAGCATGGCCAAACCTCCTCCTGTAGGATTTGGGTTCGGGTGAGGGGTCTGGGCAGAGGGTCTCAGAAAGTAGTATTTGCTTCAGGTCTTTGATGTCAGAGAACAAGGTGTTTCTATGACTGCAAGATCTGGCACAGAGGAAAGAGAGCCAATCCGTGGGAAGAAGCAGGGCCTCGCCCAACTGACACATGGGAACATTCCTGGTGCTCTGCGGCATCTACAGAAACTCGGTTTCATCCTTGCTTAGACAAAATGATAAAAATGCCCTTCCTCTGTCTTCCACCGCCATGGCTACGGAGTGACCTTGCCTGAGGACAGCATTGTATGTACCAGGCCAGCCTGAACAACACTGTAGGCTGGCCCTGTCACCAGTTCAGGATGGCCGCCTCCCTTACTAGAGGCTTCGAAGATAAGAGTTGAAGAGAATCATTCTGTAACAACTTAAATGAGACCTCTGCTTAGTGAAACCCAAAACGCAGTTAAACGAGGTCTAAACTGCCCTCAGGCTCCCAGTGACACAAGCCTTGAGTCACACGGCTTCCTCTCTCTAGATTTCCCTCCCCCTGCTCAGCTGGTTCAGGGGCACATGGAGGCTGACCTGCGTTCTGTACTTCCTTTCCTTGAGTCATATGCTCTTTACCTCGGCTAGGAGCACCTGGCCACTGGAATTCAAAATAAAACAAAAACAAAACAAAACCCACCATTCCCCGTTCTCCCAAGCACCTAGGTGTGGTCCCAGCGACTTAACAAGGGAGGTGTGTTCAGAGTCACAGGGCGTATCACACAGAGAAGGCCAGGGACAGACCTTCTTTCTCCTCCCTAGCTCAAAATTAGAGGGTGGTGACCAGAGCTCCATCAGGAGTCCATAAAGACAGGAGCCACACCCTAAGGTGGCAGGGCAGGAAGCGGGAATCAGCCTGGACCTACGTGGATTCAGAAATCCAGCCACCAACTGAGGTTACCCCGAATGCCAAGTGGGAGAGAAACACACAGCTCACTATAACCATCAACAGATTTCTAAATCTCCAGGATGGAACTTCCCAGTTAAATGTGGTAAAACTTAGGTCACACCCCCCCCCCCGGGGGTCCTTCTGCAGAGCCTGGCTTCCGCTAATCTTTGCCTAGTGCTTTTTGCATCTGGTCGGTAATTACAGTAAATGTATTATTTTAGAGACTGAGTTTTGTGATGTAGCCCAGGGTGGCCTGGGACTCCCAATCCTCCTAATTGGTGATGGGATTAGTTTTTGCCATCTTGTTTGAAGCTTTCCTAAGAGCCCAGAGCTCACAGATAAGGCCCCCGAAGTGATACTAAAGAAATGTCTGTTTTGAGGAGCAATTAAAGACTTAGCCAAGCATGATAGTGAAACAATCCCAACCCAGGGGCGTTAAGGGCAGGGTGGGGTGGGGAGGAGTAGGGCTCAATGCCCTCAGGCCTAAGACCAACTCAACTTCTTAGCTAGATCCTGCTATCACTAAAATAGGCTGGAAACACGGCTAGAGTTAAGTGCTTGCCTGTAATCATGAGGGCTTGAGTTCAATTCCCGGAGCCCAAGTGAGTTAAAGCTAGGTGTGAAGTCTTTAGATCGGAATCTCAGCACTGGGGAGGCGGAGACAGGCGCCCTGGAACTTGCTGGTTAGCCAGTGTAACCTAATCTAGAGAAAGATCCTGTCTAAAAAATCAAAAGCAAAATGCCCAAGGAATGACATCTGAGGCTCTCCTCTTGCCCGTGCACACAGGCACACAAGAAGAGACAAAAACGCTGTGATGCAATCATGTTTAACCTCAGTGCTTCACCAGCTCATTCCTTCTCGGCCTCCCATGAAACAGCCCCATCTGTGGATGGAAGAAAGCACAGGGGTGTTGCACAGGTCAACGGAACTCAAAAGTTAAATCTGTGATTTCCTTACCATGATGGTTTGTTCCCTGGAAGGGTATAAAATGCTTAATTTGTAAAAAAAAAAAAAAAAAAAAAAAAAAAAAAAAAAAGTTTTTTTTAATTTTTTTTTTTTTTTTTTTTTTTAATTTTTGGCCATTGCTTCAATTCGTGCTTTCCATTTGCAAAGCCATTTACAAGGCTTTCCCTAGTCATAGACAAAGAACAGAAATGAGGGGTCATCTGTTCGTGGTGTCATTCATTCAAAACAACACAGAGAACCCTACAGAGGTTATATATAGACTAGGCTACTGTTTTCTGACGGCAAACTGAAACCATGTCCGGGGAGGGTTCCAGGACCACCTAGGCCGTGGCCAGTCTCCATGTAACACCTCCAGTAACAATGGAGTATGGGGTGTTTGGATCAGACCCTCCAGCAGCTGTGTGAGTGTCTGAGGTCCTGGGAGGGTGAGGCTCGGTAGAGTTGTTTTCTTTTGGAGAGAAAGCGGGAACCCCTTATGATGGACAACAGCATCTGGGGGGATCGGCCAGTGTGGGAAGGCAGGGCCACAGCCTCTCTCTCTGCCTCTCAGTCTATTAACTCTGTTTCCCTGGCACCTTCGGCCCTGAGGTCTGCGTCCATCTCCCAGGGGCTTTCACCTGGCCCCTGGAATTAGCAGTCAAGAGACCAGCTTCAAAGCAGGAGGAAGGTGAATGCTGACATGAAACGGCGCTTGTCTTCTGCGCTACATACTTTTCCTGTTCCTGAAAGAGATTACCATGAGCAAAAGCAACTCCGGGAGGAAAAGAGGAAGCCATGGCAGGAGCCAGGAGGGCAGCTTCCAGGCCGGCTCTCTGTTATCTAGCCCTGGCCCACCTGTCCAGGGTTGGCATCACCCTCAGTGAGCTAGGCCCCCCACATCCACAACAATCAAGAAAATGCCTCGCAGATGTCCCCATGGGCCAGTCCAACGGGGACCTGGGTTTGATTCCCAGCATCCACATGGTAGCTAACAACCATCTGTAACCCCAGTTCAGGGAACCCCAATGGCCTCTTCAAGCCTCCAAGGACACTTCCCACATGGTGCACAGACACCCTTGCAGATGAAATACCCACGTACTGTAAAATAAAAAATGCAAACATTCAGAAATGGTTGAAGTGATTAAAATAATTAGCCATCACATTCTCCGATGTGTACACGTGTGCCAAGGCACATGTACACTGGCATTCATTCATAATAGTGCACACCTGCATGTGTGCGTGGCACACACACACACACACACAGAGAGAGAGAGAGAGAGAGAGAGAGAGAGAGAGAGAGAGAGAGAGAGAGAGAGACTTCCAATCAAAATCCAGACTGTATTTCAACAAAACAAAGCTGGTTGTCATTCCGAAGCACCCTCCCACCCAGCGTCCTGACCCCTTGTATACCAGGCAAGGCCTTCCCAGGACCCAGCCGACCTTCACCCCAAGCTCCCCATGCTTCGCTCCCTGCACACTGACCTTGCCATCCAGAGACCGATTCTCATGCACAGTAGTCAGTGGCCACAGAGACGCCCAAGAGTGGACCTGAGTGTCCATCTCCAAAGTCATGAGTGGGCTTCCATGACTTTGCTTCAGAAAAATGCTAGAGTTTATCACAGCAGAAGCTGAAACGTGGTGTGTGAGAGCTCCGGGCTCCTCACAGCTGTCGAAAACCATTGTTGATGAGACAGGAGCAGTAACTCCTCACCCTGAATCTCCACCCACTCCATTACTGATTTCTCTGAAACACCCTTCATCTTGTGCCAGGTTCAGAGAGACAATGTGTGCAATAGGCCACACTGTCCCTTCAGAGGCATAGGGGGTTGATTACAGGACCTGGAGGATCCCAAAATCCAAGGATGCTGAAACCCTTAATATAAAAGATGTGCTATTTGCATATAACATATGCACACCCTGTTGAATAACTTAAATCACCTCCGGGTCACCATCACTGCCCATCACAGCATAAATGTTGTATATAGCTGTATATATGTCCTGTATCGTCTAGAGTACAGGGATGAGAAAAATGTCTACACATGTTCAGTACAGATGCATTCTTGTTCCTGAATATTTTCAGCTTTGAGGTCATTGACTGTGTCTTGTTGGGGCCTGATAAGGCAGGTTTGTTTTCGTTATCAAGTCAGCACCTCGTAGCTGGGAAAGTACTGGCATATATCACTCTACATATAACGCAAGACAACAGATTCAATTCTAAGGTCTAGTTGAAAAATGGAAAGAGTCCAGAGGAGGGGGTGGAGCTCTGCTGACAGATCAGGAAAAGTTCTGTGAGAAATGGTGACTTGGTGTGAGCCCGGAAGAAGCAGATGACTTACTCAACCAGATGGAGGGTCGGGGACTTTCCAACAACAGAAGGGGTCCCCCATCACTGCTGGGGAGCAGTCCTGACAGCCCGGGTCTCCTTTAGTTCTTTTGTTTCTGTAGTGGTGGGGATTGAACCCAGGATGTATGCCATGCTAGACAGACTCTCTGCCACTGAACCACCATACACCCTCGGTAATCAAGCGCCACTCTTGGTCATCACAGCTCACTACACCAGGCTTCTGCAACCTTGCTAGAGACGGAGAGTCATGGGTCCCACAGCTCAAAGAGAGATGGAGCTTAGGCCAAGCAACCTGGCCAATTCACCCGTGTAGCTCTGACGCAGAGTGAAAAGTGTGCATACGTACTGCTCTAGCGTGAAAACATAGTAACACACACACACACATATATTAGATATATCAGATATTTATTTATGAGAATATTTTACATGTGTGTATGTCTGCGCACTACACATAGGCCTGGTGCCCGCAGAAGTCAGAAGAGGGCATCAGATCCCCTGGAACTGGAGTTCCAGATGACTGTGAGCCATCACACAGGTGCTGGGAACCAAACCTGGACTAGGAACACAGGCACAGAAACTCCCTTGTCACCCTGTCACTTGTCGGGGACCACTATGGAGATGGAGCATGTATTTCCACACAGTAGGGGGAAGGACTGAGTTGGGTGGTTTTTGTGCTTTTCGTTTGAGTGTGTGGGCACTTACCTCACTGTTCCCACTCTTGCCAAACAAAGGCTGGCTGTCCTCTCATGTGAGGACATGTCCTCTCAACGAGAGCCCCTCGTTAAGTAAACCAGGGCTTTCTGTCCAGCCCATGCATTCAGAAAGAGAAAATAGGACTTTAGATGAACTGGAGGGAGGAGGGAGCAGGACGCTCCTTGGAAGTTTAAAAGTAGGAACTGGGGATGGTATTTGTGGCTTGGGACTTTCTGCGCCACATGAAATTACTAAGATGGCTTAATTACTCCTGTGGATGTGGAACCTGACAGACACCAAAATGGCTGGGTCACACCCAGACGGACTGGGGCAAGTGTCAGACAGGGAGGCCTTCAGCCCATGCAACCAGCTCTGCAAACCGAGCTAAATATGACCGAGGTCTGTTTGACCTTTCCTCCTCAGTCTCCCTGGAGTGGCCAGAGAGACACACTGCTGGAATCAGTAGAAGTAGCCAGCGCTGGGCTGCAGAGGATCTGGGTATGGTCTCTCTCTCTCTCTCTCTCTCTCTCTCTCTCTCTCTCTCTCTCTCTCTCTCTCTCTCACACACACACACACACACACACACACACACACCTACTTCCTGTGCATACTCAGCCTGTCCATACCGTCAGTCTTTCTCTGTGCTCCAGTTTCCTCTTCTACTGACTTAGAAAAGCAACTGTGATGGGCTGGGGATGTGGATCAGTAGGTCAAGTGCTGACCTACCATACCCAGAACCCCAGCTTCCATTCCCAGGGCTGCATAAGATGGATACATTAGCAAACACCTGAAATCACAATACTTGGTGAGTGGAGGAAGGAGTGTGTGTGTGTGTGTGTGTGTGTGTGTGTGTGTGTGTAGGATAGAACAAACCTCAGCACACGTGAGAAGGTCAGAGGACATCTTCAGGTGCATTCTCTCCTTCCACTCTGATTTCAAGGCAGATCTCCAGATTTTTTGTTTTCTGCTGCTGTCTTTTGTGGAACTCAAGCTTTCTCGTGACAAAGTATAACCCAGGGGTGACTGAGCCACATCTGGGGGCCATGTGAAATAGATTTTACCCTGAGGCATCTGAGGCTCAAGGCATGCACTGGTGCAGTTGGTTTGTGGTGACTCTGAGAAGACTCAATGAATGACGACAGGAGAAAGAGAAAGATGAGGAGAACAGACTCTGAAGGAGGGGGTCGGGGGAGAACCTGGGACCACAGAACGGCAGTTTCTCACCACCGTGAGCATTTAGTGCGTTCAGGTTTGTGGCTAATAAAACCTGTCACAGGGCAGCTGTGGCATTCTCTGCTGAGGCCAAGTCACAAGACACTCTGGGCTGATGTTGTGCCAAGGATACTTGACCCTCGTAAAAGTCCTTGACAGCAGAACGGGTGCCATTTTTTCCAAGTGCTTTCGTAAGCTTCCTGACAGTACCCACTACAAAGAGAATAGGCTCTGCGCTCAGGACTGCAGGCCAAGATGCTAATGAACTCATCCCCAAGTCTGCCAAAAAGAAAAAAAATGGGTGGGGCCTCTATTCTCTCTCTCTCTCTCTCTCTCTCTCTCTCTCTCTCTCTCTCTCTCTCTCTTGGCTTTTGAAGATAGGGTTTCTCTGTGTAGTCCTGGCTGTCCTGGAACTCACTCTGTAGACCAGGCTGGCCTTGAACCCAGAAATCCGCCTGCCTCTGCCTCCCAAGTGCTGGGATTACAGGCGTGCGCCACCACCGCCCGGCTCTGTCTCTGTCTCTGTCTCTGTCTCTGTCTCTCTCTCTGTCTCTGTCTCTCTCTCTCTCCAAAAGCATTATAAAAAGATGACAAAAAGGGGGGAAAAGGCTAACAATTGTTCTGGAATGGTCCATCACATGACTGCAAACACTGCTTCCCATCCGCCCATCCCTCTTCTGACTGCTTCCTGTCAATGCAGACTACACTGTGAATTATAACAGATATTTAGTGCGGTGCAGACTGCACCCAGAATTCCCCGATCTCCATAGCATACTTCTCAGAGGACTCATGAAGAGTCTGTCAGGCTGCCCTCTTTCCATATTTCTATGAAAATCTTGTGCTTCGTAAGGAAGATGTCACCCTGAGCAAGCAAGACACCAGACGTCGGAACTGCAAGTGGGAAATAAGGCCGGACACTTAAAGCATGCCTCCTAATTAATGCCCATGAACGTGTCAGATGCCGAGCCGAACGAACAGCCTCAGGAATCCAAGAATATTTCAGACTGTTGAGCTATAGCCTGGATAGGGCTGCTTCCCAACCCCCACTACACACTTCCTCGTGAGAAGAACGTTCACCTGACATTTGTGTTTGGTCCACGAGAGCCATTACATGCTCCATCCTTGTGTCTCCGTACATACCGCCATTTAATAAGGGTTACATGCGACCTCTGTAAGAGGGCTAGAGGAGGGGCTGGGGGCTGGGGGCTGGGGCTCTGTGTACAATGCTTACCCAGCATGTGAGTGGCTCTGTTTCCAATGGTGATAAAAACAGGTTGGAGGGATGGCTCAGTGGTTAAAGCACCGGCTGCTCTTCCAGAGAACCTCTCCCCTTTGGTTCCCTGCACTCACATGGTGGCTCACAACCATCTCTGCAGTCCCAGGGGATCTAGTATCATCTTCTGGCTACCGTGGACACCAGGCACTCACGTAGTGCAAAGCATCCGCATACATTTTACAACCATAAGTTAAAAAGTATGTAAGAAAGGAAAACAACGGACCGCTGAGTGGGATGCACAGGATGACCATGTAGGGTCTGCACAGGACATCTCCCGCCAGAGGACTCCAGGCTGCTGTGAGCGGGGTGGTGCTAGCTAGGGCTGGGCACTGTCCCACCATCGTGTGGAAGGCTGGCTGCAGGTGCAGTTTCTGTCCGCCTACGCCATCAACCCTGGACGGAGAGAGATCTGGGGCTCAGACTTGGGAAAGCGAACTGACTCATCAGGAGCCTGGGGAGACTCAGACAGGAAGGGACGCTGAGGAGACGTGGAGAGGGTGTGACCTACAATCAGCACTTTTCCTAGCTAGGTCTGTCCTGTGTGCTGATTCAGTCTTCCTGGCTGACCTTGTGACCTTGGGAGGCAGGCACTGTCACTGGCCCTGCTGGGCCACAGATGAGGAAACCTTGGATATGTGTCAAGCTCAGAACTAGCCTTAGACTCTCTAGACCTTGTCTCAAACTTTTAAAAATATGTATTTAGAGGGTAGAGAGATGGTTCTGGTATTGTGAGTACTTGCTACTACTTGAGTTCAATTCTCAGGACCTCCATGGTGGCTCACAAGTCAGCAAACCCACGTGCAGGGGCTCCAGCGCCCTCCACTGGCCTCTGAAGGCGTTTCACTCAGATGCACACATACAGACATGCAGGTAAAAACATCCAAACACATTTTTTAAAATCTCGAACCATTAAAAAAGATTACGTTTAAGAGTGTCAGCATACATGCAAACCGCCCGGTGCTGGGGTGAGTCAGAAGAGGACGTCAGATCTCCAGGATCTGGAGGTGTAAATTGTGGTGCTGGGGAGCATGCCGGGTCCTCCAAAAGAGCAGCCAGTGCTCGTCACCTCAGAGCCATGTCACTAGACCCGAGCCCAAACCTTCGGAGTGCGTCCTATTTCTGAAGTTGGGATTGCTGGCCTAGCAGCACTGAGGTGGAAGTTGGGGTGTGTGCTTACCTGGCTGTTTTGAAAACATCAGTCTGCCTATGGGGAAGTGAAATCCAATCACATATCATGACCCAGGTTTTGTTGCTTCCAAGAAGCACACTGGTTGTTTTATCTTTGATACACTTCTCCCTCCCCCTCCCTCCCTCCCTCCCTCCCTCTCTCCCTCCCTCCTGTCCTGGAACTCACTCTGTAGACCAGGCTGGCCTCGAACTCAGAAATCCGCCTGCCTCTGCCTCCCAAGTGCTGGGATTACAGGCGTGCGCCACCACCGCCCGGCTTCCTTCTTTCTTTTAAAAATTTTATTTACATTGGTGTTCTGCCTCCATGTATGTCTGTGTGAGGGAGTCGTATCTCCTGGAACTGGAATTATAGAGGATTGCAAGCTGCCATGTGGGTGCTGGGACTTGAACCTGGGTCCTCTGGAAGAGCAGCCAGTACTCTTAACCACTAGACCAACTCTCCAGCCCAATACATTTCTTTCTTAATGATGCCTTAAAATTTGTGCTTTCACACTGTATGTCTTTTTAACTTCAGGAGAAACTATTTCTGGGCTGGTGAGACACGCTCAGTGGGTAAAGGCACCAGCCGCTGTGATGGACCACCCGCCTATGTCTGCGCCCCAAGACATGCTCAGTGGAAGGAAAGAACTGACTCTCAAAAGTTGTCCTCTGACCCTTATGCATGTATGGTGGCATGTATGTGCTCATACTAACACACACACACACACACACACACACACACACACACACACCTGACACGTAATTTTAAAACCTTTTTTCTGGTGGGCTAAGCCAACCTTTATATGTAGTGAACAGAACATCTCTTAGCCCATTGCAGTCAGGGTTATCAGTAAATAAATGTGTTTTTTAAAAATTAGTGGAAATAAAATGGAAATAGGATTTGTTTTTAATAGGAAAGAAGTATAAATTTCTAAAACAAACAAAAAAGATACAATTTGGGGGTTGGAGACTTGGTCCAGTGGCTAAGAGCACTTGATGCCCCTGCAGAGGAGTGGGGTTCAGTCCCCACAGTCATATGGTGGCTTCACAGCCATCTGTAACTGCAGTTCCAAGAGATCCAACCCCCTCTCTTACCCCCAATCACTAGGTACATATATAGTACTCTTACATACCTGCAGACAAAACACCCATACACATTAAACTTGTAAGACAAACAAACAAAACCACAAAAACCACGGAAAATAGTTAGCCCAAAATGAAAAATGATATGAGCATCCATCTAAGGGGACCGTGTGGACCGGGCTGCAGTCATGGGTGGGCGAGGACCCGGCAGTCATGGCATGGGTAAGTAGCTTAGGCAGGGGTTGCAGCCGGAGGGGCGGGGCCCGAGCCTAGGACAGCAGATTCCCTTTTGTGACTGGGGGGACTTCTGCGGGCCCAGAAACCCCAGTGGCTACCTGAGGATGGAGAGAGCAGGCCACAGGCAAAATGCAAGCAGAGTCACACCTGAGCAGTGTGTGGTGCGGAGGGAGTTGGCCAGACAGGGCGGGCTTTAGCTGCAAGTCATACGCAGGAGGAGAAGGCTTGGCCAGTAATCAGGTAGGATGGCCAAAGATGGTGGCAGGAAGAGGGAAAGTGCACACACCTCAGCGGATAGGCAGCGGATGGCATTTGCACTATTAGAAAAGCCAGAGGAGACTCAGGCATACAAGTCCCAAGGCCAGTCCAAAGAAGGGGGTGGGGGACTAATAAGTGAGGAGCTCCTTTCCTTTCGGCAGGTTTAACAACTTAAACAACTCCATTTTTCATTTAGTTAAAAGAGAAAGATTTCCAAATAATAGAAGCAGGGATGCTGGAGGTGACTAACAGCCTTAAATTCTAGTAGTGTCCTAGTCAGAAGTTGTGAGGTGAGCTGCCCCCCCCCCCACACACACACCCTCCACAAGCTGCAGGTTGAAACGGCTCACACAGTGCAGCTCAGAGTTAGAGGGTATGAGCATCGCACACTTTTAAAAACTTTTATTATTATTTTATGTGCATGGGTGTTTTGTCTGAATGAGGGTCTGTGCGCCACGTCTTCAGATATACCGTTACTTGTTAGAAGTGGACATTTCCTCTTTATCTTTCGAGAATTAAACAGAAGCCACCCTTTCTTCCTTACACCAGAGCAGGCTGCCAGAAACCTGCTCTGCATCCTGCGCACGGTGGCTGGTGTGTCCACGTCATGACAAGTCACCCTAGGCCCGGGGAACATGAGCTTGACATCGGCCTGGCATTTTCTCACCTGTAGGGGGCGTGATTGCTGGGCACAGCTCATTCCAGCTCCTGTGTCCCATACTGACTTCAAACTCACTGGGAAGCCCAGGATGGCCTTCAATTTCTGATCCTCCTGCCTCCACTTCTCCAGTGCTTGGATTATACATGTGCCCCACGCCATCAAACTGTGTTTCTGCAGTACTGAGGATTCTTTCCCCCAACGGGCATATGTGTTGGGAGTGCAGAGCAGTGGCAGCATACTGTGCTGACCTAAGACACCCCGTCTCTCCCTCCCCCCAAAGTAGGTCAAACAGGCATTGATACTTGCCGTGTCCTTCAGCTATACCAGTATCCAGGGATTGAGAACTGGAGGCTCAGCTTGGGTTGCTACGGTGACGGTCAGACTTGAGACTCTTGTAGCAGGGTTTTGCATTCAGTGAGAGTGCGGGCTTGGTGATTGTGATGCAAGTATCCTGCCGACCCTGCGACATCCCCAGCCTCTGCTCGGAGAGTCCTTTATATTTTTAGTTTATTTTATGTGTATAAGTGTTTTACCTGCAGGTATGTCTGTGTATCACTTGCGTGCCTGGTCCCCACAGAGGCCAGAAGAGAGCCTCAGATCTCCTGGAACTGAAGTTATGGGCAGTTGTAAGCCATCCTGTGAGCGCTGAGAAGGAACCATGCTCTTTACCTCGGAACCATCTCTCCAGGCCCTGTTCTTAGGTTCTTATAGAGTTCAAACTCTGATCAAACATAAAGGTTTACTTCCTGGTCTATTTGGGGACATGTTTATCATCAGGTGCTCAAATGAAAAAGGAAGAAGAAAGGAAGGAAAGAAAAGAGAAAAAAACCCAGAGAACTATGTATTTCCCTTAATATGCAAATAATTTTCACTTCCTCTGGAAAACTGCACAGTAAAATAAGTCATGAGAGTAGCCTAAACCTACCTACATTTCAATTCAAAAATCATGAGACCTGGGCCGGTGAGACGGCTCAGCCTGATAACGGGTGTTCAATCCCTGAAGCCTACATAAAAGCCAAAGGGGAAACCCATTGGCACCAACTTGTCCTCTGACCTCATTTGCCAAGGAACACCTCCCACCCCACCCATTGCATGCACATCAGGGAACAATAAAGGAAATAAAATATCCTTTTAAATCCCAAGCTCTTTTTCAGTGTTACAAGAAGTAACAGTTGATTTGTGATTTTTTAAAAATTGTGTGTGTGTGTGTGTGTGTGTGTGTGTGTGTGTGTGTCTGTATGAGTGTCTGAGAAGGCCAGAGCTGGACTTAAAAGTTGGTGTTGAGCCACCCAACCTGGGCGCTGGGAACTGGCCTTGAGACCAACGTATGTTCTTGCCTCCTCAGACATCTCTCCAGCCCCGCCTGTGGATTATTAAGCGATGTCCTGAGCCTATGTGACTCCCACACATGGGTTTACATTTCAAGTGGCCCAATACTGTTTTTGGTTTGTGAAGTGCTTGTTAAAGCATGCCCTGGTTCTTATGTATTTTATAGTGAGGCTTTAACTGAATGAAGGTGATGAATTGCTTTCTGAAGGATCCTGTCTGTCAGTAAAAGGGAACAGGAGAGGAACCAGCAAACACCCAGGACAGCCTACCTCAATGGCCAAGATCCTGCCCACCTCCCCATAAAGAGTTTATGCAGAACCACCATTAGGAACAAACAGGAAAACACTCCTGAAACAGGCTTTGAGTGACTGGCTACCTCCCCTCCCAGGAACTGGACACTGGGTGTGGCTTACTGAGCAGAGTCTCAGTCGAAGAGAGAATTAAAGTGAAACTGGCCCCCTTCGCAGGAAGGCATCTGCCCTTCCCTCTCACTGAGTGCAAACCACACCTGAGACTGGCCATGCACCCACAGTGCCCCATGACTGTGCCTCCCACGCTCCTGCTCCTATGATCAGTGTAGCTCAGGGTCACAGGAAGAACTGGTACCTGTTGGCATCGGGATGAGGTGCCAGGGACAGAGCCCAGGACAGAATGTACTCTCCCACCTCCAGATCAAACACTTATTTTTAAAAAGACATTTTACAAAACTCTAAAAGAGAAATCTAGCCTTAAATCTCCCCTTCTGGGCTGACGTGGAATAAGCATTATATAAATATTTGCATTTATTTACTTTAAACATTAAACTGCTGTGTAGAGAATTCCAGAGGCCAAGAGGGGAGACAGAGACAAGAAGGAACATCCTACATTATTCTAGAAGGAACTGCCACACTAGTGCCGAGCTGTCTGTCTCTGTACAGTGGAAACGGTGCGACAAGCTGGTGTCCAGTGTGTATGGCGAGAGGGGGAGGGGAGCAGTGAACATCGAGGAAAGACTCGCTGGCTCTCACTTCTGCACATATCGCTGGCAAGGCTGAGACTCCCTGTCAATGGAGGGGGCAAGGCTCCCATCTCTCTGAGGAGACAGGCTAGGAGGTTGGGCTGGCTGGCGCTAGAGGTGACAGAATTCCCAAGCCCCACAGTATAGCAGAGAGCCTGGTGATAACAGTGTCGGGCAGAGGGTGAGAAAACCTGCGGTCCTGAATGTTAGCTGGCAATCAAAAGGCCTTGCAGAATTTGGTCTTTGCCCAATCAATGGTAGCAGGTGAGAGCAATGGGTATGTTGCCATTCTCCAAGACATGAAGGCCTTCTACTTAGGTCTGTGCACAGACTGGCCAAATTCTGCAAGGCTTAAGCACCAGGCATGTGAAAATCTAAGGGATGGGACAAGAGAAGGGACCAGAGTTATACATATATATTCAAAAAGAACAAAGCTAAGGCAGGGTTGGCTTATCTTGAAACTCTGAGAGGCTGTCACCATCCCACAGTTAAGCTTGGGTTCAACCCAGCAAGAAAACCAGAGCCCTGAATCCAGATAGACATTCAAAATAGAACCTGAGTCAAAAGGTCACAAAGGCAGTAAATATATGGAAACAGTTAGCAAGAAGTCATAGCTAACATTTCCTCCGAGCTCAGTCTGGCTCTATCTGAGTTTCTTTGCTCTATAGGAAGTACAGCTCTGAAGCTAGGAATACAGCCTTCTCTTGAAGCTTGCTTTCTAGCCCACGAGACTCCATGCTAGGTCTGACTCGGCTCCTCCACCTTCCCTAACCAGCACTTGGTGAGGTCTCTCCTTCCTGTGCATCTAGGATAGGATCCGAGAGGTCAATGACTGAGCACCTCAGCTAGAACGTGGAATGCAGCCGAGGCGGGAGGGCCCTAGAATCTTATAACTAAATGGTTCAGACACCCACGTAGCAATCTGACCTGCACACAGTTGGAAGGAAAATGGACCCAAGACTCAGAGTTATAAGCATTTGGGGTCACTCCAAACCCAAAGAGATTTTGACATCTGTTCAAAGAAGCCACAGGAACTTGGTAAAGGGCACTCTAGGGCCTCTGTGAGTCAAAGCAGAGAGGGGAAAAAGCCCACCCAAAGTTTCCCACAGCACGTTAGTGCTCCTTCCAAGTGGAGGGGCATCATATGACTGGGACATGGTGACTGCCAGCTGTCGAGCACTGAGCAGGCCACTTCCTGCACAGCCACTGCTTGTTTTAAATTCCCTCTTAAGGTCTTTAAGGGCAAGCCACAGCTATTCTCACTTCCCAGAAGCCTCTGCTGCTCACAGTGTAAGCACAGTTCCCAATGGAGAGGGCGGACTGGTATTTCAAACACGAAACATCCAAACGTGGATTAATAATTTACCAATGACTCTAAACAAATACTGTCCACAGCGGGGGGAAAATCACTCCCACTTTGAAACAAGAAGTCAGCCCAATTACCTCCATACTTTATAAAGTAAAGTGCAAACAAAATACCTTCTCATAACTCAATATTTATTAATGCTGATGGTTTGAGGATTTTTTTTTTTTTTTTGAGAATTAATCATTCCCAGCTTCAGCCGTCTGCTTCAGCAGAGAGTTCACGGCATTCTTCATGTGGAGTTCTGTACTCTTTGCCCAGATAAATTAATACATATTCCAAAGTCTGGGGCCACGATCAATGAAAACCACAGCGAATTCCTAAGCAGTAATAGATATTCCACGTGGCTTGAAATGCTTGGAGGAGAATTTTCTTAAGGGTAAGAATCAAAGTGCTGTAACTGAAGATCTTAAAAGTCAAAGCAGGCAGGCTTTCTGGGGTACCTAACGTTCAAGTCAAGGATCATTTAAGGTAAATGGCTCTGAGCCCTCCCTTGCTGTTGCTCTAATACAGAGTCTAGGCTTAGCATAAACTTGACGTTAGGTCAGTGCTGTCAAGTTAAACGGACAGCGCAGTGCAAACAGTGGCAGAAGTTCATTACGATAATTGCACACAAAAGTAAACACTCTCAACTAGTCCTGAGGTTTGCTGCCAGCGATCTGCCTAAAGCAACCCACAGGCACATGGTGCAAGGGATAAGGGATATATGTCTGGCCTCAAACTTGCAATCGGCCCACCTTGGGCTCCTCAGCACTGGGGTTAGAGGTAGCCACATGAAAACCGCCCCTTTAGTATAAGCACCTAAGATGAAAGAACAGATTTATCTTTATTTGTGTGTGCACATGTGTGTAGGCCCATGTGTGAGTACCCTCAGAGGCCAGAAGCTAGAGTTACAGGTGGTTATGAGTTGCCCACCATGGGTGCTGAGTTCAGAACCCAGGTCCTCTATAAAAGTAATATGAGCTCTTGACTACTGAGACATTTGTGTGGCTTCTTCCTCTTATCTTTTGAGACAGGGTTTTACCCTTACCCTTCGTTAGGAGTATTGGCCCTGAACCTGTACCATAGCATCTCGGTTACCTAGTTACCTAGTACGCCACCATGTCCTGCTCAAAACCATGTCTTTTTTTTTTTAATTTTTTAAAAAGATTTATTTTATATATGTGAGTACACTGTCACTGTCTTCAGACACACCAGAAGAGGGCACCAGATCCCATTACAGATGGTTGTGAGCCACCCTGTGGTTGCTGGGAATTGAACTCTGGACCTCTGGAAGAGCAGTCACTGCTCTTAACCACTAAGCCATCTCTCCAGCCCCTTCAAACTGTGTCTTAATGCAGTTATATAGATGCATCACTTTCCTACCTCAAAAAACAGTGAGCTCAAAAGAAATGAGCCCAAATTATCAATACTTTGTATCCCTTCCACAATCTCAACTTAACTGGGTTAGTTCCTGGCCCATCTGTCCAAGGTGCCAGTCGCAGCTCTGCATCGAAAGCTGCGCCCACAAGCCTGTGGTGTAGACACGGGATCTGCCTCAGATGGCTTCTCTCTATACCTCTGGAGTGCTCACTCTGCAGTCCTATAATTCTCGGCTTCCTCTAACTGCAGCTCTTTTATTATTGCAGGGTAGGGATGATGCTCAAAAGACATGAAAGGAAACAGAAAGGCTCGTTTAAACTAAGGATAAGGTAAGGCTAATTCAAGGCGAATGCAGCCCAAAGCTCTCCTTTGTTAGCCCCGAATGTAGCCACTAGATAAGAACCGTCACACAGGTAGAAATTAAGCAAAGCGCAAAAGGTTCCCTGCAATTGTGCAGCGTGTTTACTCCCACACACTCATCTTTTGGGGCCGTCGAACCCGGTGGTAGAGTGCTTACCTAGCACACTCAAAGCTCTGGGCTTGATCCTCCAGCCCATATAAACTGAGTAGCATGGTGCATACCTATAGTTCCAGCGCCTTGGAGATTAGAGGCAAATAGTAATAGTAATAGTAATAGTAATAGTAATAGTAATAGTAATAGTAATAGTAGTAATAATAATAATAATATAGTAGTAGTAGTAGTAAACCTTGGAGATTAGAGGCAAATAGTAATAGTAGTAGTAATAATAATAATAGTAATAATAGCAACAACAACAGCAATAATAATAATAGTAATAATAAAAAGGTCACTGTTGGCGATATAGAAAGACTCAGGCCAGACTCACCCCTTGAGACTCTTTAAAAACAAAACAAAAACTCAAAGTGGAAGCAGCTCAAGTGGACAGGCGACAGACAGACAGACAGACAGCATTTCTGATTGGCCCATGATGAACTGTGTTCTCAGAGAGGTTAACTCAGCTTGCAAAGACAGAGGCAAGGGGGAATTCAAAGTCTTTTAGTTGCTGCCACACTGCTTGTGAGATAAAAGTGTATGACCAGATTAATACATCCAACACTGTAGTCAACGGAAATGAATTCTAGGATTCCTATAGCACTTTACGCACACATTGACCATCTCAGAATTAAAAGTGAACCCAAGTCACAACTTGAATTAGAGAAGGTAATAAGGCACGGGGTTCCAAGACTTCGCTATGAGGGGCCACGGGGACAGGGGGACATGCTCACTGATGGTGGGCACGTGGATTAACCCACAGCCTCATGACCACTTGGAGCATCCTCCTACAAATCCACACTATGGTCATCACCCAGTCAAATGCCAAAGCCACACACACCGATGGTCCCCCTTACTTAGATCAGACCGTTGTGCTACCGTAGAACAGGTGAGGACTGGGAATTCATTCTACCCGCTTTCTGTTAGTTGATGCCCCATAGCGTTTTGTCTTTTTCTGAAGCCCTAGGGGAGCGAACCCTAAGGTCTCGCACATGCTAGCAAGCTCTCTATCACCAAGCTGCACCCTCGGTCCTCTATGTGATGATTTATTTTGTATGCAGGTGCAACGGTGTGCTTGTGCGTGTGGAGGGCAGAGGACAACCTCAGGTTCCAGCCTCCTTGTTTTCTAAGACATGGGGTCTCATTGGCCTGGAGAGCATCCTTTTGACTACACTGGCTAGGCAGCGAACCTGAGGGACCCACCCGCCTCCGCCTCCAGTGCTGGGGTTACAGGCACGCACCACCATAGCTGACTTTTTTCATGGGTTCGAGGGAATAGAACTCAAGACTGCATGTTTGCAAGGCAAGCACTAGTGACAGTGATATCTCGAACTTATATTGGGTCTTAAGTGGGTGTCTCTATTGTATAAAGAAGCTAAACAGTTTCTCGTCTTCCTATAATCCCCAGAAGTGTGGAGGTAAACATAGCAGGAGGTGAGTTTTGAGTTTGGCCTTCCTTTCTCCAAGGCCTTGGAGGGTCTACTGTCTGCGATGGTCTTACAAGGAACCCTCTGGAGTGGAACCTAAGGACAATCCACCAAGAAGGGCCATTTTTTAAAAAAACCTCTGAAATCTCTCACCCTGATTCCACATGCAGTTTTTCAAGCTGCTCCTTCAACAATCCTACTTCATTTCTACTCCGTTCTGCATAAACTTGACAGTCTCCTACACCACTATGAGAATGCGTCCCAACCACCTCAGCCGGCCACACAGTAGGCCCTCCTCCCGCTGACGGACGGACGGGGTTATCTTTCCTCTGAGCAAACTGGTTTCCCACTTTCTTCCAGTTCTTTCCTTCTGCCTTTCCTTCAGCTTCTACTTTTTCTCCCCACCCCTACCCCCACCCATCCCTGTGTTTACACTGCAAAGAGTACTTTCAGTAGATTCTTCTGAAGTTTCTATAGCTAGGCAAACACTTTGGAAGCAGGGAGCCCTCCTAGACATAGATGCCAGTAAGACAGAAGTGTATGACAGGCCAGCAACTTCCTGACCAAATGACCAACTACCCTTATCAGGAAACTCTGTGGTGGAGGATGTGTTAAAAAATATTGCTCTGGGGGTTGGGGGTGGGGGGTGGCTAGAGAGATGGTTAAGTGTATGCTTGCAAAGAGCCTGAATTCAGCTTTTAGCATCCAAACACCTAGGACACCAGGGCCTAGAGATCCAATATCCTTTCTGGCCTCTGAAGGTTCTCTCTCTCTCTCTCTCTCTCTCTCTCTCTCTCTCACACACACACACACACACACACACACACACACACACACACACACATCTAATTCTCAAATTATTTTTAGTTATTTAGGATTGCCTTCAATAATTCCAAAATATGCCTTATTTACATAATTCCTTCCCCCTTTCTGCCCTCGACAGACACATGTGAATAGGCAAAACCCTTCTGGAAGCCAATCATGTAGTTCATTGCAGCCGGTAGCCATGCATGCGTGAGTTCACATGACAGTAATAGAAGTCCAGGTGTTTGGTGACAGCTGGTGACATCCAAGATGCAGCAGAAGTGTGGGGCCATATCCTAAGTCAGGACGGAAGTTTGATATCTGCCAGGATTCTATTTTTTAAATCTATTTTAACATTTCAAAATGTAGCCAACCAGCCATAAAATCTACCCTATATACAAAGCAACTGAAGCGGAGGACCGTCTATTGCAGCTGGGGTTCCTGTGTGCTCCACACGCAAGGGAGCATGTGGACATGCAGACATGCAGAAGCCAGGATAGGGTGGGGAGTGTTTCTCTATTGCTCATCTGCTGTGTTCATTTGAGAGAGGGTCTCACTGTGTAAGCCAGGCTAGCTGGCCAGGGAACTCTGCCTGTCTCTGTATGTGGGAACAGGTACCTGGCCTGACTTTCTATATGCCAGGGATTTGAACTCAGGTCCTTATGCTTACAGGGCAAGTCCTCTCATCCACTGAGCCATCTCCCCAGCCTTGGAGTCTTATTTTATACTTGGGGTTTTTCTTAATTTGAACATCTAATTTATTAACTCATCACACTGAGCGACTATGTCAGTATGCCAAGTCCTAGGAAAAAGACTGTCAGGTGGTGGGGCTTGTGCCTCCCTAGAGACCACAGGAGCGGAGTGCTGAGCCCGCTTCCCATTATGACTGACAGCACAATCTCAGATTAGAGGAATAGTCTCCACTCACAGCACCAGAATCTTGCCCTTCAAAGCCTCAACAATTCAGATGCCTCCTGCGGTGTAAACAGGAAAATGCTATTGAATGGCTCATACCCACCCCCACCCTGCCCCTGGTAACAGCCTACCTCCTATTGGTGACAATGTGGCAGAAATGGCTATTGGCTCAAAGTGGGATCTGATGGCAGTAATGAAGCTATTGCTGGTGTTACCTGACAAATGCTTCAGCAGCCCCTCCAGTCACACAGGCAGCAATGTGGTTCTAAACCAGGTGACAGGCTGGGGACATTAGTTTCGTTGGTACCATGCTTGTCTACCCAGCTCAAAGTCCTGGGTTTGATCCCCAGAACCATATGAGGTGGGTGTGGTGACTCGTGCCTGTGATTCCAGCACTGAAGAGGTAAAAGAATTAAAAAAAACAAACAAAAAAAAAAACAAAAAACTCAAGGTCATTCTCAAGTACATGGAGAGATAGAAGCTAGCCTTGTCTACATGAGACCTTGTCTCAAAGAAAAGATACAGAGAACAACTGAGAGAAGGTGACCCCAATCCTTTTAAACTTACCAATGTGTGTGTGTGTGTGTGTGTGTGTGTGTGTGTGTTTGTGTACACATGCTGTGTATGTGTATATGTGTGGTACAATGTGTGTGTGGGTGTGCATGCGCACATGTCTGCATGTACGCGTGTGGTGTAATGTGTGTGTGAGGATGTGGACATGGTGTGCATCGTGTGGGTGGAGGTCAGAGGACAACTTTGTGGAGATGCTTCTCTTCTACTTTCACTTTGGCTCTAGGGATTGAACTCAAGAAGACCGATATGCTCGCATAGCTTGCTTACCCACTGAGCCATCTTGACAGCTGGAAACTCACCAAATCTTGCTACCTATTAGAATTATTTGCTTTCCAGATCAGCATAGTATCCTCAACATTTCGCTCCACATGCCTGTGCATGCTTCATCGACAGGCCACGTTTCCATAAGCCTGGAAGAAAATTACCGAGCAGCCAAGAGAAACCCGTTTACAAAATACATCTACAAAGCCCAGCAGAGGACAGTACCTAGAAAGTTTCAACAAATACATTAGTAAGAATAGCTGAGTCTTTCATAGTCTTTGGTTAAAAAGTTAGGACAAAGACTGTGTCCGGCTGGGCGTGTAGCTCAGTGGTAGGGTGCTTGCCTAGCACGTGCTATGCTGAGTTTGATCTCCAACACTGAAGGGAAAATAAAAAGGATCATATTAAAGAGAGATTTGTACCAGAATAGGTGTTTCTAGCTTAATTTCTGTTGCTGGGATAAAACATCCTGATCAAAGCAACTCAGGAGAGGAAAGGGTTTACTTGGCTTACGTCCCAGGTTACAGTTCCTCATTGAGGAAGTCAAGGCAGGAGCGCGAGCAGTGGTCACATCACATCCACAGTGCACATCACAGAGAGGCAATGCACCCGTCTGCCTGCTTCTTGCTTCTAGCTTTCTCCTGCCTTACATAGTTCCCGCCCCTCTGTCTAGGGGATGGTTCCACCCACAATGGGCTGGGTCTTCCCACATCAACGAATAATCAAACCAATACCCCCAGACATGCCAACAGGCCAACCTAATCCAGGCAATCCCTCATTTGGGCTCTCTTCCTAGGAGATTCTAGGTTGCAACCTAGCAAGTTAACTGTTAAAACTAATCATGCATTGTCAAACTATACATGAGAAAAACAAGGTCACTCTGGTGAAAGGCAAGATTACTGGGGGAAAAAAATTTCCCCCTTATCTCTTGACTAGTTCACAATTTTGTTTCCTTTTTTTTTTAAAGAGTTGTTCTGGGCCAGGCAGTGGTGACGCACGCCTGAAATCCCAGCATTTGGGAGGCAGAGGCAGGCGGATTTCTGAGTTCAAGACCAGCCTGGTCTACAGAGTGAGTTCCAGGACAGCCGGAACTACACAGAGAAACCCTGTCTCGAAAAAACCAAAAAACCAAAAACAAACAAACAAAAAAAACCAACCAAAAACAAAAAAACAAAAAAAGAGTTGTTTTATTTATATGAGTACACTGTTGTCATCTTCAGAAACACCAGAAGAGGACATCAGATTCCATCACAGATAAGTGTGAGCCACCATGTGGTTGCTGGGAATTGAACTCAGGTCCTCTGGAAGAGTAGTCGGTGCTCTTAACCACCGGGCCATCTCTCTAGCCCCCACAACTTTGTTTCTTGATGAATAAACAAGGTATAAATTAGATGGTAAAACTAAACGGAATAAGTTTTGATACAGGTTGGTAGATGTGTGGGAGTTTTTCCCAGTAAAAGGTGGACTATCATCAAAGAATTTGTTAAAATTACTTGAAGGCACACTCAGGCACTTCGCTGGCAAGCCCTCACAGGGAGCTGCCAGACGCTCAGAATCTGAGATTTGAGGGATTCTGAAAGCAGCTGGTGACCGCATCGGGACAGCATGGTTTTTACATCAATAAATCTATGTCGAATATGAAGAACAATAAAAACCAGACTTGGTCCTACATCAAGGGCAGCTTTGCACCTTCGTCTCCTGCATTTGCCACATGATGCTCTTGGCTGAAAAAAAAACAAGAGAAACCTGGCTGGGCTATCCTCGCATCTCTTTGAAGTCCGACACCTGCTTTTTCTAGTTACTTAGACACTGAGATGGACTCACTTTTAAAGCTCATTGTACCTTATGCCCCTGAGACTGGCTGCTGTTAGACAGCTGAGCCTTTATTTACCAATTAGCTTTGGTATGAAGGATGAGGTGGGCTCTTCTGCACAGAAGCCAATCCCCAAGGACAGTGGGGAAGGAGCTAACCCAGCGTGTGTGAAGCATAGCGTAGCCCAGCTCACAGGCCGTGAGGGCTGCACTCAGGTGTAAGGCTCCCTCAGATGACACAAAAGAAAAGACGAGAAAGCCGAAGGGGAATTCATCTGTGACCTTGGTCTGGATACAATCAAGATACATCATATACATTGTGAGAGTCAGGGAGTCCCCAGCAGGTCCTATAGGCCATCTTCTCCCTACTATATACCCAGTGGACATAAAGGCTTAAAGATTTTTCTTTCTGGGTTAAACAAAACAATGGATTGCCAAGGTGGCTCAGCAAGGAAAGGGACGCGGAGCCTGATGACCTGAGGTTAGCCCCTGGGCTCCACACAGTGGAAGGAAAAGGACGACTCCCACCTGTGGTCCTCTGACTGCCACCGTGCAATGTGGCACACACCCCTGACCCCTGCCATCCATTTAAACAAAGAGAAAACCTTGGAGCAGAAAGGGGGATTTACATCTATAAGCTCAGCACTCAAGAGGCTGAGGGAGAACCAAAAATTCAAAAGAATTTTTGACCCTATTCAGAGATAGGGTCTTAAGACGCTATCTCTATAAACAAAACCAAAACAAACACCACCAAACCCCATCTGTTTAATGCCTGTTTGTGCCTACTGTGGCTTAGGACCTCAGATACCATGGTGTCTTTTATTTTTAAATTATGGCTTTCTATAAGTAGGACTTGACTTTAGTTGTGTGGCCATATGAGAGCTCTCTAGTAATTCAACAGCAGACCTTCTAAACCTAGTCTGAAAATGAGTCTATGCCTATGTGATTTCTCCTCACACTTATTAAGGGCTCATAGTTCCTTCACTCATTGTTCCTGAACCAGGTCTTGCTATGGTATCCCAGGCTGGCTTCTAGCCCCACGGGGTCTTCCCGCCTCAGCTTCCCATGAGTTGGGGTTATAGGCATACATGGCCTTAACCAGTTCAAAGTGTTCAGTTTACAAAACTCGAAATGCAATGATACCTTATTTCATCTGCTCCTTAAAACAATAATCATCCTCTGAAATGCTTTGTTGTGGGTTCATGGTTTTTGCTGTTGTTCTGAGGCAAGGTCTCACTCTGTAGACCGGGATGACCTGGAACTCAGAGATCTGCCTGATTCTGCTTCCTGAGTGTGGGCATTAAAGACATGTGCCATCTTGCTCAGCACGAATACTGTGGATACAACCATTTCACAGGTATGAAAACAGAGGGAGCTGCCCAGGACACAAACGGGAGTCAAGCCTACAGCTGATCCTACAAGCTTTTAGAGAGCAATTCTTTCCTCTAACTAAGTCAAGTCCACGACAGGTCTGAAAACAACACACATAGGAATTACAAAGAAACTGGCTTTGTTCAGAGAAGGAGGCCCTTAGCCAGATCCATCAATGATGGACCGGATCATGATTTTTCTAAGGATGAACACTCATGACAAACCCATGTTCTGGTGTGTGATGTTTGGCAGAGACCAGACCCACCTCATTAAAAGAATGTTCACACTGTGTACCTTGATCCAAGTACCATGTTCATAAAGCTGTGGCAGGACTATGCAAAACCCAAGCTTAGAAGCAATGTTCCCCTGGGTAATGCTGTAAAAGGCTTAAACACACCTCTGTCTCTCCTCACGATGTGGCTAGCGTGGTTAGAGGAAGCTGCGTTACTTTTGTTCTGCCCCTTTTCTCCATGGAGAAACGTCACCCAAGAGAATAAAGTAATCAAACTCAGTCCTTCTGCAGGAATTGAGCTTGGTGGTACAGGCCGACTGGGCTTCTAGGTAGGTGTAGCTGCATCTGATCCTCAGCGAGAGCTGCGTGTGCAGTGAGTAAGTGGAAAGGAACGTTAGAGGTGGGGAGAGACTTCAGGAGTAGCTGGTTCTATTTAGAATTGTCCTCCACTTTCATTAAACGGGGGAGTTTTATAATAGCCACATAAACTAGGTCAGTGTTGAAAGTTTCCTTTTGCTACAAAGAGGAGGTGGAATGGATTCCACAGAGCACAGTACATTCCTGACTCTCGGGTCCATGCTGGGCAGAGCAAACTCTCTTGAGTTTTCCAAAGAGTTACCCAGGTTGGCAATGGAAGTCTCCACACAGCCCACCGGCTGCAGTTAGGGAAGGGAAATAGAGTCTGCCAGGGGCAGGGAGGGCCGAAGGTCTGTAACCTGCCACAAGTCAAGAGCAGCAAGGTCTCCGACCCCTTTGGGTAAAAGTTCTGATGCAATGGGGAAACCATGCAAGAGTTTAATGGGTGGAACCACAAGATCTCATCAATATTTAAAGACAGACTTTTAAGCTGTGCGGTCAGCACTCACTCCATAAGGCAGCTCTCCGGGATGTCTTTTTCATCTTGAATTAGTCCTGTCAGGTACTAAACAGCTCCCACTCCATCTTCCTCCAACACAGAGACCCTTCCCAGGCCTTTCCCAGTGGTTCTGATCATACTCTGGAAATGATAACATTTCTGGGTAGGTTTTCTGTATAACATAAATATGTTTTACCATGCCTGGACCTCTAACCATATGTTTAAAATACAAGATAACTTAAGGTGGAATTTCCTTCAGGTAACTCCTTCACATCAGAGTGGTCTAGCTGCCTGCCAATCACTCTTCCTGGCCAACCTCACTCTAAGCCACAAAGAGCAGTTCCCGGACCCAGGGACCCAGGCTTCTCTTCCCAGGCCCGCTCTATTGTTAATTTCCCATCACCCATTTGCCTCTTCCTATTAATATTTCCCTTTTCTTTCCCATAGTCAACTTCGAGGTTCTTCTTTCTAAAAATCCTCAACTACAGAAAGTTGGGAATTAAATATATGGCAACTAGAACACAATTTAAACATGCATGATAGAATTTAACAGTAAATAGATGTATCTCAGAGGGCACAGTCCCTGCTAACATGTATGAAGCCCTGGATTTCATCTCCCAGCACCACATAGACCAGGCATGGCTGTGTTTCTCTGCTACCCCAGCATTTAGGAGGGAGCGGCAGGGGGATCAAAAGTGTCAAGGTAATCCTCGGCTACATAAGAAATTTGAGGCCAGCTTAGGATACAAGGGACCCTACTTCAGAAGGAAGGAAAGAAGGTAGGAAGGAAGAAAGGAAGGGAGGGGGGAAAGGAAAGGAGAGAGATTCTATTTTTTAAAAAAGAACCATTGTTTTAAGCCCAGTTGGGATGTGAGATGACACCGGCCACATAAGCCTGTTGACACGAATCCCATCCCAGAACCCACATAAAAGCAGATGGCGAGGACCCAACTCCCCCAAACTGTCTTCTGACCTCCACACGTCACCCGTAGCTCTCTCTGTGCCCGTGTCTGGCTGTCTCTTTGTCACATACACAAACACTCACAAACTCTTATAATAATAATAAAAAGAAAAATCTAAAAACCTATTAGAGTACAATTGAGTGGGAATAAATTAAATTTCTTCAAAGAAAAGAAAGAGGTCACTTTCAAATTCTTCAAAGCAAGGCGGGCTCTAGCCTCCGTTGAGACCTTCCTGGGGGTGAGCCACAGACTGTAGTGTGGAAACTCAGGAGGGTGGGACTGGTGTAAAGGCTGAAATGAAAGAGGGCTTTTCCTGCTCTCCATTCTTACTTTTAAAAAACCTTCTCTATGAGAAGTTTAAATTATGCAAGATATTTAAATTACATGAAACAAATTGGTTCATCAAAAAAAAAAGTTTTCTATCCCATAGGGTGGCCCATGCTTGTAATCACAGCACTCAGAAGACAGAAATAGGAGGATCACTGTGAGTTTGAGGCTGTGAAACTAGCCTGGTCTACACAGTGAATTCCAGGTCAGTCAGGGCTACGTGCATAGGTTTAAAAAAAATTAGGGGGCTGAAGAGATGGCTCCATGGTTAAGAGCACTGACTGCTCTTCCAGAGGTCCCGAGTTCAAATCCCAGCAACCACATGGTGGCTCACAACCATCTGTAATGGGATCCAATGCCCTCTTCTGGTGTCTCTGAAGAGAGCAACAGTGTACTCACATAATAAATAAATAAATAAATAAATAAATAAATAAATAAATGAATAAATGCATACATACATAAATACATAAATAAATCTAAAAAAAAGAATTAGCTCATATAATCCCAGCACTTAGGACAAAGGGACAGAAAGATCCTGAGTTGAGGCCAGCCTGGGCTACATACTGAATGAATGAATAAATAAATAAATAAATAAATACTTAAAATTCAACTATATTTTCATATTGATGGTATGGGATCAAATTGTGAAATAATTTATTTAGAAAGAAAGTGTCTAAGGTAATAACTTTTTATGAAGAGGGAGGGACCTCAAGGCAAAGGGAGGTACCCCAGAGCTCAGGGAGCCGGGGCTACGCTCTCTCTCAGGTGGACTTTAGAAGCCTCAGGCTATGAAGCCCTCAGTAGCTGAACACTACGCCTTCAAACAGCCAGGGAGAGGCACAGAAAAGGTTGACAGCCCCGAAAGGCAGCTGAAGAATGCGAAGCTGAGAAGGAATCTGAAGCAGCGTGCGGACTGTCGCAAAGAGTAAAGGGTGCGGGTGTGGCTCCAAGGCAGAGAGCGTGCCCGTGACGACGAGGCCTGGGCTCCATCGCCAGACCCAGGGTGTGTGTGTGTGTGTGTGTGTGTGTGATCAGAAAAATACTTCAGGAAAATAGGATACAAATCCTGAGTACTGTTGAGTTCCACAGAGCTGTAAAGCAATGGCCTGGATTACTCGGAGCCTCTGTAACAAACAAGTCTGTATCACATCCCCAAACTGCTCAGGGGCTTCTGAGCCGTACCAGAATCCAGAGGCTTCCAGTGTAAGGCACAGCTCCAAAGAGGAAAGGAGGCCAGAGGACTAGGCGGCCCCATCTCTATCACTGACGGTGCCCAAGGCTGTCCAAAGGCTCACCCATTCCCTCAGAATGAAGCTTCTTTTTACAGAAGTCAGAATATTTAGGAAGCAGTTTTCCAAAAGCAAACACACAGCAAAAAACCGGAAAAGCCTCCTGCTATTGTGCTTAATGCAGTTGGTAAATAAACACCCTGATCAGCTTGCGTTGGTGTTCGACCAAATCACAGCATTGTCAGTAATGTGTATTCTCATGTGGCCCAGGCTAACCCTGAATTAAATTGGAGAATGACCTTGAACTCCTGCCCAATACTCCAGAATGCTGGGATTACAGGTGCAATACCACCAGCTCAGCTTACTCACTGCTGGGGAACTCAACCCAGGACTTCACATATGCTGGGCGAGTACTTTATCAACTGAGCCTCAGGCCCAACTCAGTCATTCTTAAATGTTCTCCAACTGTGGCTCTTAAGTGTGACTGCTTTTGGGAAGCATGCAGAAGCTTCAAGAAGTCGCACAGCCATGTGTGCGTTCCACTCCCAGTCTGGTCAGATGTTAGACCTGCAAAGGTGACTTTACAGAGACTCTCTGAACCTCAACTTTCTAAGGACATAAAACCATGTGGTTGTAACCCAAGGTTGACTATATGAGGCTGGACCAGCTCACGCAAGGTTGGTAGCATGAATGTATAGATGAATGTACAGATTAGGAAGGCCCCTGTCTGGGAAGGCGTGTGGGGATTTGGGGAACTAGTTAGAAACTTTCCTAAGACGTGGGCTTGGTAGACACCCCAGGCAGAAGGGAGGAAGACGATGATTTAAACCCTTATTGGTACTAATAATTACTTGAGAATTATGTCACTTTCCTCCAGTAACTTCAAATCTGAATATCTAAGGCTATGCATATGTTTCTAGTGTTCTCTTTTACTTTTATTCAATTTTTAGTTTTTAGTGTTGTTAAGCCATTCTCTTACACAGTGGCAGCCCTAGGCTGTCTTGGAACTCACTTTGTCACTTTAAACTCCTGGCGATCCTCCTGCCACCTTCCTCCCCAGTGCCGGGAATCACAGGTGTGCATCACCACCCTGGCTTTTGCTTACATTTGTTGTTATTTCCTAATTAACAAGAGATATTTTTTTTGTCCCAGTGTGATTGAAGTGGCTCTAAACATCTGGTAAGCAGGCTTCATGCCGAGGCTGTGTGCGTTTCCGCCAGCCAGGGCTAAAACAGCGGAGTGTGCTTCCTCCAGCCTCAAAAGGGGAAGGAGAGCTCTTCTATTCAGAACATTCACCTTGCGCAGAAGCAACTTGTGCTCGGGCAGGTGGAGCAGAGAGAGAGCCAATCCTGGTACGGCTCAGAAGCCCCTGAGCAGTTTGGGGATGCGATACAGACTTGTTTATTACAGAGGCTCCGAGCAATTCAGGCCACTGCTTTACAGCTCTGTGGAACTCAACAGTACTCGGGATTTGTATCCTATTCAAGATCAGTTTCTTGAATCACTTCTAAACTGAATCCACTGGCCTCCAATGTCAAGTGTCTCCTCAATGGATGACCTGAAATGCTTTCAGAGACAATCTATAAAAAACTAGAGAGAGGGCCGGGCGTGGTGGCGCATGCCTGTAATCCTAGCACTTGGGAGGCAGAGGCAGACGGATTTCTGAATTCGAGGCCAGCCTGGTCTACAGAGTGAATTCCAGGACAGCCAGGGCTACACAGAGAAACCCTGTCTCGAAAAACCAAAAAAAAAAAAAAAAAAAAAAAAAAAAAAAAAAAAAAAAACAAACTAGAGAGAGATGGCAGAGCTACCCTCAAGTTCAATAAATTAGTTTTAAAAATGCTAATGAGGTAACTGTATTGGCAATTCCTGCCTCATTCTGGGGGCAGGTAGCAAAGTCAGAAAAGAACAGGAGGGTGGCAAGGGGAGGGCCCAGCGCTGGGCCTGTGATCACACTGGCAACTAATTGCATGTGCTCCGAGATAATCTGAGTATTTGTAATCCTATTATTAACATTGTTAGGCTTTCTGTGTTTTTAAATTATTATTTTATTTATGACCCCACAGGCATGTACCACCACACCTGGGTTCTGGCTTCCTTGTTTTTAAAAAATGAAATTAGAGCCGGACAGTGGTGGCACACGCCTGTAATCCCAGCACTTGGGAGGCAGAGGCAGGCGGATTTCTGAGTTCGAGGCCAGCCTGGTCTACAGAGTGAGTTCCAGGACAGCCAGGGCTACACAGAGAAACCCTGTCTCGAAAAACCAAAAAAAAAAAAATGAAATTAAGAGTTAAATCACATAGGAAAGGGGGGGGCAAGGTAGAGGGGGTCGGGAAGCCCCCCTCCCTGACTGCCAGGCTCCAGCTTCTGTCGCTGCTTTAGGGTGGAGTAGAGTCCACGCAGCTGTCTGACTCACCTTCAGCCGGGCTGGAGGACACACTGAGTCATGGTTTCATTCATTTTTTATTCAATATGATCTTACTTCCAGAAGTCCGGAATTGGGAGTTCCAAGGGGATAATGAAAAAGATGCAGATGAAATTTAAAAGCTCAAATTTTATAACAGTTAGTGTTCAACTAAGCATGGGGGCGGGGCGCAAGACACAGGACTGAGGGTGTAGCTCAAAACAAAGCAAACACACACACACACACACACACACACACACACACACACACACACGGCTAGCTGTGGTGTCAGCCCTTGTAACCCCAGCCAGGAAGGAGGAGACAAGCCAGGTGGGCTAGCTTGCTGGCTGAACTAGCCTACTTAAAGAATTTCAGGCCAACAAAAGACAAATATCTTAAAACCAAAATAAAACAAAAACAGTTCATGCCTGAGGAGTAATCCCTGAAGTTGGCCTCTGACTTACACACACACACACACACACACACACACACACACACATCATGTACACCCAGGTTCACATATGCACTGCCCCTCCCCCACCAAGTGTACTAGCAGGTAGACACCTTGTGTTAATAGCTTAGCCGTGGGACAAAATACAAGCTTCATAGGTGAGGCCCTGAATTCAGTCCCCTGCATGGGGGAGGGGGGTCATTACTGCCTCAGGCCACCCGTACTTTCTAGTAATCCTGTCATATGAAAGCTACAGAGGGCATCTTGAATTCTATTTTTGCCAATAGGTTGCACAAACAGGCTCTCCGAAATACTGAGCGAATGAATGAACTGATTTTCCCATATTCTTTGTAGTTCCGATAGAAGACAGCCCTTAGGTAATTTTCCATGGGTTTTCCCTTTGCCATCTATCTGAAAGTCTGACTACAGCTTTTTTCTTTCTTTCTTTTTCTTTTTTCTTTTCTTTTCTTTCTTTTTTTTTTTTTCTTTTTGGTTTTTCAAGACATAGTTTCTCTTTGTAGCCCTGGCTGTCCTGGAACGCACTCTGTAAACCAGGCTTGTCTCAAACTCATAGATCCACCTGCCTCTGCCTCCCAAGTACTGGGATCAAAGGTGTGCACCACCACCACTGCTGCGGTCTTTTTCTTATTTGTGTGTGTATAAATGATGCCTGTGTGAGGGCCCGCACGCCGCAGCCTGCACCGGGAGGTCAGAGGACAGCGTGGAGGAACTGGCTTTCTGCTACCGTGTGGCTGGGAGGCCACCGATACCTAGGATGGAATTCAGGTCGCCCAGGTTTGTGTGACAAGCGCCTTTACTTGCTGAGCCATGTCACTCACTGTCTCCAGCCATTAACAAGTTCTCTTTGACAGAGTTTCATGTTGGCTGTTCAGGAAAAAACTTCAAAATGGGAAGTAGCTAAGTCAGGTTAGAAACGCTTCAAGAGAACTGAAGCACGTGTCTCCTAGGTGAGAAGTGACTTCCACTCCTTGGTGGGTTAGAGAGTTTTCTCTCTCTCTCTCTCTCTCTCTGTCTCTCTCTGTCTCTCTCTCTCTCTCTCTCTCTATATATATATATATATGTATTATACATATACATATATGTATATATATGTATGTATATGTCTGTGAACAAACATCATGACCAAGGTAACTAACTCTTATAAAGGACATTTAATTGGGGTTGGCTTACAGGTTACATCAAGGCAGGAACATGGCAACCTCCAGACTGGTCTGGAGCTGGAGGATCGGAGAGTTCCACTTCTTCATCTGAAGGCTGTAGCAGAAGACTGGCTTCCAGGCAGCTGAGATGAGGGTCTTAAAGCCCATGCCCACAGTGACACACCTACTCCAACAAGGCCACACCTCCAAATAGTGCCACTCCCTGGGTCAAGCATACACAAACCATCACACCTTACTACCGTGTGTGTGTGTGTGTGTGTGTGTGTGTGTGTGTGTGTGTGTGTGAGAGAGAGAGAGAGAGAGAGAGAGAGAGAGAGAGAGAGAGAGAGAGAGAGAGCTCACCCCATCAACCCTCCCCAGTCTCCCACAGTGCTTGCGCTGGATATCAAGGTTGGGCCTTGTGTTTGTTTTGTTTTGTTGAGACTGAGCCTCAGTGCTCACTGAGTAGCTGAGGCTGGCCTTGAACTCCTGATTCTTCTATCTCTACTTCAAGTGCTGGTACTTCCATCTCCATATCCCAGCACTGAAGTTAGCTGTAATTATTATGATCCTTCTCTGACGCAAGTGGTTCCCAGAGTGGAAGGGCATCGTCTGGTCACTCTGGTTGTTGTTGCTATTTTGAGGTGCCTCAGAGTTTCACCTAGGGTTAGCAGACACAGCTACCCCCATTGTGTCTCACAACATAATCCTGGCTAGTTTCGAACTCTCTGAGATCCTCTTGCCTCTGTTTCCCACAGTCATCTAGAACCCAAGTTCCATGAGAATCAATACCCTGTTCTCCCTCCTCAGACATCAAGCACATGCAGGCTAGCATGCATACACATAAATTATATTTAAAAAAAACTCTTTAAAATGAAAAAAAATTAATAGTCCCAAATTGTTGGTGTGTGCAGGGATGTGGGAAGGCTTTCTACTCCAATACAGACTACAAGGTTCTCTCTATTACATGGACCCTGGGGATCAAATTCTGATTGCCAGGCTTGGGTGCTGACTTATTGACTATCTCACTGGTTCTAGAAGTTTTGCCAGGCTAGTTCAGAGCCATCGGTCATGGTGCCAGGGGTGGAATCAATCGCAGCCACAGAAGGATATTCTGAGCTGAAAGGTCTCCCATCCTGCTACGGGCAGCCCGCTCTGTACATCTAAAGAGGACAAGCTGACTCCAGAGTTGTTCAGGAGAAAAACTCCCCCAACACTGCTCCTAAGAACTGGAGGGTGGTTAACCGAGCAGGATAATTCGGCTGCTGGCTAGCTGGGTCTCTCAAAGTTTGAGAAGTCCCTGTATCCTGTCGTTGGAAGATGACATGCCAGTCACCAGAGACTGGACTTCCTCCAGCGCTCCCAGGCTCTCACTCGGCATCCCAGTTACATGCAGATTCTGAGTCAGGGGCCCTGGGTTGGAGCTGGAAGTTTCGAGTATGTTCCCTGGGTCACAGCGCTTCTGGTCCCTCGGGCCAAAGGTTGCAAATGCATGTTTGTGGGAAGAGACAGCAGCTCTCTGAAGCTAGCCCAGAATCTGTATCCACTCCAGTGCCACTTCGTTGATGGTGACATTGGGCAGGGCACTTGACTCATTTGCCTTCTGTTCAGTAAAAGGAGGCAATCTGACAGTCAGTCAACTACAAAGGATGTTCTAACATTAGACAGCATAGGCCAGCTCTCAGTAACCATGAGTACCAAGGACAGTCTCTTCTTTCTTGTACATCGTGTGTGTGTGTGTGTGTGTGTGTGTGTGTGTGTGTGTATGTGTGTGTGTGCTCGCGTACATGTGTTCATGTGTGTCTGTGGAATTCCTGTACTACGGTGCAGCTGTATCGATCAGAAGACAATCTTGCCAAGTGTCAATCATCCCCTCCCACTTTGTTTGAAACAGGGTCTCTGGCTAGCTGGCACACAAACTTCCAGATGTTCCCCTGTTTTTACCTCCCAGGGGTTCCCTCATCCTTACCTCCCATAACCCCCAAGCCCCCTGTAGGATCCCTGGGGATACAAGATGGCCACTGCCTCCAGAATTTGGGTTCTAGGAATCTGAACTTAAGTCCCCAGTGCATATACCAAGCCATCTTCCCAGCCCAGTCTCTTTTCCGAGGCACCCACAGCCCCTGGACGTTTCTGAAGTCTCCAGTAGAAATGACTGAGAATAGAAAACCCCGGACAGGGGAGCAGCCACAAAGAGCTATAGCCCAGTAAGCCTGCATGGTTGCAAACACTTCCAAAAATAGCCTTTTCCTGTGTTTGTTCCAGTGATTTATAACAGTAAGGCCTACCCTATGATTTCCTAGCTGGAGAGTTCTCAAAGGCCAGAGTTCAGGAAGAGGAAGGCGTTCTTCCCCTGGGAGGCCAGCACACCTAGACTGAAGCACCATCAATGAATTTCACCCTGTTAGACAACCCCCCCAAAGCCAAACTACAGCCCGAGGAAGAACTACTCCGCAGTATATTATAAAGTCCTTTGATCTAAAATGCTTTATTTGTACAGAAGTTATAAAAATGTACTTACCACATAGAATCATCTTAAATGTGGATAATAAAAATTTATTATCACAGGCAAGTAGGAAACTCTTGCCTGTGATATACATAACACATATTATAATCACATTTACTGGGAGTCTGTAGCTTTTGCCTGGCTACATATTACCATTCCTTTGTACATGTTAATGTTTTAATCCCCAATACTTAAAGTCTGTGAATGCAAGTGTCAGGTTCCAAGATAATGTGGACAGAGTGTATACTGTTGTTTTGTTTTTAATTGGATCATTTTCTGCTTCATGCCCCCCTTCTCTTCTTTGGTTTTGGTTTGGTTTGGGGTTTTTGAGACAAGAGTTTCTCTGTGTAGTCCTGGCAGTCCTGGAACTCTGTAGACCAGGCTGGCCTCGAACTCAGAAATACACCTGCCTCTTCCTCCTAAGTGCTGGAATTAAAGGTTTATGCTACCACCAGTCCTCAACATCTCTATTGAGAGAAAGTCAAACCTAATAAGAAAGGCAAAAATCCTTAAAACATTCAGAGACCTTTGAGGTCAAAGGAGGTGGCAAGAAACAAGAGAAAGTTCCTGTGACACAGAGGAACCAACTGGAATTTGCACCCAGCACAATAAACAAAACAATTAAGCCGTCAGCCAGGCCTCCAAGGGGACTCATGGCCTTAGGAGGTGGCCAACCAGATCCACCAGGCACCTGTTAGCTGCAGGGAAAACAAAGGCAGTAAACTCCTCCTCCCCTAGATTTAAACCAGAACCAACCCAGAGCACAGCTGTAAATCTCACATTCTGAAGGTCCCCGCCCATGAACCCAGCCTAGATTTTTCAGACCTACAGAAAGAGCCTGACCACTCCTCCAGTTCAGGATTCAGGGTCAGAGTGAGCACAGGCAGGTCTGCAGGGCTGAGGGGGCTGAGGGTCAGAGGGAGCACAGGCTGGTCTGCAGGGATGAGGGATGAGTGCAAACCACCGTAAATAAAGTTTGTTTTCATTTCTCTCAGCAAAGAGCAGTGCCGCCCCTGAGGTGACAAGGCAGGACTGGTAGTGTGGCCTCAGGCAAGGCTTGTGGCCTCCCTAAGGAAGGATTAGAAGAGGCAAGAATTAGACGCAACCTTTTTGGACCTCCTAGCTTTTGTCAGCAGCCGAATTTGCTAATATCCTGTTCTATTAAAAGCAGACTGAAGAGGAAACCCAAGTGGGGTTTTATTCGAGGGGGCTATTTTTAATCTTTGAAGACATTTCCAGTTTACAATCACTTGTCTGACTACCGTCAATCATTCATCCCCTGAAGGGTGCAGTCAATGCCAGTGAGTTGAACTCGATGGGCCGAGGGTCTTCTGCACTTCAGGGGGAAGCAGTGTGGCCCAGGTAAGCCACGTTGCCCACTCTGCCAAGGCCAGAGCTTGTTCTGAGTGAAAACCAAGATAAACCAAATCCAGCCCTAAGCCCTAAACTGCCCTCTTTGGGAGTTTACTGCGTAAGTAAGACAGAACAATAAACAAGTATTTAATGACCTAATGTCATTTGAAAACCTCCCGCTGGCAAGAGGCCCCAACCGGCCTTGCGTGTCTCCACCCACCCATTCCCTGTCTACCAGCCTTTCAGAATTCCTCACTACAAACTGTGGCTGGAGATTGATTGGGCATCTTTCTGGCTTCCACAGTGGCATGGACCGCTTCCCAGCTCACTCCTAACACACTGGGAACCTCTTCTTTTACACTTTTTGAGTGTGGAAAACATAGATTATAAAGAGTCCCAAAGGTGCAAATTTGCTCATTTTGGTGGACTTGGCCAGTCTTTGGATGATCTAGAAATTGTAAGAATGCAGGCCACCCTCCAAATCCACACGGAGTAGACCACCACATTCTTTATTCTTTAGCTGCTTACACAAAAGTCCAGTGAAGCCCTCAGTTTCTTCTTCCACCTCTTAGGTCTGCTAACTTCTTGGTGTTTTCTTTTTTGTTTGTTTGTCTGGTTGGTTGGTTTTTTGTTTGGTTTGAGGTGTTTTGTTTTGTTTTGGTTTTGGTTTTTGGGTTTTTTGACAGGGTTTCTGTAGTCCTGGCCCTCCTGGAACTTGCTTTGGAAACTAGTTTGGCCTCGAACTCAGATGTCTGCCTGCCTCTGTGGAGATGCATCTGTAGGTGGGTGGACAGGTATTCACGCCCATGTGGACGTCAGATGCCAGGCGCCCCTCAACTCCCCTCCCGATGCCCTAAATAAACTCTTTCCTATACTATACCCGCCATGGTACCTCAGGGGGAAGGGATGCCTCCGCGTGGGCCTGCAGAGGCACCCCTTCCCCCACACCATACCCCGCCTCCACTAAACACAGCCCTTCCTCCTATCTTTTTATAAAACACAGCACTCATTGTATCATATTAGCGCAGACCTGTAGCATTCCCATCAAAGAGAGAGCTTCAGGGCCCTTCTACATGTTCACTCCTCCTCTGTTCCCTCAGCCAAGGAGCCCGGCAGTGCTTTCCTGCAGGGGGTCCTGAGAGCACTGCGCAGTGCTGACAGTTCCACACTCTCCCCCTGCCTTTCAAGATAAAGATGTAGGTGTGGTTTTAAAGAATGTCTCCACTTCCATAAGCCCAGAGAAATGCAAGCATTTCCTCCATTAAGTTTCTTGTTGTAATATGTGGGGTGTGTGTGTGTGTGTGTGTGTGTGTGTGTGCGCGCGCGCGCGAGTGTGGTGTCCACCTTGGTTTTGGAGACAAGGTCCCTCGCAGGTTTGAAGCTCATTAGGTAAGCTAGGCATTTTTGGCCAGCAAGCACCAGGGATCCACCCATTTCTGCCTTCCTATGCCTGGAATTCCTAAAGCGTGCCACCGGACATGACCCCCTGCCCCAAGTTCTGGAAAATGAACTCAGGTCCTCATGGTTTTAAGGCAAGCAGTCTAGTGACTGAGCTAATTTCCTGGACTTCCCATTACATTATTTTTTAAATTTTTATTTATGTGCATTGGTGTTTTGTCTGACTGGATGTCTATCTGAGGGTGTCAGATCCCTGGAACTGGAGTTACTGGCGGCCGTGAGCTGTCATGTGGTTGCTGGGAATTGAACCAGGGTCCTCTGGAAGAGCAGCCAGTGCTCTTAACCGCTAAGCCATCTCTCCAGCCCCTTCCCATTAAACTTTAAAATAGGATCCTATACTTGTATAGCATGTTAGGAAATGTCACCCAGGCAGAAAGGACTGTGGAGGAGATGCTGGATGCAGAGAGAAGTCACCCTGAACAGTAATTGATCAGAAGAAAAGCTATAATGTGCAGAACTCTGTGATCTTTGCAGATCTCTGTAGCTGTGATATACAGAGAAGTGGAACTGGGGCTGGGGACAGAGGGAACGGAGCTCAAGTGTGGATCGTAGCTAGAGACAAGGGGATTGTAGACAACATCCGAGCCTGAAGAGGACCCTCACGTGGTTCCACGAAGCCAGACAGGAATCCTGAGGACACAGAGACACTGGGATGGGTCCCACCACTCACTCCATCAAGTATCCAGGGTATGCAGTATCTTGGCTCCCACTCTGCCAACTGACCCTTAAAGACTACTGCAGCTGAGCGCTGATGACTGCCTTTACAGCCCCAAACGAGGAGGACAGTGCCTCATTGTCTCAGAAGAAGAACAGACAATGCTTGACCCTTTGCTCCCACAGAGGTGCTGAGCAGGGCTGGGCCAGGGAGGGTAAGAGTCGCAGAGGTGGGAGGAGAGAGGAGTCCTCTTGGGCCTTTCTTTTGTTCTCTCACCCTGAGCAGGTGCACACTGTAATCTCCAGGCTCCACCCTCCTATCCCTTGGAGGGTGGGTGTACTGGGGAGTTCTTTTCCTTTGTCAACTTGACCCAAGCCAGGGTCATTTGGGAAGGAGGAACTTCAGTTGAGAAAATGCTTCCCCCAGATTGGTCTGTAAGCAAGACTGTGGGATATTTCCTTGATCAATAATTAATGTGCGGGGACCCAGACACAACGGGTGATCTCCACCCTGGGCAGGTGGCCGTGAGCAAGCCAGAGGGAGCAAGGTAATTGTGTTCCTCCATGGCCTCTGGTTTCTGCCGGGACTTAGCTCCGTGATGGACTGTGAGCTAGTTGTCGGATAACATAGACCCTTTCTTTCCCAAGTTTCTCTTTGTCAGGGTTCTGGTAGAGTACTAGAAAGTAACCTAAGATAATAGGCAAGAGGTTTTGTATGGGGCCGGAAGGGCACTCCTGGAAGGGTGTGGCTGGTGTGACAGAGTGGGGGTGGGTGAGAGAAAGAACTGGAAGGAAGAGACTAACCCAGCCTTTCCGTACCCCTGCCTCCACTTCTCAGGAAGGAAACCCAAAAGTGCAAAAAGCCGACTTGGTCCAGAAGCCCGAGGCCATGATCTCCTTCTCAGGTGGCCTCAGTTAGAAAACATTAATTTTATGTTTCCATGAGTCCTCCACCAGGGTAATAATAGGACTTCTAACATTAAAGTCTAAACTTTATGCCCCTAATTTGCATTTGATACATTTCTATTCGTGACCACAGGAGAATATTAAATCTGAATGTGGGGTGAAGGCTGTGACTCTCCGTGTCTCCAGGTTAGCAAGGGAACAGAACCTACTGCTGCCCCGCAGTCGCCTACGTTACTAGTTCATGTTTCTCGGGATCTTAGAGGAAGTCCTCCTCCTCCTTCTTCCTAATTATTACTTTTGGAGTGGTGGTGCACACCTTTAATCCCAGAGCTTGGGAGCCCAGATCTCTGAGCTCCAGGCAAGCCTGTCTACATAGCCTCTTCTAGGATAGCCAAGATGACCCAGAGAAAACTCAGTCTTGAAATGATTACTTTTATTTATTGTAAGTGGGGTGTGTGTGTGTGTGTGTGTGTGTGTGTGTGTGTGTGTTTGCTATGTGAGCCATGCGTGCCACAGTTGATGTGTGGAGGTCAGAGGACACTTGCAAAATGGTTCTCTCTCTCTCTCTCTCTCTCTCTCTCTCTCTCTCTCTCTCTCTCTCCATGTAGATCCCAGGGATCAAACCCAAGTCGTCAGGCTTGGTGACCAGTGCCTTAACTCCCCAAGGCTTAAATGTAGTTCCCAAGTAGAGCTAAGTCAGGAGGGCCAGGTAGACACCCCATCCGGTATATCACAGTAGTAAATGCCCAGGTATTATTGCCAGACACACCCTCTCATGAATGCCACTGGGTCACACTTTGGGAAGTCCCCTTAGTGACCAGAGACATCTCCACAATTCTATAAAACAAGGGCTCTCCTGTTACAAGTTAAAGGGAAGTGATCAGCTTTGGTTGTCTGGGACACACCCCTTCTTCCTGCCCAAGGAGCACCAAGCGCCAAGTCTGGCTTTGTTTAAAACTCAACAGAATAAGTATTTGTGGATGAAATCCTATGATAGCATTTGACCTTAAATAAGGCAGGGGAAAGTGAAAAGGTAGGAGCAGAAAGACGGATCAGGAGTTATCCTGAGCTAGTTTTCCCCCCACTGGTATAGTTCTAAATAAAAGAATTGGGTGTGGTGAGGCACATGCCTACAATACTAGTAATTCTGGCACTCAGGGGACAGAGGCAGGAATTGCTTGTTGGAGGCCAGCCTGGGCTACAAAGTAAGACTCTGTCTCAAAAAAATTTTTAAAAGAGATAAAAGAGAGACAGAGAGAGAAAGGGGGGAGAGATATGGAGAGATTTGTAGAGTAATTTTTTTTTAGGTCTGTGAACAGAAATAACATAATCCTATACAGTTTGAGTGTCACAGAAGAGCCTGCAGATGGCACACTTTGTGGGTCACATGATGTGGAAGTGACACGGGTTATTTTGGGAATCATCTTATAGTCCAGAGAAACGCTTTTCAACCAAGGAAAAACATGTATTTTTGTCCGTGTGAGGAATACTTTTCTCCACATGGACAGCTCAGGGCTGGCTAGAGCGGCGGCGGCGGCGGCGGCGGCGGCGGCAGTAGGCAGCAAGTTCTGCCCTGGCCTCGGAAGGCAATGAGTTCCATTCTTTAGTCCAAAAGGACAGTTGGCCCGTCTGGCTTGGCACGACTCAGGGTGCTCTAAGTTTGGGCTCAAGGTAAGTGCTGACTATTTCTACAGAATACCCTTTAGTAGATAGAAAATAACTTTTCTTTTTTCTTGTTAACTATTGCTTTGACCTTTCCTTTTCAACAACGGCACAGAAGCAATTTTGGAATGAGACCAAGAGGTCTCAAATATTCGTCCTGCCTTGGAAAGCGCAGCAGAGGATGTGTCAGGAGCAACGCTGTATCTGTCACACACAACAAGCACACACAAAACCACAGCTTCTGGGTTTATTCCTGCCCCACTTCATTCTGTCATAGAAGAACAGATGATGGTGGGGAGCGACTATATCTCGGCCCTGAGGAAGTCCATTCTCCCACTGATTCTTGGTATAGACATGTGACATGCTTTGCATGAGGAGAACAGTAAATACGATGCAAAGAAGACCTATCAAACTTTTGTGTCTCGCCACTTATGCTTCTCGATGTTCTTGGTGACGCTGCGGTGTGACCACTACTACATAAACAAGCCCAGATCAGTCTGTAAGCCTTCCTTTGAAGGCTGAAAGTAGACCAACTGCCAGGCAGGTGTGTAAGGCTGTCCTGATCTCCCATCCCCAGCCAAGCCACCAGCTGACCACAGAAATCAGAAGAGCCAGCCTAGGTAGGAACTGACCAGCTAGCACACAAAATCCTGAGAAATAACGTTTAAATCACAGTGACTGGAACAGGTGTGACATCAACAACACACACACACACACACACACACACACACACACACACACACACACCCTGGAGCAAGGCAAGATGACTATGAAATGATAAGTAGAGAACTGATCAACATGGTATACGTGCCCTGGGTCACTCTTTATATATACCACACTCAGTAGGGACTTATATCACCTTATGTCAAGTGATTAAAATAACCTAATGGAAGTCCAAAACTCACCATTCACCCTAATATCCATCTCAGAAATAACATTTCCTTCAACTCTACAAATGAGTTTGTGTGGGTTTCACAGCTTTCTAAAACTCCTACTCCTAAAATTATACAGAGAATTGTACGTATGTGTTTATATGCATTTTTCCTTAATTGGAAAAAGATGTTCAAACACACAGAACAACAAAGAAATACCTATGTTCATGCTGCTTAAAATTAATGCTGTTTAATCCCATTGGCATTCTGTTTTTAAGTATAAAGCAGATAAAATATTATAGTATGATGAGCCCCGTGGGTCGTCCCAGAGCACAGCATGTAGGACAGACACTTAAGGCATAGCTGGTGAGTCAGAAAAGGGGCAGGTATCACAGTGGCTACCAGCCATGTCTGTTACGGCAATTTCAATACTGTTGTTCATTTCTCGAGGGCACTGCCTGAATTTTTTTCTCCATCTAGAAGCTCTCCAACCTCCTCCCCACAAAACCCTCATCCTTCAGAAACTTTAGTTTACACTTCTGAGGCTGCAGATCCGCAGGGAAGCCAAAACAAAGGACACAGAACATAATGGATGTGTAGGGTCCTGGAGGAGCAGTGAAGGTCTCAACTGAGGGATTCAATCTCTCTCCATTGTCTCCCCAAGCCTTCTACACCTCTGGATCTCAGACCACCTAATACCAAGTGGAAGGCATCTCTTAGCTGAAACTTGCAGAAAAAAAACAAAAACAAACAAACAAACAAACAAAAAACAGAAGGTCTTGAATCATTCTTTAGATGGTGGCAGGATGGGAGGAGGGGTGGCTTTTCCATCGTCAACACACATTTGAAGGTTAGGGATATGGGAGTTTATATGACTGCTCCAACTGTACACCAAAAAGAGCTACCCCCAACCACAAATCCCGGTCTCTGTCATCCCAGAAAGACAAACAGCCCATTTCCAGGGGACCTTTTTCTTGCACACACTTGTGAGGGAGGTTTTTCTACAGGTATGACTTAGGTTTCGCTATCATCGGGCTACATAGAAGTGTTCCACAAGCAAAGACCATGACTGTGTCTACCAAGGCGAAGGATTTGTAAAAGAAATGAAAAAAAATATAGAACACGGGGGAGTTATATTTGCCTCTTAATTACAACAAGACATAAAAACAGTGAGTGTCGGAAGGGATTGGAAGGAAACCCAAAGTCATAAAATAATTACTGAGTTGCAGAGCAATGGGTATTATGGGCCGAATGCTTCAGACTTTATTTCTTAGAATCCTTTCCAGTTTAAGCGGCAATGAATCAAAAATAACAAGCTTTCATCTTCAAACGGGCCTTCTCGCAAGAGCTCGGAAACAAAACTATCTTGGTCCTGTCTAGACCGTTGAGAAAATAAGATTCTAATCCCTCCCTTCTTAGCCTGGGATCAGAAAATTCTTAGGCTGCCACTAGCTCAGCCAAGACGGAGCTCCGAGCCTTCAGAACACATTAAGCTGGATAACCTCCTCTGCTCCCCAGGCCCGCTCCTCGATCTTGGAAACGGGGTTTCCAGTACTCTAGATTGGCCTCAAACTCCCTACGGAGCTGAAGAGGAGCCCTGGACTCCTGACGCTCCTGCAAAGCTCTGTCTCCACCTCCATCACCTGAGTTCTGGGATTATGGGTGTGCACCGCAACATCTGGTATATGCAGTGCTGGGAGTCAAACGCAGGGCTCCACGCACGCCAAACGCAGGGCTCCACGCATGCCAAACGCAGGGCTCCACGCACGCCAAACACAGGGCTCCACGCATGCCCGGAAGGCATCCCGCTGCCCGAACTGGCCAACCAGCAAGCCCCCGGGATCTGCCCCGACCCGAGTGCTGCCATAAGCTAGCTTTTATATGGGTGCCGGAGATCTGAACTCAGGTCTCAATGTTTACATGACAAGCGTCGTATCCACTAGGTCTTCTCTCAGGGCCACTCTCTCTATAAAAGTTTAAGACAGAAACCTCAAGATCTCTTTGGGTGTTCTAGAAGGTACCCCACAACGCAATGTATAATTGTGAAGTAGTACGAGTGAATGTTTAATGCACACTGGAATTCTAAACACCCAAGCCATCATGGATTCCCCTCAGAGCACCCGTCTCCCTCACTGCCACGCGTGCTCTGCACCTACAGTAGGGCGGATGCTCTGTCCTCAGAGGCAGAATAGAGACTGTGGAGAGGGGCCAGGTACAGCTATCGTGAATAAGATGGTAGTCATGTAGCCACAAGCATTTTAGGTCAAAAAGGAAGTCGTTATCAAAAAAATCTTTTTTTCTGTAGCTCCTAAACAACTATTCAAAAGTACCTGGGAGGCTGGCCAGGTGCTCAGCGGGTAAGGACACTTGCTGCCAAACCTGAGAGCCCAAGTCTGATTTCCAGGACCCACACAGGTAAGAAGGAAGACAAGTGATTTCTGCAAGTTGCCTTTCAACCTCTACTGACACATGTGCACACACAAAATAAATAACTGTAGGGGATGGATTAAAAAGTAAAGCAGAGAGAGATCTTAAATGATAACAATATTTGTTCTCAAGGCAGGAACTCAGAAGTGAAGAGCAAGTCCAGTCATACACACAGAAAGGTCCCTGGCTGGTCAAAGACAGTGCCATTATTTTAGGAAAGGATCATAAATTCTGCTTGTCTTGATTTAACTGTCAAAAAATATGTAAAAAAATAAAAATCTAATAAGATGACCAAAAAGCTGTTAGCTGTGCCAAAATAAATTCTGAACTACAAAATTCAGAACATGATTTGCTTGCTATTATTATAGAATGAGCTTACGGGGCTGAGATGTTTATTTTTAATACCATTTGACACTTACCCTTTAACCTCGTATTTGCTATGTAAATGTCAAGTCCAAGCAAAGTGGGAAATAAAAATATCAGGGTCGGGGGAGATGGTGCAGTGTCATGCTCTCGTCCTGCCTACACAAAGCCTGGTTCGATTCTAAGCACTACGAAAATAATCAATTGAAAAGAAAATAAGCCAGGTCTTGAGATGCACACCTTTTATCCCAGCACCTAGGAGGTAGAGACAGGTGGATCGCTGATCCAGGCCAGCCTGGTCTATAGAGTGAATTCTAGGATGGTCAGGACTGCTCAAAAAAAAAAACCCCTGTCCCCCCCCTCAAAAAAAAAAAAAAAAAAACCAAAAAACCAAAAACAAAACCACAAAAACCCAACCCCCCCCAAAAAAAAACCAACAAAACAAAACAAAACAAAATACTGAGAAAAATTTAATTACATGACAGTAAAAATACAAGTTGCTGTATCTTTGATATATATATACACATATACACACACATATATGCAAATAATGGGGCTAGAGAGATGGCTCAGCAGTTGGAGCACGGGGTGTTCTTGCAGAGGACCCAGGTTTAATTCTCACCATCCATACAGTGTGAATCACAGGCATCTGTAACTCTAGTTCCAAGGGATTTAGATGCTCTGGAGGCCCAGGCAAGTACACGGTCATGTACATGATACACAGACATACATGTACATGTAACTAAATTTTATGTAACTTTTAACATAAATTTTATATAAATATAAACGTAAATCTTATATATATATATATATATATATATATATATCTCAAAAGCAAATTATTCAAATTCAAACCTGGAGAAGCATGCCTGTATGCACCTACATATCCCACTGTGAGGTTCAGAGTAGTATCTTATGGTTGTCTAAAGGTTTCAAAATATTTCTGCATATTATGGCCAGATGTAGTACGTGTCTAGCATGCCAGCAGCTGGGAGGCTGAGGCAGGAGGACTGTAAGTTAGAGGCCAGTCCAGGTGGACCGTCTTAAAAAATGCATTTAAGCCTGGGTACGTTGGAGATGAACAGAAATGATAATGAAAAGATTTCACGGGTTCTTTCCACGCAGTGGGACCCGAGTCCTCTCTCACCAGCAGACGAGAAGCACTCTTCCACTTAGTCTAACGTGACTCCGCCATACACCAGAAGCCGAAAGTCGAACCTGTGGCCACCAAAACGCTCGCAGGTGCTTGCTCTCTAGCCTTACTGATAACTCTGGCGATAGCCCTCGAGTTCCTGCATAGCGGAAAGAGGGGTTGCCATGCAGCACTGGAAGCTGGAGCATTTGGAAACGATGGGGGGTAACAAAGGAAGCTGGAGGCGTGGCCTAGCCACCCACGTGCCACCTTCACTCAGGTTCCGCGACAGCTCCAGTTAGCGTGGCTGTACAGAGCTGTCCCTGTTTAAGCTGTCAGATTCCACAGGTACAAAATATCCGGCAACCGCCTTCCCCAGCGAGGCCCAAGGAGAAGATGTGGACGTAGCAATGAACACTGACATCTTTACCCAGTGTGCAGCTGCCGTTTAGACCCTGTGGCTAGCACCTAGAGGGAGGAAGTTCTGTGGTTCACGGACACATACTGAGCTCGTAGTGGTTCTGAGCAGATGAACCACAGATGAGCACTCTTGGCCTGTCAGTGACGTCAGGATACTTAAAAATGAGCAGCACGGCACAAGCTCTAGACTGCATACGAGTCTGCAAGAGAACCTGGTAATATGGTCAGTCTAATAGCCGTGGCCATTCCTCTTTGGATGGGACGCGTGTTTCCTGATAACTCTCCAGACGCCAGATTGTGTCTTGGCCTCCTCTATAGTCACTGAAGTTCCTACCAGTGGAGTCCTCAGTAGAGATGGGGGGTGGGGCGGCTTCCAGGGCCTGATGGACTTCTCTTCCAAGATACGCACCCCAAGGTAGCAGTATCCTGTACTAGCTTTTCCTGAACCTTCCCTCGGCCATTATGTTTACCCCTCCTCTCCAGTTTAGTTGAATTGTGTTGTTTTGGTCAAGGGACTTCTAGAAGCTGATAATCAACACATGAACTAGATTGGCTTCCCAGAGAACATTCCACATGCACTCTAGACTTACTAAATACATACCAGTTTCCACCCGATGGAACCTATCTTCCCCTTGATCAACCGTCTACCAGATCCCTAAGTTATAAATAGGTTCTGTAGCCAGATGTGGTGGTGCACGCCTTTGATCCCAGAACTTGGGAGGCAGGGGCAGGTAAATCCTTGGGTTCAACACCAGCCTGATCTACAAAGTGGGTTCCTGGACAGCCAGTGCTGCACAGAGAAACCCTGTCTCAAATAAATAAATAAATGAATACATAAATGAATGAATAAATAAATGCTGTGTTTGTGGGTACTATGCCTGCTAGCAACTTAGGCATAATACGCAGTAAAGAAAAAGGAATTTAGCTTAGACACTTTCAAAGGCAAGGGCCAAGTCAGACTTACTCAATCATCTCTGAATATCTTGTTCAACAGAAACCCTATCAATCACACTCTCTGGGGCCAAGACAGAAAGTAGACTCACATACATAGGTTTTAGCCCGTCATAAAGCAAACAGAACTTGGCCACCAACTATCTTGTCATAGACTCCAAAGCCAGAGCCTATGACGGAACATTTAGCCAACAGGGCATTTCTACACTCTTCTTAACATTTCTTCATTTATAATGATGTACAGATTTTTCCCCCCACCTCTTCAAGCCTCCTAATGAGAAAGGCAATAACTATGGCCTGGTAATATATTCTGGGTTTTCCAAGATGAACTAGTATCTCATAGTTACTGAATATGGGGGAGAAGTGAACGATACATTGTGTTCATAAATCTGAAGTGGCAATTTTCATCATGAGTCACAGCTGAGTAAGTCATGCGGCCTTTGGTATAGACAGAGAGTCTAATAATACGCTCCCAGACCTTCCTGAAAAGCGCACCCCCCCCCGCACCCCCCGCCCCGTCACACACTCAATTAGTTACTTTTTCTATTGTGACAAATAAATGATCCCGACAATGGGAACTTATGGAAGCTTGTCTGCGCGGATGGAGGGGATACAGTCCAGTCAGGGGGAAGCAGCATGGCGGCCGATGCCAGAGGCAGCCGTCCGACTGTTCCAGCGAGCAGGAAGCGGGGAGAGACAACTGCTGGAGCTCAGCTCCGGGTTTCCTTTTTATTCAACCCCCAGCTCGTGGACCGGTACCACCCAGGAGAGTGGGTCTTGCAGCCTCTACAAACCTAAGCTAGAAACTCTCAGATCCGCCCAAAGGGTTCCTTCGGCGAGGATTCTAAATCCTATCGGCTTGCCATCAAGAGCAACCATCGCACAAGCAGGTGTTCTTCCTCCAGCCTGGCCAGGGGCTGTGCTCAGCACTAATTCTTGGCCACGCCCACCGAGGGTAATGGCCCATCCCTTCCTGTCCTTGAACAGCTGAGGGATTCAACTGGGCAGGCCCAGACAGATGCCTAACACACAAGTTCCATTCAGCCCTTACAGAAGCATTGAGCCTTCTCACAGGGCTGTCTGAGATGTGGGTACCTGTTCTAAGGCGACTCCACACAGCTAAGCCCACTCAAAACTTCCAAGTCATGAAAGAAACCATTTTCCTTTAATTTTGTCCAAATGGCTCTAGATACTAAAGTTCTTTCTGTCCGTGGCACATCTACTTCAGGATGGCCAGCTGTTTCAACTTTTCCGGGCAGTAAATTGTGGCCCGGGCAACCATATCTGATGCACAGATAGCCTCCCAGTGGCCCACGACGTGCCCATCTGTGCTGTTGGCAGGGAACCCTGGAGGAGGTGACTACACCCTGTCCACCCTGATAAATCAACCGAGAAAGGCACGCTAAGACACACCTACCGCCACACTGATGGACCAAATAAGCTACCCCAACTGCAAGGAGCCAAACTGAGCGTACTTTCCCATGTCTCTGGAAAAGGCATCACAGGCTAATTTGGGGTCTACACAGTCAAAAATAAAAGTGAGTTTAACAAAGGATTTTTTTCAGGGTAGCACTTAAGCAGTTAAACACAGCAAAATTCTTTAAGTCCTTGACATAAACACATTGATTTTATCTTTTTTTTTTTTTTTTTTTTTTTTTTTTTAGAAATATTGAACCATGGAAAGTAATTACTGCAATTCGTAGGCACCATGACTATCACACTGTTCAAGTTCAAAGGGTCAGAGGCTGGAGAAACTCCACCCAGCCGCAGCTCAGGGCATGCTGTGACAGTGGACTGACTTCTGAATCCTCGAAACTGATGGAGGAAGCTTATTTATAAATGAAGTATTCTCTCTTGGGGGCAAAGGTGACATCATTTTGAACTATGTAAAAAGTAAAGGCTTGGGGCCAGGATGCCTTTAAAGGTTTTGTTTGTTTTTTAAAGCATTCCTTTGAATAAACAGCACCGGGGGCGGGGGCGCAAGGGCTGTGCTGAATGTGGGTTCTACCCCGCCCGAGCTGCGGATGCTTGGCGCTGGGGATCTGGGATACAGATTTCTCAAGCCGGAGCTAAGCTAGGCATCATTTTAGTAAGCTTCACCCTCGCCGTAGGTAAACAACGAGAAAGCCAGGAGGACAAGTTCCTCAACTAAGAAGCAAGAGTGGAAACTTTGAAGCCTTCTAGAACTTTTTAAAAGTTTTTTTTCTTTTGGTCCGGGTGGACTGGCAATCTCTCCAAAATTCAATCTTTGTTTTTGTCCTTCGGTAGGAAAGCCACACCACGGCGAAGCCCAGGGGATGTGGTTAAGGTCCGAGGGACCGAGAGAGGAGGGTGGGGACTCCTCTAGGTGGTATCAAGTCTCAAATGAGTTAGAGAGAGGCAGCCCATGCCGTACACTCCCCCAAGTACCAAGTGGGAAAGAACAAAACCGGGAACGCTCTCGGAGAGTTGTGGCGTGTAGACCAGGGTGGCGGTCCTCTCGAGCTGGGGACCGGGTGGGGCCCTCTGTAGGAGGTGTTTACCCCACACAGGGACCCTATGGGCCTGGGCTCCGGGCCAGCTTGGCTGCCGCCGCGCACTGTCGTCACAGGGTCCCTGCAGCCCCGGCCACCGCCAGGTGCTCCGCGGTACCTGGCGCCCCTGCCTGCCTTTGTGCAGCCTCGGCCCATCACCAGCGCAGGCGGGGCTGCCCGGGTCCCCGATGCCAGGAAGACAACTGTGGGACCAGCTTGCCAGGGAGTTCACGCCGGTGCCTGCCCAGGGGAGAGGACCCGAGGGACACAGGCGTGCCCCTCACCTTCTCCGGAGGAGAAAAGAGTCTCCGGTTCCACCACTGTGCCGGTGAAAACAGACGTGCCCACTCTCTAGCTTCAGACAGCTGGCAGTCACAACAACACTGCCACCAAAACTTTCCCGGCGCAGAAAGTCACTTCAGAGTTTTTCTCGCCCCCCGCCCTCAGTCCCTCTTCCCGACTCGGACCCGGTTTACAGCAAAGAGCAGGAAATCAGCGCTCCAGAAGTGCACACTCCCGCGTCCACCTTCTCCACCCGCTGGCCTGGGCAGTTTGCCCAAGGTAGGTGCCCGCTCCCGGGCTTCCTGCCCCATCCCAGGGTCAGGCGTCCTGGGACGCGGCGCAGCCAACTCACCATGGTGACTCCCGCCGCGGTCGCGCCTCCGCCGGGTCCGGCTGCCTAGGCACTGGGGCTGGAACGCGGTCTCCTGGGCGAACTTCAAAAGTTGGTTCCCTTCGCCAAAAACAAGCTCCCGACACCCAAGCACTCACAGGAGCCAATGGAAATCCAAAGGGGACTCCATCCAGGCGGGATCCTAGACGCTGGGTGAAGGCAAAACTTAGCAGACCCGGTGCACACTCGGACCTGGCGATCCCCAGCTGCCTAGAGATGCACCGTGATGCACTCTGCGGGATTGCTCGTCCAGCTGCTTTGCCTGGACTCTCTCTCTCTCTCAACACTTAATCCGAACTCTTCTCTGGCTCAAGCTGGGCTCGGGCCGGGCAATCTGTCCATAAATGGAGAATTCAGCACGGGCCTGACCAATCAGAATTTGTTTTCGCAGCGTCACTCCTCAGGGAAGCCGAGGTAGCCAACAAGCGTGGAACTACAAGAGTTTCCAAAGGCCTCTGGATCCTGTAGTCCGGCGGCCTCGCTACCCTGCAGAGCACGCCGCTGTCCCAGCCGTCCCCAGGGAGCCACCCCCAAACCGAGGGCATGAAAACACTTGGGGAGACTAGGAAACCGCTCTCCGCTCTCTTCTCTTTACGGAAAAACTTAGCATAGATTTAGCTCCCACGCACAAGTCGCATGATTTTCCTAGATTCTTTTTTTAAAGAAATATTTTATCTGCATAAAAGATCACAAAGTCGCAGCTCAAAGGAAATCCTTTTCCTTTTCTTTCCCTTTCTTTTCTTTCCCTTTCCTTCCTTTCCTTTCCTATCTTTCTTTCTTTCTTTCTTTCTTTCTTTCTTTCTTTCTTTCTTTCTTTCTTTCTTTCTTGATTATGAGGAAAGTCGAAAATACTTCCTCTACCGTCCTTTATACCTGAATTAATTTCCTTGGGAAACAGGAAGAGAGAGAGAGAAAGAGAGGGAGAGAGGGTGAGAGGGAGAGAGAGAGGGAGGGGGAGGGAGGGAGGGAGAGAGAGAGAGAGAGAGAGAGAGAGAGAGAGAGAGAGAGAGAGAGAGAGCCCACTTGGTCCTCTGCCCTGTCCGGTTTCAGGAAACCAGGTAGGCTAGGAGAGAGGGGAACTCAGATTCCTAAACAGGATTAGGGAGTCTCACTCTTGTAAAAGGAAGACTGAGGAAGTAAACTCACTGGGCCACCACCGGGCTGCGCTCCCAGTGTCTGAGGAAGAGGAGTTCAGGAAGAAAAGTTCCAGAGCACAGAAAATCCTGAGATTCGGTCGTCCCCATTCACGTGACTCTAGGATCCTAGAGTTGCAAAGAATATTTAAAAAATCGCCTTGGCTCGGAAGAGTTTTGCTCTCTGTTTTAATGTGGTGCATGCCTACAGAGGACTATGGCCAAACCAGGAAAAGGAGTGAAGACTGATACACCCTGCAACAGAGAACGACCCAGGAAAACTGAGTATGTGAAAGAGGTCAAGGTCAAAGTTCACCAGCACAATTCCATGGATTACAGTGGTGGGTAGGGACCACTGCAGAGAGCAGTAGATCATCGCTGTTGGGGGTGTGGAGTGGACAGTGACAGCTAATGGAACAAAGGGGCTTTGTCTTCTGGGGGGTCCAAGGATATCCCCTAGGTATTGACGCTGGTGGTAAAACTGACTGTACCCCAAACCGCTGAGTTGTACATTTTAAAGTATGAATTGTATGGTATGTGAATTACATTAATTCTTAAAATCAGTTCAGAAGACAACTTGTGGGGGCTGGTTTTCTCTCCACCATGCTGGTCCTCAGGCTTGAACTCTAGTGGTTAGGCTTGGCAGCAAGTGCCTTTAAGAACTTTTAAGAACTCAGGAACAGAGATTCCCAAAGAAGAAAGCTGAACTTACAGACAACACAAGGAGCACTAGGTTTTAGGTCCAAAATAATGACACGTGCCTAAGCCACCATCCCATCCACGGGCTAGCCTCTCTGTGTCTCTCTGTCTCTCTGTGTCTCTGTCTCTCAACAAGATCTCTCCATATAACCCAGACTAATCTTTTTTTTTTTTTTTTCCGAGACAGGGTTTCTCTGTAGAGCCCTGGCTGTCCTGGAACTCACTCTGTAGACCAGGCTGGCCTCGAACTCAGAAATCCGCCTGCCTCTGCCTCCCAAGTGCTGGGATTACAGGCGTGCGCCACCACACCCGGCTTAACCCAGACTAATCTTCAACCTCCAATTTTTCCTATATTGATACTGGGGCATAACTTACCAGTTATTTGGGATATATTGAAAACTGCTTTAAAACTAGTTGTCAATGTTATTATTATTTGAGGGTTTAGTTTGGCTCTATTTTTGGAGACAGGGTTTCTCTGTGCAGCTCTCACTGCCCTGGAGCTTGCTGTCAGACCAGGCTGGCCTCAAACTTATAGATCTGAATTAGAAAAGAAAGAAAAAAGGTTAAAGCTTAAAGAATGCAGCTCAGTTGGTACGGCGCCCGCCTAGTGTGCACTGAGCCCTGGATTTGATTCCGAGCACATCATAAAATGCGTGAAGTGGTCCACATCTGTTATCCCAGCGTTTGGGGTGTGGAGGGAGAAGGATTAGAGCTGAAGGTAATCCTCAGATGCATAGTGAATTTGAAGCTAGCCTGGGCTATGTGGGAAACAACAACAAACAAACAAACAACAATCCAAAGAGCACTTTATTTACACCAATGTTCTCTTTTCCAGTTCCAAGAGATGCTCTTAATCTAAGCAATCAGGACTTGGATGAGAGTGTCCCACCCCCCCACCACCCTGCTCGTTTTCCAGAATCTTATAGCACAGTCCTTTTCTAGATTTTGAGCAGTCATTCAGATAACTAGACTTATTGGTATATGAAACAGACTGTAAGACCTTAATTTTTCTGATTCTCTCATTTGTAAAACATTCTGACATGAGTGAGAGATCAACATGGAAACGGTCCACAGAGGTGACTCCCTTATCCCTCCTCCCCTCCCCAAGCTCCAGGTAAGGGATTCAGATGTCAGACCCTGGCTGAAATCAGTCCAGCCCCTGAATTGCACAGAGAGTGGTGGGTACTGTAGCTTGAGCACTTGTGAAATTCCCGGGAGTGCTCTGATACCCCGACCACCATCGAGGTTCCTCTCTGTCTCCATGGTTGACTGAGCCTTCATCTCTGTTTGAGTGTATAATCGACCATAACTGGTCATGTGATCCGGCCGCTAATTCCCCCCACCCCCTTGGGACCTCTCCACTTAGGGAGGCACAATGTCAGGTTGGGCTAGTGTGGTCACAAGTTCTGACTTATCTGGGAGAACCATGGTTTGTGCTTACTTTTTGTTTTTTGTTTTTTTGTTTGTTTTTGTTTGTTTGTTTGAGACAGGATTTCTCTGTATAGCCCTGGCTGTCCTGGAACTCACTCTGTAGACCAGGCTGCCCTCGAACTCAGAAATCCGCCTGCCTCTGCCTCCCAAGTGCTGGGATTACAGGCGTGCACCACCACTGCCCGGCGGTTTGTGCTTTTTTTTTCCCCCTCACTTAATTTCGGTTTCTCTGGGGTAAGGGTGAGGGTCTCACTTTGCCCCCAGGGCTGGCCTCAACTTCCTGATTTCAGGCAATAGACCTGCCTCAGCCTACAAGTGAAGAAACCTTCTGGTTTTAGATAAATTTGTCAAGTGTGCCTTTTTTTTTACTCTTATTTTAGTTGAGATTATATAGATACTCTAGATTTTTCACCAAATTTCACATAATTTGGGGCCAGACAGACACGATGCTTCAATGGATAAAGGCATCTGTTGCCAAGGTAGACAACCTGAGTTCTATCCTTGAGACCACAAGATGGAAGGAGAGGACAGGTTCCTGAAATTTGTTCTTACACACACACACACACACACACACACACACACACAATTTCAAAAGAAATTAATTGTTACAACAAAAAATTAGTAAATTTTTGTTGTTTTCCTTATCTTTGGGGCTGGAGAGAATGTTAAGACTGTTTCCTGCTTTTCCAGACGACCAAAGAACATTTCCCAGCACCAGGGTTGGGCAGCCGCTGCCTGTCACTCCATTTCCAGAGCATCCACTGCCCTCTTCTGGCCCCTGTGAGTACTGCACACAAATGGCAGATAACACAAACACAATTTTAATATACGTTTAAAAATTAAAATAATCAGATCTGATGCCCTCTTCTGGTATGTCTGAAGACAGCTACAGTGTACTCACATGTATTAATAAATAAATCTTTTTTAAAAATTAAAATAATCTTAAAGATTTTTGTTTTTTTTGTGTGTGTTTTTGTTTTGTTTTGTTTTGTTTTTCAAGACAGGGTTTCTCTGTGTAGCCCTGGCTGTCCTGGAACTCACTCTGTAGACCAGGCTGGCCTCGAACTCAGAAATCTGCCTGCCTCTGCCTCCCAAGTGCTGGGATTACAGGAGTGTGCCACCACGCCCAGCTCATTCTTAAAGATTTTTAAAAATCCATCTGTTCTAGTTAGTTTAATCTGTCTCTGATAAAGCACCATAGTCAGAAGCAAACTGGGGAGAAAAGGGGCTATTTCAGCTTACAGTCGAAGTCGATCGTGAAGAGAAGTCAGGCAGGAACTCAAGTCAGGGATTCGGAAGCGAGGACCACAGAGGAGTGCTACTTACTGGCTTGCTCCCCGTCGCCTGCTCGGCCTGGCCTGCGTCCTCAGTCAACCCGGGACCGCTTGCCAAAGGATGACACCACCCACAGTGGGCTGAGCCTCCCAAATCAATGATTGATCGAGAAAGTGCACCCAGACACTTGCTGACAAGCCAATCTATGGAAACATTTTCTCAGGTGAGTGAGTTCCCTCACTCAAAGCCTTGGCAGCTCTCAGGAAGCCTCTTTCCTAACTGTAAAGCTTACCATAGCCTAGACACATGATGGCGAAGTCCAGGTGACTCCCCCAGATACACGATGGTGCCGTTTAGGTGAGCCCTGCACCCCCCCCCCCAAGATAGCTCTGTGCAGACTCTGTGCATCTGTCCCGTGCCCCCCCCCCCCGGTGAGCCCTGCCCCAGACACATGATGGCACTGCACTGTTCAGGTGAGAGTCACACACACACACACACACACACACACACACCTTAGCATAATTAACTGCACTGTAGCTGAGCCTGAATCAAAGGAAGAAAGCTAGATACAAAAAACACATTTTTATGAAAACATATTATATAAACAAATACCGATTTTAATACAATCCTCACTAATACATTTTTGTGGGGCAGGGGATAAAATAGCCCCTAATCTTATTAAAATAAGATTAGGCAAGAAAATTAGTTTCCATGGCAATAACATAAAAGAACACTTCACAAGCACTCACAACAAAGTTTTAAGAAAGTCATTAGGGGAAAGCCTGCAACAGATGCTCAAGAAACAGACTTGTCACATGGTGGGGACTGTTCTGTTTAATTCCCCAACCCTGCTCTGTCTGCACAGGTGTCTGTGCTTACATTTACTAGGTATTAGCAAGATCATAGTTAATCTTCCTTACAACCCTCTTAGCTCCATTAGAAGTCTCGAAAACTAAACTGAACCATTGCAAGTCAAGGAAACTAACCTTGACTTGGTTAAATTGACCTGGACTTTAATCCTGGCCCTGTGTAAGCAGAGGCAAACAGATGTCTGTGAGTTCAAGGACAGCCTGGTGTCTGTGGAGAGCTGTGACAAGGGCTGCACAGGGAATGAGAACTAAACTGAGAGAACGCTTGAAGCGACTCGTCCAAGCAAAGGCTACATCGAATCCCGGACGCTGCAGCCCCGCCCTTCTCCTGTGGGCAACGCAGCTTCATCGGAAGTGCCCATCAGAGGAAGGCTTCCAGAATGCAGGCCCAGTGTGAACAGAGCATGCTTGGGGAAATTCTTTGAGCCTTTCTAAATCTAGGCTCCTTGGAAAAATTACTGCTTTGGATGGAACATAAGGATGCTGAGGCTGGGGCTGGGGCTGGGGCTGGGGCTGGGGCTGGGGCTGGGGCTGGGGCTGGGGCTGGGGCTGGGGCTGGGGCTGGGGCTGGGGCTGGGGCTGGGGCTGATGCTGGGACTGGGGCTGATGCTGGGGCTGATGCTGGGCTGAGGCTGGGACTGGGGCTGGGGTTGGGGCTGGGGCTGGGGTTGGGACTGGGGCTGGGGCTGGCACTGGGACTGGGACTGGGACTGGGGATGGGCTGGGGCTGGGACTGGGGCTGGGCTGGGGCTGGGACTGGGGTTGGAGCTGAGCTGCTGCTGGGACTGGGGCTGAGGCTGGGCTGGGGCTGGGGCTGGGGTTGCTGCTGGGGCTGAGGCTGGACTGGGGCTGGGGCTGGGGCTGGGGCTGAGTTCAGGTAGCACTTACCTAGTTCAAACCCCAGCACCATATAACCTGAGTGTGTGCTATAATCCTATAATTCCGGCACTAGGGAGGTAGAGACAGGAAAATCACAAGTTCAAGCTCATCCTCAGCTTCACAGCAAGTTCAAGACCCGCCTGAGGCATCCAAGACTTTTCCTTGAAATATAGTAAGGATTACATGTGTGGACTTAGAGAGTACAGCTCACTAGAGAGGTGTGTGCTTAGAACGGGTAAGGAACGGATCAGCAGCACCACAGAAAACTAAAGGAAATCAGAATTACATCTACAGAAAGAATTCCACCCAACTTCACACACTGTTTTTCCCATAAATATTTGGACAATGATTTGAAAGCATGGTGTTAAAGAGAATTTCAGTAGGACAATGTACTATGTAGTGATTATTGACAGAAATGTGTAGAGATAGTCTGTTGAAAGTAACGTACGGGTGTGCATTTGTGCACGTGAGTCTGTGTGCGTGCACACGAATGAGTGTGGCCTTTCACATGCCGCAGCATGCGTGTGGAGGTCTAAGAATATTTTGAGAGAGCCATCTCTCTCCTTACACCACACGAATCTAGGGACCCACCGTGGTTCATCAGGCCTGACGACAAACCTCCTTTAGCCTCTGAGCCATTTTGCCATCCTAATTATATCATTTCCTGATTTAAACCAATGTATTCCTTTTCTTCCCGTTTTAGTTTGGTTTTTATAGAGAGAACGTAAACCCGACCTTTTCCCTGGTGCTTCTTCGTTGCTATTATTACCACCCCCGCACTGCTACCGTCCTTCTCATTACTTTCTGATGCTGGTGATCAAACCTACAGCACTCCAGATGAAAGTCAAGCGTTCTACCACCGACCTACACACCCTCCCACTGCACTGGTTAGGAGTGAATACTCCTCATAGTACTACCACTCCATCTCCCGTCATGCAGAAGGAAGCTGTGCAAATAGCCAAGTCTCTTGGATCCATTCTGGGTAGAAAATTCATTTATTTATATGTATGGTTGCCTGTAGAGACCAGAAAAGGGAGCTAGAGCCCCTGGATCTAGAGTCCCAGGCAGTTGTGGGCCACCTGACATGGCAGCTGGGACCAGAGCGCAGGGCCCGTGGGAGAGCAGCGAGTGGTTCTAACTGCTGAGCCTTCTCTCCAGCCCCCCTCCCCCAGGTTTTGCTTTTTTTTCCCTTGATTTTTTAGAAGATTCTTTTACTTCTTTTTTTCTCCCCAGACAGGGTTTTTCTGTGTAGTTTTGGCTATCCTAGGACTCACCCTGTAAACCAGGCTGGCCTCCAGCTCATAGAGATCCGTCTGCTTCTGCCTCCCAAGTGCTGAAATTAAAGGGGTGCGGCACCACCGCCACCACTCACCTGGCTGAGGTTCTCTTTGTTTACTTTTGTGCGAGCATGTGGGGGAGGGGGAAGCACGTGCCAGTGTGGCGGTCAGAAGAGAGCTTACAGGTGAGAGCCTTCTGCCACATGGGTGCAGGAGACCCAACGTAGATTGCCAGGTTGGTCAGCGAGTGCTTTGCCCACTGCCACGTGACTGGTGGATTGATTTAAGATTGAGTCTCATTGTATTCCAGGCTAGGTCTGAATTTCTCATCATCCTGACTCCAGTGCGGGGGCAGGGGGTTTACTATGCACGGTCATGATGCACCATTATTGCTGGGCTGGGGCTCAAACCCAGGGCTTCAAGAATGCCAAGCAAACAGCCTTATCCAAGTAAGCCCCACCCCCGACCCTGGAGCCATTCTAAAACCATGAATAACAAAATCATTGAATGAACTTTGCCTTTTTTAAAGCAGCAAAAACTTTATTTTTCTTAAAGGGAAACTGCTCCTGAAGTCAGTGCATGCTTCAGGGCTTCGGTGCCCTCTCAGACAGGCAGAAGGTCAGGCAGTCTCTGCTTGGAGACTTCAAGGTCAGCACCACCCACTCTGCTTTATTGCATGCTGCACAGAACTGAGATCCCCGGGGACTTTTGAGTGACTGACTTTGCTACGCTGCTTTCTGCCCCAAATGGCCATCATTGTGCAGTTCTCTATTTATTTATTTAAGTGATTTAGTCCTTTCATTGATTACACACACACACACACACACAGACACACACACACACACACACACACACACACACACACACCAACAGTGCAGAGGAATGTGCCTGTTTCTGACTTTTAGAGCCTCATCTGTGTAGATGGATGCTCTTTCCATCGCTTTAAACATCTCCCACTTAGCTCTGGAGTGTTCCTTCTTCCCTAATGTCAGCTTGCAAAATGGCAGGATCCTGTCTGTCAGGATCCAGACTCAGGTCCCAGAATGACAGGTCAGCAGGGTTGCCCAAAGCTCTCAGAAAGCTTGTCTCTTGGTCTCTTGATTGAAGGTCCAGGGAGGACAGGGGAGAGGAAGGAGGAGGAAGGAGGTGATCTCCAGGGCTAGACTCACTGGCTCAGCCTTTCATAACACACCACCCAGTCCCAGGTCACGTCAGGCCCCAGAAAGTTGTGCTCAGAGCAGGTGTCTGTCCAGCTGCACTCTCTGAAGATGTCAGGGACAGTGTCCTGCAGCCAAACATCCTGTTTAAAAGAGATGGGGAGGCTCCTGTGAGCCCAGCTACTTGGAGCTAAGGCAGAGGGTCTTGAGTTTGAGGCCAGTGTGTGCAACTTAACAAGTTTGTTTACAGACCCTGTAGGGCGGGAGGGTGGCTTAGTCAGAGAGGAGGTGCTTCCGGGCAAGCCTGCAGATGTGTGCTCCATCCCACAGTTAAAGACAAACGAAGGCAGGGCATGGTGGCATGTATTCATATCTACAGCACTGAGACAGCAGAGGCAGGTGGACCCCTGGAGCTCGCTGAGAACCCAGGGTAGCCTATCTGGGAAGCTCCAGGCCGATGAGAGACCTCTGCCTCAAACAGCAAACAAACGGAAGGCTCTAGAGAAAAGACGCCTCGGGTTTTCTGACCTCCAGTCCCATGAGCATACATTTGCTCCTCCGGCCCGTGAATACACACACACACACACACACACACACACACACACACACCCCTACACACACATATACACACATACACACACCTACACCTACACACACATATACACACATACACACACACACCCCTACACACACATATACACACATATACACACCTACACCTACACACACATACACACACCTACACCTACACATACACACACCTACACCTACACACACATACACACACACACACACACACACACACCCCTACACACACATATACACACATACACACACCTACACCTACACACACATATACACACATACACACATATGCATATACACATATATACACATACATTCACACACATACACACCTACACACACATATGCACACATTCGTACACACACACAAATGCAAAAATTTTTTTAAATAAAGAGATCAGCCATGCGGTCACGGTTTCTGGCGAGGGATCGGGCAGAGCAGAGCAGGGACTCTAAAATTAGGCCATGCAGCATGCTGCGGCTGCATCTGTTTGCTGCCTTGGCTTTTGTGCTATCTTGGTAAAGCTTCAAAGTTAACTCTATCCATCTCTTCTGTGGGAAAAAGTCCATGATCTCATCGTGTGGTGTTCACTGTCACACCCCTCTAGTATGTCAGCCGATGTAAAAGGTGACATTGTTTTGACTTTAATGCCACGCACTTACACAATCTGCATTTTCTGTATATATGCCTATAAACATTTGTGTATATTAGAATAGATGGATGCTCACCCCCCTGTGCTTAGAAGGATATATTTTGCAGGATATTATTCCCATAGGAATTTACTCTTTTTTTGTGGCTGAGTGTGGGCGCATGCAGAGACCAGAGGTGTCATCTGCAGAAACACCATTCGCCTTCACTGAGACAGGGTCCCTCGTTGACCTGGAGCTCACCAATGAGTCTCAGCCGCAGCCAGCGAGCCCCAGAGCGTCTCCTGTTTCTGCCTCCCCAGCCCTGGGGTCGAGAGTGCAGACCACCACTCTGCATCCTTACATGGGTCCTTGAGATCAAGCTTAGGTCCCTCAGGCTCTCAGGGCAGGCACGGTACCCACGGAGCCATCTCCCCAGTCTAGGATTTATTCTGTTTATTTATTTATTTTTGGTTTTTTCAAGACAGGGTTTCTCTTTATAGCCCTGGCTGTCCCAGAACTCACTCTGTAGACCAGGCTGGCCTCTAACTCAGAAATCCACCTGCCCCTGCCTCCCAAGTGCTGGGATTAAAGGCGTGCGCCACCACCGCCTGGCAAAATGAAATGCTTTTTTTTGTTTGTTTGTTTTTGTTTTTTTGGTTTTTCGAGACAGGGTTTCTCTGTGTAGCCCTGGCTGTCCTGGAACTTACTCTGTAGACCAGGCTGGTCTCAAACTCAGAAATCTGCCTGCCTCTGCCTCCCAAGTGCTAGGATTACAGGCGTGCGCCACCACGCCCGGGGTGTGGGATTTATTCTGATTAGAACATTTCTTATTGCTGGTGCTCGGCACATGGATAATATGGCTTCCAGACCATTACTTGCCCCTTTGACTGTTTCGTTTTTGCTTTTGTTTTTGCTTTTGTTCTGTTCTGTTCTGTTCTGTTCTGTTCTTGTGGTGCTGGAGATTGAACCCAGGGCTCCATGCTTAAGCCAGGTATCCCAGCTCCCAAGCATCATTGGTCCCCTTCGCACCGCAAGCAGCCTTCACGGAGTGCTGGTACAAGGCACTGGAGAAGAACTAGACAAGCGCCTGCCCTGGCAGGACTAACACCTTTCTGTCATATTCAGAACATCTGCATCAACACGGGAGCTCACTACTCACACGCGTTCCTGAAAACAGAACCAATATCAGACTGTGAGATCTAAAGACATCCAAGAGCTGGAATAATTCCCCAAGGTGCTTTGTCTCTCGCACACATGGTTAAGCTATTATTCTGGCATCTGGCAGATGTTTTTTAGACATCTCAGTTGGCCAGTGCTTACTTAGCCTATATGAGGCTTCAACATCCATTCCCAGCATCGTATAAACCAGGCATGATGGATGGCACATGCCTATAAAATCAGCACTCGGAAGGTAGAGACAGGAGGATCAGAAATATATATATATAAAATCTGGGATTCTCCTTCCCAGCAGTATAATGCATAACTTTAAGATGTGGATCCAGCTGGGCATGGTGGCACATGCACTTAATCCCATATACCTATAAGTCACACACACACACACACACACACACACACACACACACACGTACACACTCACAATACACATTAAAGGTATGCATCACTACCTCTGACACGCTTATCTGTAAAACAGGAGATTTTATCTTTAGGGTCTGGATCTAGCTTAGTAGGGTAAAGCCCCTGCCTGGCACTTTTGAGGTCCTGGGTTCAATGCCAAGCGCCACAGTGTGAACCCTAATCACAGAGGGTTGTTAGGGTAGTGACTGGTGCCTGCCAGGCTTTCGGTGGGAACTGCCATCACAGATGCTGAACATTCGCCACCTTCTGTACACCTAAGGATTTCCTTTGTCTCTGTTTTATATTTCTGAGAGAATACTTCCCTTTCATTCCCACCCCCATGTCACCCCACGCACAACCCACCAGTCCTGCTAAAGCAGCTAGCTAAGTGTCACGCCGATTGAGCAAACTGAAGTAATACTGTGGGGTGAGAAAGATGGCGGCACAGGTAGACCGTGGCTAGGCAGGCAGATAAATGAGTGCCCCTTTGCTGCCTGGCTGATTGTCCTCAGGCTATTCTGGAAAGATGGCTAAGAGGTTGTCTTGGGTGATGTCCTCCTGTGTAAATACAACAGGCCAAGGCTGCCACCCACAGGAGATGACCTCTTTTATCATCTTGAAGGGAATCCCCCCAAAAGTCAAACAACACAGTTATTGGTTGCTTCTCCTAAGAGGAATGCTTCGCTAAAGGGTAACAAACAAACAATGGTTTGACCACCAGTGCTATTCTAAAAGAAGCAGGCTGGTTTGGATGTGAAATGTCCCCCACAGGCTCAAGTGTTGGAACACTTGGTGCCCAGCTGGTGGCGCTGTGTAAGGTTGTGGAATGTTTAGGAGGTGGAGCCTCATTGGAGGAAGTGGGTCACAGGAGGAGGGCCTTGAGGCTTTGTAGCCCAGCCCCCTTCCCTGTGCTTCCTGGGGGCAGAGGCAGTGTGACCAGGTGCCTCAAGCTCCTGCCGTCATGCTTTCTTGACCAGCATGGACTATATTGTCTCCTACACGAGCTAAAGTAAACCCTTCTGACTTTAAGTTTCTTCTAATTATTACATTATTATGTAAGTTTTTATAATATATACATATATACATATATAATAATATATATTATATATTACATATTATATATTATATATTATATATATATAATATATATATATTAGACAGGGTTTCTTTGTGTAGCCCTAGCTATCCTGGAACTCACTGTGTAGACCAGGTTGGGCTCAAACTCACAGAGACCCACCGGCCTTTCCCTCCTGAATGCTGGGATTAAAGACATGTATCACCATAGCCTGGCTTCAAATAAAAATTTAAAAAAGCATGTCTTGGGACTGGAAAGATGACTCAGTGGTTAAGAGTACTTGCTGCTCTTGCCAAGGGCCCAAGTTCAGATGCCAGCACTTACATCAGGGAGCTCTGTAACTCTAGCCAGAGAACCTGACTCCCTCTTCTGGATTTTGAGGGTCCCTGCACTCATACATGAACCCATATAAGACGCACACGTATACGACTAAAAATAAAATATAACTTTAAAAAATAACGGTATGGATTTTTGGAAAAGGTAATGTACTGATAGATAAGGGTACTGATAAGGTGTCTCAGCAGGCGTAGGGCGTTGCCATGATGCCTGACAACCTGAGTTTGATCCTTGGATTCCCACAGGAAGGAAAGAACTGAAAGCTGCCCTCTGATCTTGTGAGAATTAATCCAGGCTAGCTATCAACTTGACGCACGTGGGAAAAGGGAACCTTGACTGAGGGACTCCTCCATCAGATTGGCCTGTGCACATTCAGTGGGGAATTTTCATAATTGGTACTTGATGTGGGCAGTACCATTCCCGGGTAGGCGGGTCTGGGTGTATAAGAAAACTTGTGGAGAGTCTACGATAAAGCAAGCCTGTAAGCAGCATCCCTCCATATTTTGGCTTTGTTTCCTGTCCTGACTTTCCTTGATGACAGACTGTGACCTGGAAAGTGGAAGTCCAATAACCCCTTTGACTTTTGGTCATGATGTCTATCACAGTGACAGAAAAGCAAACTAAAACAGGCCTCCATACATACGCAGTGTACAGATACGGCCCTACATCCTCACACACATATGATAATAAATGAAATGCAAACAAAATGTAATGTCAAAAACGCTTTAAAAACAGATTGAGGACTTTCCCTCAAATACGGAATATATTTTAAAATTTTATTCTATTTTACTTATATTTATGTGCCTGTGTGTCTGTCTGTCTGTGTGTCCGTGCATGTTACACATGTAGCACAGGAGTGGAGGTCAGAGGTCAGCTTTTAAGAGTTGATTCTCTCCTTCTACCATGTGGATCCCCAAGATCAAACTTGGGCCAGCAACCATGGCAGCAGCTACATTTTACCTGCTGAGCCCACTCACTGGCCTGGATATTTATTTAAAGGGCATGTGTACTCTACGGATATATTAACAGGATGTCACTTGTCTTCTGCTGTTGATGAGCTGTGAGCTCATTTTGGATATCTGGGAGACCTTGTACTTGAACTTCTGAGCAATGCTGGGGACTCTTGAAACAGATGAAACGTGTTTGGCCTTGTTAGATAGTCATCAGCCTTTGGAGGTCAGGGGTGGAATGTTCTGTTTGGAGTGTACAATGTTCCCCATAGACTCATGTGTGGAAGGCTTGATCCCAGATGACGGGGCTATCTGGGGAGGTGATGAAAACTAGGAGGCATGGTGAAGTACCACAGGCCAAGAGAAACCTTCTTCCTTTCATGCTGTTTTTATGTGAGGGGTTTTGTCACCGTGATGAATGTCTGGCTAACACAGCCCCCATCTCAGTGCTTCTAGGGTATGCATTCTCTGAGACACCCATCTGTAGTTTTTGGAATTTGTCCAAAGATACAAGCACATAATGCAACTTGGCATATGTCCAGGGCATCGCTGGCATAGCAAAAAAATGGCCGACACCCCAAACGTCCATCACAAGCAAAACTGGCTCAGTACATTAGGAGGCAGCATTTAATAGAGTTCTTTAAATTTTAAAAAGCTTTAAAAGCAGAATGATTTCCAATGTGGAATGATTCCCAAGATGTATTGATAAGGTCAAACTAAAGGAGTGAGATGAAGAATAACATGTATATGGAGTCTTGTAGATGAGGGTGGAGCTTAGGGTGGGGCTCTGTGGTAGAGCACGTGCCTTGCATGTCTGCAGCCCTCGGTATAATCACCAACACAGGGTGGGCAGAGCCTATTGAAACACCAATAGGTGTGTTTATGTTTCCATGACAAAACATCAGAAAAGATAAGAAACTCACAGAATTGTTTGTGGATTGTCAGAGGGATGGAAGCGCGGCAGTACATTGGGTACACTTTCCTGATTTGTCAATCATTTATTCACTCAGGGGTAGGGTCTCAGGAAGCCTAGACTAGCCTCAAACTCACCCTTAAGCTTCGAATCTCAGCATTCAAAAAAGCTGGGCATGCCCATACCTCCTGGCTGGAATGCTCCTACTGTGGAGGTGGGTACAGGGAGATCCTTGAGGCTCTCTGGCCACCATTCTAGCTCCAGTGTCAGCGAGAGACTCTATCTCGGAGAAATAAGGCAGACAGTGATAGATTAGGACACATGTCATCTCCCTCCGGCTTCCATGTATATACACACATGCAACTGCACACACACGTGCACACTCTGTCATATGTACATGTACATATAAAAAGAAGGTGAGAAATTAAGGGGTCAGACTCATTAGAGAGACGGATGGGACCTTTTAGGTTTGGGAAATACTTATCAAAATGTTGGAAATCTTACCATTGTGACTATAAACAATTTCCCATGGAATATTTTCTCAAAAGCATTGAGAAAATGAGCTGAGCCCCCGTTTCTCTCTGTGGCTGCAGCAAATGAAGCTTGTTCCTACCTTTGTTCAACAGAGGGAAGTGATCTAAAATCCTCCTTGTTCCTGTGGATGGTCCCGCCTCAGGTTCCACCCGTCTTTAATCTCTGAGAAAAGCTATGATTGAATACAAAGTTACGTACAATCTAAACCCATTTTAGAATATGGCTTTCTTTTGCTTTTGTTTGAGACAGAGTCCTACTTGACTATGTGGCTTTTGCTGGGTGGAGCTTACACTGTAGTCCAGGATGGCCCAACTCATAAAGGCACACTTGCCTCTGGCATCTCCGAGTGCTGGACTTTAAGGTGTGAATGGCTTTGGTGCTGGAAGTGAACCCAGAGCCTTGTGTATACTCAACACATTCTATCAGCGAGCTCCATACCAGCTGCATTGCAGGACAGAATTTATTAGGAAATTTAAATGATTAAACCTGCTGTATTTTTTTTAAAAATTCTTTTAGCTTTGGTAAGAAGCAGGTCTGTTTGACTAAGAAACACAAGTTTAATAATCTGTCTTCTCCTCTTCCTCCTCCTCCTAGTAGAGTTTTGCTATGTGACCCAGTCTGGCCTTAGGTTCATGATTTTCCTGTCCCAGCCTTCCACACGCTGGGATAACAGCCATGAGCTATGACTCCCAGCTTAGTAAGTATTCAAGTCATACTAGCATGTGCATTACACGTATCTCTCATGGCCTTTGTCTGTTTGTTTGGAGAGAATGTTGTTACATAGCTGAGACCATCCTAGAACTCACCATTGCCCTGCCTCAGCTTTTCAAGCATAATGTCATCATATTCATATCTTTCTATAAATACTATTTGTTTTAAACACACACACACACACACACACACACACACACACACACACACGTGCATGTATTGGGGGTAGGGACTTGCCTGTGTGCCCCAGTGTGTATGTGGAAGTCAGGGGACAGCTTTCAGGAACAGACTCTCTCCTCTCCCATGTGGGTCCTAGGGATAAGCGCAGGCCTGCAGGCTTGGCAGCCAGCATCTTTCCTTGCCGAGCTGTCTCTCCAGCATCCCATTTATGTATCGGGATGTGTGCTTTACTCTCCTTCTCCCTAAGCATGGACCACAAAAAGAGCAGCCGTGTATTAGAGTAGGTGACTCCTAATGACAGGATGAAGGAGAGTCAACTTTGTGTTTTTACCAAAATCATGAAATTGCTCAATGCTTCTAAGATGACTCATTTAGCATTTTATAATCACATTAACCCCTATGCCTTGAAAGCAGTGCTTCAGGGAAGTGCATCCAATTATGTTAACATCTCCCTCCTCTCCCTCCCTTCCCTCTCCCCTAATCTATGTAAAGAATGCATCCACTTTGAAGGAAACATGTTTAGAGTGGACCGTAAGACCACAGAGGAATTTTCTTGGCTTCTTTTACTGTTTACTGCATTTCCCAAATATTATTTAATGAACACAAAACACGTTCATCATAAAAACAGAAAAGGAAAACAGCCAAAGCACATTATTTAAGAGGAGCACGGTGGGTCCAGAGGACCCAGGACACAGTCTGGCTCGCTCTTAATTCACCTTCCAGCCAGTCCTTGAGGGAGCTGCTGCTGTTGCTGCTGCTGCAGCTGCTGTGTCATTTGCAGAGACCTGGGAACCAACTGCTGTGTCCTCAATGTTTACTATCATGAGTTCTGGGCAAGAGAAAGGCATGTCTCCATATCTGGTCGAATTAGTTAACCTAACTGCACCTGGGCTCTGTAGCGGCTGCTGGAAAGACCACCTTCAAGTGAGGCTCATTATTTGAATCTTTTTCCCCCCAGGACAGGGTTTCTCTGTGTAGTCCTGGCTGTCCTGGAACTTACTCTGTAGACCAGGCTGGCCTCGAACTCAGAAATCCGCCTGCCTCTGCCTCCCAAAGTGCTTCATTATTTGAATCTTGACTGCCTTCCTCCAAACCAGCAAAGAAGTCCGATTGTCTTAGAGTCCCCAAGAAGGTAGAGTTTACTGAGTTTCTTTTGGGACGTTAGACACAGTCCACAAAATGACCAAAAGCAGCTTGAAGAGGAAAGGGTTTGTGGGTTTTTGTTTGTTTGTTTGTTTGTTTGCTGTTTGTTTCCAGCTTGGCATTGTAGTTCATCATCCAGGGAAGTCAGGGCATGGACCTGGAGGCAGGAGCTGATACAGAGCGTGGAGGAGTGTGCTTCTCCCTGGCTTCTTCTCTGTGACTTGCTCAGCCTGCTTTCTTATACAATCTAAGACCATTTACCTATGGGTAGCATGGCCCCATAGTGGGCTCGGTCCTCCCACATCATCCATTAATCAGAAACTCACCCCACACATTTGCCTCTTGCATAGTCAGGAGGACCACCTATAAGCTCAAGGTCAGCCTGGGCTACATAGCTTCTCTCTCTCTCTCTCTCTCTCTCTCTCTCTCTCTCTCTCTCTCTCTCCATATATATATATCGATGTGAAATATGTTCTGTCCTCCTACCTCAACAAAAATACCTTAGAACAACCTGGAAGCCCAGGTGGAATTTATAATTCTTGGATTCTGTGGCATTCTGTGCCAGAACATGGGGGTGAGACTTGACAGCAATAGAAAGTTATGCATAAGAGAGGAAGTAAACAGGCAGTCAAGGGCTTGGAGAAGGCCGCTGGTCATCCTCTCTCCACACCCGAGGCTTGTGTGCACCCGGGCTTGTTGTTGGAGAGAGGGAAGTTAACGGCCCGCGGTTGGTCACGCTCAGGTGATGTGGTAGACCAGAAGGCCTCAATAGCAGAGCTTGAAGCAGAAAAGGCCGAGATCACAGTGTCCTGGGGACAGCGAATGGGAGGGGGACCAATGTGCCCTGAAATCAGGGCATATGTCAAGGTTTCTCTCCGCTTGTGGTTTCTGGGATCTAAAAGTCTCCCAATGAGGCTAGCTCCATTTTCCAAAGAAAGTGTTTGGGGTGGGATGGGTGGCGAGATGGAGAATTAGAAGGCTGACCTTTTCCAGGGCTCAGTTCCTCATTTCACTAAAGGGAGTGGTAGGTATAAATATGTCAGCCTCAGTCTGAGTTGGAAGTTGTTAAGTTGATATTTGCTCTGATATCTGTTTTCATCTCCAAAGAAGGTAACTTAGGAATTTGATGGAGCTTGGGAGAAGAAGCAACCAAACTCTCTATCCTAGCCAGCTTGATATTGCGGGGCCAAAACACAGACCAGAAGAAGCTCAGGGAGGAAACAGGTCATTGTGTCTTACAACTTTCAGGTCACAGTCCATCCCTGAGGAAGTCAGGACAAGAGCTCAAGGCTCTTTAGTTCCTGGAGACAGGGACTAAACCAGAGACCATGATGGGACACTACGTGCTGGTTTGTTCTTTGTGGATTAGATACAACACAGGACAACCATGTCTGGGGTGTGTTTTAGTTACAGTTTCTATTGCTTTGACAAAACGCCATGACCAAAAAGCAGTTGGTGAAGAAAGGGTTTATTTGGCTTACACTTCCAGATCACAGTCCATCACTGGAGGACATCTCATGTCAGCACAGGAACTCAAGCAGGGCTGGAAGCTGGAGGCAGAAGCTGATGCAGAGGCCGTGGAGGGGTGCTGCTTCCTGGCTGCTCAGCCTGCTTTTTTATAGAACCCAGGACTGCCAGCCCAGGAGTGGCACCACCCACCACGGGCCGGGCACTCCACCATTTATCACTAATTGAGAAAAGGCATTTCCTCTACTGAGACTCTAACTTGTGTCAAGTTTCCACACAAAACCAGTCAATATGGGGGTGGTACCACCCATAGTAGACCAGGCCCTCCCACATCAATCATTAATCAAGAAAACACCCTACGGATTTGCCTACAGCCCAGTCTGGTGGAGGCATTTTCTCGGGTGAGGTTCCCTCTTCCCTAGCTTGTGCCAAGTTGACAAAACCAAATCACCAGGTCACTCCCTAACACTGGGCTGAATAAAATAAAGCCCAAGAGGCCAAGCTTTCTCGGGTTCTTGTCGAGTCATCCTTAGACTATGGAGAGTCTGCAGTGTTTCTGGTCATTGGAGAAGGGTTCAGGAAGGGGCCACAGTGTTCAGGTCAGAGGATCATGTGAGTGCTTTCCTGATGGAAATACTGATGGGAAACAACAAGACACCAGGGGCAGGCTGGGAAGTAGCTCTGTGGCTAACGCATGTTTGCCACCCAAGTGTGAAGACTGGAGTGTGAATCCCCAAACCCTCATATGTGCTGGGCGCACCACGTTGTATAGTCATCATCTCAGTGTCTCCTCTGGCCCCACCTCTCTGCCCCTACCAAACCGGGGCCCATCCCCCACCCCCATATGTTCTAGTTGTCTCATTCCAGCCCCACCCTCTCTCCCCAGCCATACCCACCCTCTCCTTCCAGCCTCAGAAGGTAGAGAGACTGGTTATATCAGTGAACTCTGAGTTTGATTGGAAGACCCTGGCTCAGTGAATAAGATGGAAAAGAGATCAAGGATGGTTCCTGACATCAACCTTGGCCACCACATGCACGAGCGCACACACACACACACACACACACACATACACACACACACACTCAAAAACATGCATATACAGACATTCACAGACATTTACAGAACATGGGAAAAGGAAGGAGGAAGAAAGATAATAACCTGGACTTCTTACTAGAGTCTGGATTCATTTTGCTTCAATTCTTTCCTAACATGACTTACGGAACAAGATTCTCCCTCGAGCCTCCTAGCGTGAGACACTAATGCAAGAATGTATGTCCTCTGTCTCACTCTCTTGCTCTCTCTTAAACTTGTATTCTACTAGATCTTGTGAAGTTGTAGAACGTATCACACTCTAGTTTGAGGGTCATTTTGTTTGCTGTTTTACTTTATTAATAGTCTCATTAAGTGTCCCAATATGGCCTTGAATTAATTCAATGTGTACTCAGAGCTGTCCCTTAACTTTCCATCCTCCTGCCTCAGCTCCTGGGATTACAGAAACAAACAGGCAATCTATTACACCTACATTTTTATCTGGTGACACTATCTGTGACCTCAGGTCTTCAATTCCCTCCAGTTTGTTCAGGGACAAAGCTCTAAATATGTACAAGAGTAAACTTGGCACTGTCGGAAAGATACCGGGTCAAATCACACAGCAAAGGAAGAGGAAATCTGAAATCTGAAATCCTGAAATCTGCCTCAAATGGGCTGAAGTTATGACTCATTTGGTAGAGAGTTTTACCTCGTATACACGAAGCCCTTGCTCCCAACGTAGAATAAATTGTGTTTCCAGCACTGAGAGGTAGAGGCAGGGGGAGGTGGCTTAGTGACTCGGGGCACTGGCTGCTCTTCCAGAGGACCTCTGTCTGAGGCTGCCTTTGGACCCCACTCCCCTCTCATCTCCCTCCCAAGTTCTGGGACTTCAGACATGCAGCAACATGTACAGCTTTTGAGAACATATTTCTGTTTTCTATTTGTATTCGTGTGTTCATCTTTGTGTGTCTGGCATATGCTCAAAGAGGCCATAAGACAGCGTCAGGTCTGGAGCTAGCGTCACAGGCAGCTCAGAGCTGCCGGATATGGGTGCTGGTAACGGAACTCAGGTCCTCTGGAAGAGCAGTCCTCATTCTTGACTGCTGAGCCATCTCTCAACTCACCAGCCTGCACAATTTTTATGTTTCACTTAAACATTAAAAAGAGGAAAAAGAAAAAAAGGAATCCAGCGGGAGCCTCTGTCCCAGTACAGTAGACTGTTTCCATTTGGTGGACGTCGGTGACTTCCTTCCAGTCACACGAAAGCCATATCCGAATAGCTATTTTGACTACCCATCAAGAAAGCAAGCTCTCAACACCAGGAGATAATAACACCCACTTATCTACGCTCTCCTAGTTGCTAAGCATCCTGCTAGTTATATGTACGTCATCTCCCTTCTCCCTCGCTGTATCCTTGATAACAAATCTCCTGCTTCGATGCAGATATGAGGAGCGGAAGCCCTATAAATGTTAGGTAGTATCCCTTGGTCACACACCTGTACGTTGGAGGAGCTGGGGTGCTGGTGATGATGGTGGAGGTCACGTCAGCGATGATGAAGGTTGTGGACGTTAGTCAGGAGTAGATTATGTCCCAGCCAGTCTCCTTGGGATGCTGTGTTCACTAACTATTGTGGCTCAGAACTCTCATCAACACCATTTTAAAGAGGTGCATCTGGGTAGGAAAGCAAGTGTTTATTTAGTATGTGAAAGTGCCTGGTTTCAATCCCCAGCATTAAACAAACAAACAAATAACAAGGGCTGGGTAGATGGCTCAGTTGGTAAAGCCCTTACCTCACAAACATGAGGATCTGAATTCAACTCTCAGAACCCACATGAAAATTCAGGTATGGCTGCACAGTGGCACACACCTTCAGTGCCAGCACTCAGATGGCAGAGACAGAAGGATCTCTGTAAGTTCAAGGCCAGCCTGGTGTAAATAGTGAGTTCCAAGACAGGTAGGGCTTTATAGTGAGACCCTGTCTCAAAATAAATAAATAAACAAAAGTAACTAATTTTTTTGTTTTTTGTTTTTTTGATTTTTTTTTTGAGACAGGGTTTCTCTGTGTAGCCCTGGCTGTCCTGGAACTCACTCTGTAGACCAGGCTGGCCTTGAACTCAGAAATCCACCTGCCTCTGCCTCCCGAGTGCTGGGATTACAGGCGTGTGCCACCACGCCCGGCTAGTAACTAATTTTTTTTACAGTGTTATGCATGGTGACACACTCTTGGAATCTCAGTGGCAGCAAGATGGGAGGTGGAGACGGGGGTCCCTGGAGCGCACAGGGAATCTGAAGAATGGCACCCAAGGTGTCCTCATGTCTCTGCATATGTATGCTTACAAGTGCACCTCCACAATATGATAGATAGATACACAACATGATAGATAGATAGATAGATAGATAGATAGATAGAAGATAGAAGATAGATGATAGTTAGACAGATAGATGATAGATGATAGTAGCTAGTAGATGATAGATAGATACACAACATGATAGATAGATAGATAGGTAGATAGATAGAAGATAGATGATAGTTAGATAGATGATAGATGATAGTAGCTAGTAGATGATAGATAAGATAGATGATAGATGATAGATAAATGGACAGCTAATAGATAATAGAAGATGTTGGCTAGTAGATAATAGATAGATAGATAGATAGATAGATAGACAGATAGATAGATAATAGATGGATAGATGATAGATGATGGTGATAGTGGCTAGTAGATGATAGATAGGCAGGCAGGCCAACAGACAGACAGATAGATAGATAGAAGATAGTTAGATGGATAGATAATAGATAGATGATAGATAATAATAGTTGATAGATAGATAGATAGATAGATAGATAGATAGATAGATAGGGGGAACCATTCACTATTGGTTTCGGGTTCCAAGCATTGGGTCTATTGTTAGTTAATGTCATGTTTGGGTTCCTTGCTGAGTCCCAGCACCCCACTCCCTTCCTCTTACTATGGATTCCTGAGCCATTTATAGACTCTGGTCCCTGAAGCATTACCTTTACAGATAGCTTGCTGCTTCTTGGAGCCAGTGCCTCCCACTGCCTCAGATGGCCAGTTGCTTTAAATCCAGCAGATTCCTATTTTCAACTTTAAAAAACTGTTTTCATAGCTTTCTGAGATAGCACCCCCCTGTATCATCGCGGTTGGTCTTGAGATCCTCCATACCTAGCATGGAAAGGCACTGCTAAGGGTTAGAGTGCTGCTACTGAGCCAGGAAACCAGCCTTGGCAAAAGCCATCTCAATTCTTTCTCCAGGAAGTCCTTGGCTTTCACCGATCATAGTCTTTGAGAAGCTCCTGACCAGTCAAAGGCAAACCTGACCTCATCCCAGTATGGTAGAACTGGCTGTTGTCATGGTAGAACTGGCTGCAGCCACACGATGCAAACAACTGAGAGTCTCTTTAGGGCTGGGGTTCCCCACATTGCTGCAAGTTCAAGATTCGAAAGAGAAATGTCAAACCTTCACCCCACACTTTCTCCTTACAGCTTCTGTGATATGATTTCCACACACCCCCAAAGCCCATGAAATGGACTGGAACTCAACACCTCTATAAAACCTTCCATTGACTCTTAACGTCTCCCAGAAGAATATTTCTCTCACCTTGAGCTAGTCAACTTCACATCATTGTGATCAAAAAACTGAGAAATAATTGCCTGAGCCAAGCCATTTCTAAAACAAACAAACAAACAAACAGACAGACAAACAGACAGACAGACAGACAGAAAAGGACTGGAGCTGGGGTTCTGCAGAGGCTCTGTTTAGCCGGGGAGGAGCTGCTAAGCTCCCCAGGAATGAAACAAAGCCAAACAAAAAGGAGGGAACGCTTCCTTTGCTTGTGGGTTCTAACATACCAGGCCTCGGTTGTCTGCCCTCCTTGCTTCAGGCCATGGCTGAATGCTGTATTGTGTTAAGAAGTGTGGAGCAGGCTGAGGACATAGCTCAATTAGGAGAGTGTTTGCACACACACACACACACACACACACACACACACACACTCCTCAGTTTGACCCCCAGCACTGTATAAACAGGCATTGTGTGCAATCCTAGCACCTAGTACAGAAGCAGAAGGATCTGAAGTTCAAGGTCATTCTCAGCAACACAGGAAGCTGGAGGCTAGCCTGGGCTACGTGAGACTGTCTCAAAAACCAAAATAAGACAAGTAGTGATCACCCCATGGTGGTCAGGAAGTGAAAGAGGAAGACCCAGAAGAGGAGCAGGAGTCACAGTGACCTCTTCTAAGACATACCTCCGAAGTAACATAACTTCCTTTCATTAGGCCAGGCAGACCTGCAAGCCTTCAGTATCAGGGCCTTCAGAGCTATCTCAGACCCAAGCCGTAGCACACTTTACTCTTCTTGTTGTCTTCAGAATGTCTGTCTGTTTTTTTCCTGGGAATGCCCCATGGCTTCATGTCTACTTCGTGCGCGTGTATGTGTGTGTATGTGTGTGTATGTGTGTGTGTGTGTGTGTGTGTGTGTGTGTTTGTGTGTATCTTCTACAGTAGACATACCAGGGGGTAGAGGCAAGGGGATAGAGCATGGTTGTTAAAGAGTGTGTGCTCAGAGTTGTGGGTGTGGCACAGTCAGTAGAATATTTGACACACACATGCACACCAATCCAACAAAATCATCAAGCATAGCTTCGATATCTACTGACTTAAATAAAAAAAAAATCCAGCATAATTGGGGTTTCAACTCTAAAGACAATCAGATTTGTCCAGACATTTGCACATGCTTGATTATCAATTATTTCTGACACCTGGGGCACTGTTTAGGCCCTCTGCCTCTGTGTCTTTGCCATTGTCACTTTTGCGAATATTGTTTTTGAGCTGTCATTAATCACAGATACACCAATTAAAGCAGAAACTGTGTCTCGAGGCTGCGAAACACCATCGCACAGACTCTGACCCCCAGTAGGCTCTAGGGGGGAGAAGTGAGCTAATTAGCTCTGACTCACTGCTGGGTTCTGTGGAAAGACACATCATTGAAACTCATTAGGGCTGCTTCCAGGGAAGAGACCCACCGGATACACTCACTCCTCTGAGCCTGTAGAAACTCGGGCTGACAATCTGTCCCAGGCAGCTAATGATGGAGATGCACACGCTGGGATTCGGGCTTTTCCAGATTGCTTTCGATATCACAAATGCCAAACCATCAGAACTTTTAAATTTTATTTTATTTTTTGATCATCCAAACACAGCAACATAAGGATGGACGTGGAGACTGGGAGACGACAGTTAGAAGACACTCATTGTGCGTGCCTCTTTGACTTGCTGCTTGCTGCTGCGGGCTTGTTGGCAGCAGGAACTGACTCTTCAGTCGGAGGCAAATTGCACTAGAGGGAGAGTGGGCGAAGGCTCGCTAACCGTGGCATCGCCGACGCTAAGCCCCGGCTGGGGAGTAGCATCGAGGTGGCTTTGCAGTATGGCTTGCAGCTAACTGGCTGGCTTTCTGGTTCTTCCTGAGCACGTGTAGGAAGCCCTGATGTTGCAGGAGCATCCTCAGTACCATCTGCACTGGGAGAACGGCTCACACCCTGGCAGAGCGGATTTCGTGTCACGTGTGTGGGGAACTGACAAGCCGGGATGTGTTTTACGGTGACAAACCCGCGGCGGGGCTTTGGCTGTGGCTCTGTTGGTAGAGTGTGTGGCTAGCGCACAGAGGGACCGAGCTTCAGCACCGTAGAAACCACGTGCTGGTGTCAGCACGTGCCTGAGATCCCAGCCCTTGGCAGATGGAGGCAGGAGGGTCAGCAGCAGGCAGGAGGGTCAGCAGCGCCGCGCCCGGGCGCTGCAAGATGGCTCAGCAGGTAGGGTCTTGGGCTCTAAGCCCAATGACCTGAGTTTGATCTCTGTAGCCCACATGGTGGAAAGAGAGAACTTACTCCTGCAGGCTGTCCCCGGAGCTTCCCATGGATGTCATGGCATACACATAATACACATACTTATAAATAAGCAAGTATAATTTAAAAAATGTTCAGGGTTATCTTCACCTGCATTGTTAAATTCAAGGTTAACCTGGACTATATGAGATCCTGTCAGAAGAGGTTAAGTAAATATGTCCAGTGTCTTTTCCCTCTTAGGAGTCTTCCCACATGCCACTGTGTATAGACCAGTCAGAGCTGCTCCTGCTCTCTCTTGGCATACGTCACCGGTGGAAGTCCGATGGGAAGCATCAGCTGTCACCTGAGCCTGGGGCAGCCGGGGTCATCACTTCACCGTCTGGTGCCAATCAAGACTCCCAGACCCCCCCACTTGAAACCCAACCAAGGCTGCTTTTTCCTAGAGATGTGCACAGTCCTCGGGCTCAGGGTCACCCCTCTTCTGCTCTGTCAGGCAGCATTCTCCCCGGCTCTCCTCCACCCCCACACGGTGCTCCTCCTTCTACCTGAAGGCCTTCCCACAAGCCACAAGGCCTCCCTCCGCTCTGAGGCATCTTCTGATCTCAGCTGCCCTCTCAGAGGTTTTTCCTAAGCTCCCAGGATGCTGTGACTCCTTCTTGAACCTGCCACGTGCTCCCTTAATAATACATGTATTGATATGTGGTTTTATAGGCTCTTTGCTTCTGACCTGTCTTAGAAAAGAAACTAAGACAACACCTCTATTGCTTCTAGCCAAAGAGTCACAAAGTTTTATGTAAGAGCAGAAACTTCCTCTTTGCATATTTAGAGAGTAAGTGGCTTTTTCTGATGTGTATAGCGAAGAGGAGTATTTTAAGTTAGGATCCTAAAATATGTATTTTTTTTTCCCCAGGTGTTCGGGTTTAGTGCTGGAAGGTGTTCAATTCCCAGTTGTCTTATCTGGCAAGAGAGAGAAGTACGGGTATTCTGGGATTAAAGTGAAAATGATCATCCTCAGCTGTGGGTGTGTCTTAGGAGAGCTAACACACAAAAGGACTGGTGAGGGGCTGAGATCCTCAGTGGTCAGAACACTGCCTGTTCTTCCACATTTCATGAAAGGAGGACCACGGTTTAATTCCTGCCGCCCACATGAGAGCTCACAACTCCCTCTAATTCCAGTTCCTGGGGGGTTAAGTAAGTAAAATTAAAAATAATAATAATAAAGTTCAAGACCATCTCTATGCTGGCCTCTTTGGGCACCAGAAACACATCTGGTGTGCAGAGAGCATGCAGGCAAAATATCCATGCACATAAAATAAAAATAAATTTTTTCAAAAGGTCTCTTGATGTTACTTCACCCAGTTAGAGCCTCATTCCTCTTTGCCACCATGAGAAGATGGAGTGTTCAGAGCTAAGCGGAAGTAATGATGTCATCTGCCACAGGAGGTGTGGGTGTGTTTGAGTTCTTGCTCAGGGACTCGGCTGAAAGCCCCACTCCATCCTCTCCATGTTTTGCCTTCTCAGAGATCCATAAGGTTTATTCGGGGTGATTTGATTGCCATGGTTACTACCATAGTGTGGTTCAAGGTGTGTGTGTGTGTGTGTGTGTGTGTGTGTGTGTGTGTGTGTGTTTCTTGTTTTTATAATGATACCTTTGCTCTATACTGATAGGAAGTATCAATAATCCAAATTTGTGGCTATGGGGATAATATCCTAATTTGGGGGTAAAGGAGTGATAGTATTATCTTAAAATCCTGTCTCTGTTGTCCACGGAGGAAAGAGTGTGAGGACAGCAGGGTTGAGGAAGGGCCTACTTCCGCTCCTCTCCTCGTAGCCCTTCATTTGGTAACAGACTCCTACCCACGGCATTCACCAGGGTTACAGACGAGTGGCTTACAGGCCAGAGCGGTCATTTAGCCATGCTTTATCTGGCTCGCAGTATATTCATTTTATTTACTTTCATGGGGCTTGGGATGGAGCCTGTGCGTTCTGCCCCTGAGCCATAGCCCAGCCCCTAAAGCTTTACCTGCATCTTCCATGCTGACTAGTTTTATTTATTTTTAAAGATTTTTTTCCTCTGAATGGTAGTGTTGCATGTGTTTAATCCCAGCACTTAGAAGGTAGAGGCAGGTGAATCTCTGTAAATTCAAGGCCAGCTTGGTTTACAGAGCAAGTTCCAGGAACCAGGGCTACACAGAAACACCCTGTCTTAGAAAAAAAAAAGATTTTTTTAAAAGTGAGTGAGTGTGTGTGTGTGTGTGTGTGTGTGTGTGTGTGTGTATACATGTGACTACAGATATACATGGAGGCCAGAAGAAGATATCAGATACCTGGGGTTGGACGTAGAGGTTGTTGAAGATGTATAGTAGGGCTGCTGGGAACTGAATCCATGTCCTCTGCAAGAGCAGTATGTGCTTGCAGTGGCTGAGCCTCTTCCCTAGCTCTGCTGGTTAGTTTTAATCATCAATTTGATACAATAGAATCACCTGGAAAGAGAGTCTTTTGTTTTTTTGTTTTTGTTTTTTGTTTTTCGAGACAGGGTTTCTCTGTGTAGCCCTGGCTGTCCTGGAACTCACTCTGTAGACCAGGCTGGCCTCGAACTCAGAAATCCGCCTGCCTCTGCCTCCCAAGTGCTGGGATTACAGGCGTACGCCACCACGCCCGGCTTTGGAAAGAGAGTCTTAACAAAGACTTTTCTAGATTGGTTGGCCTACTGGCATGTCTATGAAGGATTGTCTTCATCTCTAATTAATAGACAAAGACCCTGCCCACTGTGGGCAACACCAGTCCTTAGGCTGGACCCAGAACTGAGTAAGAGTAAAGAAAGCTGGCTGAGTGTTAGCATCAAGCAGGCAGGCAGAGTGGGTGCTTTTGTTTCTCTCTGCTCTTGACTGTGGGTGTGTGAGAACCAGCTGTCTCAAGTTCCTGCGTCTGTGACTTTCCTGCAGCGATGAACTGCGACCTGGAATTGTGAGCCAAATAAACTGTTTCCTTCCCAGTGTTGCTTCTGTCAGGGGACAGAAATGAAGCTAGAGCACCTCCTAATTATGTATTTCTGAATTATCTGCTGCAAACAACACTGCTGTAAACATTCTCCTTACTAGCCAAGAAGAGAATCTTCTAGAAGAATACACTTAAGAATAAAACAGCAGCTCAGGTACAACTCAGATGTAACTCTGTGGACACCAGAAACTGAACTGGGGTCCTCTCCAAGAGCAGTACCTACTCGTAACCAACCAGCCATCTCTCCAGTCCCCTTTTGTTTGTTTCGGATGCTGGTAATGAGTAAATGTTCCTTATACATCCTGGATATGACGTCATCATTGGTTATAGGTGTTGTAAACAACAACTAGCCTATCACATGTCTGTTAACCTCATGGTGTCATGTGCCATAAAAATTCTTGCTATTTTCCAGAGTCAAAATCAGAATTAGTTTTTTCCCAAGGTTTATACACTTCAGGTTCACAGCCACCTGGAACTCCAGTTCCAGGTGATCCAACACCTTTTTCTGACCCCCTTGGGCACTTAAACTTGTGTGCACATAAGCACATATAGTTTGTTTTTGTTTGTTTGTTTGTTTGTTTTTTTCGAGACAGGGTTTCTCTGTATAGCCCTGGATGTCCTGGAACTCACTCTGTAGACCAGGCTGGCCTCGAATTCAGAAATCCGCCTGCCTCTGCCTCCCAAGTGCTGGGATTAAAGGCGTGTGTCACCACCACCCGGTGCACATATAGATTTTTTGTTTTGTTTTGTTTTGTTTTGTTTTGTTTTGTTTTGTTTTGTTTTGTTTTTCGAGACAGGGTTTCTCTCTGTAGCGCTGGCTGTCCTGGAACTCACTTTGTAGACCAGGTTGGCCTTGAACTTAGAAATCTGCCTGCCTCTGCCTCCCAAGTGCTGGGATTAAAGGCATGCGCCACCACTGCCCGGCCCTAGATTTTGTTTAGGAAAATCTTCTACAATTGATGTCACGAAGGCCTATACCATTCACTATGACCAGTTTTTTTTTTTGTTTTTGTTTTTGTTTTTGTTTTTTTGTTTTGTTTTGTTTTGTTTTGTTTTGTTTTGTTTTTACCAAATAGCCTCTGCTGGCCTCCACAAACTTGACAACTGAAAAATGGCTTCGAACTCGATCCTCCTGCCTCTCCTCAGAACTTTAGTTTCTCAGCCTTAAATGTCTGAACAGAACCCCAGTGTCTCAGTACAGCCATCAGACACCAACACACTTCCTCTTTCCCTGTCACATGCTGATAGTCTAAAGAAACAAAACAGCCCGGGAGAGCCTCTAGGTCAGTGGTTCTCAACCTTCCTAACGGTCCCATCCTTGAAAATACAGTTAGTTCCTCGTGCTGTGGTGACCCCAACCATAAAATGATGAGTGTTGCTACTTCATAACTGCAATTTTGCTAGTGCTATGGATTGTAATGTAAATATCTGTGTTTTCCTGTGGTCTCTGGTGACTCCTGTGAAAGGATCCTGTGACCACCCCCCCAGGGGTCAAGACTCACAGGTTGAAAACTCCTGCCTTAGGTCAAGCACAAAACAAAGCCCAAGGTCCAGAAGAAACTTTCAGGGGTCAGATTTTTCTGAGAGTCAAAGAAACAAAGTCTAAAGACCTGTTTCTCTCCAAGAAGAGGTAAAAGGCAGCTGATGCCAGCTGAAGTAGAAAATAAGCAAAGTCCCCATGGTGAAGAGATTCCTTCCATCAGTTTCTGGAAACATGCAGTCCTTCCTGTCCTTCCAGAGTAGACCGCAGGAGTCACTAGCACCTGTGATGTATCTTTTCTTTAGGCTAGGGTCACTGAAACTGTTACCAGAGCTGTCAGGGTCAAAGACTGTTCCCAACAAGCTAGGCCTGACTCCACCTCCTCAATGTGCCAGTTAAAAAGACAGAGACAGTGAGAAGCTAAGAAAGGAGACTGCTTTATTCAGAGGAAGGACGGAGGGGTCTAGTGACAGTCCTCCCCCACCTCCCTCCCCAGCATCCTACTGGGGCTTCTACTTGAATGGAAGGGGCGGAAAGGACGCAGAACCAAGCCATCCCGGGCAGGAAGGTGTCTGACAGTGTGTAGGAATGTCATGCAGACTCCTCCTCCTCTGCCTGGTAGCAGGCTCCAGTCTTTGCCTCCTCCTATTGTGAGACATCTGGGGGTGGGGAATTAGTTCCTTGGGGACCGTTCAATAAGTCTGATAGCTAAAGAGAGAACCACAAGTGTATCTATTTAGAATATCTTCACTCTCCACAAGGTTGTTTCCCCTTAGTCTCTTTTAGAAGTTCTAGCTATTCAAAGATTCATGGCTCTCCAGTTCAATCGTAGAATCAACCTGCCCAGCTATTTTGCTGGCCCATATACACTGTGGTACCCCACCCACAGTTCAACCCTTGAGAGGTAGAGGAATGAGGATTAGGAGTTCCAAGATCATCGTTGGCTACATATAGTGAGTTCTATGTCAGCCTGAATTATGTGGAAATCACATCTTCAAAAACTAAAAGGACCAAAAACCAAACCAAAACCAAAACAACAACAATAAAAAAAACCCAATCCACACCTGCCCATATACACATACTCATGCACAAACACACAAACACACAAACACACACACACACACACACACACACACACACACACACACACATTACCACCACCACCACCAACAACAACAATAACAAAACAAAGCAAAACAAAACAAAAAACCCAACTCGCTACAAATTTGAAGTTTCACGTACATATAATTTCAGGAGAAATTATATCTTTACGAAACGCTAGAATTCAGACAGCAAAGCCTGTTTCTTCTATAAAGGAGCACCCCTGACCAACGTTCCTGCCTGAATCTCTGACTAGACTCCCAGGTGCCGGGATTCCTGGAGAAGGGCAGGGCCACTCTCACTTCCCTGAGGAAGTCTCGCTGTACTGCCTTGTCCCCTGATTTTCTGGAGTGCCACATTCCTTCCTGGCAATGCAAGACACCCCCTCCTCACTACCCCCATAAAATGAGACAGTCTGACTACAGGAGACACCCCCTTCTTCTGAAACATAACAATCAGGGACCCTGATTCTCCCTCATAGACCCAAACTCTCCACAGGGCTCCCACCATGGTGCTGTCTGTGTGTCTGTCCACAAGTGTCAACAAGTCTTCTAATAAATCTCTAACCAAAAAGGGCAATATGCCTCCGTGGGGGTTCCCCTTAAACTCCAAGCCCCAAAACCTTTCTTTAACAATTCTCTTAAATAAATCTTCAAAGAACAGTGCTTGGTTGGTATTTCTGATTGTTTTTTTATTTTTTCATAATATACTCCTCGTTAGGTAAAACTCAGAGCTATTGTGGTTGTTGCTAGTACGTGAGTTGAATGTTAATTTTTGCTCACGAACAGGATCCCCTCTGCTTTATGCCGGATCTAGCTCATTTAGCATATGAGCTGGTAATTTCTCTGTTCGAGCCACTGAATCTTTGTCTCGTGCTCCCTAAGAGGGCCCTGAGAGCTTCAGGGTTTCCAGATGATTCCATTTGTTTACCCACATCTTTCCATTATGAGTTGCACTTCTCACAGGTCACACCGTTAAAACCCTAATATACCTAACATCAGTCTTTGGAGATGGGGCCCTGTGGGGGGAAATTCAGGGTAAATGAAAGGTTCTGAAGGGCTCAGGATGGGGTGTCAGGGCAGAGCACTTGCCTAACCTTGCACACATGCCTGGATGCTGTCTCCAGGAGAAATTAAAAGGAAAATAGACAGGCGAAGGGTGCTGTGTCAGAAACAAACTCGCTTGTAAATTCGCTTCTGCTGGCCGCTGTCTGTGAAGAAGTCCCGATATCACAGGTAGATGCTGATGGAGCAGGTTTGTCTATTCCAAGCCTAATTCCTAAGATCAACACAGCATCCTCTACATACATACTTTACTGTGGGTTACAGAATAGCCAGCAAAGGGTGAGAGGGACCACAGCAGAGTTCAAGGAGATTCAAAGCGACCCACTGAGAGGCAGAGAAGGCTGGCAGGGATGTGGGCAGAGTCTCTGCAGGGGCCCAGGAAATGAATGCAAGGCTGAGACTTCTGCCTCAGCGGCTGCTGCAGCAAGTCGCTGGATCAGAGCTGAGCGGAGCCTCAGAAGTGTGAGGTGCAGGGCCACAGAGGGCGGGATCCAGAGGAGTGTGCAGCTGGTGCCTGAAAGCGGGGTCAACAGGGGAGAGCCACGCCGAAAAACCTTGCGGAGAGTTCTTGGCTTGTCTGTGCCTCTGCACATAAGCTGGGTGGTCGGGACAGGTCAGCGAGGGGTTGATCCCAGGGTTCTGTCTCCTCTTTATGGGATCCAGGTGAGCCAAAATCGGGACCTTTCCTTTCCTCAGTCTGGTGTGTCCGCTAAGTTATTGGGCATCTTTTTCCTGCTACAATTTTAATGCTCTTATTCAGTACCAACTTATTGTGTGTATATATACCTACATACATACATACATACATATGTTCTTCTATTCCTGTCATAACTACTTGTGGTTCCAGTTCTTGATTCTTCCCTCGGGGTATCCAGGTGTGGCAGCACACCAAGTTCTGTGGCCTGAATTTTCCCTTGGGGTGTCTGGAGTCCAATGCACACCAGGCAGGAAAGGATGAATCCGAAGTCTGGAAGGGGTGGGTCAGCAAGATGCTGGTCAGGCAGTGAATGCCAGGAGGAGGAGGAGGAGGAGGAGGAGGAGGAGGAGGAGGAGGAGGAGGAGGAGGAGGAGGGGGTCTCCTTGGAAGATTTCAGTGTTACAACTCTTAGAAAACAGCTCTCTGCCGGGTGTGGTGGCACACGCCTGTAATCCCAGCACTTGGGAGGCAGAGGCAGGCGGATTTCTGAGTTCGAGGCCAGCCTGGTCTACAGAGTGAGTTCCAGGATAGCCAGGACTACTCAGAGAAACCCTGTCTTGAAAAAAAAACAAACAAAAAGAAAGAAAGAAAGAAAGAAAGAAAGAAAGAAAAGAAAAGAAAAGAAAAGAGAAAAAAGAAAAGAAAAGAAAAGAAAAGAAAAGAAAAGAAAAGAAAAGAAAAGAGCTCTTTTAGACAACAATCTATGAACAGCTTGTGCTCTTTTCTCGGGGTGAACAAGGACTATAAGAACCTTGGAAAGTGGGAAGGGGTTCTTCTTAGGGTGAAATTCCATTGACTGAGGTTTAAGGTTCTGGGGGTACCATATTTGCAAGGAGAGGCATTCAGAAAATTGAACCTGTAGTGCCCCCCACACACACACACACAATCCAAGGACTTCGTGACATTCCTTAGGTAGAATGAGGGGGTTGGGCTCCCTAGATAAGTTAGAGAAGAGGAAGCCCTGCTGGGAACGGGAGTCCTCCATCCATCTTGCACGGAACTCAGGAGAGTCTCCAGACATGGTAGACTTCAACCTTAAGTAGCAGGGTTTCCCAACAATTCCTAATATTAACTGTCAGAGCACATACTGTACTTCACACTGGAAAACACATCCGTGGCTACAAAGGATGAATTCAAGGGGTTTCAAAGAGACTACTTGGAGAAAAATTATTGATACATTTGTTTATTTAGTTAGGGTTTCATGTATTCCAAGCTGGCCTCAAACTGGCTAGATAGTTTAGGACGGCCTTGGACTTCTGCTCCTCATGCCTCTCCCTCTTGACTGCAGGGATAACAGGACTGAGCCACTACTCCCACTACTTGCCATCTGGGTATAGAACCTGGGGTCTTGTGCTTGCTGGACAGGCTCTCTACCCCCGATCACATCCCTACCCTTTAGCCCTTCCCCCCAAATCTTCCTTTTTCTCTTTGACTCTTAAAAAAAAAGATTTATTCAGTATATGTTAAGTACACTGTAGCTGTCTTCAGACACTCCAGTAGAGGGCGTCAGATCTCATTACTCATGGTTGTGAGCTACCATGTGATTGCTGGGACTTGAACTCAGGACCTTCAGAAGAGCAGTCAGTACTCTTAACCACTGAGCCATCTCTCCAGCCCTTCTCTTTGACTCTTAATATTTTCTTCTGTGTTTTCAAAACTTATCTATGAGAATTGATGGGAACTGCAATGTTTCTGAAGGCAAGCTTCCAAAGACAGACAGACAGGCAGGCAGACCCTTAACTGTCAGGGTCAGCCATGGGAGAAGAATCTGAGAACAGGGCCTAAACTGAAAAGAAACTGTCTGAAGGGAAGGCGCTTCCGCCCAGCAGTACCAAGAGAGGAAGGACCTGGCCGTGACTTCCTGCGCCTCAGACAAAGCCTTCGGCCATGCCTGTGTTCCCAGTAATAGTCAACAAGAGAGATCCTGCATCCAAAGATCTGTTCTCCACAGTGGCCGGGGTCATCTACATGTGAAGCCACTGGCTCATCGCTTTAATAATGGCACTCGTTAGTGGTACCCAGGATGAAGTCAGCATGTTTCCCAAGGCCCGTAGCCAAGCCCGGCTCTGATTACTGAAGCCTCCATCACCTGCCTCCTTTGCACTCTGCTCCAGAGATGCTGGCTTCCTCTGCTCTTTGAACAGCGAGTTGACACCTGGCTTAGGCTCTTTGTACATTCATTTCCTCTCTCCCAAGAACTCCTCCCTCCAAATCTTTGATCCGTGTCCATTTTCCTGCTTTTATTATATTAAATACACATTAATGGGTTATATAATGTATAAACAGATTAATGTGTTATATATAGTATATGAATATTTGATAATTTATAAATATATATAAATATATATATACTATTGAGTTATATATATACATGCATTTTATATACATTGAGTTATATATACATGCATTTTATGTTATATATATACATACACAAATATAAACATGCTAGTGGTTATATAATATATAAGCAGAGAGTAATGTGTTATATATAATATACATAAACACAGACTAATGTGCTATATAATATACACATGCATACACTAATGGGTTATATATGTTCATATAAATATATACTGATGGTTTAACATATATATATATAAACATTGACTAATGAGTTATATATAAAATACAGCTAAATATATACTAATAAGCTATATAATATGTAAATACATACTAATAGGGCATTTGCATATATAAATATGTGCTAATGGGTTTCATTATGACATTTTCATCCATGTGCATGATGTATTTTCATTATTATCAACCCTCTTTATTATCATTATTATCACCTCCTCTTGTGCCCCTTTGTGATGGTCTGAATAAGAAATGCCCCTCATAGGGTCGCCTGCATGAGTTCTTGGTCCTGTGTTGGTGGTACCATTCGAAGTGGTTCTGGACCCTTCAGGAGGTGGAACCCTGCTGGGGGAAATGCATCAGTGGGAGTGAGCTTTGGGGGTTTACAGCATTTGTCACTTCTGGTTCATATTCTCTGCTTCCAGGATGTGGATAGAAATGTGATCTCTCATTTCCTGGAGACAGCTGACTGCTGCCACGCCTCTGCCGCCATTGTGGAAGCTTCCTCTGGACCTGTGAGTGCAGATAATTCTTCCTTTCAGGAGTTGCTTTTGGTAATGGCATTTTACCACAGCAGAGAAAAGTAGCTATGACAACCCCTCACCCTGCGGATCCCTCTCTCTTCCCAACTAGTCCCCCTCGTTCTTCAGTTGGGATTCTTTTGAGTCTGTGGCCCAGTGAGTTTCCTTAGGGTTGTTTACAAGGGAGTAGCTGAGGGCGACTTTGCTCTTTTTCTCCTCGAGGCTCTGCTAAGATGTCGTTTCCTCTGGAAGATCTCTGATAACATCCTGAACCAGGTCATCCGAGGGTAGCACTTCCTTGTCAGCACTTCAGTTATAGACCTGTTTGGCTGTCTGTGTCTTCCTCTAGACTGTGGAGTCTGTGGGGGCCAGGACCTCTTTTAGAATAACCTGGCCACACAGCAGGAGATGGGTGTGTATATATGGGATAAACGAATATTCAGCTTGGCCAGTCAAGACAGAGTGGGGACAAGGCTCTGAGACAGCTGTGGCCCTCTTCCCTCTGGAATTCCTGCTACTCATCTTGTCCAGCCTTGCTTGATAAGAACTTCAGAAACTGATGTCCCCATGGGAGATACAACCCTTCCCACAGGCCCTGGGACCAGGTCCCTTCCTCTGGTGCTGCTTCCTACCTGGGATGGGTAAACTTGGTCATCAACTTGACTATATTTGGAATCGACTAAGCTGAGGCTCGCCTGTGAGGGATTTTCTTGAGTGGATCAGTGGAGATGGGAAGGCGCACCCTCTCTGGAAGGATACAGAATGGGGAGCTTCTGCTTTTTACCTGTTTCACTCCTGATGGCAAGCTCACCTATCTTGTTGCTTAGGCGGTCCTTTGCTGGTATTAGAACCACACAGACTGAGAGCCTCTCTAGGAATCCTCCAGGGCTCCAACACCAGATTGGGACTGCTGAGGTGTCTAGTCTCATGGACTGAACAAGTGTGGGATTCTTGGGCGTGGTCCTTCCATCAGGAGAGAGCCATTGTTGGAGCACCTGGACTGTGGCCATGCTAATAAACTCCACTGCCCACACATGCGCACACACATTCTCTCTGCTCTGTTCTGTTAGAGAATTCTTGCTAACACTCTTGTCACTCCAGTTTCCTTCTCCGAGGCAGCCTTGGCTCTCCTCCTCTGGGCATCGTGAACCAAGGCACACTTCCGGTTGTCTAGATCGGGTCTACCCTGGTGGTTAATATAGATTGTTCATTTGACTCATCTAGAATCACCTAGGAGACAAGCCTGTCTTTGAAGGAGTTCCTAACTAAAATCGATTTAACTGAAGAGGGCTGTCTCAAGCTCGTCTAATGTGGGTGGCACCGTATGGTGGGCTGGGGTCTTAGTGAATATGGAGACAAAAGCAACCTGATCACCAGCATTCATTTCTCCCCGCTTTCTTCTGTGGATACAATGCGACTGCCTGCTTCACACATCTGCAGCCATGCCTTCTCTGCCGTGATGGAACCCTCAAAGTTTGAGCGGAAACAAACTCTCCCTTCCGAAATTGCTTTTGCTAAGTATATTGTCACAACAATGGCAAACTCCGTCTATCCACGACTCCGACACTTTTTAGATTTATTGGCTTGCATGCGTAAATGTATGTGCACCACATACATACCTGGTACCTAAGGACATCAGAGCCGCTGGAACTGGAGTCACCACGTAGGTGCTGGGAACCACGCCCGGGTCCTCTGTAAGAGCGACAAGTGCTTTTGATGGCTGAGCCATCTCTCCAGTTCTCTAACTTGTCCATCTCTGGGTGTATCCTAGAGGCAGCCAGCCTGAAACAGTGACTTTGGGGCCACGAGCTCCTACCACACCACAAACTGCTCCATCTGCTTGACACGCCTTTTGTCCTCACAGCTTGACCCCGAAGGAGAGGATACAGTGGTCAGGGACCCTTACAGATAGGAACCGTGAAACCGCTGAGCACAAGGTCATCAGAGAACCTGAGCCGCTGGAAGTGAAACCAGACATCTTCTTTGCAGATCATTCTCATTGACAAACCCAGGACGAGCGTACCTCCCAAGTCAAGAAGCAATCTCTTAGACGCCTATGTCAGGGATAAAAGAACAATACTTTAAGAAATGCTAGAGGGCTAGAGACATGGCTCAGCAGTTAGAAGAAGAGCCTGTGACTTCTGCAGAAGACCTGGGTTCGATTTCAAGTACGCATACCTCATGGCTCACAGCGCTTGGTAACTCCAGTCCCAGTAGGTCTGGTGCCCTCTTCTGGCCTCCACAGGCACTGCATGCATGAGGCGCACAAACATGCTGGCCAAACACTCTCATGCATAAAATTGAAAACAAGAAAGAAAAAAAATAAAGAATCAGCAGTAATAACTTTGTCAGTTACACGCTGGTCCGCTAAGTGCTGCTTGCTGGAAGGTGTCTCATTCAGCTAATCTGTTACCGTCACCCACTGAGCAGACGAGGAAGCTGAGGTTGGAGATGGGAGATAGAGTGATGCTTTTAAACTCACTGTGCAAGCGGTACTGTCAGAATTATACTATTTGACATACTGATTTAATTCACTTACCCACACTAACTTAAAAAAAAAACCCAACCTTTACAGAGCGAAGGTAACCATTGTACAAGCACACTTGAATGGCTTCAGTAACGTAACGGAGTGTAGAGCTATCACCACGAATCCAGTTTTAGAACGTTTCCACTAACTCGGAATGTTCCCTCATCCCCATTTCTGGTTAACCACCACTCCTACCCCAGCCCCAGGCAAGCACCGAGCTATTTTCTGTCACTGTAAATTAGCTTTTCCAGACACTTTACATAAATGAACCCTTGCGGAATCATCTTTCACTTTACTACAGAAATTCCTTTTGTTTTCTGAAGCCTGTGCGGTTGGTTCAGTTCTCAACATGCCACTCAGAGGTGTGGCATTGGAAGCAAGGAACAGGGTCCACCTTCCTTCTGCAGAAGCCCCAGGGGCTTGTGAGGGCACCATCTTAGGCGTTGTTTAGTAGTGGGGAATCAGGGTGTGCTCCGGTAGGAGGAATCATCACGCTTAAGTGGTTTTTCTGTTCATTTATTTCACAAACCATATGGAACGTCTATCTTAATCCATGGGCTTCTCCTCCAAATGGCTCTAGGAGTGACTCCTTTCCTGGCTGTGGTGGAGCAAAGCAAAGCCCCCCAAAACCATTTAAAAGCATAGTACAAAGGGCCAAAGCAAAATGAGCCAGCTTGCCCCAGGCCAGTAAGAAAGCACTGTCTGATTTGCTGTATATTGCTTTTACTATGTTTAAGTGTGGGCCTTGAATTCCTGATCTATCCAAGACTTTTAACACGAAGGGATGTTGAATTTTGTCAAATGCTTTCTCAGCATTTAATGAAATGATCATGTGTTTTTTTTTCTTTGAGTTTGGTTATGTAGTGATTTACATGGATGGATTTCTGTATATTGAACCATCCCTGCATCCCTGGGATGAAGCCGACTTGATCGTGGTAAATGATCATTTTGATGTGTTCTTGGATTCGGTTTTCAAGTTTTATTGAGTATTTTTGCATTGATATTCATAGGGAAAATTGGTCTGAAGCTCTCTTTCTTTTGGGTCTTTGTGCGGTTTTGGTATCAGTGTAACTGTGGCTTCACAGAACGAATTGGTTAGTGTTCCTTCTGTTTCTATTTTGTGGAATAGCTTGATGAATAATGGTATTAGGTCTTTGAAGTTCTGATAGAATTCTGCACTAAAGTCAACTGGTCCTGGGTTTTTTTGGTTGGGAGACTTTTAATGACTGCTTCTATATTTTAGGGGTTGTGGGACTGTTTAGATTGTTTATCTGATCCTGATCCAGTGGAAAAAAAGACAGCATTTTCAATAGATGATGCTGGTTCAATTGGCGGTCAACATACAGAAGAATGCAAATTTATCAGTTCTTATCTCCCTGTACAAAGTTCAAGTCCAAGTGGATCAAGAACCTCCACATAAAACCAGATACACTGAATCTAATAGAAGAGAAAGTTGGGAAGAGCCTCGAACACATGGACACAGGGGAAAAGTTCCTGAACAGAATACCAATGGCATATGCTCTAAGATCAAGAATCGATGAATGGGACCTCATAAAATTGCAAAGCTTCTGTAAGGCAAAGGACACTGTCAATAGGACAAAACAGCAGCCAACAGACTGGGAAAAGATCTTTAGCAAACCTAAATCTGATAGGTGACTAATATTCAATATATACAAAGAACTCAAGAAGTTAGACTCCAGAGAACCAAATAACTCTATTAAAAATGCGGAACAGAGCTAAACAAAGAATTCTCAACGGATCAAACTCAATGGGCTGAGGAGCACCTAAAGAAATGCTCAGCATCCTTAGTCATCAGGGAAACGCAAATCAAAACAACTCTGAGATTCCACCTCACACCAGTCAGAATGGCTAAGATGAAAAACTCAGGTGACAGCAGATGCTGGAGAGGACGTGGAGAAAGAGGAACACTCCTCCATTGCTGGTGGGATTGCAAGCTGGTACAACCGTTCTGGAAATCAGTATGATGGTTTCTCAGAAAATTGGACATAGCACTACCAGAGGACCCAGCTATAACTCCTGGGCATATACCCAGAAGATGCTCTAACATGTAATAAGGACACATGCTCCACTATGTTCATAGCAGCCTTATTTATAATAGCCAGAAGCTGGAAAGAATCCAGATGTCCCTCAACAGAGGAATGGATACAGAAAATGTGGTACATTTACACAATGTACTCACTGATAAGTGGATATTAACCCAAAAGTCCAGATTCAACTCAATTCACAGACCATATGAAGTCTAAGAAGAAGGAAGACCAAAATGTGGATACTTCAGTGCTTTCAAGAAGGGTGAACAACATACTCAGAGGAGGAGATATGGAGAAAAAGTGCAGAGCAGAGACTGAAGGAAAGGCCATCCAGAGACTGCCCCACCTGGGGCTTCATCCCATATACAGTCGCAAAACCTGGACGTTATTGTGGATGCAGGGAAGTGCTTGCTGAAAGGAGCCTGATATGACTGTCTCCTGAGAGGCTCTGCCAGAGACTGACAGACAGAGGCAGGAGCTCGCAGTCAACCATTGGACTGAGTACGTGGTCCCCGATAGAAGAGTTGGAGAAGGGACTGAAGGAGCTGAGGGGGTTTGCAGCCCCATGGAGGGAGCAACAGTGTCAGCTGGCCAGACCCCCTGGGACTCCTGGGGACTGGACCACCAACCAAAGAATACACATGGAGGGACAAATGTTGTTGGCCATACATGTGGCAGAGGATGACCTTGTTGAACATCAGTGGGAGGAGAGGCCCTTGGGCCTCAGGGTGTTTAATGCCCGAGTGTGGGGGAATGCCAGGGCAGGAGACCAGGAGTGGGTGGGTGGGGGAGCACCCTCATAGAGACAGGGAGAGGAGGGATGGGATGGAGGTTTCTGAAGGGGAGACCTGGAAAGGGGGAAAACGTTTGAAATGTAAATAAAGAAAATATCCAATGAAAGAAAGAAAAAAAGAAAGAAGGAAAGAAAGAAAGAAAGAAAGAAAGAAAGAAAGAAAGAAAGCACTGTCTGAAGGAGGAAGTGAGGAGGGCAGGACAACAATAATCCACAGAATTCTTGCCCCAGTATGCGCATGTGTGGCTTCATAAGGCTTGAAAAGCTTTACTCTTGCCCTGGGCCCAGAGCAACAAGACTTTGTGGAGCATCCCTGCACCCCACCCCCAACTCCTGCCTCTGGACTCCCATTACACCCTAAATCTCCTCTCCCTGGAGCAATGTTAGGAGGTGTCCCCAATCTGGAGAGACAAATGAGGGGGTGACTTTCCCCCTCCCCATTCTGGCCAGCCCACCGGTTGCAGACTGACACTGCCCTCTAAGAAGGCCAGACTGCTGCGACCACGCGGTCCAGTCCGCCCTCACAGCCACTCTGTTACCTGCCGGAAGAAATCCTTTTTAAAGATGGGTGGAAGCACACTAGACCCTTGAAGAAGTCCCAGTGGGAAATAATGGTGTCTTTGCCCACAGACCACTTGCAGGCAGATTGGGTTTAAAGTTTACTCCCAAGCATTTCCAGGCACAGATAAGATTGAAGCAAGATGGACTAGAAGACCAGCAACACAGAGAACAATAAATAATAACGACCACAAAGAACTTCCTATTTGCCACAGTTTCTGTTTTACCACTCCCCTGCCCCTTAATGCTGAGAACAGCTTTCTAAGGTCAACGGTATTACTAGCTTCATTTCCTGAAGCATTATTGGTATTATAAAAGAGGAACTGAGGAATACAGTTACACAGACTATCATTATCGGGTTTTTGCACATATAGTCTTCTAAGTATATAGAAATAATATAGAAAATATTGTTAAGGTACAGAAATTATTAGTACACGCAGCGGTATATGGGCTGGGGTATAGCTTAGTGGTGAAATGTGTAGCTAGTCTAGTATAATCCAACACTGGGCAGGAGAGAGAGAGAGAGAGAGAGAGAGAGAGAGAGAGAGAGAGAGAGAACAGATTATCAAAACTGTTACAGTACAGACAATATTAGCACAGAGGTCATAGCTGGGTGGTGGTGCACAGATGCCTTTAATCTCAGCACTTGAGAGACAGAAACAGGACGATCTCTGAGTTTGGGACCAACAGGGTATACAGAGCAAGTTCCAGGACAGCCAGGCCTATACAGAGAAACTCTGTCTTAAAAACAAACAAAATTGGCATATATGCCATTATTATAGTGTATGAATTATTAGCTTACCAATAATAGTAATACTATTATAGTATAAAACTTTGTACAGAAAAAAATGTACCGGGGACTGGGGAGGGCTCAGCAGGTAGAGGCGCTTGTTGCCAAGTCTGAAAACGTGAGTTTGATTTCCAGGACTAACATGGTCTTTAAAAAACAAAACAAACCAAAAAACTGACTCCCAGGAGCTGTCTTCACGGAAACCATGGCACTCAGCCCATATGTGTTGGGTGTGTATACACACACACACACACACACACACACAGGCACATACTTTCCCATCACATAAAGTGAGTTGTTTGTTTGTGACAGGCTTTTAGTATGTAGCCTTCTGGCTTGGAACTCTCTGTGTAGACCAGGCTAGTTTCAGTCTCACAGAGATCTCTGCCTCCCAAGTCTTGGGGTTAATGGCTGGACCATCAGTGATACCAAACCCAGTGTGAGTTACTTTTTAACCACGCCCACACTGGGAGTATGGGAAACAAGCCCAGGGACTGGCAAGCACTCCGGATCCTTCCTGGTCACCCCGAGCCATGGTGGAAATGGGTAACCGACCTGGGGACCGTTCTTCTGGGGAGAAAGAGACCCTCTTAAATGTTGGAAATGGGTTGGAACAATGCTGTATTCGGCCCAAGCTACAGCATAGGCGGATGGAGCTCTGTGAACTCCAGGGCGGCCTGGTCAACATAGCAACTTCCAGATCAGCCAGAGCTACACGGTGAGACCCTGTCTCAAAAACAGAAACAAGCATCCTCTCCCGAGAAAACCCCAACTCTGATAAAAGCAGTTGAGGGGAGAAAGGGTTTATCTTGATTCACCGCTCAAGGGTGCAGTCTGCCGTGGTGGGGAAGTCCAGGGGTCGGGAGCCCGAGGCAGCTGGTCACAGGGCGCCCTCAGTCAAGAAGCAGAGAGCAAGGAATACATGCTTGGCCCATCTCTTCCACTTTATATAGTTCAAAATGCTCTGTCCAGGAAGTGGTCCCATTGATAAAGACGGGTCTTCCCGCGTTAATGTAATCAGAATAATAAGCCACAGGCATGGCCAGAGCCCCGTCTCCCCGGTGAGTCTAGACTCTGACGGTGAGCACTAACCCTCTGTGGCAGTTTCACTGAGTGACACCAGCTTTGCTGTTGTTGCTGTACCCAGCGATGAGCCGATGAGCCGATGAGCTCAGGAGGGGGAGGGTGAATCACAGAGCGCAGGCTGGGAACGGCTGCTGGGTGAGGGGCACCAGGACAAGCTTTCTCCGTGAGTCAGTGGGAGCCCAGAGCGGCATCCCAGGACCTGGAAGAGGGCACTGTGAACACCCACCGGAAGCAGAAACGGTCACGTGGAGGCATCATTCCTTAGATGCTACTGGAGTGGCCACCTAGAAAAGACAAGCAGTTTGTCTAGAAGCATAAGCACAGGACAGAAATGGAGAGTGCCAGTACTGCAACCTTCAAACCTCGCACAGCATGGAACTCTTCACACCAGCATCCACCTCTTCAGAGCAAGGGAAGGACAGGAAGGGCAAAAAGCCCAGTGTAGCAAGACTCGGAAAAATCCCCTCACTCTGGAGACAAAGACGGGAGGACCAAGAGGCAGAGGCCAGTCTAGGCTATGGAGTGAGTTCGAGGCCTCTCTGGGCTAGGAAGGGTATCTCAAAAACTATCATTTTATTTTAAGAAGTATCTTTAATGATTTTTTAAAAAATTTTACATGCATTGGTGTTTTTTCCTGCATGTATATCTGTGTGATATACATGATATACATGTGTATATATCCAGGCTCACTGGAACTGGAGTTACAGAGTCATAAGCTGCCATGCGTGTGCTGGGGATTGAACCAGGATCCTTTAGAAGAGCAGCTAATGCTCTTAACCTCTGAGCCATCTCTCCAGCCCCTCAAAAATTGTTTTTTTTTTTTTTAAATTCCTTTCTTTTCCCCTCATGGGAATCCCCTTCATCCTCGGTTCACCTGTTTCCTAGATTCTTCTGCCCTTGGAAGACATTGTGGTTCGTGCTTAAGAGGGTGTTGAAAAGTCGGGAGACACGACTCCCGGAAAGACCCTCAAGACGCTGGAGTGTGTGAGGAGCAGAGTGGGGTTGGGCCGCTGTGTTGCAGGAAGGTCTCTGCTCTCCCGGGTGCGGATCCTGCTGGGAGTGGGCGGGCTCCTGGCTGAAATGGGAACAGCCAGTTTGTTTGCGGGGCCCAGTTCAGCATTCATGGTGCCTTAGGGGGTGGAAAAGACACGGAGGAACAGAGAACCCCCGGGGAAGCCCCTGGAGCCTGAGAAGGGAGCCGGTTATGCCATTCAGAAGGTACATCCCATCCTGGAGGCTGCCTTAGACAGTTCCACAGGCAGAACCCTTCCGGACCTCACTCATTGCCTGGAGAGGCACAGGGTGTGGGGAGTTGAGCAAAGCAGACAGGGTTTCAGGCCTCCCAGGGCTCGCTTCTGTTGGCTTTAAAGGTTTATTTGTGTGTTTATTGATATGGCGTTTGTTTGTTTGTTTGTTTGTTTGTTTGTTTAAGCGCTCATTCCCTTTAGTGACCTCTCACATGTCCATGGAGTATGCTGGTCAGTTTCTATGTTAACTCCACATAAACTAGGGCCATTTGTACTTAGCTGAGAAAATGCTTCCATGACACTGGCGCGTAGGAATTTCTGTGGATCATTTTTCTTGATTAAAGATCGATATGAGAGAGCCCAGCCCACTGTGAGTGGCACTATAGACCCCTGAGCAGGTGGTCCTGGGTCGCGTGATAAAAGCAGGCTGAGCCAATAAGCAGCTCTCCTCCAGGTTCCTGCCTTGAGTCCCCGCCCCGACTTCCCCGAGAGATAGAGTATAGCCTGGGAAATGTAAGATGAAATCAGTCCTTTTATTCCAGAGTTGCCTTTGCCTATAAGGGTTTATCACAGCAATAGAAACACCAAGACACTGACAATCTGGGGCAGCTCCCAGAGCCCAGTGGCTATTCACATAAGCAAGTGATAAGCTTTCTCATGGTGCCTCAGCCTCTGCCTCCCACCAGACTATTGGTCCTGTGCCTAGCCAGGGTGCGTTACTGGAGTAACCTTGCACAGGGTTGTGGCTCCTAGACACGTGAGTGGATGCAGGGTTTCTCTGTGTAGCCCTGGCTGTCCTGGAACTCACTCTGTAGACCAGGCTGGCTTTGAACTCAGAAATCCGCCTGCCTCTGCCTCCCAAGCGCTCGGATTAAAGGCGTGCGCCACCACTGCCCGGCTTTGGATGCAACTTCTTCCTGGTCTCTTGGCCTGCATCTGATGTCGTCACTGAGTGACGCACACCGGGGCACTATGTTTAAGCTATGGGGTAAGCACGCTTCCCTGATTTTTCTTTTTTTAAATATTTGCTTGTTTCCCTCTGCAAAGTGGTTTAGGAAGGACTTTTCTTGACCCGCTCAAGACTACTTTTAAGGATATATATGTGTGGGTCCTTTATTTAAGGTCAAAAAAAGGTGCGGAGGAGATGGCTCTGCTGTTAAGAGTGCTTGCGGCTTTTTCAGAGAACTGGAGTGCCATTCCCAGCACCCACATGGGGGCGCTCCAAACTGCCAGGAGCTGCAGCTCGAAGGGCTCTGACGCCCTCTTCTGGCCTTTCATGTGTATCTATATGCATATAGACTCTCTCTCTCTCTCTCTCTCTCTCTCTCTCTCTCTCTCTCACACACACACACACACACACACACACACACAGTTATGCATATAAGAGTATGTGTGTGCATGCACACATGCACGGTGTCTTCCTCTGTTTCTTTCTACCTGATTTCCTCAAGACAGAGTCTCTCACTGATCAGGAAGCTTACCATTTCAGTAAGGCTGACTAGTCTGCGAGTTTTGAGGATCTGCCTGTCTCCACCTGTCCATCCTGGGGTTACAGACACACAGGGCCATCCCAGCTTTTGTTTTTGAATTGCTGAGTGTTCAGAGTTGAACCTGCGTCCTCTGGAAGGGTGATGAGATGCTCTTAACCTCAGAGCCATGATCAGTTCTGAGCCTCAGCCCTTGGAATAGTGTCACCCACCCACCCCTAAGATTAGTCTCCTCGCCTCAGTTAATCTAATCTGGAAACTCTCTCAGACATGCCGAGAGGCGTGTCTCCTAGATACTGTCAAGGTGACAATTGATATTAAGCATCAAAGGAAGAGGTAGAAGGAGGGGACGTGTGAGTAAGGGTGTGAAGGCGGGACAGAAATGGAACAAAGACCTGTGTCACATCACCACTGTGGGCCCCCGGGACTCAGTCCTGGGGTGGGAAGGGGGGCACCAAGAGGCCTCGGTACCACAGGCCTTGCCACTGTCCTGCCTTCTAGCGAGGTCCTCTTGTCCGGCTCGGCTGAGGGACGGCCTGCGGGGCTCAGTTCCCACAGTTCTGATGCTGTGACTAGCGCACAGTCTCCTGTGTACAGGCACAAGCTCTCCGGCAGAGAAGCAGTGAGGTCCACCAAGTAGAGCCCGAAAATGGCAGAAGCAGACCCTGGCAGAGAGGACACAGCCAAGTCCTGAGGGCATGCAGGATGGGATGGCATCGCTGGCTACAATTCCTCCGAAGAGTCACCGATAGCATGTTGTCTCTTCTCAACTCTTTCTAGACAGCCCTCTTCCTCTCTAAGTGGATAATCAGCACTTTTTATGTACCAGGCGCTGGGGACCTACTAAGCCTTTGAATCTGCATTACAAAGCCAGGATCTATTAGCTGTGATCTTTAGGGAACTTGGGATCATTTTAAAGAGTGCTGCTGCGATTGGGTCTGGAGATGTAGTTAAGTTGGTACACTGCTTGCCTACATCATACATAAAGCCCTGGAGTTTATCTCCAGCACTGGATAAAACTTTGTGCAGGGGTGTATACCACCAAGCACTTGGGAGAAGCAGAAACAAGAGGATCAAAGTTCAAGGTTATCTTTGGTTACGTCGTAAATTTGAGGCTAGCCTGGACTACATAAGACTCAGTCAAAAAAAAAAAAAAAAAAAAAAAAAAAAAAAAAAAAGAATGAGTGCCAGAACTGGGCTGTCTTAAAATATCATTATGGTAGAAATGTCATCTTTTGTAACTATTTGAACCTACAGTGAACATTTTTAGATGTCAACTTAAAAATATACAAAGGGGAGCACAGCTTTACAAAATCCATCCTTTAAGCAAAGCAGCCAAGGATTTTATAAGCCACCATCCTAGACTTCTGCTCATCCTGACTGAGGGTGTGCCCAGGATGGATAATGAGGTTGGCGGGAGCTGGACAGGGGCATGGTGAGAGAAGAGTTACAGCACTTCTGTGCTTTCTCTGCACGGATCCTGGGAAATAAATGTTAAAAAGGAAAATCAAGCCGAGGGATGCTATAGATAGAATGCGAATTCAGCTTCTGAAATATCCAGATGGATGTGCACTGACGATCCCGGCTGCGCCCGCCAGCGCCAGTGTTCTGATTCAGACCCGGATGCTCGAGTCCGGATGCTGAGTCAGTTAGAGACATCCACCCCATCATCCCCTGCAGTCTTTTGCTTGCGTTTCTTAATGTAGTCTCTTTAAATTCTTAAGGATCAAATTACTCTAAGGTCAGTATTAGCTCCCCCACCCCCAAGAGTCACTCTGCTTTACCTGAAAGATCATTGCCAGGCTAACTACCTACCTACCTAGCTACCTACCTACCTACCTACCTAACTAACTAACTAACTTCTCTTTTACAGATTGCAGTAAACATCATGGTGTAAACGTCACTGTGTAAATACAATGAGTACTCATAGTCAGCCGTGAGGTTCCTCTAAGTCTGTGCTGATGGATGTGCCTCGAGGGGCCTGGAATGTAATTCAGTTGGTAGAGCGTTTAGCTAGTATGCACGAAACCCTGAGTTAGAACCCTAGCACTGGGTAGCTGGGCACTGTGGTTTGTGGACCTGTGTGCGCATGCATATGGGAAGGGGGTATATGTGCATATGTGTGTGGAGATCAGAGAACAATCTCAGATGTCATTATTATCCACTGTATTTTTTTTTTGATGCAGGGTCTTCCCAGGAATTATAGATTATACTAGGCTGGTTGGCAGGAAGCCTCTGCCACCTCCTTCCCATGTCCTCCGTGCTGAGATCTCAAGCACTTATCACCACAACCAGCTTTTTCCATGGGTGCTGCAGTGTGAATCAGATTTTTGCTGTTAAGTGGCAGGCACTTTACTAACTGATAAGTCCCCAGACCTCTATGGGAGGAACACACGTGTTCCTCACTGACCTTTTCCAGATCTCAAAGTGCAGACCGTGTACTCTACTTCATTTGTTCTTTCATTGGTATCTAGTGGTTTCTTGATTTTGTGTCTTTTAGAAACAATGGGGGCTGAGAGCTGGCTCAGTCCTCACTAGCACTGGCGGCTTTCAGAGGATGAAAGGCCAGTTCCCAGCACCCACCTGTATCTCTAGCTCCAGGGGATCTGATGCCCTCTTCTAGGCTCCTTGGGCACCTGAATACACATGTGCATACATATGCACATAATTAAAACATAAACTAAACCTTAAAACCAACAGATAATATACAGTCATAAAAACAAATCTCTGCTGAGGGAAATAACTGCTCAAAGGTAGGGACCACGCCCCTTAGACATAGTCTCCGTTTCATCATTGTATCCCTCTTCTCTTGGAGCCGGGTTCAGAGGAAGCTCTTTGTGTTTTCTTGATTGATTCGTAGCTTCCCTGAAATTGCTGGTCTAGAGAATCCATTGCAGGATAAAAATGGAGACTCATCCCTTAGGGACAGCCCACTAAGAAGCAGGGCAACCGTGTTCCTGCTGGGAAATTGAGATGCAAGAGGCAGTGCAAGCAGGAGAGCATTGCTTACCTGCAGATTTTATGCTGATTGGCGATTCCTACGATGCCCTCCTAAGTGTATGTACCAAGGATGAAATTTTAGCTGAAGCGGCCATGGTGACCCCATGTAGGTGGGAGACAGCCTTTCGTGGGTTTATTGCGCTCTGTCCTCCCTCCTGCCGATGTGCGAATTAACTCCATTGTCTATGAAACTAAACAACTCTTAATGCTCTTAGCCAAAGCAAGCTAAATAGCAAGTGATTATTCCAGAGGCTCTTTTAAGTGAGGACAGAGGAGCTTAATGCAAAAACCAAACAAACGCATTTTATGCTAAATATCAATTACAACATACTGCATATGGAATAAGTACCTAGAAAAAATATATATATATTGCTTTCTAGATTTTTACATTTTGTTTTCACGTATGTGTGTATATAAGAAGTGGTGGCCAACGGAGGCCAGAAGGCAGGATCAGATCCACCCAGAGCTGCAGTTACAGCCGGTTGTGAGCCATCAAACATGAATGCTGGGAACCAAACCCAGGTCCTCAGCAAGAGCAATAGGTTCTCTTAATCACTGAGCCATCTCTCCAACCCTGAATCTTCCCCTTTGTTTCTACATTTTTATACCATTTCTTCCTAGTACTTTATACAGCGTATTGTACAGTAAAATTGCTAATTTGTTATAAACTTTAAATAGCATGGCAAACCGACTTTCTTCTATGGCACAAAATTCTAGGTACTTCCCCATGGGTTCAAGGACCAGGGCTCCTAAATTAGAACCATTGCTTCCCAAGAAGAGGTCCCTGTCCATCTAGTTGGAGACAGGCTCTTGCTATGTCACCCAGTCTGCTCTCCAGCCAACCCCTGGGCTCAAACACTGCTCCAGGGTCAGCCTCTCAAGCTGCCGGGTTGCAGGAGGGCAGCATTACACCCTCAAAGCCAAGGCTCTTGAAGCCTGAGCTCTGTCACTTGTTCCAGTGTCATTTGCTCTCCAGACCAGCGCTTAGCAGACATTAGCGTGTGTGTGAACGGGCTTTATGCCTTACATCCTGTAACCTGGTTGGGGTCAGGAAGGTGCATAAGCCTTAGATGGCCAAGATTTCGAGGCAGGGCAAGCTAGGGAAGACCATGCTGAGCAGGAAGGCTGGCTGGGAGCTCTCCCCATGCTGTTACATGTCACTCCCCAGCCTGCCTCCTCTGTAGAGCCCATCCTGAGTTGCCCATCCCGAGTCGATTTTTTGTTCCTGAATTGGAAGTCTGAATCCTTGATTGTAACTGCGATTTTGACCCTGATGCTTGTCTGCCTGTATCATATTTGGCTTAAACCTAGAGTCTTTGGTCCTGCCAAAGGTGTTTTGTTTTGGGTTTTGAGTAGCCCAGGTTAGCCTAGAACTCTAATTCCTCCTACCCATACTTCTGGTTGCTGGGATTACAGACATATATCACCATTCCTCAGTCAACTTAAGGTCATTAAACTATAATTTTTGAAAACAGATTTTCTTTTTTTTTTTTAATTGAATATCATCTTCATTTACATTGCCAATGGTAAAACCTTTCCCAATATCTCCCCCTCCCCTAAGATCCCCAACCCCTCCCCCTGCCTCCACATATATGCCTCTCCACCCAACATACTCCTTCCCCCCCCTCCATTTCCCTTTGTTTGGGCCTCTGTTGAGCCTTTACCTGACCAAGGACCATTCCTCCCACTGATGCCCAACAAGGCCTTCCTCTGCCACATTTTTGGCTGAAACCATGTGTGCCCCTTGGTTGATGGTTCAGTTCCTGGGAGTCTTGGGACATCTGGGTGGCCGAAATAATTGTTCTTCCCATGGGGCTGTAAACCCCTTCTGCTCCTGAAAACAGATTTTCTAAACTACCAAATCTATCTATCTATCTATCTATCTATCTATCTATCTATCTATCTACCTATCTATCTATGCATCATCTATCTTGATGCTATCGACCAGAAAGGAAAAAGAAAGTTCAATGTGACCAAATCTTCATAAGAAAAATGTGGCAGATATACACAACCTGTTCCTGGCATGTAAAAACTATGCATTTCATTCTTTAAAAAAATTATTTGTTTGTTTGTTTGTTTGTTTATTTATTTATTTATTATGTACACAGTGTTCTGCCTGCATGTATACCTGCACACCAGAAGAGGGCGCCAGATCCCATTATAGATGGTTGTGAGACACCATGTGGTTGCTGAGAATTGAACTCAGGACCTCTGGAAGAGCAGACACTGCTCTTAACCTGTGAGCCATCTCTCCAGTCCTATTCAATACATTCTTATTATTATGGTTTTTATTAAACGAAATTCACATAGCATCAGTTTTGTGACATTTAATAGAAATGTAAATGTTTATATTTCTATGTGGTTCCAAAACAATAGATATTTTTTAAATTATTACATCTTATTTATATCTATTTAGAGAGAGAAAGAGAGAAAGGGACACACACACGCATACACACACACACACACACACACACACACAGAGAGAGAGAGAGAGAGAGAGAGAGAGAGAGAGAGAGAGAGAGAGAATAGCTCAGGCCTGCCTGGAACTTACTGTGTTCTCCATCTTGTGACCCTCTTGTCTCAGCCTCTGGAATGCTGGGATTACAGGTAAGTGTCACCTAGCCTGGCTTCATCAGCACACAATATATGGTGTTCTTTATTATAGATACAGGCTTGCTTCTTCCTTTCAATCTTTTTCTGGTTTGATATCTTTTCTTCTTTTCTTTTCCTTTCTTTTTTCTTTCCCTAATTAGTGCTAGAGATTGAACCCAGGTCCACACCCATGTGACACATGCATTCTACCATGAGCATGACCCTGTCAGTGAGCCAGCAAGCAGCGGTCCTCCATGGTTCCTGCTCCTGCTTGAGTTCCCATCCTGACTGTCCTCAGTGATGACTGTGAAGTCATAAGCCAAAGAAGTCCTTTCCTCCCTTAGGTCACTTACATGGGGTGTTTTGTCCCAGTAACAACAAATTAAAACCTAATACATAAGGTATTATTGTGATAGTTAATGTTGTCAACCTGACCGACTCTGGAACACCAGACAAGTATCCAGGTACATCCGTGAGGAACTACTTACCCTCTGGGCATGTCTGTGAGGGGTTATGTTGAGTAGGTTGCCCTCTATCTTTTGTTTGAGACAGGTTCTCCTATAGGCCTGGAGCTTTACCAGGTAGGTTCAGATAGCTGGCCAGTGAGCTTTCCGGATCCTGCCCTAACCTGCCACTTCCCATCTTGCTATCATTGGATTCCAAACACATGCCACTATGCCCAGCTTTCTATGTGAGTTCTAGAGATACGAACTTAAGTCTTTATGCTTTGGAAACAAGTGATTTAGTGACCGAGCACTAGCCACAGAGCAAATATTAATGCCAAGGGTTTGAAGAAAAAAAAAAAGATAGGCAACCATACTTGACTCAGCTGTGAACAATAGCCAGGATATAAAACATTGTTGGTGATTGGTCTAATTAAAAATCATCTGTCACTATCCTGAGAAAGCTAAGGGAAGAGAAGTGTATGCAGCAGAAGTCAGGTCGAGCCTTGTAGACAGTGAAGCTCACAGCTCCTCTTCTCTAGTAGTCGGATCAAAGGGATGTGTGATCACGAGAGACCGAGAAGCATCAGTACCAGAAGGCCTGGCGTTATAATTCAGTACATGTATTTCTTTGATGCAAGAAAAATGAGAAGAAACGAAATCTAGAGTAATGAGGGGCAGGGGAAATCACGGAGCCTTTTAGAAGAACATGCATTAGTATTTGAGATTCCTGTTGTTAATTTAAGAGCTGTCACTGTTTTTTTTTTTTTAGGTCACACTCTATTAGTCAGGGTTCTCTAGAGTCCACAAAGCTTAGGGGTAGTCTCTATACAGTAAGGGAATTTGTTGTTAACTTGCAGTCTGTAATCCAACTCCCAACAATGGTCAGCAGCAGCTGTGAACGGAAGTCCAAGGATCTAGCAGTTGCTCAGTCCCACAAGGCAAGCAGGTGAAGAAGAATGAATCTTCCTTCTTCCAATGTCTTTAAATAAGTATCCAGCAGAAGATGTGACCCGGATTAAAGGTGTGTGCCACCACGTCTGGATCTGGGACTTGCTTTGCCCCAGATGACCTTGAACTCAGAGATCTCCCTGTCTCAATCTTCTGGGATTCATAGGCACTATGCCTCAAGATCTCCAAGCCAAGATCCAGGTCTGAAACTTGTATCTCCCAGCCTTTAGATTAGGATCACAGGTGAGCCTTCCAATTCTGGATTGTAGCTCATTCCAGATACAGTCAAGTTGGCAAGCAGGAACAGCCACTACACACACTTTCTGCTTCTCTGTCTCCTGCTTACTCTGAATGTGCGGGTCATTGACCACACTTCCCCTTAACAGTGATGCTAGGAAACATTTGTTAAAGAGGACTTAAGACACTAATTTAAAAGCTAATTTGGTTCAAAAGTACATAAGCTCATCAACTACAAAGTGTTCCAAATATGTTTTAACAACTTCCTGTCAGAGAACAAGGATATGGCTTTAATGTCAGCTTTAGCTCATTAAAAATAGAAGAGTTAAGGTAAAAACCTATTTTATTAATACAAAAATAATTTCTCAGATACAAAGAGCATTCACTTAAACCCTTGTTTTTCTCTTTGTCTGTGGAACAATCATTTTAATGCAGTGAAAGACAAATAATTTCACTCTAGTTAGCTATTTACAATCGTTCAAAGTTCTAAAGACAGCTTTTCTTCTTCTATAATTTTAGATAATTAAAATAATTATCCACTAAAGTGCATTGCGTGGCTTATTATGCAATGGATTTTAGAATTCCCAGTTGAAAGTTGAGGTTCAAACCTTCAAACTCTCACTGACTCTGCGCTCTCAAGCCGATCTTCCAATCTGTTTGAGACTCGGTCCTCTCCTCAGGTTGGAGCGACACAGTAGTGCAGCCTTTCCTGTGGAGATTACCCTGGGGTGGGGTAGGTGAAGGGGTGGCTTTAAAAATGATTTATTATGATGATGTTTTAAAATCACGTGTGTGCACGTGTGTCTGGTGGGCAGAGGAGATTCATGCACATGAGTGCAGTTGCCTGAGGAGGCCTGAAGAAGGCCCCCTTCCTCAGGGGTCAGTGTGACAGGTGGCTGTGGGCCTCCCCGTGTGGGTTTTGATAACCAAACTCTGGTCCTCTGCAAGAGCAGGAAGTGCTCTTAACCACTGAGCCATTTCTCTAGCCCTGAACATAGTGTTTTTAATTGCATCTGTGACTGATTGACTCTATGTGTGTGTGTGTGTGTGTGTGTGTGTGTGTGTGTGTAAGAAAGAGAGACAGAGATGGAGGGAGACAAAGGGACAGAGGGAGAGAGAGAGAGAGGGAAAGAGAGAGAGAGAGAGAGAGTTCATGCTATGGCACTTACAGGATCAGCGTCTCTCCTTCTACTATGTGGGTCCTAGGACTTGACCTCAGATCATCATCAGACTTGGTGGTGAATGTCTTTACTCTGTGAGCCATCTTACCAACCACTCCTCTTCTCCATTTTCTGTTGTTGCTGTTTGTTTGTTTGTTTGTTTGAGATGGTGTCTCTTGTAGCCCAGGGCCTCAAAGTCACTGTGCAGCCAGGGAGAATCTTGAATTCCTGATTAGCGGCCCCCCCACCCCCGCCCAAGCCCCACCACCTGAGTGCTGGATTACAGGTATACACTGCCATGCTGGGCTTGAGATTACATCCTGAGGGAGCATCACACGCAGCGTGCAAGGCCATGTCAGACCGTGAGGAAGGTGCATGGTGGCAAGCAGCGTGGCCATGGTGGTGGTTTAGAAAGGCTGGTTAGGGAGCACTTACCCACAAAGAGTCTGGTTTCTAACTCACATCCAGAGGGTGGACTGCGTGAATGGAAGCCGAGGCAGAATGGATGGTCACGGGGAAGAAAGGGCTGGATGTATTCGAGTAGGAAAGGGTTTGTATGGCAAGAGTTTAGAGAGAACGAAGTAAGGGACACCAGAATCAAACAAATGAATGAACGAACGAATGAGTGAATTTATCTAGTACTCCTTGTTTTCAATTTGTTCGTTTGTTTATTTTAAGATTTTATTTATTTTATGTGAGCGCACTGTTGCTGTCTTCAGACACACCAGAAGAGGACATCGGATCCCATTACAGATGGTCATGAGCCACCATGTGGTTGCTGGGGTTTGAACTCAGGACCTCTAGGAAGAGCAGCCAGTGCTCTTGGCCGCAGAGCCATCTCTCCAGCCCTTATTTGTTTGATGTAACTCGAGATGACTTCAAACTCATTATGTAGCCAAGGATCCTGATCCTCCTGCCTCTAACTCCCAGGTGCTGAGATTAGAGCAGTGTCACACCAAGCATGGCTTACTGGGTGGCTTTAGAGAGCAGAGCGCGTTAGATTTTGAAAGCTGGGCACGGTGGCAAACTCCTGGGGTCCCCGCACTCAGGCGACTGGAGCACGAGGCCGCTGAAGGTTGGAGGGCAGCCTGGGCTTAGGAGCAAGACGCTGTCTTGAAACTTTTTGTTTTAAGGATTTTGATTTTGTTTGAGGTAAGAAACTGCAAGCTAGTTTAAGCAGAGGTTTGAATTACAAACTTACAGTGAATGGGCAATAATTTTGAACGTGTCACCGAGACCTTCCTCCACGAATGACTTGACTTTTAAGGACAAGAATCGTCAAATTCTGTCTTCTGAAGAGAGTAAAGCAGCTGACTCAGGCTTAATGAGGCTTTTACCTTCTGGTTGGATTTGAGAGAAAGAATAAGTCAGGGAAAGCTGAGCAGCCCAGAGGTCTGGGCAGAGGTTTGATCAGGAGGAGGCCCACTTGCTGAGGAAAAGGTAGGCAGGACCTCAAAGGGCTAAGGGTGGGGACACTGGGGAGCTGTGTGTTTTGTTCTGGTGATCATGAGAGCAAGGCAAACACCCACATGCAGAGAAGGGTAGCTGACAATAATTGTCGAGAGCTGTGGACTCCACAGCCCCTCCGGCCTCACACATGGAGATACCTACTGGGGAAGGATGATGCCAGCTGGCGGTGGCCACAGGGATGATGGGACAGTGATGCCAACCCTTCTCATCAGCACCGATGCATGAACAGCACCCAGCCTCCTCCTTTTGCCATGCTGAGGGTTGCGCTCAAGGCCTTACATATGCTACATACTTCCACCCCCACTGTTGGAGTCCGAATCTCTCATGTGCCCCAGGTGACTTGGAAGTGTCCATGAGCTTCGGAGCCTTCTGCCTCCACCGTCTAAATGCTGGGGCTAATGCAGTGTAGACGATGAACCCAAGGCATTCATTGTGTGTGCTAGGTAAGCATCCTACTAACTGGACTATAACCCCAATATCCTATGCCCCCCTTTGGGGGGGATATTGTCTTGCTGTGTAGGCCAGGCTAGCCTTAAACTTGCAACAAAGCTGTTTCCTCCTAACCTCTCTGCTGGGGTTACAGGCGTGTGCCAGCGTGTCCAGCTACCCCCACACCCCTTTTAAGGGCCCCATTAGGTATTTAATTCTACTGAATCACGTAGGTGGGGCAGGAAGAACCGAGATTTTTTTGGTTTTTTTGAGTCAGGACTTGTTATGGAGAAGAGCAGCTTTGGAAGAGAAAGCCAAAAGTGATCCAGGGCACGAAGAAAGGGGTATGTCTGACAAGGACATTGACAGTCATCCACACACAAGGGAAGAGCTAATGACTACAGGAGGTAGGTAGGTAAGTGCATCAGTAATAACGAGAAGACCGATCAGACAGACTCACGGCCAAATTTTGTCTGCATATGATGGACGTAAATATTTGTTGAGTATATGTGACATAGTCACTGAGCTGACAAGGGCTTGGGAGAAAACGATCATAATGAAATCCACCATTGGACCTGATAAATACAATAAATAAAAATGGGAGTGTTGGAGGTTGCCTTTGTGAATCAGTGCCTCTGACCTCCAGTGGGCCCTCAGGGGCCGGTACCACATTGCCCAGTGTTTGGGGAGTCAGAGTCAAAGGGATGCTAACCAACCGAAGCACAGACAGACGGACGGACGGGTAGCTTGACTGAAGCACAGACAGACAGACGGACGGACAGGTAGCTTGTGATGCCTTCACAGCATGAGCTCCCTCAGAGCAAAGAAGAAAATGTCATCTGAAAATTCATGCTTCCAAGGAGAAGAGAAGAGCTATTTCCTGAGTTCCCAGTGGCCATGGCTTTCTGTATGATGTGCAGGGTCAGGTGCCTCCTGGGGGAAGCCGACAGCCGATTGCATTACCCAGGGCACCGGGACTGGCTCCTGGAGACAGGTTCAGCACAGTCCAATGCTGAAGGGGAAAGCAAGGCAGATAGGCAGAAAGCCATGTTTCTAAGAGCAACTCTATACTATTAATTTTATTTTCTTTTAAGTGCAAGATCTAGATTGCCTTTTTTTTTTCTTTTGAGAGAAAGATTCTCCCGAGAGCCAGGCAGGTCTTGAACTCACCACAGATTTAAAGCTGACCCTGAACCCCTCATCTTCCTGCCTCCCACTTCCTAAGTGCCAGGATAACGGGCTTGTGTCACCATGACCAACTTGTATTGTCTATTTTGATAATTGAACCTAATGTAATCTATGTATTTATCTGTGTGTCTCTGGGTTTCTATTGCTGTAATGAAATACCATAACCAAAGGCAGCGTGGGGAGGAAATGCGTTGTCCTACACGTAAACAGCACAGTTCTTTATTGAAGGAAGTCAGGGCAGGAGCTCAAGCACAGCAAGAGCCTGGGGGCAGCAGCTGATGCACCGCCAGGGGGCAGTGCTGCTTGTTCATCCTGCTTTCTTATAGCGCGTAGGACCACCGGCTCAGGTGTGGCCCATCTACAACAGATAAGCCCTCCCACATAAATCACTAATTAACAAAATGCCCTTGCCTACAGCCGAATCTTAGGGAGGAGTATTGAGGTTCTTTCTTTTCAGATGACTTCAGCTGTGTCAAATTGACATAAACTAGCCAGGGCACTCTGTGTATCATCTGTCATTTATTGGTCATTTGTCTGTCTATGTATGTATGTATGTATGTATGTATGTATCTATCTATCTATCTATCTATCTATCTATCTATCTATATCTATCATTCTATCTATGCATTTATTTATTGTTGGAGATGTACCCATGGCTTTTCACACATTAGGCAAATGTTCTGCTATCGAGTTCTACACCAAGCTAGCCCTGTTAAGATTTCCGATCCTGGTGCTTCTATTTCCCAGGTTCCGGGGTGACAGGCATGAGCCACTAAGCTCCACTTACGCCATGCTAGAGATGGGTCCTCCGGCTTCAGCATGTTAGGAAGCCCTCTACCGACTAAGCTACACCCCGAGTTCATCATTCCATGTCGTGCTTGAACAGAAGTAAACACTGTCTTCCAGTTCTCCTACCTATGAAGAGCGATGTCCAGTGACACACATCTTGGCAAAGTAGCCAATAAAGAATTGACAGAAGCTGTGGGCCTCATTGTTTATCATGTGTCACGACCTGTCTGAGAATACCTCAGCACTGGGCTGGACAGACTGTCAGAAGTGGGGGCTGTCCAGCAGGTACTTTTTGGTAGTGTGTTTGTTTGTTTGTTTGTTTGTTTCTCTCTCTCTCTCTCTCTCTCTCTCTCTCTCTCTCTTTCTCTGTCTCTCTCTCTCTTCCTTCCTTATTCCCCCTCCCTCTCTCTTTCTTCTGTCTTTCTTTTTTTTTCCCTCCTTCCTTCCTTTCTTCTCCTTCGAGACAGGGTTTCTCTGTCCTGGAACTCACTCTGTAGACCAGGCTGGCCTTAAACTCAGAAATCTGCCTGCCTCTGCCTCTGAGTGCTAGGACTAAAGGTGTGCGCCACCATGTCAGGCTCAAGATGCTTGTTTTCTGAAAGCTGTTGGATAAAAGAAGAAAAGCGTTTCCAAAATGGATATGCAGTGGGATTTTCTACCGTGCTCTCTTGCTGGGAAACTGAGTTTAGAATGAATGCATGTGGTTAGGAACTTATTTTAGAATTTCTGGCCACAAACTCTTTGGGGGAAAAATCTTTATCTCTGCAGTAAGTCAGATCATACTATCTTAAGTCTCAGTTGTGAGTTATTTAAGCACACCCGAGGCTGAATTTGCCCTCTTTATACCAGCAATTACATAAGTTAAGACATAAATACCCCAAAGAAGAACTTTCCCAATATTTTATGCTTTTTTTGTTGTTTCTGGCTGTGCTTAACTGTTGCTTAACAAATGAACAAACTAACAAACAAACCTGTCCCTGTCCCTAGAGGAGTTGCAGGTGTGGCTACTGTGTTGCATGTGTGTCCAGTAGGTGGTAGAGAGGGGGAGAGGCCATGTTTACACTCAGTGTCCTGACCTGTGAACATCTGAATGATTAGTAGCCTAACACTCCCTAAAAAAGAGAGCCTGAGATGACCACCAGTCCAGCACCATGAGGATCAGACAGGAAGCTGGCCTAAAATGACCACCAATCTAGTGCCATGCAGGCCTAGATGGGTTCCCAGGGCAGGAAGTGAGCCTGAGACTAGAAGAACCTCACCTGGACTGCAGGCCCTGAGTGGGAGTGAGCCTGAGACAGACAGCCCTCAAATGGGACCACTAGGTGGACCTGGGTGAGGAGTGAGCCCAAGATGACCTCCAGACCAGGGCCGTGGAGCCCGGACAGGGACTAGCCTAAGATGCCAACCAGTCTGGCGCTGAGCAGGCCTGGAGGGCAGGGGTGTGTGTGGCAGCAGAGCATGCCTGAGACATCCCTTCCAGGTGCTAGAATGCACAGACAAGGGCATAACACTCCTGAGATCACTCCAGAGATGACCCCACGCCCTCAGAAACTCTGGGCACCAAGAGGAGCAAATAAGTGGTGGAGAAACTGAAGAAAGAGAAACAAAAGGATGTAAACACAACCAAGAGAGGCAGAAATGTAGACATAAGGGTAGCGACGAGCAGCCTGATGTGAGTAGCTGGTAATGCCACCCGGGACCATGGTGGGGTCCTGGTCTGTGCTGCTACGGGGGGGGGGCCGCATCTGGGTCTGTGACTCTGCAGCATCAGAGGTCTGTCACCACTAAAGGCAGAAGTCTGTGGTCTGGCGTGCGGCCAGGGGACATAGTAATGTCTGAGGGCTGTGCAGAACTGGCCCCACCCCTGGCCTGGGCATCTTGGGAGAGCTCTGCTCTGGGGGTATGAGAGCAGGAGAGCTGATGCCATCCATAGCCATCCACAGCCAGCTGCAGTACTTGAGAACTTGCACACGTGTGTGTGTGTGTGTGTGTGTGTGTGTGTGTGTGCGCGTGCGTGTGCACACACACACACACACACACACACACACACACACACGGGAGTTATGGGTAAGCCATCCTGAGGATATGATGTGGGAGAGTTAGTTGGCCTTGCCGCTAGTCTCCCCGTGATGGCATGGATGAGAGAGAGAGAGAGAGAGAGAGAGAGAGAGAGAGAGAGAGAGAGAGAAAGAGACTCTCCTCTCCCTTACATCTCAGCACCTTTGGCAAGGTCGTGAGAGCAGGAGAGTTGGCTGGGCCCCTCACCTGCTGCACATTTGGGGGAGCGTGCCCTGTCCCTCTCCTGGGCAGCAGGGTAGAGGTGGCTCTGGTTTTGTGTGTATGTGTGGGGATTGTGGGGGTTGCTGGTGAGTCAGCCCTCAGGTCATGAGAGTGGGAGATCTGGTGGGCTGACCAGCTCAGACACCTCGCAGGCCCAGGTCCGGGGCTTTGAATTGGCTCACCCCAAGATCTACTCCACTGATGAACTGCTGGAGTGCCTGAAGGAGCCAGTCCTACAGATCCAAAGCCGCAGGATCTCCACGCAGAGCAACAGCAGGATACCTGAGAGGAGCCCCAGTGAGGCTCCAGTATCGACAGAGTGGCAGAAGCCAGAGGCCTCGCACCAGACCGATGAGTCATTGCAGTGAACGTTTGGAAAAAAAGAAGTGTGGACAGAAGGGTGTACTGTGGGACACACCGTGACATACCACAGCTTCCACAACAAGAATATTTTTTTCTCTGTTGGGGATTGAGGTTGCAAGGGTGGAGGGCGGGTCCAAGGGGAGGGGGAATGGATGAGATTGGGGTACATGATGTGAAACGCACGAAGAACCAACAAAAAGTTTAAAAAAAATACTGCTGAGCTGGGTAGGCAGCAGTTAACACTGTATTATGTGTATATAAATCATCATTTGAATTAGCTTAGACATGAAGAGTAATTACTAGCAAAACAACTAGTCAATTATAGCATATTCAGATGTATAAATATCCATTATGCTTACACGTAAAAGAGGAAAAAACGAATGTCCTTTGAGTAGTAACTATTATCAAAAAAAAAAGAAAAGGAAAATCGTAACATAAATAATACATATGTTATTTATTGTGTGTTAATTAGTTGTGCCAAGTTTTTTAGAAAATAATGTCCCACAGTTTGAACTCCCCCTTTGCTGGAGGTGGGGATGGGGGTGGGGTGCTCAGGTGTCTCATAACTGCTGGAGTATTTCATTTTTGATTTAATTTAATTTTTTTTTACATTTTGTTTGTTTAGCGTGTGTGTGTGTGTGTGTGTGTGTGTGTGTGTGCCCAAGAGTATTTGGAGTTCACAGACAATGAGAAGGAACCGGATCTTTCCTTCCACTGTGTCGGTCCCAAGAGTCTGCCTTCACCCACTGTGTCATCTCCTCGACCATGATGAAATATTTTAAAAGGGAAACCATGGTGATGAGATTAAGGATGGAGCTCTGATTGTCAGCCAGCATAAATGATGCTCTGGGCTCCCCGTTCCTTCACTGCGATCGATCGTACATTCACAGCAGCCAGGAATTTTTACTAGGCTGTCGAGAGCGCTCCCCCAAGTCTTCCCCCACTTCCTTACACTGTGGCGACTCTCTAGTGACGAGCAGCTTCAGGGAACATTGCAGAAGAGGGGCACAGAGAATGGAGGAACTGCAGAAAGGGGTGGGGGCAGTGCTGTGAAGCGCAGTCTTCTGTACGTGATACGTGACATGTGTGGGCACCCACAAACCCACAGCAGCCAAGGTCATCTGCACAAGATGAAGTCAGCATTTGTGGGTCAGTGAGTGCAGCAGACAGCACTAACTGAACACAGTGGGTTTAAAAACAAAACACGGGGCTGGAGAGATGGCCCAGCAGTTAAGAGCAGTGGCCACTCTTCTAGAGACCCAGGTTTGGGTCCCAGCACCCACATGATAATTCACAACCATCTCCAAATCCAGTTCAAGGTGACAAGGCTCATTTTTTTTTCTCGCCTCTTTAGGCACCAGGCATGCATGAGGTGCACATACATGGATGCAGGCAGCATACATAGAATTATTAGTTTTTAAATAAAACAAAAAACAAACAAACAAACAAAAAACCAAAACAAAACCAGGAGAGGACATAAAGGTTGAAAGACCACATGCTGGGTTTGAAGGGGAGTCTGGAAGTGAAGCATTGTGGGTGGACAGGATAAGAGACATTGTATACATTTATAAAATTGTTAAAGAATAAATAAAAGACTCAAAAGAAAAAAAAAAAAACCACATTGGCCAGGTATGGTAGTACACAGATGCAATCTCAAAAATCCAAAGTTAAGGAGGAAGATCAGGAATTCCAGGCAAGCCTGGGATCTTAGTTTGTTTTCTGCCACTGTGATAAACACCACGTCCAAAAACAACTTGAGGAAGAAAGGATTTAGTTCAGCTTATAGTTGTAGTCAAGGCAGGAGCTCGAGGCAGGAAACTGGAGGCAGGAACAGACAGAGGCCCTGGAGGAATGCTGCTCACTGGCCTGATCCTCGGGGCTTTCTTATCACCTATCTTATACAACTCAGGAATTCTTGCTGGGAGTGGGGGGGGGGATGACACCGCCCACAGTGGGCTGGGCCCTCCCATAGCAATCATCAGTCAGGAAAATGCCCCACAGTCTTGTCTAATGGAGACAAACCCTGAACAGTCCCTCTTCCTAGATGACTAGCTTTTGTCAAGTTGGCAAAACTCCAACCAGCACACCTGGTTTACATAATGAGACACTGTCTCAAAACACCACGGGGAAGAGTGACCTGTCTCCCTTGCTTTTCTCGGCTACCCGGTCTTTCTTAACTCATCTGCCGACTTACTCACGAAAGTCACCTGTGGACCTCTTTGTCTTTGCCCTCTCTGACATGGTCCCAACCCCCACATCCCTGGCTTTTCCTCACTGTTCCTCTGTGGGAAAGTTTCTTTTCTTTGTTCCCACGTGTGACCGCTCCTAAGAGGAGGATTGTTCGGCTCCTTGTTATTAGGAACGAGCGGCTTGTGACGCAGCCGACAGATCTGGATAGCTGTGGGGTTGCACGGTGTGGACAGGCCAGGGGGAGACCAGGAGCAACCCGATCCGTTCACCGTCAACTCACCCTGTTCGCTGTGGCTCGTCTACCTTACATTCTTACAAATGGTCATGAGATGCCATGGGGGAGCTGGCAACTGAACTGGGTCCTCTGGAAAAGCAACCAGTGCTCTTAACCACTGAGCCATCTCTCCAGGCCCAGCAAATACCACTTTTGACCAACCTAGGCCCTCAACTAATTTTATTTCGTGGTGTGTGTGTGTGTGTGTGTGTGTGTGTGTGGTGTGTATGCATATTTGTGTATTCCCACATGTGTGGACATGAGGAGGTTAAGACTGGCACTAGGTATCTCCCTTGATCACTCTATTTTTGGAGGCAGGGTCTCTCACTGATCCCAGAACTCACCATTCTGGGTACTCTACTAGTGAGCTTGTTTCTGGGGTCCCCTATCTCTGCCTCCCAATGCTGAAATTACCGGCCACCACCATGCCTGCTTAGTGTTATGAATAGAGTCTAGGGCTCTGACTTCTGGGCCTCATGCTTTCATGACAAGCACTTTGTATACTGAGCCATCTGCCTGGTCTTCATTTTGACTTTGAGTCTGCTTGCCGGGCAGTTTGACACCCTATCCATTGTATCTTCTACATCGGTGCCAAGACAGGCCAACGTTACTTTAAAAGCAAACTTTCTGAGTCGTCTGGGCTCAAAGACTGTACAAATTATTTCTATTCATAACTGGCTGGTAACTAATATTATCACACCAGGTTTACAAGACTGCTTGTCTTTTTATTAATTTTTATAAGTCACATTTATGTATTTGTGTGTTGGGGAGGGGAGGGTGCCTGCGCCACGGTGAGGGAGTCAGGTTCAGAGAGCAGCGTTCGGGAGTCAGTTCTGGCCTCTGCGTGTGGGTCTCAGCGATCCAGCTCCTGTCTCAGGCTTAGCCGATGCCTTTACCTGCTGGACTTTCATTGATAAAAGCCATTTTTAGTTTTATAGTTCTAGTCCCTCTCGAAGGCAAGTCAGAACTTCTTCCCTTGGTGGGAAAAAAAAAACATTTTTAGTAATAAACTCTGCTAGCATATGATAATTTGTGATAACTCCGTGGTTTTGTAATTAAAGTAAAAATCCATTTCCTGTAATGAGTTACAATACAAACAATTCTGGAACACTGAGTACACGGTTGCAATTTACCTGACAGGTGTGTAAAGGGGTCAGCAGGGAGTAGAGTGAGCTTAAAATAGGATTAAAAACACATTGACTGAAAAAAAAAGGGGGGGTAGAGGAGACATGGCCTGATATGATACTGTTGAAATTTTAGAACTAGTGTCATGGTTCTTTGGTTTTTTTGTTTTTGTTTTTTTTGTTTTTTTTTTTTAATGAAGTGGTTTTTACTTTTTGTTTCCTTTAAGACAGAGTCCCCTCTGTAACCCAAGCTCACTTGGAAATCACAATGGCGTCCAGTCCTCCTACCTTAACCTTTTGACTGCTAGATTTACAGATATGAGCCACCGGGCCTTGCAAAGGAATCTTGAAAAATGTGGTGTCCTATGCTAATCAGCATGATTGTTTAAAAAATAATTTTAATAGGTGTGTGTGTGTGTGTGTGTGTGTGTGTGTGTGTGTGTTCGAGCCCGCCGACATGCTGGCAACCCCCTCGCCTTCCAGGTGTTGCCCTTCCTCACCCCGGAGTGTGAGGAGGGTTTGTGGTAAATGAAGCAATGCTTCGCAGGCCACCAGAAGGGACAGCTCTCCCTTCTCAACCCCTTTCAGCACCGTGACTCCCTGACTACTGGCCTGCTGCAGGGCAGAGTGGCAGAGGGGGAGGAGGGAGAGGGGGAGGACGGAGAGGGGGAGGAGGGAGAGGCGGAGGACGGAGAGGGGGAGGAGGGAGAGGGGGAGGACGGAGAGGGGAAGGACGGAGAGGGAAACAAAGTGCCCCAGGACCAGACTGTCTTGGCAGGAGGCACACCTTGCACACCCTGCACACCCTGCACCGGAAGGCCGCCTGTGGGAACCTGACTGGCCTCACTGGGAGGAGTGCTGGTACTTTATGGAAACAAGCTGTGTTTTTCCAGACACTGTGGCAAGTAATATGGTGTGTGTGTGTGTGTGTGTGTGTGTGTGTGTGTGAAGTCAGAGTCAAATGTCATTCATTAGGCATGGTCCACCTTTTAAAGACAGACTTAGAACTCATCAAGAACGCTAGCTGCATGACCAGTGAGCCCTGCTCTGTGGGCCTGTTTCTGCTTTCTCAGCTCTGGAGTTACACGGCAACGCCAAATCCCCATCAAATCCCCATGGCTGGCTTAGAAAAACATGTTTATTTATTTTGCGCATGTGTGGAAGCTTGTGTGAGGACATGTGCACAACTTGAGTTTTCTCTCTCTCTCCCTCTCTCTCTCTCTCTCTCTCTCTCTCATATATATATATATATATATATATATATATATAGTCTCTGAGGATGGAGGAACTCAGGTCCTCACACTTGCAAGGCAAGCACTTTATCAACTGAGCATCTCCTCACCTCCTCAAATATATATATATATATATATATATATATATATATATATATATATATACACACACACACACACACACACACACACATAATTTTTTTGGTCTTATTTTCAAGACAGGGTTTTTCTGTGTAGCCTTGGCTGTCCTGGAACTCACTCTGTAGATCAGGCTGACCTCAAACTCAGAAATCTGCCTGCCTCTGCCTCCCAAGTGCTGGGATTAAAGGCGTGTGCCACCACCGCCCAGCACCTCCTTAAATATATCTTAAATGGTGGAAATTCCCAGAGAACCTTCCACCATAGGATTGAATCCTATCTGTGTTTACAGACTGCACACCAGGTGATGCGGAAAGAGAAGCCCTCACACTGAAAGAACACTATTAGGTGAGATCTCCGTTAGACAGAACTTAAGGCCATGACCTCCTGGCCACCACAGTCTTTCTTTTTTCTTTTTTGGTTTTTTCGAGACAGGGTTTCTTTGTATAGCCCTGGCTGTCCTGGAACTCATTTTGTAGACCAGGCTGGCCTCGGACTCAGACATCCCCACGGTCTTTCTTATATGTGTCTAACTATTTGATCACTGTGTGCTAGCCTGCAACGGCTGGCAGAAGCGCAGACTTAGTGCCTTCTCCATCTTCATCTTCTCCATTTCGCCTCAGAGCTAAAGCAGTTTCTAGCACTCAGCAGAATTCAATAAATACTGTTAGCTGAATGAATGCTATATTCATTAGCTCTCTCTCTCTCTCTCTCTCTCTCTCTCGTGTGTGTGTGTGTGTGTGTGTGTGTGTGTGTGTGCATGCTCGTGTGTGTATGTGTTGGGGAGTTATTACTTTACAGGCGAGTACCTTGCAGAACACCCAAGATGACACATAAACAACTACAGGATCAAGGATTCCAAGCCCAGACCTTCCCAAGTGGCTGTGCAGCCTGCGTTCTTTCCAGCTTCCCTTTAATTGGGGGGGGGGGGCAGAGGAGAGCCGCTAGACAGGAGCACCTGCCCCGGGTAAGCCCATGCCTCTACGTAAGAGCTACGAACCAGACGCAGTGAGGCGAGCAAAGGCGCGATCCTCCACTCCGCCTAAACCCCACCTACGGAGAGGAAGCGAAATCGTGAGTGATTCCTGCTGAGAATCCAGCACCTATGGGAAGGAGGGCAAAGCTGGAACTCTCTGGGAGCGAGGCAGAAGATAGGAGGAGGGCTGGGAGGAAAAACGGGGTAGCATTTTTTCCAGGAGTCCTGTCTCTTGGGCCGATGTGCGCGAGGCTCGGTGATTCCCTCATATACACTTGTCGCCTGGAGGGTTCCATCACCTGTGCAAGGTGGGGCGCTGGAAGGTGCTGTTTCCCGGACTGTGGTCTCATCCCCAAACTTCTCCCCAGTTTAAGGTGGGGAAAGCTGTTAACTATTTTTGTGGGAACCAGCCTTGGTACATAAAGGATGCTAGGATTCCCGGGAAAATGACTGGTGACATTGTGACCTGGAGAGCTAGGCTCTCATTGAAGCATCCTTCCCTACACCTACCTCTGCCTCCAAGTCGACGCGCCCTACGACGGGACTGAGGTTCTTGCAAGTCCCCGCCCGCCGACTCCCTGCAGCGAACTGGGTGGGGACCCGCGGCGCCGCGGAAAGGCTATTTTGAGTGTGGGAACGCGGCGGGAGGAGGGGCGCCGGCGGGCTGGGCGCGGGCGCGCGGGGAAAGCCTCCAGCTCGGGCTGCCACGGCAACCGCGTCCAGGCAACGCGCCCGGAAGCGGCTCTGGGAGGCGCGCGGCGGCTCGCGCCCTTCCCGGGTGGGGGAGCCGCGAACCCCGGGCCGGGCCGCGCGCGCGCTGATTAGAGCGCGGGCCCGCAGCCGGGTTCGCCCCGCATAGCTCCGCGCTCGCGGCCACCGCACCCAGAGCGCCGGCGACGACATGGGCAGCCTCGGCGCGCCAGATCCGCGCGCGGGTGAGTCTTCAGAGGTGTCTCCCCTCCCCACACGTCTGGGCATCCTCTGGACCCAAGCAGCGGGTGCTCCCGCAGGGACGGTCGATGTGACCTTGGAGGAACCACTCCACCGATAGGCATGGGATAGTGCGGGGAGAGGGGGGTGAGGGATGAAGCCGCGCGTGCCCCGCGTGACACTCTGGACGCGAGAGGGTTAACTGCATGCTGACGCGCAGAGCTGAAGTTAGGCGCAGAGCACAAGTGGCATTGCATCTTCGCGGGGGCTGCAAGCTAGCAGACAGGAGAGGCCCCCCAGGGACTGTTTGAGGAGAGCCAAGGGTTTGCAGAGTTTTCCAGGACTAGGGGCAAGTCTATATCATCCCCAGTTGGAGCTGAGTGACCTTGGGTGGTTTAGCCACATCGCTCCCGCAGGTTCTTTGGTTTTCCTCCTTCTCGAAAGGAAGAGCTCTGGTTCTCTCCAGTTGCAGCACAAGGCTGTTTTGCTGGTACTGTGAGCTGAGGAAGGGCCCCTCTGGGTATGCAAGACTTAACACGTTTGTTTATTCGGCGAGGGGTTTCCAATGAACTGGCTCCCAACGTGGCAAGAAATGTTACCATTTTATAGAGGGAACAGTCTGTGGTCCAGAAGGGCTCCTTAAAATGCATAAATTAAAATCCCTTCGGTGCACTTAAGCCCTGAACCCAATCAGGGCTCAAGCTACTGAATACTTCTTTCCTGTAGTTGATCTGATAGGAAACTTTGAGTCTGAACAGGTAAAATCAAAACCCAGTAGTGGCAGGCAGTGGCAAATTAAGTGAGTCATTTCTTCAATGTGCAGAAGCCGTGTGTGTGTGTGTGTGTGTGTGTGTGTGATGCACGCATGCGCGCACTCAGCCTAAAGTCTGTGTATGCTGTTAGAGGTTATTTCACAGAAACAATGTTGGACTGGTTTGGCTCACAGAGGGAATCTCTTAGAACTAGGGGCAGACATTTGCTTTTTCTCTTTGAAGATTTGGAGGTAGGGGCCAGCAAGATGGCTCGGTCCGGGGGGAAAAGTCTTTGCCACCAAACTTGAGGACCCGAGTTTGATCTCTGGAACCCACACTGTGGAAGGAGAGAACCATCCAACCCCCACAAATTGTTCTCTGACCTCCACACCCACACAAGGCACAGAAGCTAAATGAATAAATGTAATAAAAAAATTAATGAATTAGGCTTCTGAGAGTAAATATGTTCTTTATTAAGAAATGCACATTGTATCTGCCTTGGTGTGTGGTGTGTGTGTGTGTGTGTGTGTGTGTGTGTGTAGAGGTGACTTACAGGCTGTGGCATTTTTTCTAATTTTAGCACTGGATGGTACTAAAAATGACACAGAGGCCATTTTCCCCCATAAACTTCCCTTCCCTCTAAGGGGCCACCACAGGCACCCACGGTTCCTATCACTGGACAGTTGAGATGACTCTGACTTTGTGTTTCAAGGACACTCTTGACAGTCATGGGAACCTGACTTTCTCTGTGTAAAGCTGAGAGCTGGGAAGGCGAGTTTTCAGTTAGTAAGCTTCTGCCAGCTCGCCTACCTGAGGGCTTAGGAATCGTTAATGGTTTACATATTAGAAATCTGATTAGTAAACAGATACAAAAGTCCTCACTGCCCAAGAATTCTGCCAGTGGGCCTACAACCCTTTAATGAACCACAAGTCCTCGGCCTTCGATCCTTTGTTGGCAAAGGACGCGTTCCCCTGCCGTGCTGGCCGCTAACCCACCAATGTCCCCTGCACCCACTTCTGTGTTTGCACTTTCCTGTCTCTGAGCCCATGACCCTTTCCCCTTCTGCCAGAGCGTGAGCTCTGAGCCTCCTTCCTCCATAACGCCCCTTCCCAGGGGGATGCTTTCACCAGAACCAGGGTGACCTTGCCCTTGTTCCTGAGTGCCACCTCGAAGGTCTTACCTCTTCGAATGTGGAGCTGTCTTCTGAAGGCCCTCCTGCTTGCGGTCCTGGTTTGGTACTTGCCAAACCCGGTGGCCCTTCAGAAGCGCTCTGCACATTTTGAAAAAGACGGGGCTTATTTAGACTCTCTCAAATATCAACATGGAATCATTAGGGTGGCATAGGACCTTAAGAAGCCAAAACCAACCAACCAACAAACAAACAAAACCCTTTCTATAACAAAAACAAACAAACAAACAAACAACCCCCAAAACCAAGGCTTAGGTTAGCAAAATGGCTCAGCAGGTAAAGGCACCTGTCCCCAAGATGAGCCCGAGGCTCAGGATCTCAGCACAGTACAAGGACAGAACTGTCTCTTCTAAGTGGCCTTCTGATGTACACCTATGTGCCAGGACAAACATACAATTTTTTTAAAAAGTCTTTTTTGTTTGCTTGCCTAAAAGAAAAAAACAAAACAAACAAACAAAGGGTGGAGGAGGAGGGAGAAAACAGCTTGTCTGGTGTCCACCTCACTTGAGGCTCCGGAAGAGTCATAAACAAGGAGCCAGGAGCAGCTAGCTTCATTCTCTGCTCTGCTAGCTCTGCAGGTGAGTTCCGGTTTATGCCGACTCGCTCCCACTCCACTGTGCAGTACCTCTGCTTTGACCCCTGTGGCTCCGCCTTTGACCTCTCCTCATGGCTCCCCTCTCTGACCCTTCCCCATGGCTCCGCCTTGATCCCTGTGGGTCTGCCTTGACCCCTATAACTCTCTTTAATCCACTAAGATTGACCTTTAAGAACCCTCCTACGTCACTGAATCCACCTCTGTGCCTGGCTTTAACCATCACGGAGGACTCCGGCCTCTTCTGTGTCATTGTAATGTCTCAACCCATCTTCAGGACTCTCCATCTCCACCTCTCCCATCAGCACACGTGAACTCTGAAAAATACCGTGTTTTGTCTTGATGGGTTTTGACATTTTTTTTTTTTTTTGAGTCAGGGTTTTCCTATGTAGATCAGGCTATCCTCATATCCAGAGATCTGACTGCTTCTGCCTCTAGAGTGCTTAGCTTAAAGGTGTGAGCCACTGTGTGCAAACTTGGACTTCTTATATTCCAGTCTCCAAAATCAAAAACTCCCTCATCGTCTGTTTTTCTTCTCCTCACCTGCCAGGTTATCCAGGAGAAAGTCACAACGACCTTCGGACTGGCTCTGCTCTAAATTGATGCTGGCTCTAATTTCTTGAAGGCTCGCGTTTCTCTGAAACAAGAGAACCGTGTTCTTCACCAACTCGGCTGTATCCACGTCACTCTGTGCCGTGGCTTTCTCTCCCTTAAACTCCAGGTTCCCTTTAGAAAGTGGCCTTTGATGGATGAGATGCCGGGGGTCCACATTCGCCATCTTGCCCTCCACCTCTGTAAATCCAGCTGTGTCCTTCTGTGAGTCTCCCAGCATTCCCCTCTCCATCTCTCCAAGATCTTATTGGTCTGGAAGTCAGGAGTGTCTCTGCGTCTGTCCTAAGTCTAGCCCAATCCCATTCTATCCCGCTCCCTTATTCTAGTCCCCGATGGGAACGCGTTCCTCTGTCAGTTTGTCATGGTCCTTTCGTCTTTCTTGGCTCCCTCCTTCCTCTGCCCCGCCCTCATTCTGTCAGACAGTCCTGTTTTCTGTAAGAAATGGTGCTAGAGTTTCCCTTCTGTTTACTAGAACCTTCTCCAGTGAAGGAAGTCATGGTACTTGCTGACATGTGGTTAAGAAGCTCACGAGATGCGATTAATGTGACCAAGGACCTGAACGTTGATTTTTTTTTTTATTTGCTTATTTTTGAGCTGGTTTTGAACTCACAATCCTCCTGCCTCTGCCTCTCAAGGGCTGCGATTGCAGGCATGTGCTACCACACCTGGCCTGAACTGAGTTTCCAATTTATGTGGATTTTAAATGAACTTAGACTCAATTGAAAGAGCCACGGGGAGCCATTGACTGTTGTGTGGGGAGGGCAGGGACTGCATGAAGCCACTGGATCAGCTGTTCTGCTGAGCTCAGGGCATTTTCTCCTTTGACTGACCGCTTCCTTTATCTCTCTGTGGAAACTGCGTCCTCACAGTTCCCCTAGAGGGGCCTGGGCTGTGGACCTGAGCCTCCCCTCAGCCCTTCTCCTTCATCGGTGCCCTGCTGCCCTCCTGTGCCTCTCTCTGTCTTCATGCCAGGGCTTGGGGCCTTTCCTGCTGGCCCCTAGCTGTGGGGTTCTGAAGTTGTTCCCACCCCCTGTCTCTTCTCCTCCTGGCCTCCTCTTTTCTCCTTCCTAGCTTCGGGGTCCAGTCAGAGCCCTGCTGGAGTAGAGCCCATGTGCCCTCTATCTCTGTGAGGCCAACACAGAGGTTGAAGTGGAGGGAGCACAGGATAACTCAAGGCAGAGCTGAGACAGGAGCTCTGGTTGGCAGTGTATGTACCCACCTCTGCCTGGCCTGCAGGCCCAGTGTGTGCCCACCTCTGCCTGGCCTGCAGGCCCAGTGTGCGCTCCCACCGCTGCCTGGTTCAGGACCCTGACATGATTATTTTATCACTTTTTTTTTTCTAACAATCTCCTTCCCCTTTAATTTTTTTTTTTTTAACTTAAACTACTGATTCAGATTTACGGAAATGCTTCGACAATAAGCTGAAAGTTCTGGTCTCCCTTTCAGCCGCATTCTATAAATATTAACTTTCATCCGCACTTGTTTAATCTTTCTGGCACTTTCTCCCACTCTCTCTTGCATCTATTTGTGGATGTGTGTGTACAGACACACGCTTAGCTCCTAATTTCTCCTGTACGGTGTCAGAGCAACAGGGAGACAATGGACCTGTACTGTCCCAAATACTTAAGCATATGTTTCCTTCTTTTAAAAGGACTTTTTAAGAAATATCTCAGTTGTCAAAATCAGGAAATTAAGTTTGAGTCAGTGGTGTGCTCTAATCTACAGATTTATTCAGGTGTCCTAGTAGTACTTTATACAGAAGAAGAGGAAGCTGTTTTTAAAAGGCTCTGATTTAAGGGTCAGTATCCAATCTATGGTTTAAAAAAATCCATTTAGTAGTGTGTGTGTACATGCACATATACATATGTATACACATTCATATTCCTGAATACACCCCCTTCGGTCTATATAGTGTTACCTGTATATATGTTCGTTTTCAGAGCTGGCCCGTTGGTATTGGATAGCCAGCTGATATGCTCTTCCCTGAGGAAAACAATCTCTTCCGCTGTCAGCGTTCCTTAGTTACCTGTAGTTCCTTTTGTAGGTTTGAGATCTCATGGGCTTCCTCATCCACTTTAACACTGGGCTTCCTGAGGCTCAGGAGACCACCTTGAGGTGTCTGTCCCTCAAGCCAGAGTGAGCCTCACCATGGTGGACAGGAGGCAGAGAAGTGGGGGCCCTTTTTCATGACTCTCTTTTTAAATGTTTTGATAGCATATAATCATTATACACCATGGCTGGAGAGATGGCTCAGTGGTTAAGAACATCGACTGCTCTTCCAGAGGTCCAGAGTTCAATCCCCAGCATCCATATGGTAGCTCACAACCATCCTTAATAGGATCCAATGCCCTCTCCTGGTGTGTCTGAAGACAGATACACTGTACTCATTTAAAACAAAAAAAAATTATTAAAAAAGGAATTATGTACTATATACATAATGCCATGTTTTATTATGACATTTTCATACACATACACAATATATTTCGATCATATTCCCCTCCCCCATCATTGTATCTTCCCCCCTCCACTGATGAGTTTCCTCCCTCTTTCTAGTGAGACCCACCTCTGCTTTCGTGACCCTCACTCTTTCTTGTGTGTGCATATGTGTATGTGTGTGTACATGTGTTTGTACATGTGTGCATGTACATGTATGTATGTCCATGTAGGCATGTACGTGTGTGGTGTGGGTCCCTTACCAGGAACCTTCTTCCCCCAGCAACGATCCTCAGAGAGGATCAGGGCCTCCTGAGCGCACCCCCCCCAGGAGAGGATGCTGAGGGTTCTGACCTCGTGTGGGCACCCACAGTTGCTGTGGATGCAAGGGACCCATCATGCCCAGAAGCGAGCACTCCGGCTTTATCCAGCATGCGTTCTACTCACCACTTCGGGTGATGGCGCCCGTGTCTTGGGGGGATGATACCGACTTTTGTGACTGTGTGTTTTGCAGTCATTTATTCCCAGCGCTTTGACCAGCCAGGAGCGCATTCAGAGGGAAGCTTCTCTGCCCGAGCTGGCTTGGCTTTGTCTAGGCGCTCTCCCACCTCCCCTCCTCCATTCCCAAGCTCTTCACCACTCTCTGCTATAACCCCAGATGAATTTTTGGAGAAAGGGGAGACTTGTTGGCGTTTTACTGTTGGGCAGGTTTTTTGTTTCTTTTCCATAGCTCAGTAGTTGACTGGTAGATCTTATCTTACTTTATTTTGTGGTTGTGAAATTTGAACCTGAAGCCTCAAGCACGCTAGGGAAGCAGTCTGCCACTGAGCTACTGGTCCCTTCCTCTCACAGCCCCTTTGACTTGCTAGAAATGTAGTTAGTTACTGGTGATTAAAAAAAGAAGAAGAAATTCTAGCAAGCTGTAGTTCTCTCTTTCTGTTACACCAGGAAAGCGGTTGAGAATGTGTAGCATGGGAAGCATCAGATCTCTTGAATGAAAGCTTGTGTCTCCCGAAGCAACAGCACTTAGCCTCCTGGTAGGGTGGTGCGTGTAGCAGGGTCCTCCCTCTGGGTGCAGGGAAGTCTTCCCTGCTGAGTGGTGGCCAGCTCCCAGTCCCGATGGCTTGTGGTGATGACACCCTCTGTGGATGAAGCTCCTGTAGGAGGGCGAGGAAAGCAGAGATCCTGCGGCTTGAATGTGGCTTAATAAGGAGAGTGGTTGTGTGGGAGAGAATGTGTGGGGGTGCGTTTCGGATTATGGAATTCTTAAAATTGTTTAACCGGGAAGATGGTTTTTCAGAAACCCCTGGCGCCTTGAGCTTGTTTGTCTGTTTATTTTATATTGCTTTTCTCCCTGTTTTTTTTTTTTTTTAATTATCTGTGCAAGGGCTCAAGAGTCCTCCTCTGCACTGTCTAAATAGTTAAGAGTATTAATGTGCTGTGCTGTGCTGTGCTGTGCTGTGCTGTGCTGTGCTGTGCTGTGGTCACTTCAGATAGGGGAATCTCTGGGAAGGAGGTTCCGGGGCAGGCTGAGAAGGGCAGTGGTGTCCCCTGAGGGCCCAGACAAGAGCTTGAGGCTGGAGGCTGGGGGTTTCTTTCAAGCCTACACCCTTAGCTTTTCAGTTAGAAAGTCAGGCAGGGTAGAAGCTCAAACACACACCCAGCCCTCAGCCTGCACGAGTACCAGAAGTCGTGCCTTCTCCACCCGTGGGTGAACCCCGTTGCAGAGAGGGTGTAGGTAGAAAGTTTATACCCGATTTTAATAATATTTCTTCTGCTCTCGCTGTTGCACTTGGCAGACTCCCTTTTTAACATTTGGTAATGTGTCTTCGCTAATGCTAGAAAGAAAAGTCACCAGAAATAGCTATTGGGAAAAGTAATATTAAGACATTTCTTTGGGTGTGGCTGCATATATGCAAGCGCGCACGGGTTCCCTGCAAGGTGACCTGAAGGCTGCTGCCACACTTAAGCTGGCAGAGCGGCTTGAGTCAGCCCCGGAGATGCCACTTGGGCAGAGCACTGTCTTAGTCACTGTTCCAACGCCGAGAAGAGACACCACGACCAAGACAACTCTTATAAAAGATAACATTTAATTGAGGGCTTGTTTACAGTTTCAGGGCCTGAAGTCATTATCAGAGAGGCAGGAAGCATGGTGTGGTGCTGGAGAAGCAGCAAAGAGCTACGTTCTGCTCTGTAGCTAGAGAGAAAGAGAGAGACAGAGACAGAGAGAGGCAAAGAGAGACAGAGACACAGAGAGATACAGAGTCAGATACAAAGAGAGACAGAGAGACAGAGACACAGAGAAAGACAGACAGTCAGAGAGACAAAGAGAGACAGAGACACAAAGAGAGAGAGACAGAGAAAGAGAGGCTGGGCTTAGCTTGGCTTTTGAAACCTCAAAGGCTGGCTCTTGAAAGCTAGCTCAGGGTTAAGAGCACAGGCTGCTCTCCCAGAGCACTCGGGTTCAATCCCCAGCACCCACAGGACGCTCATACCTGTCTGTAGCTCCAGTGCCAGGGGATCTGACACTCTCGTACAGACATCCATGCAGACAAAACATCAGTGCACACGAAACAAAAACAAATAAATCATAAACACACACACACACACACACACACACACACACACAAAAACCCCAAAGCCCACCCTCAGTGAAATGCACCCTACAACAAGGTCACACCTCCTAATCCTTCTCAAATAGGGCGACTCTCCAGTGATTCAGCATGCAAACATATGAGCTGATAGGGGGCATTCTTTTCTAGATCACCGCCAACACCTCAGTGATTAAAAAGACTGGCCTCTCCCCATTAGAGAAATAAAACAGCAGATGAACCCATCAGTACCTATGAGCATCTGTGAAGAGGTATAATGCCTGGCCTCCTAAGAGTTACGGATTCCTATAGGAGGCAGTTCCTGCTGCCCTAAAGCCCCTCAGTAGGGAAGACACCATCCACAAACAGTTCGGATAAACAATAGAGACTCAAATAGCATTTCAAAATAGCTGTTATTAATAGATGAGAACAAAGCTGATCTGTTTTTGTTTTTTGCAGGGATTCTCCTCAAAACACTGGTTTTGTTCTGAGCCCTGGCGAGTGGGCAGGCAACAGCCACCAACTGTTTCTTGCACTCTGGGGGTTTGTTTGCGAATCTACCTGACCTGACAGAGGCCACTCACTGGTGCTCGAAAGGCCAGGACATATTTTAAGCATTCTAAACCTTCTTAAAATATAATTATTTTAGATTTAAAATTTTTGTTTTATAGATGTGATGTACCACCCGCATGTGCATACGTATACACACTGCACTCATGACCCAGTTAATCAAAAAGAGTTGGATTCTCAGGAACTGGAGTTACAGATGGTTCTGAGTTACTATGTTGATGCTGGGAACTGAAACCAGGCCTTCTGCAATTCACTGCTGAGCCTTCTCTCCAGCCCCTGGTCCTTTATTTGAGATCGGGCCTTGTGTATCTTAGGTTGGCTTTGAATTCACTGTGTAGTCAAGGATGACCTACAACTCCTGATTCCCTTTCCTCCACCTCTGTGCTAGGCTTATAAGTGTACACCCTATCACACTGGCTTTTGTTGTTCTGGGGTGGGACCCAGAGCTTCTAGGTATATCCCTGGCCCTCTGAAACCCAATTTTGTCAATCAAACAGAGACCCTCCCTCACCTGTCTAGTGCAATGGCATTCCCATTGTGAATGTAATAGAGTGGAGGAAAAAAAAACAAGACTTGCCCCGTGGATTCAAAGCCAGTTGCTAGGGGGCCCAGAAATTCCTGCCTGGGACCTTATAAGCCCATCACCCCTAGTGGAAAGGGGGCTTTTAAATACTGTGGGTGGCACCTCAGTGCCGCTGTGCCTGTGTCACATGCTCAAGTCCCCATGGGCAGGCAATCCAGGCCACAGTCACAGCTGTGACTGTGATTGCAGCACCAGGCTCAGGTCTCCTGCGCCCGCAGGAGAATGAGAAGGTAAAGCAGACAGCATGGTGTTCTAATTGAGTCATATTGTTAAAGCCTCAACCCAGAGCGAGGCTTGCTTCTCCGTGTTTTACAGCCTAAGGTGAGCGGTTTCTACACTTGCTACTGCTGGTGGGCTCCTTGTTTTATTCAGGAAGTGCTTGTTCGAATTTTTGTAATTGTGAAGATAACATGCTTATTAAAGTATTTCAAAAATGAGAACGGAATAAAAATATGCTTAATGTTATTGGTTACATTTTGACAGCCATCTTTCTACTGTTTTTAAAATGTACTGTAGAACAGGGCAGGGAGGTCCTCGGTCAAGCAGGGAGGTTGAGAGTTCGAGGCCACCCTGGAGCCATAGCAAATGGTTTGCCACCTTGGACTAATGGAGAGAGCCCGTGTCAAACAAGAAAGCCAACAAAATTACTGTCATAACAAGCCTCTGTAGTGCTCTTTCTGGGGTGGTAGAGGGGGGCGGTTCTGAGTTTCTGGGGGTTGATGTAGGATCTAGGTAGCGTCAAGGTGTGATTAATGAATGTAAGGCGCCTGCCACTGTCCAGGTATAGGTCGAGCTGCGTGTCTTGGTTGTGAGGACACACATGCCTCACAGACCACGTACGGTCCACCTCCCAGTCCACCTCCCAGCCTTAATGCCACCTCCGTTCTTGAATATTCTGGGCCAGGAATCTTTTTTTCTCCAGGAGTGGCTCACCTGGTTTCCAAATTTCTGGTGTTGGGATGGGGCGGGTAAGCCAACTACAAAGGAGGAGCCAGGCCTGGTTTCTTATTTGAGGCCCTTTGGGAACACGGACCACTATGGTTGTTCCTAGTGCTCTTTCCTTGGTCTGGTCTAGCTGGGTGTGTTGTCTTTGGCAAGTAGGCACCCTTCCCTCCTCAGAAGTGGTAATAGCCAGATACCCACCCTTCCCACCACAGAGGTAAATCCAGCCCAGGAGGAGCAGGGTCGGAGGCGAGAGACAAGAGAAGACAGACAGAGCATTTCGAAGCAGTCTCAAGCTGGCACTGGGGGTGTGGCTCGGTGGGCGGGATGATGGCCTGGAATAACGAAGCCTTAAGTGGGATTCCCGTGTTCTGTGTAAAGCAAGCGTGGTAGTGAATATCTGTCATGTCAGCACCCAGAAGTGGAAGAAGCAAGAGGCTCACAAGTTCAAGGTCATGCTTGGCTACACAGTGAAGTCAAGGATGGCTTGGGCTACATGAAGCTGTCCCTGAGCCTGTTCAAGTCTCTGTGTGGAGAAAGAGTACCCGTGGGGTCAGAGAGGAAAGGGGAACGGGACACTGTTGACCTGTGCACTCGGCAGGACGTGGGGTTAGTTTGCTCTTGGGTTTCCTGGCTTAGGCATCTGTGCTAGGCCAGATTAGGATGGCTTTTCACCATTGCGAGCAGGAGTACAAGCAGGCACAGCATTGGGGCAGTGGCAGAAAGAATGGAAAAGATTCGGGATCCTTAACACTCTGGCTAGATAGCCCGGTGGCTAAGGCTATTTGCTTCTGAGACTGGTCAAACCTTGACTCAACAAACAAACAAAACTTCCCCAGAATAAAGGCGAACCTCAGGGGATTATGACACAGTCAGAACAGCACATGACCCTGACCTGTCTGATTACACCGCGGAGCCACTGTGTCAGAGATCTGACCAGTTAGTGAATGGGAGATGCCCGAGTCACGGAGCTGCCCTGGAGCTGATGAGGGGAAGATCTGGACCCCCCCCCCCAGGAGGGGACTTTACCTGTAATTTTTCATCAGCCTCCTCTTTAGCCACAGTAGAGATCCCTTTCACTATTGTAGCAAGGAGTCCTGGGGCAAACCAACCAGATGAACAGATTCTTGAGGCATCCATAGAAGGTCTCTGGCCCCAAGCATGTGTTGATGTGTGTTATGAATTCATGCCATAGGGAATTTTATATCATGGAGTCGGAGGCAGATATTGGGACGAGTTGAAGCTGTCTTGTAGTCAGGCGTGTCCTCTTTCTTCCCAGAGTTCATGTGGTTGAGATTTCTGTAGCTCAGGTGCGTGGGTGGTGTCGGCTGTGAAGGGGATGGAGAAAGTCTACCTCTGGCCATACGTGTGTGCTGTCTCCATTCTCTGCCTGCCGCTCTGGTGGGAGTGCCAGATATCCATGATGGCTCCTAATAGACGCCAAATGAGTGTGAAGTTGGGCTGTTTCGTTAAGGAAAACCTCATAAAAGTGTCACATAGACTTAAGAGTGTAAATGCTCTGATTCCAAACTTCCACATGGGCTTAAATCTATTTTGTCCAAATGGTAGAAGTTCTCGACTTTGACACCCACGTACTGGTTGAACATCACAGCTTGTTTGACATGAGTCACTTTTTTTTTTCTTTAAATGTAATTTGTTTAAATTTTAAAGTTCTTTGTCTGGGAAAGTGAAATGTTCACAGTTTGAAAGTCTAAAAATAAAACACCGGAGAATTGATGCCAAAACAATGGTGTCAGTCAGAATGCTTTCTCGATCCAGTGTCGGAATGGGATTAATTACAGAATCGGCTCGTGGGTACCAGGCACTCATTGTTTTAAGCCAATTAACCACAGGCTTGAGAGACCTAAGTTCTAAAACTCCAGTTTTCTGATGAGTTGTGACAGCCAGATATTGTGCGTATGTAAGATTTGGTATGAATAGGTATGTTTTATCATGAAGTTTTTTTAAAATTAAGCACATTCATGCTATTCTCTTGGTGGGCAGATAGGATGCCCCAAATCAGCTTCCATTAAACACAGTGTTTTTATTTTCAATCTATTTAGAAGCATGTGATGATTGCTCACCCAGATTCAATTGACTAAGGTGGCTTGTTGAAAATTTCTACAGAGAAGTACAAGATTGAAATCTCTTAAGGAAATTGCTTTGGGCACTAGGGTGTCACTGGGAGGGGCAGAACATGTGAGAAGAGCTGGGTTCTAGCCTCCGGATTTCAGAAGACGTGAGGGGAGGGACTTCCTCTGGGAAAGTAGTTTTCAAGCTCACAATGCAGATGGAGAAAGAGGAAAGTTCTGGAACCTCCGTTTGATGGTTCTTGCTGCTCTGTCTGGTAAGGATTGTCAGTGTCCATTTCAGAAGCATCTTGGTTTTCCAGGGTCTTTCCCACTTCTTGGGAAGAATTTGTTGTTTATTTCATGTGTAAAGTCAAAAGCACTCACAGCTACAGCTGATCAGCATTTCCACACAACATAGGAGCCCCCTGGTAACTTAAATAAGCAGAGTTTGAGGTCCTTTAAATTCTAAGTATAAATTGTCCAATAATTTAGCACTTATTGTTGTTTTTTCCCAACAGATGTGAATTATTAAGAAGAAAATGGCCCAACAGGACACTGTACTTCCTTCTCTTGTCAACCAGGAAGGGTATACTATCTGGAAAATATGCATCTAAGGTATAATTTTTCTTTCCTCCAATCCCACGAGTGTTGCTAGAGGGTATGAAGGTCATGAAAGATATGACGCCTTGTGACCAATTACACTGTAAAGAGTCATTTTGTTTCAGGGCAAGAAGAGTATTATTGTGTCCCCCTCATGGCTCCTATAGACCACTTCATGACCCAAAAGGGAGAGATTTCATGGTGGCCCTGCAATAGACTTGAACTTCCTGCCAAGAGTAAATCACTGTGGAGCTTGAGACGAATGTTCCCATTAGCTCTTTGAAATCAGAAGTTGCATATTGGATGCCTGTGGGGAAATATTGCCCACAGAAATACATCATACCGTCTGCCTATCATAGGTTCTTTCTAAATGAGCCATCATTTAAAGAGTGAGGTGACCTCACAGCCACATATGATTTTCCTGGCTCATTTTGAAGTGTCATTTTTTGACAACAAACAACAAAAAACCCAAACAGCACCAAAACCAGACCTCATTTCCAGATGGTCCTTTAATGTGTAGAACAAAATCATGGTACCCCAGGGGACATACTAGCGCTCCAGAGTCCCCAGCCCTCCTGATTATATCCTGTGTGGTGCTTGGCCATCGTTTCTGATACTGCCTGGCCCCTAGGCATCAGAGTTCACAATCAGTGCTTTAGAGGAAGGGAGAGGGAGGCAGTAGGCCTCTGGGGTCAGCTTGATCTGGCTATCACAGCTAATACGGGGAGCCATAGTATGTCCATACTGCCAGCCGCCTGCTTCTTGGGGGTCACAGAGCCTGTCAGCAGTCCACTTAATTCCATGGGCACAGTCACCTTAAAAATCCTGTCTAGCTCTCAAAGAAAACTCTTTTGGGTAGAAACTTTTCCCGGCAGACAATTTGTTCTTCCTTCTTTGGCGAGTCTTAAATCTGGCTTGGAAGATTTTCTTTTCCCCAGCATCTTCCAACAATGTGACTCCCTTGTGCAGGCGAGTGAAGACCATGCCCCGACACAGCCAGTCCCTGACCATGGCGCCCTACTCTTCTGTGAGTCTGGTGGAGCAGCTGGAAGACAGGATCCTCTGTCATGAGAAAACCACAGCAGCACTGGTGGAGCATGCCTTCCGCATCAAAGATGACATCGTCAGCAGTTTGCAGAAGATGCAAAATAAGGGGGGAGGCGACCGCTTAGCCAGGCTGTTCTTGGAAGAGCATATCAGAAACATAACCGCCATCGTGAAACAACTGAATCGGGATATTGAGGTAAGAGGTGTGCAAGCCAGTGGATCGTGCGCATCTCCCAAGACCTGGGCCGTGCCAGGTTACCCAGGTCTGAGTCCCAGCTGTCACACAGGCCTGCACTCATGCTTTTGTGTGTGCATGCTCATGTATGTATGTATGCACGTGTCCACTGGTGTGTGTATTTACCCGATCATGCATGAGCAGAGGTTGACTTTGGGTTCCCTGTTACTCTCCACCTGTTCTAACTTCATTTCTATCCCTGTGATAAAATGCCCCAACAGAAAGCACCATAGGGAACAAAGGGTTTACTTTAGCTTACAATTCCAGGTTACTGTCCATCATGGTGGGGAAGGTAAGGCAGGAGCGTCAAGCAGCCAGTTGTGCCACATCCACAGTCAACAGCAAAGAGAGAAGAACTCATATATACTGATTTGCTTGCTAGTCAGCCTGATTTCTCCATTATTTCACAACTACCCACAGTGGGTTGGCTCTTCCTACTTCAGTGAACTTAAAGCACCACTCCTCCAGACACACAGTGACACGCCTACTGGCCAAACCAATGTAGACAGTCCCTCACTGAGACTCTTCTCCTGTGATTCTAGGTTGTGCCAAGTAGACAATTAGACTATCACAATGCTATCGGGTTAGATTTTTCAAAACCTACTTTAATAAGGGTTCTAGCCCACCTCCCACCAGAGGTAGGGGAAAAGAAAGGTTAATAAGAAATGGGGATTGTGGACCTGTTTAGAAATAGTTCTCTGGGGCAATTCCAATCTTCATTGTTAGCAGTCCAGTCCACTAGCAAACACTCAAATCAGTAGCAGCAGGTCAATCCAGAAAAAAAAAAAACAAGAGGTGGAAGTAGCAAGAAGCAGCTGGAATACCACCAGAAGTTTTTGGTGCTTTTCTCTTTATGAAGTCATGGCAAGCGAAGATCAGTGAAGAAAGCAAGACGAACCAGTGCCAGAGCATTGTCAGCCAAGCCCACGGAAGACCAGCAGAGTGGACCAATGCAAGAGCACTGTCTGCTGCCTGTTGGGTTATAGTTTTACTCTTTCCAAACATCATGTGTCCTCGCAAGCATCTGCTCCAGCAAAACACCACACGCCCTTTCACCAGGCAACTTCAAGAAAAACACCACGTCTGTTCTCAGCAAAACATCTTCTCACATGTCTGCTTCAGCAAAACATCCTCTCACATGTCTGCTTCAGCAAAACACCCTCTCGTCAGATAAACATCTCGTGATAAAACTGAGTGACGAAACCAGAAATTCCCACTTCACACCGCCCTGTTTTTTGAGACAGAGTCTCTTGCTGACTCTGAAACTCTGACCTGTTTTGGCTAGATTGACTCTGGTCAACAAGCCTCAGAAATCTGCCAGTCTCTGTCTCCCAGCTTTGGGATTACAGGTACACGCCACCATACTTGGCTCTTGCATGGATGCCGTGGATCCAAACTCCACTCAGCAGTCTGCACAGCAGTCACTTAACCAATGGAATTGTCTCTCCGGCCCGCCCTCCCTCTGTGATGTAAGCTCACCGTACAGCATAGGCTGGTTTGAATTTGCAACTTGTATCAATCCTCCTGCCTCTGTCTCACAAATGCTGGAACTTTGGGCATTTGGCAGTAGATGGGAGCTGTTTATCTTGTCTGTTATTACTAGATACTTTGGCTGGCTTTGACCTCTGTATACCCAAGGATTACCTCTTAAATGCTGGCTTATAGCTGTGTACTACTCTGCATGGTTTTGTGGTGTTCAGAGGACCCAGACTAGGGTTTGGTGCATGCTGGAAAAGCACTCCATCAACTGAGATATACCCTCCACCCCAGATTTACTTTAGGACAGGGTCTAAAGTGTCCCAGGCTGGCCTCGAACTTATATGTACCCAAGACTGCCCTTGAACTCCTGATCTCCCTGCTTCCAAGTTCTGGGATCAAGACTGGGCATCACAGGGCTGGAAAGTTGGCTCCACAGTTAAAAGCACTTGCTGCTCTTGCAGAAGACCTGGGCTTGGCTCCCAGCACCCTCATGGTGACAACCTCTAGTACCTCTAGTTTCAGGGGTCTGGCGCCCTCTTCTGGCCTCCTCAGACACCAGACATGCAAGTGCACATTCAGGCAAAATATGTCTGTCTACACATAAGCTAACAATAAATACATCTTGAAAAAAGAATGCTTTGCCTTGTCTTTTCTTTCTACTTTATTGAAGTTATAGCTTTCATTTGTGTGTGTACATGTGTTCACATGTGTGAGTGCACGCATGTTCACATGTGTGAATGCACGCATGTTCACATGTGTGAGTACATGTACCGTGGTGCCTGGATGGAGGGCAGAGAGCACTCACAGGAGTCAGTTTAGCTCCTCCACCATGTGAGATCCGGGCCTTGAACTCACGTCATCAGCCTTAGCAGCAAGCACCTTTACCTGCTGAGCCATCTTGCCAGCCCTGCCTTGTCTATTCTTACTGATCACCAAGGAAACTGCTTGCAGCAACAGCAGAGTTATATTAAACTTACTGCAGTATTTGATGGCAATTACTGTCAGTGCTGTTTGTGTTTATTCTAAATTTACCTTGCTGATTATTAAATCACTTTGTTTTGTTTGGCTTTCAGTGGAGAACTAGACAAAAAGTTTTCCCCGTCAACTCTTTCATGCCTCTGAAGACAGTTAGTGCCTCTGTTACCAGATCAGCCCTGGCTGCCCCAGAGGAAATGTTTCTGGGCCGAAATGATTCTTTAGTCCATGTTGTATTACCCAGGTGGCGCAGGTGTTTCATGGCCTTCCACACTCCTTTCTTTGCTCTGACATGGAATTAAGATGAGGCCAAGATGGTCTGTCCTTAGAATTTGCACATGTATTTCTAAGTTTGAATAACCACAGGGCCCATGCAGTTTAGTTCAGAAGGCTTAAGTGTGACGCATTAGGCCCGTCGTGGGTTTCCATCTCTACACAAGTATCTCTCGCATGCAGCAATCAGCAGTGTGAATATAAGGTAGATAGTCAGATGGGGGAACCTTTGTTTCCTCTTGGGGGTTGTGTTTAATCATGTGCTCTACCCAGATTTATCTTTGTGTTTCTTTGTTTGAAGGCCAGCTCTTGTGGGGCCTAGGCTGGCATTGGAATTCTTGGAGCCCTAGGATTGACCTTCTGCCTCTACCCCTGGGTACTGGGACTGCAGGTGTGTACCGCCACACCCTGTTTTCTGTAGCACCAGAGGATCCTGGGGCTTTGTGTATGCTAGGTCAGAACGAGCTAATTGAATTACGTCTCCCAGACTCTGGATTCATATTTCTCTTTAAATAGCTATATTGAAGTATAATTTATATACCACAAAAATCCACCTACCAGTATACAAATTAAATGAGTCTTAGTAAATGCAGAAGATTGCACAACCATTAACACTATCTAATTTTAGAACAGTGCCATTATCCCTTCTCCAAATTCATGGGAAACTGTAGCCCACCCCTAGCCTCAAGCAATCTTTCCTGTATGTGCTTCCTCCCTCCCTCCCTCCCTCCCTCCCTCCCTCCCTCCCTCCCTCCCTCCCTCCCTCCTTTTCTCTTTCCTTCCTCCCTTCTTCCCTCCTCTCCTTCTCTCCTCTCCTTCTCTCCTCTCCTCTCCTCTCCTCTCCTCTCCTCTCCTCCCCTCCCCTCCCCTCTCCCTCCCTCCCTCCCTCCCTCCCTCCCTTCCTTCCTTCCTTCCTTCCTTCCCTCCCTCCTTCTCTCTCTCCCCCCTCTCTTTCTTTTCTTTGAGACAACACCCCAGGCTGTCCCAGGCTGTCCCCAAACTCCTTACGCAGCAGAGAGATTGCATCCAGTGCTTTGCACAGGCCAGGCAACGCTCCCCCATTGAACTCCTTCCCCGGCCTGCGTGTTAATGTCAGTGAAGTCGGCCTCACCTCATTTTCCTCTTCTATGGTCCGTGCCTTAGTGGAGGGGCCTAAAACCCATTTGATTGCTAACCCAAGGTTGCAGAGACTCTCTGCTGTGCTTTCTGCCAAATCTCTGCTTAGATTTTGTGACTCGTTCTGAGTTAGCGTTGGTAAATGGGGCGAAGCGAGGTAAGGCATTTTCTAAGTAGAACAGACTGTGAGCTTCTCGGGTAAGAGCTTGTTCTATTCATCTTCCCATTGTCGAAGCAGTGTTGGGCGGCCGTTGGGAAGGCTGTACGGGTCCATTTGTGCTGCTATAGTACTGGAGAGTGCTTGACTTACAAAGAATAGGACTTTATTTAATACGTGTGTGCTCTTGTGGTAATGCATTTGTATGTAGGTGGGTGTGTGAGCATATGGGGCCAAAAGACAACCTCGGTGGTCATTCTTGCCACCCCCTCAAGCTCTGTATCTCTTTGTTTTTGTTTTTTTTCCTGAGGGGTCTCTTACTAACCTAGAGCTCCCCAAGTCTGGTTGGTTGGATGGCCAGTAAGCCCGAGGATTCATTTTGTCCCTATCTCCCCAGTGTTGGGGTGAAAACTATCCAACCACCATGCCCCATTTTTTAATGGATTCTGGGGACCAACTTTAAGTTCTCATGTTTCAAACAAATACTTCAGTGACTGAGCTGTCCCCCAATCCCTTTAAGAAAGGTCTAGGATCCATTCTTTTTTTTTTTTTTTTTTAAATTTAGGTTGTTGATCTTGCTGATGGCAATGGGGTTTATTTATTTTTTTAAAGATTTATTTATTTATTATATGTAAGTACACTGTAGCTGTCTTCAGACACTGTTTCTTCTCGCTTCGGGCCTGCTCACTTGCTGTAACTGTCTTCAGACACCCCAGAAGAGGGCAACAGAACTCATAACGGATGGTTGTGAGCCATCATGTGGTGGCTGGGATTTGAACTCACAACCTCTGGAAGAGCAGTCAGCGCTTATAACCGCTGAGCCATCTCTCCAGCCCCAGGATCCATCCTTGAAGGTTCTGTCCTTGTAACTCAGCCTGCTTCCCATGGCCATGATGAGGACTGAGCTTCAATTCGGATTTGGGAGGGGGCGTCCTTGTCTAACCAAGAAAAGGGCTTATGAAATGAATAGACACTCAGTTTAGAGTGAAGGCAGATGTCTGGTTGCTGCAGATGCAATGTGTTTCCCTTTCAGGTGAGCCATAAAAGTGACCCACACTGGTCAGCTCATCAGCAGGACTGCCAAGACTGAAAACATCCCCACTCCCCAGTATGCTCCTTTCCCTTTTCCATTTTGCCTCCTGGTAGCTCATCTTGAACCCTGAACTTTTTTTTTTAAATTTTATTTTCTATATTCTTTGTTTATATTCCAAAGGCTTTCCCCTTTCCCAGTCCCCTCCCCCGCACCATATGTCCCATAAGTCCTCCCCCTCCAACTATTCCCCAATCACCCCCCCCCCACACACACACACCATTTCTCTGTTCTGGATCTACAAAACTGGATCCAATCTTTTCAGGCCCAGGGTCCTCTCCTTTCTTCTTGGGAATCATTTGACTTGCTAATTGTGCCTTGAGTATTCAGAGCTTCTGGGCTCATTAATATCCACTTATCAGTGACTGCATTTCATGTGTATTCTTTTGTGATTGGGTTAACTCGCTTAGGATGATATTTTCCAAATCTAACCATTTGCCTACAAATTGCATGAATTCATTATTTTTAATTGCTGAGTAGTATTCCATTGTATAAATATACCACATTTTCTGTATCCATTCCTCCTTTGAGGGATATCTGGGCTCCTTCCAACTTCTGGCTATTATAGAACCCTGAACTTTTATTTCTTTGTCTGTTTGTATTTAAGACACCATCTCGTGTAACCCAGGTTGACCTTGAAGCAGCTAGGTAGCAGAGAATGACCTTGAACTTGTGATCCTCCAGTCTCCATCTCCCAAGTCCTGGCTGCACAAGCCAGAGGGTAACACTTCAGACTTAGCTTTGTAAATTCAGAGTTCTAAGGATGGGGATATAGCTCAGTTGGTAGAGAACCAGCCTAGTGTGTAGGAAGCTCACGGTTGGGTTTCAGATACAACAGAGACTGAGTGTGCAGGCGCACATCTATAGTCCCAGCCCTTGAGAGGTAGAGACAGGAAATATCAGGAGTGCAAGGTCATCCATGACTATAAAGCAAGTTTAAAGTAGGCCTTGGTTACATCAGACTCTGTCTTAAATCAGAACAGACAAACAAAACAAAAACCAACCAACCAAACAAACAAAAAAAACCAACCAAACAAAAACCCCCAAAACAAAAATCCCCAAAACAAAAACAAGGGCTTAGTCCAGCAGTGTAGAATTTGAAATTACAGTTTGTTTTCTATAAGATCTGAAATACATTTTATGAAGTGATGTTTCTGGCTTCAACCAGACAGTACTCTTCTTTTCCATTCCCATGCATTTTTAGAGTCTACAAATTTTTGCAAATGAAAAGATGATTTCTGTTGTAGAGGTGGAAAACTGAATAAAATCTAATTTGGGCAGAAAATCTACTTTGGGTATATGAATGTTTACTTTCTTGTCACTGGTAGTAATTACACACCATATCAAAATAACAGCAAGGAAATTTAGAAACTTAAGATTCCACTGTGGAATGTCAGTTATATGGTTTTTGTTTTTTTCTGAGACAGGGTTTCCCGGCTGTTCAGGAACTCATTCTGTAGACCAGGTTGGCCTTGAACTCAGAAATCTGCCTGCCTCTGCCTCCCAAGTGCTGGGATTAAAGGCCTGTGCCACCACCGCCCGGCCAGCTATATGGATTTGGATATATTTTAATATTTAAACCTGAGCACGTCTACCCAAACACATCTAAAAGAAAGAAGCTTGATGAGACATTCAAAACACACACACACACACACACACACACACACACACACACACACACACACCTGCACCCACACCCCTATACATTCACAGGCCCTGCTTTCTGCCATCAAAGGAGATAGCAGAAGCAAGATACAGTATTTACTATCTATTTTGGGTCATGGAATTATGTAATGCATGCTGGTCTCAAACTTGATCTCCAGCCCATGTCAGCTTGAGCTCCTGGTCCTTCTGCGTTCTCCTGAGTGTTGGGCTAACAGGTGTGCACCACCACATCAGGTGTGTGCAGTGTGAGGGAACAAACTCCTGTATGATATGGTAGGCATATGTGTGCCAGCCCCTACATCCCCAGCCCCCTTGTCACATTAACACACTGCCTCACGTGGAACCCAGGCCTTTCTAGGAACCCGTGCAGTAGGATCTTATCCCTCTAGCCTAATTATGTTCCAGAGACCTCCTCCTAATGCTAGAGGTTAGGATTCCAACATATGACTTATAGGAGGACACAGTGATGGAATCCCAAGGAACTCTTTGTTTATCAGCAATGTAAAATTGGGTTGGTGGGGTGGCTGGAAAGATGGCTCAATGCTTAAGAGCACCTGCTGCTCAATCATGAGAATCAGAGCTCAGATCCCAGCAGTCACGCAACGCGGCTTACAGCTGCCTGTAATTCCAGGTCCTGGGTGCCTGCATGCACACACCTGCACACACACATACTTGCACACACACACCTACACAACTGCACACACACACACACACACACACACACACACACACACACCCCTGCACACACTCCTGTGCCCCCCCACAATAAAAATTTAAAAATTCTTTTTGAAAGAGTTGAATTATTATTACACAAGATAATAGTAGTACGAAAAAGTGATAGTTGCATATTTAAGATGAAGAGACATTGACGTATTCAGGTTGTATGCAAAGATGTGGTAGGTGGATTTGTGCCAGAGAGCTAGAGTCTTACTGAGTTTCTTTTGTAAATTGCTTGGCTCCCTGTTATATTTTTTATTAACGTTTTATACTTGTTCTTCAGTTCACTCTAAAGTTTTACTGGATATTGTTCTATTAAGAATCATGACTGTAGGTAATTTTTTTTTAATGTTATAAAGCTGAAGCTAAGGCTGGTGTCCAAATCTGAACTGCACTGCACTCCAGTGGGATGAGAAATTTGGCTCCTAGACTTCATGTATTTATCTGACAAGGGAATTTCAGCCTGCCGCTGAGAGGGCTGGCTCCAATCTAGTCCCTGATAGGGAGATTTGGGGGTTTATTACCACATCCCCTCAAAAAACCATCAGAGCTGGGGGCTCCTGAGGATTGAACCTAGGACCTTGCACATGCTAGGCAAGTGCTCTGCCCCTGGGCTATGGCCTCGGCCCTCCGAATGCATGCTACTGTTACTGGTTTCCTTCGTGTGCATGGGGGTTTTGCTTGCATGCATGTCTGTGCATCACTCGCCTGGTGCCCACAGAGGCCAGAAGAGGGCATCAACCCCAGTAACTGGTGTTACTGGTGGTTGTGAGCTTCTGTGTGTGTTCTGGAGGAGCAGCCAGTGCTCTAAGCCATCTCCCCAAATTCATATTGTTTTTACTCTACTCTCTGGGCTTGACTCACTCAGAGGAAATAGACAGAATCCAGTGCTCATTGGCCATTCATCATGCTAACATAGCATTTTGAGTGCAAATTATTATTATTTTTTAAAGTATTTATTTATTTATTTATTTATTTATTATATTTGAGTACACTGTAGCTGTCTTCAGACGCCCCAGAAGAGGGCATCAGATCTCTTACGGATGGTTGTGTGCCACCATGTGGTTGCTGGGATTTGAACTCAGGACCTTTGGAAGAACAGTCAGTGCTCTTAACCGCTGAGCCATCTCTCCAGCCTGCAAATTATTTTTTCTAACATTTTATAATTTTTAAGAATTTTAGACATGAGTACTGTATTTAAATATCATTTCTACCCCACCTTGTCCCTTCTCCAACTCCTCCGATGTCACATCCCACTTCCTCTCAACTTCATGATGATCTCAACAACATTATTATTGTTACATATATGTTAAGTGTATGTGCACACACACAGACATGCACAAAACTGGCTGAGTCCATTGAGTATTGCACAAATTAATTTTTAAATAGTAGATGGTGTCTATTTTGTCATATATATTTTAAACTGTTTATTATGTTTCTTTTGTTTATCTTTGTATGTGTATGCACAGTTTGGGGGTCAGAGGACACCTTTCAGGAGTCTGTTCTTTCTACCATTCGGATTGTGGGACTTGAATGTAGATCATCAGGTTTGTTGGTGAGAACCTTTACTCACCAGGCTATCTCCCTTCCCCCACTCTATATATCTAATGAGAAAATATCTTATGTAGCCCAGGCTAGTCTTGAACCCACCCCCTCTATAACCAACGATAACCTTGAACTTTTAATCTTTCTGTTGATATCTTCAGATTACTGATATTACAGATAGAGTCCCCAAATTTTATTTCTGTTACGGTTGAGATTGAACCCAGGACTTTTTGCTGCACCAGGCAAGTACTCTAGCAGCTAACGTACATCCCAGTCCCTGCCTCCTATACATTTTATCTTGTCTGGTTCATCTTTGAGGTACTGATCACCAATGGGATTATGATCATCTGTGAACTTTCTCCCAGAAGGTCAGGCCTGAACCATAGAGCTTAGAGCCACATTAACTGACAGTAAATTTAGGGTGATGCAGCGACTGTCGGAGTGCCAGGAGAGAACATGTTTCCCCAGGGAGTCGAGTTTCAGCCCTGAGCCCCACACCACACTCCAATGGGCATGTGGGTGGTGAAGGCTAAGTAACCATGGCAACACTATATCAGTGAACATCACACAATGGGATGGAGAGTAGCTATAGGTCTGTTTAGAAAAGATGGTTACATGTGAAGGCCAACTGAAGACAGCTGGGGACAGCCACGCTAAGGTGAAGGGGGTTCCTGGGGAGCCTTGCCAGAGGCAGAAAGGAGCGCCTGAGGACCAGCAAGCAGCCCGCTGCTCATGAGCAGAAGGAAGGGACCGCTCAGAAGACCAGCGTATGATGTTTGGAGTTTGGCTGTTGAAGCCATTACCTAGGGCTGATGGTAGGGTAAGCCAATATATATAATTTTTAAAAGCCATCGTGTTTTTGTTTGTTTGGGTTTTGGGTTTTTTATTTTTTTGAGACAGGGTTTCTCTGTGTAGCCCTGGCTGTCCTGGCTTGATCAGTAGACCACGCTGGCCTCAAACTTACAGAGATTTGCCCTCCTTTGCTATTGAGATTAAAGTGTTGAGATTAAAGAGATGAGCCACCACTGCCCTGAAGGGTGTTGTTTGTTTGTTTTATTTTGGGTGGTTTTGGTTTTTTTGAGTTGAGTATCTTGTTATGTAGTCCGGTCTGGTCTTGGGGTAATTCCACCCCAACTCCTTAATAGCTACCATACCTGTCTTCATTACTTGATTTTAAGTTAAAATAACTCATTCATATTGTGGTGTTGAGGATGTGTTAGTGGATAATAAAACCTATAGAAGCCTTTCCATGGTGGAGCTTACAGATTGACAGGCTTTGGCTACCATGAAGAGGTTATTCAGGACCAAGAATAGATGCAGAGTCTGGGGGTGTAGCTCAGAGGTAGAGTCCTTGCCCAGTTTGCCCCAATCCTAGGTCTGACATCCCCAACATGCATAAACAATCAAGAATAGAAGCAGAGAGACAGGCTAGCAGCCGCCACGGACATGTAGAGCTGTGACAGCAGTTGAGCTTGGGGAGCTGCTGCAGACATGGGGATAAGTGGCAGATTTGGAGAAGGTAGGGATGACAGAGCCTTCTGCGTGTTGGATAGAGAGACTATTCTTTGGAGCTTGGCAGGTTTGAGGGGCCCCACGACAAAACTAAATACCAGGTGGAACTAAATACCAGAAAATCAATTCCACACACGGAGCAGAACCTGGAAAGCTTTAAGTCTCGTGTTGGATGTAGAGCCAGGCAGGGAGGTCCCACGTGAGGAAGCGCTGCCCTGTGTGGAGGGGCCTCGCTCCACCGCCTGCTCCTTTGTGAATCCCTTCCCATCTAAGAAGAGGAAGAAGACTCGTGGAGAGCCATCTCTCCTGGCAGCTCCTAGCCACCTCTGAGGGCCTGGATGGTCACCCAGCATGCACAGATACCAGTATAGGATGGCTCCCACACCGTCAGTCTGTGGCGTTGGGCAGGGGACCTCTTCAGTAATAAACCATGTCTCGGGGAGAAATAGACGTGTCTTTTTCAAGACGACTGGCCTCTTCTCTCTTGAAGAGGGAGACATCTTTAGCCAGAGGACTTGGCCATGTACTTGAGCAGCCTGCAGTCTTTCCTGCTATAACCCTGTCTCTGAGGGGCATGTCTGGTACTCTGTACATACTGGATAACTAAAGACAGCTTTTCAAACTGTCAAAGAAGAACCACTCATACCTTGCAGGCGGCCAACGCCATTCTAAATACAAGCTCCAGCATAGCAGGCAGATCAGGACACGCTTCCAACGTTCCTGGGTTTCTGCAGTTTTGCTCTTGAATTTCTTTAAACAATAAGACCTCTGATGATTTCCATCTCTTCATGTAACGTTTTAGTAATGTAAATACCATGTTAAGCCAGACCCTTTTCTCCCTGTATTCTTTGAAGCATTGCTAATGTAACATTTCATTCGTCCGCATAAGAACCCTACAGGTTAAATGTGCTTTTCTTATTTCTAAGCTGTAGAAGAAAAAGCAGCATTTTTTTCCTGATTATAAACGTAATATGGGAAATACAAAAAAAGAGGAATCTGCTCTCCTCTCAAATTAGATATAATAAGGAAGATGCTGGCATTTCCTTATTTTACAAGACTCTTGGCACACAGCAGGAACTAACCTGTGTGTCTATTTTATATTCTCTCTTCTTGCTCAGTATTGAACTCTACACGTTTTGCCTTGTTTTTAAAGTCCCCTGTGACAACCAGGCACGGTAGTGCACACCTTTAGTCTCAAACTGGGGAGGCAAAGGCAGGTGGACTGATGTGAATTGAGGCCAGCCCAGACTACATAGCAATTTTTAGGCTAGCCTGGGCTACATACTGAGAGTTGCCTCTAAATAAATGGACAGATGATAGGTTAAATGAAACCCCCACACAAACCTCCTCATGTTAGCACAAAGATGTGAGAGCTGTGAACGCTCAGATAGCTGGGGTGGCTATCACCTATGAAAACATTTTTTATGCTGACACTTTTACCATTTTTTAAGTTTTTTTCTTTTAAGGTTAATTCTAAGACATAGAATTACTTGGTCAAAAATTTGAATGATTTGGATAAGTTTTGGCTACCTCATTAACTGTGCTTCTTGGACTTTTTTTGTTGTTGTTGAACTTTGGGGATTACAATGAAAATACTTTATTTTTAGTTTATTTTGAAAAAGTGCATGTATATGTGTATATGTTCATGCATGTGCATGCAGTGTGTATGCAGAGATCAGAGGTTGACATGAAGTGTCTTTCTAAACCATCCCTAGCATAGTTCGGAGACAGAGCCAGATCCTCCTGTCCCCACCCTTCCAGTGTTGGGGTCACAGCTTGTGTGGACATCCCTGGCTTTTACGTGGGTCCTGGGAGCAAGCTTGAGATATTTTCTTTGTGTGGGAAGCACTGAGCAACTGAGCCATAGTAAATAAATTCAAGGTTTTTTTAGTAGACCTTGGGCTGGGTGTGTATATAAGTACTATACATAAGGCTCTGTGTTCAGTCTCTAGAATAGCAAAACGAACTATAAAACAGAGATTTTATTTATTTAGCTATGTTAGGTCCTCAGCACAACAGAACAGAAAGCATCCATTCTGCTCGAGCCTTCATACACACACACACACATACACACACACACACACACACACGCACGCACGCACGCACGCACGCACGCGCGCACACACACACACACACACACACACACACACACATACTACCCCTGTCCCACAGCTCCCCCAAGCCACACCCCCCTCAGCCATGTCCCATATTGTCGTTCTATCTCAGAATGGTTCTGGATCTTACCACGTATGGTAGCCAAAAAAGATCCAGAACTGTTGATCGTCCTTCCTCCACCACCAGATGCCTGGATTACAGATGTGTCTGCCATGTCAGGCTTGTTCGAGGCTGTGTGTTCTCTGCAAGCACACTAGCAACTGAACTACACCCCCAGCCCCACTGTACGGCTTCTGTTTTTCTGGCTGCTGGAAAGGTTGATTGTGTTAACTATTTTAAGCACCTCTTTTTTGTGAATTCCTTTCAATTTTCTTTACTCAGGGATTGAGCATGAAAGCAAGGCCTGGTTTTCCCAGCATCTAAGGCCCTGGGACCCTGGGGGAGGGCCGTGTTTCTTAGCCTCTATCTTCAGGTCCACTCCCTAGCTTTGGCTTTCTGGGGACAGGACCCGAGACTCTGCATGTGGAACAGGTCTTCTGGGTGACATATATGCTTCCCAAAGGCATTTGAGCACTATAGCCTTGTGTCTTATTATCAAAAAAATTTGAAGAAGCCCAAACAGAAACATGAGTGTTTCTTCCTATTTGCTGCTTGTATTAGGTATACTTTCCCATTGTGCCCATTGAGGAGAGAGAAAGAGAGAGAGAGAGAGAGAGAGAGAGAGAGAGAGAGAGAGAGAGAGAGAGAGACTCCGCCAGCGCTTTTCATCAGTGGGAGCGTGCCAGAGAAGAATTAGTCAGATTTGAGGTCTCCTTGCAGGAATGTGCTCAGATGAGTAACATTTCGCCATTCATAGGTGATCGTAGCTAGTCTGCATTCTTCTTCAGAGAGCAGGTTCGTTCATTCAAAAACTGGGAGCCATAGGAAATAATAGCTCTGGCAATTGCAAATTCCATTTTTAGTGGCAATAAAATAAAAGTGTCACCAAACTGAACAAAAGCAGGGAAACAATTCCCTACATGGGTGCTGGAGGTAAGGGACCCTGGGCACTCGGCGCCTGCCTCCTCACTGTCCCCTCCCCCACCCCCACCCCAGTCCTCGCACCTCTTCTTGCGCACCTGGGCTGCACAGACAAGAGCATCTGGTGGTGCCAGCAAAGCCTCCAGCCAGGAAAGGCAGAGTGAGGCCTTAGGAGGCTGAGGAGGAGGAGCCGGACTCATCACTTCCCTCTACAGAAGGAGGTGAGGAAACATTGTGGAGGTAGCTGTGGAGGCTGCTCGTCCTCAGTCTTTGGCTACGACTGGCACAGCTCCCTCACTGGCTGTACCTCCAGGCTGCAGACGCTTCCGTTCATGTCAGAAACACCCACCGAGCAAGCGACCAAGAAAAGCTCCATCCCACCCGAGGACCCAGCAGCCATAGGAGGGGCAAAGCCACGCCTCCCAGCAGAGGGAACCTGGGGGCCAGGAATACAAGAGCAGTGTGCATATTTAGGACTCCTGAGCATGGAGTGAAATTGCTGCTTTGAATTTAGAGTTTTATGGGTCCCAGGAAAAAGTGGAAGAAATCTCGGAGAGATGAGCGTCAAAATCAGAGTGGAGCTGCAGGGAAGGGCAAGCCCGATCAGTGCCGGAGAGGCGGGAGCTACAGCGAGCGGGAGGGGCAAAAGCAGAAGGGAAATACTAGTTCGGTGGGGGAGTTGCTCGTGGGATGAAGAGTTTGAGAAGTTCACCAAGCTCCAGGGTGAAATGCGCTTGTAAAAGCAGAGTAGGGTCGTCGATGCTGGAAAGATGGTTCAGTGGTCCGGCTTGATTCGGTTCCTAGCGCCCGCCTCAGAGTGATCCCAGTTACCCGCAACTCTAGTTCCAGAGCGTCAGACGCCCTCTTCTGGAGTTCATGGCCACCCATGCACATGCACATAAGTAAAAATTCAAAAACTCGGTCATGTGCGGTGAAGCAAAACTTAACGTTAAAAACATGAAGTATCTTACCGACTTTAATCACAAGCCACTCCAGTGAGGGCTAATTAACAAAGACAGAGCCAGTGGGCGGAGCAAGCAGCAGGGAAAGGCATTTGCTGCCACTCCTAAAATCTTCAGTCAGGAGCTAGAGACTCCGGAAAGTTGTTCTCTCGCAACCTACTCCTAACTAAATAAAAACATAATAAAAAATGTAAAAAAACAAAACAAAAAAACAAAACAAAAAAAAGCTTGAAATAAAGAGACACAATTTAAATTCTGTTTTTTATCTTTTGAGACATCTTGGGATGTAACCTTGGCTAGCCTCAAATTCAAAATCCTCCTGAGTGTTGGGATTACATATCCCGTGCCACTGTGTGGACTAACTCTAATTAATTCTGACATCCTTAGATATTCAGACATCCTTAAATCCAAGAGAAATTCAAACCGTGTAAGATAAAATAACAGGAGCTGGGCATGGTGGCTTATCCCTGAGATCCTCCATGCTTGGGGTGGCCCAGGCAGGAGGAGGGGAAATTGGAGGCCAGCCTTGGTCACACCACGAGCTACTGTCTCAAAAGGCACATAAACAAGTAAGTCTACACTCGGCTCAAGGCATAGCAGATATTATTCTGAAAGTAAAATCACTTCCATACCAAGGAAAGACAATAAAAAGTGAGAGAACACAGTTTTATTGGCGGATTAGGGAGCTCTCAGTTGGGAGTGGTACCTCTTTCTGGGCTTCCTGTTTCTCTGCCTCTGGGTTCATCAGTTCACTGACAAAAAGGGCTCCTTATGCAGGCAGATACCCACAAGTGCAAGGCTAGCCTGATCTACACAACAAGTTCTGGACCAGCCAGGGCCAATAGTAAGACTTTTAGTTACAAGCAAACAAAAAAGTTCTTATGGAAAAGAGTGAATTGAGTGCTCATATACTTTCCCGAATTCTGAGATGGACACCCGTGAATTTGCCAGTGACCCCAAGTGTCCTTTGTGTTGCCCAGGTTCTCCAGGAGCAGATCCGTGCCAGGGACAACATCAGCTACGGAACTAATTCTGCCTTAAAGACGCTGGAGATGCGCCAACTGTCTGGCTTGGGAGATCTCCGAGGAAGAGTTGCAAGGTAGGCGTACCGTACCGGGGACTGCCCTCACAGCGTCCCTCGGAAGCATCTCAAGGACGGCAGGGTTATTTTGGCTCACAATTGGAAGCTCCAGCCCATCGGGTGGGGAAGCCGTGTCATCGGGAGCGTGACGTGACTGTTCTCATGGGGTTCCCAGTCAAAGCAGAGGGAGATGGATTATACTAAGCTTGATTTCTTCTTTTTATTCACTCTGGGATGAGAGACCCTGAGGCGGCTCCGCCCACATCCAGGGGTAGGTTTTTCCCTCTTCAGTTCGCCTCTCTGAAACGCCCTCACAGCCAAGCTCGGAGGTCTCCTAGGTGTTTCTAATTCAGTCAAGCTGGCCAGGAAGATTACCTAGCACAGCAGACGTTCAAATGTTGGAGACTACTCCTTGAGAGCAGTTTGCATTTGACTTTGAGCTGCTCAGGGAGTAAAGTGCTCACTGCAGAAGTTTGCTGAACTGAGGTGGAAGGAGGGCACTAACTCGACAACGTTGTCCTCTACACACACACACACACACACACACACACACACACACACCACAAGCCACCACTACCACCTTCATCACAAATACCCAAACTTTTTATGAACTTCAATTTAGTGAAGAAGCCCCAGTAAATTCTTTTACTACATCCTTTCCAGCTTTGACAATAGAAGCTAGTGGCAGACTTCAACCCTGGGTGTCAGCCTGCCTTGATTTCTTTCTGTTCCAAAATTGTCTCCAAGGGAGGACATGATCAGAGAGCGCCCTCTGCTGGTGGAAGTTATTTGCTTATTGACATAATCTTCGGGTCATTGAAGCACTTAACACACGGCTTACTGTTTGAATGCCTTTTCAAATGTTCAGCTTTGTTATATTATTTTTTGTTTAATTTCCTGAAATTATTGATTTACCATAGGCTGGAAATTTTAACATGTGTTTTCCTATAAGTGTGGAAAGTGATTTTTTTCTCTTTCTTGGGTATGTTTCACGAACCCAGAGCCTGGGGATTACCTGAGATATTTTTTCAAATGTATTTTGTTTACAGTTACACTTATATGGTTGTGTGTGTGTGTGTGTGTGTGTGTGTGTGAGTGTGAGAGAGAGAGAGAGAGAGAGAGAGAGAGAGAGAGAGAAATGTCCACCATCCCTACATCCCACGGCTACTGAATTAGAATCTCTTTCTAACGAGACCCCTGGGTTCTGGGCACTCTGGTGTTTAGGGTTGCTGCGAGAGGCCTTCCCCTCTGGATTGCCTTTTGCTGGCTGGGACGAGGTTGTCCTGACTACACATTGGTCTCTCCTACCCTCTGCTGCTATCAAGCGTCCAGTACCCCTTTGCAGATAATAATGGGGATTTGGAGCAAAGAAGCATGTTCAGCCAGTTTGGGGTGACAGTGAGCTCAGGTGAGCGCGGGATGAGATTAAGAACAGAGTCCAAGAGAGACCAGGCACCACTGAGGCCACAGAGAGAGCCCTGGTATTTGTGACAAAGCCACACCTAGTTATTGATAGATGTCAGTAGGGGCTGCAGTAGAGAAAGAATCGCACCAAGATGCTAAGCCCCCACTCTCTGAGGAAGCAGAGGGACTCGGCCTGCTTGGACAAGACTGACCCAGCTAGCTCACTGCGGTCACTTTATTCAAACACCGTACGAGGTTAGCTGGGACTGGGAAAGGTTCCGGCTATCAAGGTTATCTTGCCCTTGCTGTCCTCGAGAGCAGACAACCAGCACAAATCTCAGTCCCTTCTGACCATGGCTAGCCATAACCAAAAGCAAGAATTCCTGGTCTGCCAGGACTGCCTTAGGACCAAGGTCGGGGCAGCTGCGAGCTCTCACGTAGCACCAAGTGCAGGTGCTCTAGGGAGACAACGTTTCTTCAAGGTTCAAACAGCCTCAACAATAATTTCTCAGCTTCTACTGATTGACCCAAGCCTAGCAAAGGCTCTGCTGAAATGTTGCACTCAAGGCCAGACACAAAGGCTTACTATACATTTCCCTTAAAGCCAGACATAGTGGCTTTACTATACACATCCTATACCTAGTGCCTTGTAAGCTGGGCGTGTGTCTTGGCAGCTGAAGGGTGAAAAGCAGTTAACAGCTGGAGGAGGGCTCTGGAGGTTGAATGAAGGGTGGAGTGACCACTCCTCCGGTTCTTTGCTGGCGTGTTGTTTTGTTTTGTTTTTATTTACTTAATGTGCACGCATGGGCCAGGGTGTGTATATGCACTGTGTGTATGCACGAATCTATGGACAAGAGAAGACATCAAATCCTCTGCAATTGGAGCTTTAAGAGGTTAGGAGCTACCCTGAGTGCTGGGGACTGAACCCAGCTCTCTGCAAGAGCAGTGAGCACTCTTAACCTTTGGGCCACCTCTCCAGCCCTTCTCCCTCTACCCCCTCCCCTCCCCTCCCCCTCCCTCTCCTCCTCCCCCTCCCCTCCCTCTCCCTCCCCCTCCCCCTCTCCTCCCTCTCCCCTCCTCCTCCCCCTCCCCTCCCTCTCCCTCTTCCTCTCCCTCCCCCTCCCTCTCCCTCTTTGTTTGGAATTGAATCAGAAGTCTCCGCAGCTCTACCAGGCCTTGCTCCCTCTTGCTCTGCCTCAGTTTCCCGAGTGCTGGGGATGAAGGTGTGTCCCACCGTGTCTGGCCTGTCTGTCATTTGCTGTTCTCAGCAGGATGAAGCCCCTCCAATCTTCATAGTCTGACCCTGTGCGGTGGACATCGCCTGATCTCCTCACCTCTCTCTACTGTTGTCTTGCCCCTTCGGTCACACCCTGACCTTTGTTAATCTCCACAGAAGCCCGTTCTTTTACCACAGGGCCTTGGCACATGCCGGTCTCCCACTGAGGATCTCTCCACGTCCTCTTCTCGCTCCTCACCCGCCTTTAAGAGTAGCACCAATGTCTTCTGCTCTGGGAGTGTTTCCTGACACCCTGCTCTGCAGAGTGCCCCTCCCCCCACTTATGCCCTACCCAGTCACTCTGTTGTCTTCTGTATTATTGTAAAGTGGGCCTCTGTCCCTGGAGCCCGTTGAAAACAGTGGGTGCTCAGCAAATGCTTCTTCGGATGGATAGCCAAACTAGAAAGGTCACTGGGGCAGGACTGAACCATCTTGAGTCCTTGTTTGGCTTTTAAAAGACCCCAAAGCTCAGAGAACAGTGGGAACTTGGGAGGGCTTGAGGCCACCAGGTGGAGCAGGGACTTGAGGAGACAAGCTCGTGGCCACAGTGCTTGTTGGGGTCTTTCTCTGCAGCAGCGGTCCTCACCCTTCCTAACACTGCGGCCTTTAACTCAGTTCCTCACGCTGTGCTGGCCCCCAACCATAAAATTATTTTTATTGTCATGTCATAACTATAGTTCTGCCACTGTTATGAACCATAATGTAAATAACTGTGTTTTCTGATCGTCCTTGATGACCCCTGTGAGAGGAGTCATTTGACTCCAAAGGGGTCTTGACCCACAGGCTGAGAATCACTGTTCTAGAGCGACAGAACCAATAGTGGGGTGTGTGTGTGTGTGTGTGTGTGTGTGTGTGTGTGTGATGATTGTATTGGTCTATGCGGGGTGTAGTCTGGCAGCCGGATATTGATTATCTCCAGGCCACAAACGGCTGCTATCAGCGCTCGGCCCGACCGTGAAAACTGATGTCATTTTATGACGTTGTATCTAGACCAAGAAGGATTCTCTTGAAACGCCTTCTGGAATCTTCCATTCTGCTTCAGCGTGATCCATTAGCTTCTCCACCCAACTTGTCCCTCCCCTGTTAACGAACACCTGGATTCTAAAACCGCCTTAAGTGTTTGTTTTGAGCACTGGATATTTTGGGTTTGTTTTGTGGCTATATCTGTCTTTCTCTTGGAAAGCTAATGAGACTTTGTTGAAATGAATTCGCGCGAGATAAAATGCTCTTTGGCAAGAGTTTGACTTTCATGCATTGATCGCATAATTATGTTGACGAGGTAGAGCTTTAAAGCGCTATTACTAAATTTCTAGGCTGGCATATAATTTCTATTTGGATGTGTAGTTTTGATGGATCTTTTAGTAATATAGTTAGCACAAGCAGGCCATTGCATCTGGCCTGTAGATCTAGGTCAGGCAGGCTCTCCTTGGAGGGAGTCTCCCCACTCTGCAGGGCCCGGCCAGAGAGTCTTTCATGTCTTCCGGAAGCAAAGTTCACCTTAGCGTCCCAGTTCCTACTGTTTGCTCCCGTGTTTGGCACATGGTCTGCATTTTCCCAAAACGCAGTGGCCACTTCCTCTTTCTTCCCCAATAGGGTGTGGATGTATCTGGTGGCAGAGGGTTAGAGGAAAAAAATCCATATGACAAGGCATAGGCTCCCAACACCTGGGGACTGGGAATTAGAAGGTGATAATACTGGAACCTCCACAACAGGCAGACCTGAGCATACTAGCTCTCCCCTCCCTCCTTCCCTCCCTCCCTCCCTCCCTCCCTCCCTCCCTCCCTCCTTCCCTCCCTTCCTCTTTCCCTCTCCTTTTCTCTCTCCCACTAGCTCTCTTCTGTTCGTTATGAAGAGATTTCGTGATATGTAATTCACATGTAAGCAACAGTGGAGGAGGGGCCTGGAGAGATAGCTGAGCACTTAGGAGTGTTTGCTGCCCTTCCAAAGGATCCGAGTTCGATTCCAGGATGCGGGTCCACTCACAAGGCTCACAGCTGCCTGTCACTCCAGCTCCAGGGACCTGACAGCCTCTTCTGAACTCCGCAGCGGCATTGCAGACACACACATACACACACACACACACACACAGAGGAGGGAGGATATTTAAAAATAGAACCTTGAAGCATACAATTCCGTGGGTTTTAGTATATTTACTGTGCACGGTTAATCACAGGATATCTGAACAGTTCAGAAAGAACTCCGCTCTTCCCTCAGTCCCTGTCTGTGGCAATCACAGAGGTTCCTTCCCTGTGGATTTGCCTCTCTGGGTGTTTCCTGTAAACGGACCCACCCTGCTTCTTACACTCAGCGCCCTGCTTTCAGGGCTCGTCTGCATGTGGCCTGTCAGCGCGCCATTGCTTTCTGTGGCTAAGACACACCATGTTGTGAGCGGATAGGCTGTTTCTATTTTTATCTATTATAAATTATAATATTATAATTGTAAATAATATATAAAATATAATTATAAACTATAAATACAGCTGAGGATGTTCAATTATGAGGTCTTGTATATTTATATTTTAAAAAGGATTTATTTTTATTTTCCATGTAAGAGTGTTTTCCTTATGTACATGTCTATGTACAGTGTATGTGTGTGTGTGTGTGTGTGTGTGTGTGTGTGTGTGTGTGGTGTGTGTGTGTGGTGTGTGTGTATGTGTGTGTGTATGGTGTGTGTGGTGTGTGTGTATGTGTGTATGTGTATGGTGTGTGTGGTGTGTGTGTGTGTGTGTGTGTGTGTGTGTGTATGTATGTGTGTGTGCGTGCGCATTCACATAACAGTGTGAAATCAGTTCTCTCTTCCACTAGGGGCTTCTGAAGACTGAACTCAGATCCTCAGATTTGCTCAGCAAGTACTTTAACCACCAAACCATTCTGCAGGTCCAAATCTGTGTGTATGTAAAACATGCATTTTCAGGTACACAAGCGAGCGCGAGGCACACACACACACACACACACACACACACACACACCATGGTGCCAGTGTGGATGTCAGAGAACAATTCTTGAGAGTTGGCTCTCTCCTGCCCCCTTGTGGGACTCAGGGAGTGAACTCAGGTTGTTGGACCTGGATGCAGGCATCTCTACCCTCTGAGCCACCTCACCAGCCATTTTAAAACAAAACAGGCTCGCTGGCTGGCAGTGAGCTCACCAACTAGGCTAGACTGGCATCCAGGGATCCTGAGAGATCTGCCTGTCTCTGCCTCCCCCGTGATCCAAGTGCTCACCTTCTCACCTGGCTTCCAAGATATACATATTTTCGTTATTTTAATTATGTGTAGGTGTGCATGGAAGTGTAGGTGCCTGCTGAGGCCAGAAGTACTGGATCCCTGGAGCTGGGGTTATATATGGCTGTGGTGAGCTACCTGTCATGGAGTCTGGAGACTGAACTCCAGTCTTCTGCCAGAGCGGCAAATGCTCCTAACGACAGAGCCATCTCTCCAGCCCCACGCCTGGCTTTTTTACACGCATTCTGAACATCGGACACAGTTCCACGTGCTTTACTGTCTGAGCCTTCTCCGCAGCCCAGGAGTGCAGTTTCTGGGGAGCCCTTGCATTTCCCAGTGCATTTTACAGTATGCGAGCGAGGCAGCTCTTTCGCACGCTTTTAAACTCTAATGAGTGTGTGTCCTTTGGATAGGTGTGACGCCAGCATAGCCAGACTCTCTGCAGAGCATAAGACGACCTACGAGGGACTCCAGCACTTGAACAAGGAACAGCAAGCAGCCAAGATGATTCTGGAAACAAAAATCAAAGACGCAGAAGGACAGGTATGGCCGGGTCAAGCGCCTCTTCCTCGGCTCAGAACAGCCGTGTTGCTTGGCCAGCTGGGGTCCCCAGGGTGGGTTCACGCAGATCCCCAGCTCTTTCTGTATTCCTTCCCGCTGGCTCAGTGGTGTGGCCCTCCATGAATCTGGAAGCCGGTCACAGAGTTGTTGGTACAGTGCCAACTGGAAGGTCCTTTCCTCTCACCCACACAGCAGTTCCTACACCCCAGGACCTCTACATTTCACCTCCCAAACTACTTCCTGCACAGGCCGGTGTGACCCACCCGTCGCTTTGCATGCTGTGTACCCCAGTGTCTGATGCAGGAAATGTGTTCTGTACTGGGTTGGGACCCATGGCATGTACTGACTCATCGAGTGGGACCCAATTATGGCAAAGCTAGAGTCACCCGGCAAAGCAACATTAGGGTATTTTACATCGAAATTTATAGTTTACTTCACAGAGCAAAACACAGCATTTCACTGGTTTGGAACAGTTTCTTCTTCTTCTTCTTCTTCTTCTTCTTCTTCTTCTTCTTCTTCTTCTTCTTTTTTATTATTATTATTTTTTTATTTTTTGAGTCAGGGTTTCTCTTTGTAGCTCTGGCTGTCCTGGAACTCACTTTGTAGACCAGGCTGGTCTCGAACTCAGAGATCCACCTGCCTCTGCCTCCCAAGTGCTGGGATTACAGGCATGCACCACCACCGCCCAGCTTGGAACAGTTTCTTTTAAGATCTTTTTTACTTTTATCTCTCTCTCTCTCTCTCTCTCTCTCTCTCTCTCTCTCTCTCTCTGTGTGTGTGTGTGTGTGTGTGTGTGTGTGTGTGTGTGTGTGTGCTCTCAGAGGCCAGAAGACCCTGGAGCTGGATTACAAGGGTTGAAAGCCACCTGACACGTGGGTGGGAAGCCTGGGGGGAGGGGGAGGAGTGAGAGGGTTTGAACTCTGAGGACTATGTGTTCTTAACTGCAGAGCCATCTCTCCAGCCCTTACTTTATCTGATTTTTATAGTTTGGATTTTATTACTTACAAGCCCCCCTTGTCATAACTGGTCTAGTCTCCTGGGACTTTCCCACAGTATCTGCCTAATTTACTATTCTTTACATATCTAGAGACTATTCTAGAAAAACAAGGGCATCTGGGTAAATTTCAGGATTAAAAAACCCCATTAACCTCAAGTCTCTTCAGCAGGGATCCAAAACTACTTGTAAAACAAAGGAGGGGTAGTATAAAACTTTAAAAAGGCTGGGCGGTGGTGGCGCACGCCTGTAATTCCAGCACTTGGGAGGCAGAAGCAGGCAGATTTCTGAGTTCGAGGGCAGCCTGGTCTACAGAGTGAGTTCCAGGACAGCCAGGGCTACAAACTTTAAAAAGGAAAGGCAGGTCTTTGTGTTGTTTTTCTTTAAAATGAGCAGGGCCTGGCTTCATAGCATAGGTCTACAATTGCATATAGTCTGGAGGCTGAGGCAGGGGGATCCCACACTTAAGTACGGGCTAAGGAGTGAGTTAGGCCAACCTGAGCAATCTACCCATCTCAAAATTAAAAGTAAAGACAGATGGCTCAGTTGGGTAGAGATGCTCACCAAGCCTGATGACCTGAGTTCGGTCTCTGGCACCCACACAATGGAAGGCTAGGAACTGACTCACAAGCTGTCCTCTGATCTCCACACATGAGCTGTGATAGTCCACACCCACACACATCCACACAAAGGAAGTAAATAAACGTTAAAGAAAAATTACAGACAAGGCTAAGGACGGAGCTTAGCGCTGGAGAGCTTGTCCAGGGTTAACAAAGCTTGGGGTTCAGTCCCTTGTCTTTTGCTGATTTGTGGGTTCTTTTCTACAAATCGCCCTAAGGTGAAGACAATACAGAAATCTACCAAAAAAGACATGGAGACGATGACAATGATGATGATGATGATGATGATGATGATGATGATGATGATGGTCTACATCTTACAAATATCATGAATCTTAAGTCAGGAATGTTGAACAACACTTAACTTTTCAGAAAATGTGATCATTTCATACAGGACTAGTTTAGCATTAAGCGTTAGTGAAAACAAAACCCAAATAAAAACAAAGGCCAGGAGTGGAGAGCAGAGCAAAGACTGGGGGGAGGCAGCCCACAGAGTCTTCTGCGGGCCTCGCTTGGTGAGGAGGTCCATCTGGAACCTTGATTTGTGTGTAAGCCATAGAGATTCTGCCCTGCAGAGCTGGCAGCCACGGTGCTGGCAATGATGGCTGCGTACCGCCACAGCTGGTAGAGGTCCCGGCACTGGGCAGGAGCTGGGCTTGCTCATTAGAGAGCGCTGAAGTTTAGACTCACTTCTTGATGAATATTTTGGCAGTGCCCCTTGTCTTGGTTTTTGCTGGGTGTGTGAGAGAGAAAATAAAGGCAGAGGCTTTGTAGATGGCCTAAGAATTAAGGCTCCCTCCATAGATGGCATAAGGGTTAAAGTGCCCTGGGCACCAGCAGAAGGGCCTGGGTTTGGATCTGCAGCACCCAATGAAAAGCTAGACACTGTGGGGGCTCGGGAGATGGCTCTGCAGTTAAGAGCACTTGTTTTTCCAGAGGACCTGAGTTCAGGTTCCAGTACTCATACAGTAACTCATAGACACAACTCCAGTCCCAGGGAATCCTCTTCTGACCTCTGCAGGCACAGGATACACACATGATACACATACATACATGCAGGCAAACACTCATGCACATAAAATAAAATAATGTAAAAATAAAAAATAAAAAACCCAGGCATTGTGATACACCCTGCACAGGGTGGAGGAGAAGACAGGTGATCCTTAGATCTCATTGGTCAGCCATTCAAGCCAATGGAGAGTTCCGTGTTCAATGAGAGAGCCCTGTCCCAAAACAGAGAGTGGAGAGTGATTGAAGGGCAGCCCCTGTTAACCCCTGGCCTTAATATGTGCCCATGTACACATGTACCTGCATACACATACAGACACACACAGACATACTTACACACAGAGACACATAGATACACACAGAGACACAGACTCTCTCACTCACAGAGACTCACATACAGAGACACAGACACACACAGATATACATGCAGGCACACAGATATTCACATACACTCACACATAGATACACATATACTTACACACAGAGGCACATACACAATCATAAGTGCACACACACACACACACACACACACAGAAAGAGGAAGGGAAATCCCAAATGGACTTATAATAAAGTGATTTTTTTGTTTGTTTGTTTTTTGGTTTTTTTTTCCAAGACAGGGTTTCTCTGTGTAGCCCTGGCTGTCCTGGAACTCAATCTGTAGACCAGGCTGGCCTTGAACTCAGAAATCTATCTGTCTCTGCCTCCCTGCCTGGCTAATAAAGTGACTCTTAATGCTACTGACGACCCTTGAGTGTATGCAATGTTTTATGAGACGGCCCATGAAGCCATGATGTGAGACCTTTAGAATTCAGTCTTCTTTTCCAGATTTCTCAGCTTTTGAGCAGAGTGGACCTGTCCATCTCTGAGCAGAGCACCAAACTGAAGATGTCCCACAGAGACAGCAATCACCAGCTCCAGCTCCTGGACACTAAGTAAGCCACCAGATTGTGACAGCTTCTGTCACAGGCTTTCTGAGTCCACGAACCTCACACTTTCTTGCTTTTATTTAAAAATATAATGTCTAAACATTGTCTGTTTTAAATATTTATTTTTATTTATGTCTGTGTGAATGTGAATGTGAGTGCAGTGCCTACAGAGGCCAGAAGAGGGCGTCGGATCCCCCTAGAGCTGGAGTGAATAGCCAGATATGGGCGCTGGGAACTGAGCACATCTTCTGGAAGAGCAGCAAGTGCTCTTAACCGCTGAGCCATCTTCCCTGCCCACCTCTCAGTTTTTATTTATTACAGAGTGAATATAATAATGAAATCTAAAAGAAACCATTTCCATGTAGCACACAGTCACCTTTCCTTCATAATGATTGCTTCTAGGGGCTGGGTGATGGCCCATCTTTTCATTCAATGAGTCTTTGGTGCATTTGCTATATTGTGGTGTGTACATGTATATGTGCATGTGTGTAAATGTGCAGGGGTGGGTTGAATGTGCCTGTGAATGCATGGGTGTGTGGAGGTGAGGATCAACATTGGGTGGCTTCCTCTACCTCTCCTCACCTGATTTTATTTTATTTTATTTTTTGTTTTTTGTTTTTGAGGCAGAGTCTCTCACTGATTCTGTTAAGTTAACTGGCTAATAAATCTGTTTTTCCATCTCCCCAATGCTAGGATTATAGATGCACGCCATCTTGCCTAGCTTTTTATGTGGGTTCTGGGCATCCAAACTCAGGCCCTCACATTGGGCAGCAAGCACTTTATCCACTGAATCAGAAAAACCAAACAAAACAGACCTTGTTTTTTTTTTTTTTAAAAAAGATATATTTATTTATCTTATATCTGTGAGCACATGGTCACTCTCTTCAATCAGATCCTTTGACAGATGGTTGTGAGCCACCATGTGGTTGCTGGGAACTGAACTCAGGACCTTTGGAAGAGCAGTCAGTGCTTTTAACCACTGAGCCATCTCTCCATCTGGCCTTGTTCTTAGCCCTGAAGAGTCTACAGTTTAGGGAACTAATAGCCAGGTGTTAGATAAGGACTTAGGCAGAATTCTCCGTATTATTTATTATTAATAGTGCTTCAAGGGATATACCTATCCCTTGTGGTTATGCTAGGTTAAATAATGGTTCCCCAAAATTCTCCATGTGAATATGTTTGTTAACTTTTAGGGATAAATGGAACTTGGCAAGTGTGTTTCAGTGTCTTCAACTGGGAATATAGTCCAGGAGTAGAGTGCTTGGCTAGCACAACTGAGGTCATAGGTTCAATCCCCAGTATAAGAAAACAAAAGCCTTTTAAACCATCTCTCTATGTGTGTGTGTGCGCGCGCGCGCGCACGCGCGCGCGCGCGTGCGCGCACACGCGCATGCACGCACCATGTTAAACATATTAAGGTCAGACTATATATAACCTTGTGTGTTAGTTCTTACCTCCCACTTTGTTTGAGAGAGGGTATTTGTTTGTTTACCACTGTGTACCCCAGACTGGATGGCCTGAGAGCTTCCAGAGTTTCCTGTCTGGATTGTTGGAATTATAGACCATCTGGCTTTACCGGGGGTCTGGGGATCTGAACTCAGGTCCTCATGCTTGCACAGCAAAGGTTTTACCCACGGCTCCTTATACCCCAGCTCCCTAAAGAAGGTTCTAAGATGGGTGGGTCGTTCAGGCAAGTGATGTAATCACTAGAGTCCTGTGAGAGGAAGGCACAGAATAGCATCCTGGCAGTGCTTACTTCATGGTGTGTGTGTGACTGGGCTGTACCTGGGTCTTCTAAGTCTGGTGGTAGCCTATGTCTTGAGCTATATGGATAGCTGTATCAATTCAGCTACAGCTTAGTTCTGTGTTGTGTGGTCAGTGTTCCAGGACAGATGGGGCAGCTCTGACGACTCAGTGTGGAGCCTCTACAGCTCCAGTCCTTGCTTTTCCCAGCTGCTACAGAGGGGAAACCCAGGGCATCAGCTGTGTTTTGAAGGATGTAATCAGAACCATGTATGTGCTTCACGTACTGCCAATCACCTGACTTACTGGTGCGCTGCACTGTAACTGTTACATTTCTCATTGCTGTGACCGGCCAAAGGCAAATCAAGAAATGAAGATAACAGTTTGGCTCATAGTTTGAGGGAGTACCATCAACCATAGTAATGAACATGTGGTAGCAAGAGCACAGGATAGCTGGTAAAATTGCATCTATAGTCAGAGGTTGAAGAGATGAGTGCTGGTACTCAGTCTGCTTCTTCTTTCCTTTTTTTTTTTTTTTTAATTCATGGGACCCCAGTCCATGAGATCGTGTTTTACACATTTAGAGTGTGCCTTCCCTCTTCATTCAATCCCTTTGGAAACACCCTGACATGATGCTCCAAGGTGTGTCTCCCAGGTGATTTCAAACCAAGTCAAGATGACATAGAAGATTAACCATCACATATATCTAGCTGCAAGGGAGGCTAGTAAATGTGGTCTCTAGCTAGGCAGCCATGTACTCCAGTGATATGTGAAGACTCCTTATATAAGAAAACAAAAGTAGACATTTCAGTGACTCTAATGGGTGTTCTTTTTATTATTCAAATTGTACTTCTATGTTTATTACACCTCTATACATAACAATATATATTCTATATTTTCGTTACATGTTAATTCAAACAAGAAGGTGATTAAGGGAAACAGCATGCATTGATGGTTATTTTAAGGATTCTGGAGGGGTGGGGACTAGAGGAATGGATTATTGTAAGGGTCCTTTCTTTTGAGACAAAGTCTCCAGTAGGTCAAGCTACTATGAATTCACTATGACCTTTAACTTCGGATCCTCCTGGCTTTGCCTTCCAAGTGCTGGGACTGCAGGCTTGTTCCATTATGCCTGGTTTATTTCCTACTGGTTTAGATTAGGCTATGTCCATATGGAGAAAGAACAAGAGAAAACAAGAGAAAGAAAGAAAGCCAGCCTCTAGTCCTAGGAGATACAAGAGGCAAGCAAGACGAGTGCGTGAAGAGAGAGGACTCTGAAAAGGAGAGGAAGGGTGATATGTCCTCCGAGCAAGGAATACCCTTAGAACTGCAAAGATTGCCCCCTGGCATCTACTGTGCCACCTCAGTACCTGCGTTGCTAGTTCCTGTGGGTAGGAGCATCATTAGGTGCTTTTCTGTTGCTTGCTTCCATCCTGCATCGACTTCATGTTGACTGTGATCCTAAGAGAAGGTAAGTATGCCATTCCCATTGAATCGATGTTGTTTAATGTTACTTAAAACTGTTTTACATTCAACCTGTTTGCACACCTCTTCTTTTCTTCCTTTTTTAATGTTTTAGATTCAAAGGTACAGTTGAGGAGCTCAGCAACCAGATTTTATCTGCACGGAGTTGGCTGCAACAAGAACAGGAACGGATAGAGAAAGAACTTTTACAGAAAATCGATCATCTTTCCTTGATTGTTAAGGAAAACAGTGTAGGTGTTGATGTTTTTCAATAATAGGTATTCAGTAGAGGCCCACAATGTCTGACCAACACAATGTCCGCATGCATTTATTTAGTACCTCCCGAAGCTGTTTGGGTATTCCTGTCTTTGAGTAATTTCCATGTTCCTTCTCTGTTCCCTTCCGTCTTTCCCTTCTTCTTCCTTTCCCAGGTCCCCCCTTCTCTTTCCCTTCTTTCCTTTGTTCTGGGCACCAAACCCAGGTTCTTATACCTGTTATTTCAGCTTCTTTTTCTGTGGCTATGAGAAAATACTTTCACAAAAGCAACTTAAGGGGCTGGAGAGATGGCTCAGCAGTTAGGAGCGCCAATTGCTCTTCCAGAGGTCCTGAGTTCAATTCCTAGCAACCACATGGTGGCTCACAGCCATCTGTAACGGGATCTTATATGTCTGAAGATAGCTACAGTTTACTTATATACATAAGATAAATCTAAAAAAAAAAGCAGCTTGAAGAAGAAAAAGCTTATCATGGAGCACGTCATCATGGCAGGGAGTTAAGGGAGCAGGAGCGTGACAGCAGGAGCGTGACACAGTGGACTGCTGTATCCATGAGCAGAGAGGCATGAATACAGGCCACAGGGCTCAACTCCCTTCCCCACTTACACAGTTCAGAATCCCCACCAGGGAATGGTGCCACCCACAATGGTCGGGTCTGTCCACCTCAAGCAAATAAAAACAATTCCCCACAGTCATGTCCAGAGGCCTGGCTCCCAGTTGATTCTAAATTCTGTTACAATGAACACTAACCATCATATCTGCTAATTTTGAACTTTGCCACCCAGCCATGCCCTGCATTTCCTGTTCTTCATATTCTTTATAGAGACAGGAAGTGCTTTGTTTTATATTGGTTAACAAAAGACAAACTAAAATTTTCCGTTAACGCTTTAAGTCACAACCTTAATGATCCCGATTGTCTATTTCCAAGTAAACACATTTCTAAATAGAGCTAGAATTACTTGATGCTGTTTTTATGTTTGTTTGTTTTTAATGATTTGCTTATTTTTATTTCATGTGCATTGCTGTTTTGTCTGCATGTATGTCTTCTGTGTGAGGGTGTTGGCTGTGGTGTTCCTGTGGAACTGGAGTTGCAGACAGCTGTGGGCTGCCATGTGGGTGTTGGGAAATGAGTCCAGGTCTTGTGGAAGAGCCCCAGTGCACGTAACCACTAAGGCATCTGATCTTCTTTCTCTGTTTTTAATGTTGTGATCTAGTTTTGCTTTCACTGACGTCAAGTGGCTCTCTGTCCCTCCGGTCTCTGTTTCCAATGCCCTGTAACAAGAGTGCACCTGACCACCAGATCAGAATCCACCATTTCCTTTTCTGTCTACTTCTGCTTCCACCCACTCTCTCAAAGAGCTAATTTTTGCAGAACTACCAAAAAAGAGCTTCAAAGAGCTTTGCATTTATCGCACTTTAAACCAGCAGGCTCAGGAGCCACTGCTAGGTAGGCAAATTGTGCTGGATTCTGTCTTCCTGTCTGGCCTCGGCTTCCTCCCGTGGGGCTTTGACTGAGCAGAAGTGGCTGGTGTGGTTCCCCTGTCTGACTGCTTGGTCCTGATGCTGAGTTGAGTTGCAGACTCTGCATCAGTGCCTTCACAGGATTGCCGGCATGTCGCAAAATCGCACCCGAGGAAAGGCTTGATGCTCACAGTTTTGGTCCCTGAAGCCTATGGCTGCAGAGTCTTGCAAAGCGGAGGCCTTGGGGACCCACTACTTTGGCTCCCTCCCTACCCCCCTGTGTGCCTTGACACACCCTGACATGCTCATGGAGTTCTGAGTCTGTGGCTCACCATTTGATTTTTCATATTGGCTTATGCTGACCGTAAACTCCATAATAATGGTAGCTCCTCTAAGATGGAAGCTTCCTTCTCTCTCACCAAAACACATCCGGGTGTGCATTCTCTAGGACCCAGAGGAGTTGAGGACTTGCCAGTCTTCAGGAACTCAGACTCCTTTTAGGTTAGATTTCTGCCATCCCCAGAGAGTAGCATTGTCGCCACGACTCAGGATGGTTGCTAGAGTTCCAGCCATTGGCTGAATGGTAGAAACAGAGGGGAAGGAGAAAGAAGGAAGGATATACAGCAAGTGTACTTTAGCCTTTCCCGAAAGCAGCTACATACTCTTGTTCTTACACTTCGTTGGTTAGATTACACGGCGACACCAAACTCAGGAGACAGAATAGAACGTAGATCTTTTTTGCTCTGAGTGACCTTTGAGAATGGATACGGGATGGACAAGGAGAAGCCTCTGTGATTCCAGTCCCTGCAGATGGTTAAGCACTGTGGCTGATGTGAGACAGGGGTGCATTCTTCCTCTTGCAGTAACCGAGTGTACTTCTTCTCCTGGACTCCAGGGAGCCAGCGAGAGGGATGTGGAGAAGAAGCTCAGTCAGATGTCAGCCAGGCTCGACAAAATCGAAGAGAGTCAGAAGAGGAACGCGGAAGGACCGAGGAAGCCGGAAGAGGAGAAGGTGCACGGGCGGATCAGCAAACTGGAGCTCCAGATGACCGAGGACATGAAGGAGATGAAAGCCGAGGTTAACGCCGGTAGGCCAGACCCAGCACGGCTCATGTGGCTCGCCTCTCGAAAACGCTGTTCGCTGAGGACTCCGAAACGGAGTCTGAGCTAGCTAAAAAAAAAAAAAAAAAAAAAAAAAAAAAAAAAAAAAAAATCCAGCAAAATGTTCTTAGCTGCTTTTGCTGTGCTTAATGAACAAATTCATTTATTTATTTACTTATTGCAGTGGTGGGAATTGAACTCAGGACCTCACAGTTGCTAGGCAAGTACACCACCAGTGAACTCTACTCCCAGACCTAACGTACTAGCTCAATTGCAAGTCTCTGAGGTGCCTCTACGACACACGGCAAACCAAACGGTTAACATACACACCATTGGCAGCTTCTTACTTTCCGTAGTGCTACCTGCTGATGCCACCGGCGGTGTACATGTGAGGCACTTTTGAGAGCTTCTGCACTGCTGGCCAGAGGCGCATGGCGCACGTGTGCGGGGTCAGTTCTGTGGGTCCCCGTGATGGGACGGAAGCCCCCAGGCTTGGCAGTCAGTGCCTTTACTCACTGAGCCGTCTCACCAGCCCAGAGCAAAACATTTTAAAATGAATAATTTTTATACTTTTTCCTAAATTGTCATATAAAACTTTCTGAGAAAAAAAATAACATTACAAACCCCTTTAATTTTAAAAATCAGTTAAAAAAAAAAAAACCAAACAGAATAATTGATTGGAAATTCTTCTTTGGGAGAGATGGCTTCTTTTTTTAAAATCTTTCTTTCATAATCAAAATTTTATTTAAAAGATTTATTCCCACTGCTTTTCACATGTGACATGTGTGAGTGCACGTGTGTGTGTGTGTGTGTGTGTGTGTGTGTATGTAAGCACGTGCACACACACACAAACACGCAAGCTCAGGCATTTGTGAGGCCCCTGGTGTGGGCTCTGAACTGCAGTCCTCTAATAGAGCAGTGAAGTGTTCTTAGCCACTGTTCTGGTTGGGGTTACCACTGCTATGAAAACACCATGATCCAAAACAGCTTGGGAGGGAAGGGTTCATTCAGCTTACACTTCCACATCACTATTCATTACAGAAGGAAGTCAGGGTAGGAACTCAAGCAGAGAAGGGACCTGGAGACAGAACTGATGCAGAGACCATGGAGGAGTGCTGCTTAGTAGCTTGCTCTCCATGGCTTGTGTGGCCTGCTTTTTTATAGAACCCAAGACCACCAGCCTAGGGATAGCATCACCCAGAGTGGGCTGGGCCCTCCCCATCAATCACTAATTAAGAAAATACCTGTAGGCTTGCCTTCAGCCTGGTTTTTTTTTCTATATTCTTTGTTTACATTCCGAAGGCTTTCCCCTTTCCCAGTTCCCCCCTCACCATGTGTCCCATAAGTCCTCTTCCCCCCTCCCCCCACCCATTCCCCAATCATCCCCCAACCCTCTCTCCGTTCTGGTACTCTCCTGCAAAACTGGAGCCATCTTTTTGGCCTGGTTTTATACAGGTATTTTCTCAACTGAGGTTCCTTCCTCTCTGCTGACTTCAGCTTATGTCAAATTGGTACAAAATTAGCCAGCATAACCACTGACACACACATCTTCCCGGTCCTCCATTGCTTTTTAAGTTAAAAAAAATTACTTGTATATTTAAGGTTTATATTTTGATGTATGTAACTATGTTCAATTATGCAAATTAACCTACATATCACCTCACATGGGGATGCATGTATGTATGTGTATGTTGTGTGCATCATATATATGTATGTGCACTATATATGTGTGTGTGCTTGTGTGTGTACCTTTGTATGTGTGTATGTGTATGCTGTATGAGAATTCATGTGTATCGTGAGTCAACTCTTTCATTGAAGACCCAAAGACAATCTATTAGAGTTTCCCTCACCGTGTGTATTTTAGATCTCGTTTTATGTATTTTTCTCTTACTTTTGGTTTTTCAAGACAAGGTTTCTCTGTGAAACAGTCCTGGCTGTCCTGGGACTCACTCTGTAAGACATTACAATTCATAAAAAGAGCAAAATTACAGTTATGAAGAAGCAACAAAATAATTTTATGGTTGGGGGGGTCACCAACCACATTGGGGGTCACAGCATCAGGAAGGTTGAGACCCACTGCCATCGAAGTCGGAGACCTTAGCCCGGTGCTCTCTTGACCCACAGAAACCCCCGAGCCTGGTATTTCAGACTGCAGGGCAGTTCAGTTGGGGTTTGATTGTGTCCTTACGCTATAACCTGGAGCAAAGATGCTGTGGCGTGGAGGAGCGCCCTGCTCCACATCTGATCGGCAGGTGCACGGTGCGATTTCTCCTGGCGATAGCCGTGTGTGTGAGCTTTGGTTACTTGCTTGAAGCTGCATCTACTCTTTTCCTTGGCTGCCATAGGCCCCTTTAGAAATAAAAAGCGGTCTTCATGGAGGTCCCCATCCAACAGTGGCCCCTGGAGGGCTCAGCGTTGGTCAGGACCAACCATGACTGTTGCTGTAGAAGCCGGCACGACACTGCTGCTCAGCTGTTAACTCCTGTGACGTTTGCCTCTTCCCCAAGGGTTTACAGCCATCTACGAAAGCATAGGATCCCTCAGACAAGTGCTGGAGGCCAAGATGAAGCTGGACAGGGACCAGCTACAGAAGCAGATCCAGCAGATGCAGAAGCCAGAGACGTCCATGTGAGGAGGGCTGGGACGAGGACCTGCCAGGAGACTGCGCGTGGGGCTAAGAGCCAGACGCCTCTGCAGCCGGGTCGCGGCTGTGCTCAGGATCCCACCTAGGGTGTGCATGTGCCAAGAAATGCGCGCTCGCGGGTCTAAGCGTTTACCTTCAGTCTTGAAAACACCCTTTATTTAAAATCTTAAATACAATTTTTACAACGTGATTTCCCTAAGTGCAGTTGAACCCAATCCCCTCAGATTTTGAAAGGCTTTTATGAATGAAAAGAATTTATTTTCAATGCTTGATGCTCTAGCCAAGACTACTATTTTGGAAAAAAAAAACTGCCATGGTGATTTTTTTTTTTTTTGATTAAGAAGGGAAGGAGTTGCTACAGGTATACGTTGCCCCTCACCCCACATCAAGAGAATGCTCTGGTAGATTAGAGTTCAGCTTCAAGTCCACATCTGGATTGTATTACTGTAGTCTATGTGTTTTTTAATGTTTTTTTTGTTTTGTTTTGTTTTGTTTTGTAAATCACTGTCTTTTGTAGAGAAGAGGTTTAACACTGGGAGGAAAAAAAAAACCCTGCCATTTATATAATGAAAATAGTTTTTTAAAATTGATAATTGCCATACACATTACAAATTAAGTGGAAATTTACAACATTTATCTAGATCTCGCAAAGGCACAATATTTATATCCACCTAGAGGTACCGGCTTTTACTATTTAAAGCTATTTTTGAAACCACTCACAGCCTGTGTAGTGATAGCCATATATTTAATAATGGATGGTGGCTAAACAGTCTGCTTATTGCACAGTTAATTGTTAATCAATTGTAATGAATGTGACGATTTTTCAGACTTTACGATTTACCTAAATGTTCCCTTAATAGGCACTAAGTGCTAGGGTTTATAGACATTTGCTGTAACTGTCTATCTGTGCCTTGGTTTCTCTCACGTCACTGTACTGTCCTCTGTAAAAAAGAAATTACCAACAAAATAGACCATGTGGTAAACACATCAGGGTTGTGATGTAAAACTGGGATCCTATGTATTTTTTAAGCATCCTAATGATTTCATCGCTGTCATGATGGGTTGCATTCAGCGTCCTTCATGGAATAGCTACATGCACCTTTGTATGGACAGAGAGGCAAAGCGAGACTACCTTTGTAAGACCCGCGTCCTGGCACCTTCGCAGGCGTTTTATTTTCAGTCTCCATGTTTGAGTCATTGAAGACTTGAACTCATGCGTTTGCATGCCTGTGTGTGTGTGTCATGCCAACAGAAGACACTCTGTATTAAAGTGAGGGTACCGCAGTGGAGAGAGAGAGAGAGAGAGAGAGAGAGAGAGAGAGAGAGAGAGAGAGCAGGAGCATTTAACAATTCCAAGAACAACACCCGCTATCCTTTCCTTTCCTCTCTCATTTGCAAGGACTCAGGAAAATCAAAAGCATTTTCTATTTCTAGAATAAACTACAATGAGATTCTACCTGGCTCTTACTGTTGACCCATGTAAGACATGCTGCTAAAATACCTAATATTCTATCTACTCTTGGGAGCTTGAAACTTTGGTTTTAGTTTGGGCGCATGAGAGGTTATATGAGGAACATGTATCCACCCTGTATTTCTTCATCCTCCCCCCTCCCCACCATCTTTTCATCTCCGGATAGGAGGATCTTCCCACCGAGGAGACGTCAGTGATGGTCTGTGACCAGACAGTGTGATTTCTTTTTTCCCCATGTGCTAGGCTAGCCATTGTTTTATCGAGTGATTAAGCACAAGGCTCAGGACGGGGCCACGCCCCCTCAGTGTCTCTCTCTCTCCCCTGGGGACTCTAAGGGGGAAGGGTGAGCACACAGGACACTTGGGACGAGGGGACAGGGGACACCTGCTGACCCTGGCCTAGCAGGTGATGTAAGCAGGTGACACAGCTGCTGGTGATACCTTCCAAGGTACTCAAGTTGTTGCCTCCCTGTGTGCCCAGAACTGTGGCAGGGACCCGCCACCCCAGCTGCTCGGGGTCACTTGGGGAGTTTAAAGAATAACTGACACCAACCAACCTCCTGACCAATTAAGTCAGAGCATCTGGGAGGCAGTCACCAGCACCCACCAGAATGTGTCCCACCCCTATTCCCCCCCAGTGATTCTGTGTGCTTCTGGGAGGCCGTTCATCCAGTGAAGACAATGGAGTACTCTTCTCGCCAAAGTTTAAAGGAGAATCAGCTGCCCTGTCTTTTCCTTTACCAGAGATTTGCAATAAAAAGAATAAAATTTCCAAATAAGTGTGGCACAGGACTTTTAAATGGGAAGGATCTTTTCATGTGGGGTGAAAACCTGGCAGGCCAGCAGCTGCTTTAGGAAAGGGACTGCTTCTCTTTCTTGACGCTGCCTCCGGGGTCATGCCGGTGAGCAGGTCCTGGCCGGCTATGTGCCAAGGACCTTTTTAAGTCTGTGCTGAAACTCTTCTGGAAAAATATTTTAAGATATGTGTGCGTGTGCGAGGGTGATACATACGTAAGCATTGGCTCATGGAGGTCAGAAGAGGGTATCGGATCCTTTGGAGCTGGAGTGGCTGTGAACCACTTGTCATGCGTACCGGGAACGAGGCTCGTGCTCTCTGGAGGATCAACAGGTGACGCTAGCCCCCAGCCGCTCGCTGAGATTCTTGCACGTGCGCGCTCATTTCGTTTAACAGTATTAGTTATGTATCATTGTCCCCCATTTACAAAGTCACATAAAGATGAAGCAGCTTACCTCAAATCCTACTGCTCATAAGTAGGAACCCTGATTCTGGGAAGCACCTGATTATACATCCTGGCTTTTCCATCTGACAAGCCGTTTCCCACAGCCTCTGCCTGACCATGCTGGTTCATTACCTTTGTTTTGTTTTGTTTTGTTTTTTTAAACAAAGTCTCACATAGGCCACCTTGGCCTTGAGCTCACTATGTTGGTGATAACGACCTTGTACTCTGATCCTCCTGCCTCTACTAGAGGGGCGAGCCACCATGCTCTGACTCACCTTATGTTTTAAATTACATTTTTATTTATTGAATTGTGTGTGTGCACATGTATATGTATGTATGCGTGTGGGGTGCCACAGTGCACATAGGAGGTCGGAGTAAAACCTGTGGGAGTCAGTTCTCTCTTTCTAGTATGGGTTTGGTATAAACTGATGACTTGACCACTGCAGGGCGTGGTTAAGGGGAAGGTTTTTGTTGTAGATATGAAAGGGGGGGCATATAAGATTTTTCCCATATAAAATTTAGACTAGAGAGAAAGGAGCAAACTGGATATGGCTAGGACTGTCTGTGAGAGGGGGGAGACCAGCAGAGGTCAGAGAACAAAGAGAACACAGTGTGAGAGGCAGGAGCAGAACACAGAGAAAAACATAGCGAGAGCTGCAGAGTTCTAGGACAGATTGAGGGGCGGGGGAGGGAAGCCGTGAGCTGGAGGGAGGGAGAGTGCAGGAGGAGGCGAGGGGCTGGGACACTAGCCTGAGCTTGTGATACTAGAGGCTTGGAAACCAGCATGAGGTTTGCTGTGCTAATAGGCACCACAGGTAACCATAGCTCTTATTTATTTATTATAACTTACCTATTTCTATCTGCATTGGTATTTTGCCTTCATGCATATCTATGTGACGGTGTCAGATCTTGGAGCTACAGACAGTTGTGAGCTGCTATAGAGGTGCTAGGAATCGAACCCAGGTCCTCCGGAAGAGCAGTCAGTGCTCTTAACTGTTGAGCCATCTCTCAAGTTGGGTAGCTATATATCTTTTAGGTCAAAGATAAGGGGTATAACTCCTTTTGGTAGACCATCTAAGAAAATACTAGAGGCTATAAAGATCTCCCATGTTCATGAACTGGCAGAATTAAGATTTGAAAGAAGTTGTACTACAAAATAGCTTATTGGGGGCTGGAGAGATGTCTCAGCGGTTAAGAGGACTGACTGCTCTTCCGAAGGTCCTGAGTTCAAATCCTAGCAACCACATGGCGACTCACAACCATCTGTAATGGGATCTGATGCCTCCTCCTGGGGTGTCTGAAGACAGCTACACTGTACTTGCATATAATAAATAAATAAATCTAAAAAAAACCCAGCTTATTACTTCAAAGCAATTTACATCAAAATTACTATGTCGTTCTTCACAGAAGTAGACAAATACAAAATCTGCGCACAGAAACACAAATGACCCTGGGCCACAGACGCAAGCTTGAACAGTAAGAGCAACGTGGTGATAAAATACCACAACCATAAACGACGTGGCGAGGAAAGAGTTTGTTTCAGCTTACAACTCGCAGGTCATGCTCCCTCGCCCAGGGAAATCAAGACAGGAACTGAAGCAGAGACCCTCAAGGGAGAGGGGCTGCCTACTGGCTCGCTTCCTGTAGTTTGCTCAGCCCGGGAGCCGCGCGGAGGGGTGGGTGGCTCTACCCACAGTAAGCTGGGACCTCCCGCATCAAGCATCGATCTTGCCTGCCGCACAGACCTGCTCACAGGGTGGTGGGATGGAGGCGATGTTCCAGATTACTTTCTTTCTTTCCGTGTGAGTCTGGTTTGTGTCAAGTTGCCAAAAACTAACCACCTCGTGAGTGTTTGCTGCTAAATCTGGTGACCTGGGACCCAATGCTGGAAAGAGTGAAACTGACTCCTGTAAGCAGGCCGTTCAGGAGTCCACGCATGCGCAGCTGCAGGAGTGCCCCCCCCCCCCCGCAACAAGAGGAGATGCTTTTTAAAAGGCCAGATGCATATTGATTCGACGTAATTTTCATCAAAATTTCTTTGTCATTCTTCACACAATAATCCCAGAACTCAGGAGGCAGGTGGGGGAAATCTCTGTAGTTTGAGACAAGTCTGTTCTACAAAGTTCCAGACAAATGGAGTTACATGGTGAGAACTTGTCTAAAAATAATGAATAAGTAAATAAATGAATAACAAATAACTGACAGATGATATTGTGTCAAGTTAAAAAGATGTACATAAGAGAGTCAATTACTAGAGTCAGGAGCCTGAAGCATAAGACATTTTTTTTCTGTCAACTATTCATTTGACAGGGAGTTATTTATTACTATATATAATGAATATATAGTAATAAATTATAGACTAAATATTATGAATTAAATTTTTAGAATATTATGAACTAAATTTTTTAAATGCCCATAGAACAAACAATCCAATCAAACAAATTCAATAGAATTTTCAAAAGAAGAACAAATAAATGGCTGATAAAGTCATGGAAAATGTTCATAGCTCCCAGAGAAATGCAAATCAAAATACATTGAGATTCCATAGACCCCAGTCAGAATAATTGTGAATAAAACAGACAAGGGGTGGGAGACAGTGGCTCAGTAGTAAAGAGTACTTAACTGCTCATCCAGAGGACCCAAGTTCAATTCCCAGCACCCTCATATAACACCCCAAAATTCTCTAACTCCAGGTCCAGGGGGTCCAACATCTCTGGCCTCTGGCACCTGCATTCATGTGTGCATATATGTCCACATATATACACCCACAACTTAAAAATAATAAAAATAAGTTTAAAAATAGGAATCAAGCAACAGGCCAAGCATGAAACCACAGGCAGGAGAGTGGAAATTTCAAGTCTAGCTTGTGCAACAAGGTGAAATTGTCTCAAAAGCCAAAACGACACCACAAATGCTGCCAAGAACATGGCCAAAAGGAACCTTTGGCCAAGAGCACTGGCCATTCTTGCAGAAGAACGAGGTTCAGTTCCCAGCATCTTATGGCAGTAACTCCAATCTCAGGGGATCCAACGCCCTCTTCTGGCCTCTGTGGGCACAGCACACAGATCATGTGCAGACATGTATGCAGGCAAAACATCCATACACATAAAAATAATAAATGTTCCAAAATATTTTAAAGGAACATTTACACTGTTATAGGAAGAATGCTCACCTAATCTGGAAATCAACATAAAAATTCATAAAACAACTTCCATATGATTCAGCCATTCTACTGGAAGTCAAATATACAGAGATGGCTGTGCATCCGTGCACATTTACGACAGCACTGGGAGCAATGGAAGAGTCATGGGATCACCCCAGTGCCCGTCAATGGCTAAATAAGTGAGCGAAAGGTGGTACAGACTTCCTTCCGTCATAACGGAGGGCGGAGTTACCCCACTGAAGGGAGATGATGGTGTGGATCACAGTCTGGCTCACACAGGCAAATATCACCTATTTTCTCTCATCTATAAAGTGTAGACTTTTTTAAAAGCATTAAAGTGGGAGGAAGACAGTTTGAGGAGAAGAAGGCACCAGTGGGCTGGGTGGAAAAGCCGGGGATGGATATAATCAAGTGCATCCTATATCCCCGTGAAAACTTCAAAACTATTGAACAGTCTGTGGAGGTGGTTCATTGGTTAAAGGGCTAACTTCACAACCATGAAAACCTGAGTTTGAATCACCAGTCCCCATGTGGAAAGCCACGGTTGGTGGCATGTGCTTGTAATCCCATCTCTGAGAGGAGAGACAAGCAGATCACAGAGGCTCACAGGCCAACCGGTCTGGCCGAAATTGATAAACCTTGTTCAGCAGTGACCCTGCTATAAAAAATAAGGTGGAGACTGACAGAGACTATTCTGTGATCAACCTCTGGCCTTCATAAGTACAAACACATTCATATAACACAAACACACACACACACACACACACACACACACACACACACACACATACACAGAGAGACAGGCAGTCAGACACACACACACACACACACACACACACACACAGGTCTTAAGGCCAGGGGCTGGAGAGATGGTTCAGCATTAAGAACACCTGCTGCCCTTCCAGAGGACCCAGGTTCAATCCCAGCATCATCAGTGGTGGCCCATAATTGACTGCAACTATTTCTTGTGGCTCCAATGGCCAGTTGAGTACACATTTGGTACACAGATATTCCTGTAGACAAAATACTCATACACATTATATATATGTATATGTGTGTGTAAATACATGTATATATATATATATATGTGGGTATGTGTGTGTATATACATGTATACATATGTGTGTGTGTGAAGTCTGTCATCTGAGGCCATTCTTTACACTCTGACACAAAAATTTATAAATATTGAATATTTTATTGATTAGTTTTCATTTTAGACACATTTTAGCCCAGTGTTATTTACCTTGATGACTGAGGCATCTGGATCTCACTCCTTTGCATTTTGCATTGAATTCAGGGACCCTTGCACCTTACACTAACCCCGACCTGCCCAGCTCTGTGGTAATCTGGGGCTAAATGCAGCAATCAGTAATTATGATTAGGTTGTCTTGGGCATATCTGACCGGTTTTGATAGTCGCTGGTCTGTTTTTATTCCTAACTGCCATTCTTTGTTTACTCAATAACTTTGGATTTAGTTTTTCTCCAGACTAGGTTGGACCACAAAGATCTGAATGAACTGTGACACCTGTAGGATTTAGAGGAGAAGGAAAGGTGTTTGCTGCCCCCACGCGGACAGAATGGGAACTGCTGAGGAATCTGCGCTGGAGCATAGCTTCCATTATGGATTCCCGCCTCAAGGAAGGGGCCTGGGAGAATCACTGGGCTCAACTCTCTCTGCAACAAGAAACTAATAGTCAAGAAGTCAGAAGAGGGCCAGGAAGTGTTCAGCACAGGAAACTGGCAGTCCCTAGATTATGGACAGTGCCAGCTCTGCAGATTAACAGTTCTCCTTACAGCGCTGTGAGTCTCACAGGAGGTGGATGGTAACAGAAAGCAAACAAGTGAATACCAGGCCAGGCAGGAGGTGGTTGAGTTTTTTGGAAGAAAACAACGTGTGTGTGTGTGTGTGTGTGTGTGTGTGTGTGTGTGTGTGTAGGTCTTAAAACTAGAAGTGGGGGAGTCCAGCAAGGTGGGGCTAAGGAGGTTCTTCCTGCACAAACTCTCCCAACTGAGTTTCATACCTGGGCCCCAAGTAAAAGGTAGAAGGCGAGAACACACTGTGGCACACACAATGGTAATAAATAAATAAATAAATTAAAAAACTAGAAAGAAGATCGTGAGACGTAAGGAAGAGAACCTTTAAGATGTGTTGGGGGGTTGGGGACAGTAATGTGTGTGACAGGAACATAGAGGTGGGGACTATTGGGGGGGGGCAGAGAGAATCAGCTAGAGGGAGCTGAGGAGCCAGGGAGTCTGGTGGGGAGGCGAACGAATCTGGTCATAATGGACTATATTGACAGTTGTGTGAGAACGGCACAATGAAATCCATTCCTTTGCTTACCAACTAAAACTATTAATCAAACTTCATTAGTTACTTTATTCGTGGCTCTGACAAAATACCCAACAGGAGCAACTTAAGATGGGCAGGTTGACCTGGGCTCGCAGTTCACGCACAGTCAGTCTGTAAAGGTGCACGGTATCATGGCGGCCGATGCTCGAGGCTGCTGGTCACACCGTGCCTGCCGTCAAGAGGAAGCAGGGATGAACACTGGCGTTCAGTTTGTCTTCCCCTTTTTATTCAGCCCCTGCCCCAGCCCATGGAGCTGGGCCGGCAGCGCTCAGGGTGTCTTTTCCCACGTCAGTTAACTTAATCTAGAGAATCTCTCACAAACAGCACCAGAGGCTTGTAGGCTAGCAAACTGTAAACTTACCTCATGGACGGCCAATATTAACCATCACAAGCAGGAAGGGAAGGAGGGAAGGAGGGAGGGAGGGACGGAGGGAGGGAGAGGCAGAGGAAGGGAAAGGAGGAGTCACATAAAACCCTGGAAGAAGAAGAGAGAGAGATGTATGGCGCCAGCCGGCTCTTCCTTTTCCCTCACAATATCCAGGCACTGTTGCACACCAGGCTGGACTGGAAGAAATGAAGCTTATCTGGCTATGGGTTATACAGGATCTTGGTCAGTGTGAGTGCAGGAGAAACAGCTTTCTCTGGGGACAGTCGTCAGTGAAACAGCGCTCCTTTAGTGGGGGTAACAAGGGCTATATAAACCTTGGGGAGTGAGCAGGGGTTTTCGGGGTGAGTATACACTATTGGCTGGTGTCGAGGTCCTGGGATTGGTTGGTTTACATGAAGAGGAATTCCAGATGCCAAATGGACGTGTCCTTATGAGGAGAGGAAGTTTCTCCTGTAATCTGGCCGCCAGGCTACATGACTATCCAGGCTACATGACTATCTCGAGGGTGGTGCAGGTGGGGGTGGTCAGGCATAGGGCTACGTGTGCAGGGACATGCAGGCCCGGAACAGGGAGGCAGCATCCCTATTCCTGCAGGTCTCAGGATGAGATGGGGAGTTTGGACACATCTCAACTCCACTCTTGCTCTAGACTGGCCCCTCCAGGTTCTACAGTTTCCAGACCCCACATTTCAATGTTTGAGAGTGCTTGCTTCACCTGCAGAGGGCCCATATGTGGTTCCCAGCAGCTCACAGCTGCTTGTAACTCTGATTTCCAGGGAGATCCAATATGCTCTCTGGCCTCCACAGGCACCTACATGCAGTTAGTTCTCATATAAACAAACAGGTAAAGATTCATACACACAAATTTTGTAAGCAAAAAAGAAGAAGAAGAAGAAGAAGAAGAAGAAGAAGAAGAAGAAGAAGAAGAAGAAGAAGAAGAAGAAGAATATACTGGATCTGGTGAGATGGCTCTTCAGGTAAATGTGCCAAACCTGACACCCTGAGTTTGATCCCCAGGACCCACATGGTAGAAGAAGGGATCCAGCTCCAGCAAACCATCCTCCGACCTCCACAGATGAACCATCATGACACATGCAAACCCACACACATACACATAAAATAAAAAGATATAATTCAGGAGGCTGGAGAGATGGCTCAGTGGTTGAGTATACCCTGCTCTTGTAGAGGATCCACGTTCAGTTCCCAGCACCCACATTAAGCATCTCACACATGCTATAACTCAAGATCCTGCAGGGCCCTGGGGATCCTACCTTCTTCTGGCCATTGTATATAGAATACACTCAGATCCATACACACAAGTGAAAATGAAGTAAACCAGGGCTGGAGAGAAGACTCGGTGGTTATGTGGACTTGCTGCTCTTGCAAAGAACTGGGGTTCCATTCCCAGCACTCACACAGTGACTCACGATCCCCTGTGACTCAGGTCCTAGGGGACCCAGTGGCCTCTTTTTTGCCTTGAAAGGCACTAGACATGCCCATGGTACCCAGACACACATGCAGACAAGACTCTCATACAAGTAAATAAAAATGAATACATTCTTAAAAATAAAATAAGTTCTTTTAAAACGTGTTTTTAAAAATAATGGAAAAACAAAACAAACTAATGTAATTTTATTAAATAATCTTTTTGAAGAGTCTGTATTGGGGGTAAGATTCCAAGAAAAAGGTAAAAATATTGGGACTACTGAATGCAGCCCTCCAAACTCCTCCAAAGTGCTTTAGGAACATTTCATCTGTTTCATATATTATTTGTGTTATTTGAAAGTACTTTTTTCATAGGTTCCTCTTATAGCTGTTTCAAAATCTAGCGAGCATAGATTGATCTGATTCCCTAAGGCCCAGGAACCTTGTTTCAGCTATTTTAAAAATGAATCCAGAGCACTGTTTACCACCAGATGGCAGAATACGTTAAAATTTCAAGAACCGAACACTGCTGCTCTTCTTCAAATGGCCTCAGGATAATCCAGGTGCAAGACTTTGTGGTTCACAAACCGCTCTTTGTTTGTTTGTTTGCTTGGTTGGTTGATTGATTGGTTGGTTTTTGGAGTCAGGGTTTCTCTTTGTAGCCCTGGCTGTCCTTGAATTCAATTGTAGACCATGTTGGCATCAAACTTACAGAGCTCGGCCTGCCTCTGCCTCCCGATTGCTGTAAAGGACTGTGTGGGCCACCACAGACACAAACCTTAGTCTTTCCAACCCCAATCACTATGTTACCATCTTCGTTCTTATTTTCAGATGGAGAAACTAAGCTTATTTATTTTTAAAAAGTTTTATTACATTTATTTGTTGGGGCGGGCAGATGGAGACAAGGAGTGCTTTATGTGGGGGGTCAGAGGACAACTTTTGGGAGTCTGTTCCCTCCTTCCACCATGTGGGTCCACGGGATTGAGCTCAGTCCCTAGATTTGACAGCAAGTGGCTTTATGGGCTGAGCCATCTGGGTGACTCCAAACTTACTCATTTTAATTGATCGCCATCTGTGTGTCAGACACTCTAAAGTACATATCTCATTTCACAGCCCAGTGAGTAAGAAATTACTGTCTCCATTTTACAACAGGAAAAAGAAATTTCTAGCTTGGTTCAGGGCGTTCAGCCACTGAGGAGGTATTAAGCACTGCCCTTGGACATCAGGCTTTGTGATTTTCTGCCGAAACTTATGACATTCTGGAAGTTTCTAGGAAGAAAGTCCTGTGTTGGAACCTTGCACTGAGTTGAAATGCCTGCAAGTCTGCATTTCCTAGACTCTGAAAGCTACAGAAAGCAAACAAGAGAATGGGGGGGACATGTGTGTGTGTAAAACTCCTGCCTTCTGATACCAGATGGGTAGGGAGTTACACATGAAGTAGCAGAAGAAAACCACAGAGAGTGGTATGTTGGTAGCTGTGTGTCCTAATGTTCAGAATGGTGTTCTCCCACCTCTGTGCCCTAAACAGAGGGACTGAATCTGCACAAGACCGAGGGGGTTATAATATCACTAGCATATATCCTCCTTTTATGGTCTTTTTGAAAGGTTCATGGGAAGAGAGACCTGAAAAGGGAGATCTGATCTACCACAATTTGGGAAGGAAGAGAGATCACCTTATGCCATGATCATATGATCATATCACCTATCTCATAAATATCCACAAAACTCTTCTACACTCCACAATGCAGAACTCCCTGGACAACTTCCCGCCTTGGGGCAGCCCACTGCCATATAACTTTAGAGTGTCTGCTTTGCTTAGCTTTGCTAAATAAATTTCTTCTTAAATTAAATACATCTTTTTTTTTTCCAAGACGTTTTCTCTGTGTAGCCCTGGTTATTCTGGAACTTGCTCTGTAGACCAGACTGGACTTGAACTCTGAGACCCACCTGCCTCTGCCTCCCGAGTGCTGGGATTAAAGGCGTGTGCCCACCACCGACTGAAAATATCTTTTGACTCAGTTCTCTCGTTCAGGAAGACAAGAAGTAAGTCTTCCGGGTGTGGGTAAATGTGCTGCTGCCAAGCTGCCCACCTGAGATCTACCATACCGTGGAAGGAGGGAACAGCCTATTCCAAGCTGTTCTTTGACCTCCATATGTGCAAGTGAGCACACATGCACAGGCAAGCTTCTCTCTCTCTCTCTCTCTCTCTCTCTCTCTCTCTCTCACACACACACACACACACACACACAGACACACACTCTGACACACACACCCTGTGATACAAGATCCTTAGTTTCTGAGATAGCAGAAACAACCTAAATGTGTCTTTGAGGACAATCGGCCACAAAGGCACATCTGACTTACACACAGTTACCAACGCGCAGCACAGCCGTCCTCGGGTGCCTCATGTCTTAAGTCTTGTCTGCCGCGCGTCCCCTCTCGCATCAGCCCTCACTGTCCTCTACTGCCCATTGTAAGTGGCTTTAGGAGGCTCAGTCCTCTTCACAGAGCCTATCAGGTGGCCTTTTATTTTGAATTTCCTTCACTGAAAATGCTTGATAGTGAGAGAGCCCTTCTTCAAATGGTCAACTCCAAGTCTCCTGACTCACTCTCAGAATGCAAACTATTAGCTAGTGTCTATGTGGTGGTTCGAATAGAAATGTGCCCCATGGACTCATGGCCTTGCCAGGGGAAGTGGGTTACTGGGGGTGGGCTGTGGGGTTTCAGAATCCCAAGCCAGGCCGAGTGGTGATCTATTTGTCTGCTGCCTGCAGGTCCAGATATAAAGCTTTTGAGTACTACGACTGCCTGCAAACTGCTGTGCTATGCTCCTCATAGTGAGGATAATGGCCTGAACCTCTGAACCTGTAAACCAGCCCCAATTAGATGTTTTCCTTTATAAGACTTGCCTTGGCCATGGTGTCTCTTCACAGCAATAGAACAGCAACCAAGGCAGTCTAGAAAATGGGTGATAACTGTAGCAGAATTTTCCCCTAATTAATTGATTGGATAATAAAGACAAGAAGCCAATCACTGGGAAAAAAGGAGGAGGGAGGCCTTCCGGGTCCGAGAGAGGAAGAGGGCACGCAGGTGGAAGGAAGATCCTTTTTGTACAGTGAGTTGGGACCGAAAGGAAGCAAGATGTTGACCGGAAACTGTTAGATCTGGCGGTGGATTCCATCACAGGAAGAGTTCCAACATAGAATAGTTGATGAGTTTAGGACGATAGATTCTGCGCCCAGCGGTTGTGTTATCCATTGATTCTAAACTAAGATTGCCTGGTGTTTTCCATTCACAGCGAATCAGGTGGGCCAGAGGGAAAGAATTTAGCTGGGGTGGAATTCAGCCGGGCTTTGGAATGGGAAGTTTGGGCAAGGACCAAGCTCCAGGGGGAAAGGTAACCACAGCAGAGCGTGGGCTGGCAAGAGCCAGCCTGCAGCTGGCTGTGGGGACTGAGAGAGCGATCGTAAGAATTCTGGAGAGGCAGAGTCGGCAGTTGCGGGAGAGGCATTGGCTAGGAGAAACAGGCAGTGTCAGTCTTGGGCTATGCACTGGGCTGGGAACAGACCAAGACCCCAGGTTGGCGAGGAATGTTTTTTTTATAATTACAAGCTACAGATAACTAACAAGGAGCCAGTGGATGGCATGAAATAATTGTTTACAGCTGTAGAAAAGAAGCTGAGCACTTCCGGAGAGCCCAGCCATGACCTTCCGGGCTCTTCCCTGTGGGTCAGTGGATGGAGGCTTAGACTTGGTTCAGTTAGTGACTATGGGAAGAAGAGGCCCAAATGGTTTAGGGAACACTAAAGGTCAGAGGGGCAGAAATCCAGCACTGGGGCAGAGTGATAGCGCAGGGGTGGTGGGGGCGGGGCTATGCTGACATCGGCTAGGGCTAGCGCTCTGGAGGGAAGCGCCCACTGGTTTTGGAATCATTCACTGTTTTTGGAGATGACATCTTACTATTTGGCCCAGGCTGGTCACAAACCAAAGCTCCTCCTGTCTCAGACTCCTGAGTAAGTACTGGGATTAATGAATCCACTCTCACTCAGACATGGTGAAGTAAGTTTCAGGGCCAGCTACAAAGGTGTCTGTTGCAAACGGAAATCCTCTCTCAGTAGTCACAACATATGTAACAATTTGTTTGTTTGTTTGTTTGTTTTTGGAAACAGTGTCTCACTATGTAACCCTGGCTGGCTTGGAACGCTCTATGTGGCCTTGAATTTACAGAGATCCGCCTGCCTTTGCCTCCCTACTTCTGGGATTAAAAGTGTACACTGTTAGGTCTCAGGATGAACATTTGTCTAGAAATGAGCTCCAGCTGGACTGTAGGATTTCTGGCTGTTAGGTAAAAGCCAGCATTCCTCAAAAACGTATGAAACTGGTTCCCATCTGCCCCCCCCCCAAAAAAAGTCATTTTTCTGCCCTCTGGCAGAATGGACATATCAAAGCCCACACTGGCCTCCAGGGTCCCTCAGTATCACGAGTACCTGTTGTATATTCCAAAATCCACGCTGCCATCCTGACCTTCCCTACTCCCCGATACGCATGCTCCTTAAAATCCACAATTTGTCCACCTCAGCCTCGCTATTCCCACTCAGGTTTCTGAAGACGTTGTGCGTGTGTCAGCGCATGCTTGGAAGGTGAAGGACAGCGTTCGGAGTCCGTCCTCTCCTTCCATCACGTGCGTTCCAGGGAGCAAGCTCATGCTAGGTTTGTCAAGGAGCACTTTGATCACTGAGCCATCACTGCTGCCCGGAATAGCATTACTAGGCATTGCCCGGTACTGACAGCAAAACGAAACCAAAGTGGAGGCAGCTGCCAAGAACAAATGGGCCTTGAAGCTGACCAGGGAAGCTCAAGGTTACGGCATGCCTTCTGTTGATCTAAGCTGGGTTCTCGAAGGTAAGGCCTGCACACCGAGTCTCTGAGGCAGGGTTCTCAGTCCTGGCCGACCCTGGAATCTCCTGGGGAAGCTTTAGAGTGGCAGATAGCGTCTAATGCAATTGATTTCAGCTGCTGCTGTGTTGGGATTGTTTTCCCGTTTCTTAGGTGACTCCGATGTGCAGCCAGGACGCAGACCTTCCAGGCATCTCCGGTACAGCTGCAGATGCCGTTAAACTGCAGAATGGGATACAGGAGGCCTGCGTCTAACGAGCTCCAGCCGATTCTGATCGGAGGGCCTGACCATCAGAGGAACAGACTGGGACCGGAACTCAGACTTTCAGTTAATGGCTCAGACCTTCAGGGTCCCTAGATGAATGCGATCAAGAGGCCAGGTGATTTCTGTGCACAGTAGGGTGAGCACTGCTCTGAGATCAGTGGGGGAAGGACAAAGGACAGGAGAGTGAGGGTGGTCAGAAGGGAAGTATCTGAGCGAGAATGGAAGGAACTGGAGATGATCAGCCCAGCACAGGAAGAGGAGAGAAGATGGGTTGCTAAGAATCCAGACCTGGGGTGGGAGCTTTGAGACAGGGAGGGAACTAGTCTGTGCTCCCGAAATGAGTTAGGTTTCCATAGCTGTGACCTGAGAGAGAGCCGGAGAGGAAGGATCCTTTTGGCACATGGCTTCAGCCCACGGCTGCTTGGCTCTTTCCCAGGGACATAGGTGAGGCTGAACATCTTGGGGGAGTGTGTGGCAGAGGAAAGCCACCCTCATCACATCCCTAGTGACATAGCTTCTTTTCACTAGGCCCCCACCTCCAGACTGTGTACCAAGCCTTCAACACAACCTCCAACACAAAAGAAGGGCCGGAAACTCAAGAGGACCCTCGCAACGCCATTACCCATGGTGCTGTCTCCCTGGCTGTGTTAGGTTGACTTTTATTGCTGTAATGAACTTCATGACCAAAAGCAGCTTAGGGAGGAATTGATTTTTGTGTGTGTGTGTGTGTGTGTGTGTGTGCGCGCGCGTGCACGCGCGCGCGCGCATGTGGCCTAATCACAGTCCATTACTGAGTGAAGTCAGAACAGGAACTCAAACAGGAACCCAGAGGCAGGAACTGAAGCAAATACCACAGAGAAATGCTGTGTACTGGCTTGCTCCCTAGGGCTTGCTCAGCCTACTTTATTATACAATCCAGGACCACATGCTCAGAGATGGCACTGCCCACAGTGAGCTGGCCCCTCCCCCACCTAGTATTAACCAAGAAAATGCCCCACAGTTTTCCCTACAAGCCAATCTGATAGGAGAATTTTCTCAACTGAGACAATTGCTCAATTGACTTTAGTTTGTATTGAAAAAAAAAACAAACAAACCAAAAAACCAAAACAACAACAACCTAACCAACACACCAGGGGCTCTTGGGAGCCACACCCAGCAACTCTTTTCTCAACTCAGAAACTACAAAGAAGGTCGAGAGTGGCAAGGACCCTCCGACCTCCACACATGCTCTGAAGCACTGAGACTGTACAGCTGAAGTTCAGGAGGCTGGAGTTCCGGGGCCTCTGGTGTGGCATCACTTTTCTCGTAGCTGAGACAAAATACTTGAAAGGGGGGTTTAAGGGAGGAAATTTGGAAGCTGTAGCATGAGGAAGCTGGCCACATCGCACATCCAGTCAGAAAGGTGGAACCCTGAGTGCTGGTGTTGAGCTCATGTCCTCCATTTTGCCGAATCTTAGGCCCTACCCTGGGGAGTGGTGCTGCTCATCTATTTTCATTAATCCAACCTAGAAACTACCTCATGAACTTGCCTTAGAGAGATGTTTCCTTGGTGAGTCCAAATCCCGTCAAGCTGTGGAAGACGAAGCCTCACGTGATCAGGGCTTCAGTGAGCTGAGGTGAGCTGTATCTGAACAGAGATCTGGGCTCAGGAAGAGGACTGATACTGAAGATAATCACGCTCAGTGATGGGATGCTTCTAATGGAGGAGAGCTAACTACCTCCCATACAAACGTGGGTGGGAGGAGACGCCAGATAGCCCCAAAGCCAGCAGAGGTTGCCTTGAAGTCCATTTCCCTGCTGTTGGCTGATATCTGAGGTAACGGTGGTGGTGGTGGTGGTGGTGGTGGTGGTGGTGGTGGTGTGTGAGCTGACCCGTGGGCAGTCATGGCAGAGAGGAGTCAGGAGGCTACGGCCTTAAGGGCTGCATTTGTCTGCAGCAGCCTGCGAGGTTCTGGTTCTGGCAAGTTAAACAGGAAAGGAGAAAAGACTGTGTTTGTGGTAGAGGTGTGCCAGCAAGCAATTCCAAGGAACACAGACAGACTCATTGTGAGGAAAGCCTGAGGAGAGAGGTTTCCACAGACTTCAGGGGCATGATCTTTCTAGATCAGCAGTTCTCAACCTATGGTTCAAGACCCCTTTGGGGGGGGTCACATTTCAGATATTCGGCATGTCAGATATTTACATTATGATTCATAACCGTAGCAAACTTACATAAAGTTATGAAGTAGCATAATTTTATGGTGGGGGTCACCACAACACGAGGAGCAGCTACATTAGGAAGGTTGAGAGCCACTGTCATAGATATTTCTTCTCAGCTTCATTTTTCATACAACTCGGTTCCTCTCTGTGTGTCTGAGTCTCTCTTACCTCCACCAGCTGCCTGCAGAAATCCCCTCAGTACCAAATTCCTGCCTCTCCCAGGTTATGCAAGGCCTTGGGCACTCATGTTGTCTCCACTGGAGATGCTTCATTTGCATATGAAACACCCAGAAAAATGCTCTCATCCATGAAGAGATGTCTGCTCTACTCCGGTCCCTTTCAGAACAACCCCACATTTGCTTTATTTACTGTAGAGAAAAAGTCAGAGAGGCTGGAAAGATGGCTGAGCGTATAAAGTGCTTGCCACGAAAACTTGAGGACCTGAGTTCAATCCCTACCCAGCATCTGTATTAATAAAAATCCCGATGTGTGTGTCTATAATCACAACACTGCAGATGAGGGAGATGAGGAGGCAGGAGGATCACTGGCTTCACTAGCCTAGCTAGATGGTCAAGCTCCCTGGTCAGTGGGAGACTAGCTCAAAAAATAAGGTGGTATAGGCAGGTCATGTCTCTAATCTCAGCACTCAGGAAGCAGAGGCAGGTGGATCTCTGTGAGTTCAAGGCCAGCTTGGTTTATAGAGAGAGTTCCAGGGATACATAGTGGGACCCTTTCTCAAAAAAAAAAAAAAAAAAAAAAAAAAAAAAAAAAGCGTGGCAAGTGAGTAAGAAAGACACAAAAAGCCAACCTCTGGCCTCCACACATATACGTACCTGTATTTGCATAAACACACACACATACATACAAACAGACACACGTGAAAGATGGAAAATGTAGGGATTCATTTTCCCAAGTTTCAAGTTTCCCTGTATCTGGGCTTTTCCCCCCTATATTCTTTGTTTACATTCCAAAGGCTTTCCCCTTTCCCAGTTCCCCCCTCACCATATGTCCCATAAGTCCTCTCCCCCCGCCCCCCATTCTCCAATCACCCCCCAACCCTTTCTCTGTTCTGGTACTCTCCTGCAAAACTGGAACCAGTCTTTTCAAGACCAGTGTCCTCTCCTTCCTTCTTCTCGGGAATCTTTTGATTTGCTAATTGTGCCTTGAGTATTCAGAGCTTCTAGGCTTTTTAATATCCACTTATCCAGCTCCATCCATTTCTCTAAGAATTTCATGAATTCATTGTTTCTAATGGCTGAATAGTATTCTATTGTGTATATATACCACATTTTTTGTATCCATTCCTCCGCTGAGGGACATCTGGGTTCTTTCCAGCTTCTGGCTATTATAAATAAGGCTGCTATGAACATAGTGGAGCATGTATCCTTATTGCATGATGGGGAATCTTCTGGGTATATGCCCAGGAGTGGTATGGCTAGGTCTTCTGGAAGTATCACGTCCAGTTTTCTGAGGAACCGCCATACTGATTGCCAGAGTGGTTGTACCAGCTTGCAGTCCCATCATCAGTGTAGGAGTGTTCCTCTTTCTCCATATCCTCGCCAACACCTGATGTGAATACCCATGGTATGCACTCACTGATAAGTGGATATTAGCCTAGAATCTTGGGACACCAAAGACACAATTCACATACCAAATGATGTCCGACAAGAAGAAAGGAGTGGACACTGGTGCTGGAAACGATCAAAGCATCAGTGTAGGGGAATACCAATACAGGGAAGTGGGAAGGGGTGGATGAGGGAGCAGGGGGAGGGAAAAGGGCATGTGGGACCTTTGGGGAGCGGGGAACCAGAAAAAGGGAAATGAAATGTAAATATAGAATATATCCAATAAAAAATGAAAAAAAAAGAAATATATCACATGCTTAAACTCAAATTCTTCTACACAGAATATCTTCTATAACCTGTCCCCTTATTACACCTCAATAACTTTTCAGTTTAAGTTGATTTTATCATCAAATGACTTCTTTATTGTAAATGTCAAAATAAACAATTTTTAATAGAAAAAAATAATATCCACTTATCAGTGATTGCATTTCATATGTATTCTTTTGTGATTGGGTTAATTCGCTTAGGATGATGTTTTCCAGATCCAACCATTTGCCTACAAGTTGCATGAATTCATTATTTTTAATTGCTGAGTAGTATTCCATTGTGTAGATATACCACATTTTCTGTATCCATTCCTCCTTTGAGGGACATCTGGGCTCCTTCCAGCTTCTGGCTATTATAAATAAGGCTGCTATGAACATTGGGGACCATGTGTCTTTATTGCATGGAGGGGAATCCTCTGGGTATATGCCCAGGAGTGGTATGACAGGGTCCTCTGGAAGTGTCATGCCCAATTTTCTGAGGAACCGCCAGACTGATTTCCAGAGCGGTTGTACCATCTTGCAATCCCACCAACAGTGGAGGAGTGTTCCTCTTTCTCCACATCCTCGCCAGCACCTGTTGTCTCTTGAGTTTTTAATCTTAGTCATTCTGACTGGTGTGAGCTTTAAGGAGAAAGAACTTGGTTAAATTGGAGCCTGCGGAGGGTTTGCTGTGGTCATCCAGGGCTCACACTGGGAGACTACAGGGAAGCCGGCAGTGTGTGCAGAGAAAGGGGCCAGGCATCCTTCCATCAGCGCAGATTTCCTGGGCCTCGACCACAGGCTGGGGGCGGGGGGATGGGGGGGCTCTGACTCCTGTCCCTGGAAGTGAGTCACAAAAAAGGCAGCGACTTGTGCTGGAGAGAGGGGCGGGGTCCCCTGGGCTTCTTGCCTTGGTCAGCCTTTGTCAGAGGGACTGAGTGACCCCAGCTGCGTTTCTTAGCCTTATATTCTCATAGGATCGTTCTAAGACCCCAAACTACAAATGAGCATGGCTCATAGAGGAGTAACTTCCCTGATTGGCATCCAGGGAGTGGCTGGGATCTGGTGGGAGGGAGCACCGCACAGGGACCGACAGCCTCCTTCCTATCCATCAGTGCCTTTCCTAGTCTTTGGTATCCTGGTGAGCATGCTCTAGCTCCGGAACCCAGGGAGATGCTTACCTTTCGACCAAAAAGGAGGGTATTGTTCTAACTTTTATCATGTTCAAAGCTCCTTGGCATTGGGTCTGTTTTCCTAGTAGCTGATTATTGTGATCCCAGGAAGCTGGTAATTGATTTCAGTTACTTTCCAGTTGGTTTTGCTGATGGTTTGTCTTGGAGAGCTCAGGAGGAAGCAAGTGCCCAGAGCCATGGCCCGCAGGCACCTGAGATAAACTGCAGTTCCAGCGGCTTCCTGGAAGGCTGCCTTTCCACCACAGGTGCTTGCGCAGAGAATGTTCTCCAGTTCTCCATACTCTGCCTCACAAGCTTGTGCCTCTGCATGAGATAGACAGGTAACCTGGTGACTCCTTGGTTGCTTTCTCCGCTTAGGTTCTTGGGGTCTCGAGGTATACCAGTTAAATCCCATAGCTTTGCTGGAAATGGTGCCATGCCGGCCGTTTGCTGAGGCACTGCTGTCAAGACTGCAGTAAGCCACTTGTGGGGAAACCCTTCAACAGCGGCTCATCGCTCCCTGTTTCCAAACAAGAGATTGATGGCCATATTCTCTCTCTCTCTCTCTCTCTCTCTCTCTCTCTCTCTCTCTCTCTCTCTCTCTCTGTGTGTGTGTGTGTGTGTGTGTGTGTGTGTGTGTGTGTCCCTTTCCCTTTTCTTCTCCTCTCTCCTCAATGGGCATGTGGTTATACCTGACTTTTAGATGGTTCCCAGGGATTCGAACTCAGGTCTTTATGCTTGTGTAGCAAGCATTTTATACTCCGAGGCAGCTCTACTGCCTGTCATCTTTCTTATTTCTAAGTCTTGTTGTTATGATGTGTTTGAAGGGTATTTTAATAAAATCCTTCTTTAAAAATAGGCTTGAGTATTGTTGGGGTCCAGGAGTCACCTCATAAACCACACAAACACTGTTATCAGTCAGATAGGGATAGTTTATTGATCATATACCCCAGGACTGATTGATCAGTTCTAGAACTGAACCAGGTCACCGAGTTAAGATCTGATAGGATTTTAAAGCCTAAAATCTACAAACCTCTGTGCTGAGTTATTTCATCAATCAGGATTTAAGGATAGGGGATTTCCTTAGGAATATGACTTTGTTGTGCATTTATTCTGTTCCCGTTGGTTGGGGTATTTAACTGTGGTGGGAACTTGCCTTGTCTAATATTTTCGTTGTCACTTGCCAATCCGGATGTGAGTTACACATGTACCTGTCTCTTTCTGCCAAGTAGGATGTTAGTTCTCAGGGAGGTCTTGGGAACTTAAGCTTTATTCAATTGCTAGTTAAAATGGAAGTCTTATTCTAAGTAGATGTGTGTATCTTTCATATTGGGATCCATCCCAGTGGCAGCCCATGAAGGCAAATACCATAAAAACTTATATAGTGGTGCAGGAAGTGCTGCTTGGTGATTGGTTTGGGTCAAAGCTTATTGTGGGTACCTATACAAAGCAGTTCTCCTGACTTCTATCATGATTTGTTTCCAAGGGCACAGAACATAGCAGAGTATGCAATCAACTTGGGCATGAGAAAGTTTCCTAGTAACAGCAAAAACAACATACGAGAAAGTTTCTTTATAATATTAGTAACAGCACAAAATGGCAGGCTAGCCAGGTAACAGTTACCTAGGCTTTAACATTCCATTGAGGCCTTAATATTTTACTTAGGCCTTAACAAGTATAAGGGTAAATGGTGAACTGGATGAATACTGACTTGCTGAGACTTCAGAAGAAAGAAAAAATTTTTTTTCAAATAAACACCCTTCAACTCAAAGCTGTTCCATGTGCTTGTCCCTGGAAACAGAATAGGGAGAAATAGAAACAAGTTAAGACACTACTGCGATCTAAGAGGGAGGTGGGAGAGACCACGGAAGAGGCATAGGAAGGTGGAGTCACACAATGAGAAAGAAGGACTCGACAGCTCCTCTATCTGAGCTTTATTCCCTGCAGAGAAGCCCAGAGCTCAGGCAACAAAAGCCCTTCCCCACAGTGAGCCCGTACCCCACAGGCGGTGTGTACACAGCATGCAGGACGCCATGTAGCTTCTCTTACTGGATTGATGGGGAGTGTCTATGGTGCTGTTTTTAAAAAATAATTTTCTACCCAACATGACCCATGGACTGCATCTTTCCCAGAAGATCCATATTTAGTCAGAACACATACAGTCACATGCTCAGCCACGAGCTGGGCAGACAATGCTGTAAGTTATTCTGATTCCAAGAAGGAGGGGACAGTGACGATGTCAGAGGAGAGGCAGCCACTGCTTCCCATCTGGCCACATCGACACAGCAAATTCTCCAATGTCTCCCTAGCCTTGGTGTTCTGCCAACACATTTATCTCAAGCACAGGGTAAATATTTAATCTCACCTGTCTTGTCATCTGTATATCTGTATTTATTATAATGCCGCTATTGATTCCATATGTGCTGGATACGTGAGTCTTTCTTCTTGTTCCTCCCGGGTGTTGACATTGGGGTTGAGCCCTGACAGCTACAAGCCCTTGCCAGCGTGAGTAGCTTTGTTGTGATACAGGCCTGCCAGAAACACTTGTCTGCTTTAGTGAATGATTCTACCACATTTCCTTTTTTTCCTTCCTAATTCCATTAAATTGTATGAACTTTGTCTCCCCCACGCCCAGCCCCCTAGACTCCTCCAGTTTTGAAAACACCCCCCTGGAGTGTGATTGCCCACCTCTATCTTGTCCTTTCTTTGGGCAGGTAGCTAGGTAAACTAATTCAACAAATTCCATCCCTTGCTAACCATGAGGTCCTGTGGCCAAAATTCAGTCAAGAAATGCTTATAAAACACCTACTCTGGGATACATTCGGATCCAGGCACTGGGAATACATCAGTGAAAGGCAAAAGCAAATAAAAATGAAACAAACCTGTCCGTATGCACTGGAAAGAGGCAGGGGATAAACAAATGTGAATCAGCAAGCTGACGGAGAGAAGGCCGACTATGAGGTGACCAGCCTAGGAAGGTGTCGAGTAAGGAGGGAGCACACTGCTTCCATCGCTGGGAAAGAACATTTAGGGGCCAGCAAGATGTCAAGGTGAGTTCTTTCTGCAGAGCTTGATAATCTGATTTCAATCTCTGGAAACTCACACACACACACACACACAGAATGAGTGAATCAGAGACACAGAGACACATACAGACTGAGACACACAAAGATTGAGAGAGAGACAGAGACACACACAGAGACCGAGAGACACACACATAGCACACACATCCAGATCCTGAGAATAGAACACAGGTGAGTACAAAGACTTTGAGGAAGGAGATGCTGGTGTGGGAGAAATGGCCAAGGGACAGAGAAGATGAAGAGAAGAAGGAAGAACAAGAGAAATGGAATGAAGAAGGGGAGGAAGAGGAGGAGGAAGCAGCAGCAGCCAATGAGATGGTTCAGCTGATAAAGTCTGGTGACATGAGTTTGGTACCCAGGCCCCACATGATGGAAGAAGAGAATCTACTCTTGAATGTTGTTCCATGACACACATGCTCCCATGAATAAAGAAAGGAAGAAAGAGAGAAAGGAAGAAACAAACAAACAAAGAAATGGTTTTTTAAAAGACCCTCATAGTGTTTAAGCAAGTTACAATTTTGTAATGGGTTTCATTCACAGCTACCCTGGACCTTATGTGGTCACAGGTCAAAGGTTGGACATGCCTGGGATTGACTTGATTTACTCAATTGAGGGTTAAAATGGTGGCCTGTCCAGCCTGATGCAGGAAGTTTTGACTGCTAGTTCCCTGTGCAGTTGCTAGGTGGGCGTAGGGCTATGAGAAGCCACAGGACCCCGCTTGGGGGTGGAGGGGAAGCACAGTCTGAGGTCCCCGGAAGAGCTGAGAATGAAGTGGGGACCGGCAGGCTGGCTCTAGCTCAGGCCTGAAGGGAAGAGTCGGGTGGGAGGGTCCCATAGGGATGAGAGTGTCCTGGTTTGCTCGGAGGGCTGCTTGGCTTGGTGGAAACTGTGTCTGAGAGTACAGGGAGGCCTCCTGCGGGAGATTAGACATGGCTCTTTACAGGAAGACCTGCTCCATTGCTCCAGCACAGTGGGTCCAGATGAGAAGAGGCAGTCAGTCCATGGTTTTAAAGCATTTATTGTCATGGCAGAGAGCTGTGATGAGTGAAACCGTACCTCACTTTCTCAGGGCGAGCCTGAGGTTAAATACCTTTTGCAGGAAGGAGTGTCTGGGAAGGAGAGCTTAATAGGCTGAGCCCTTCAGGCCTTTAGGTACCTCATTAAAATGGAGCTCTGTCTTGAAGCTATGTGATCATCCTCTATCTGTGGAGGGGCTTGGGGCATTGCCCTATGTGGCCACAGAATTATGGAAAGCTGAGGCCTCATGTCAGGAGCCTGGTATCTAGGAGCGTGGCAAATGCCTACCACCATTCCTTGCAGGATCACCTGCTGGGTCACTGAGGTTTAAACCTAGCTCAACCAGAAAACAGGCTGCCTTTCACAGTCCCACACTCAATGAGTAAAAAGAGCTCAGAGGAGCAGGAGAGATGGCTCAGCAGTTAATAGCACTTGTTGATTTTTGCAGGGGACCCAAGTTTAGTTCCCAGGACTTATATGATAGTTCATGGAGATCAGTAACTCCTGTTTCAGGGGATCTGATGTCCATTTCTTAACTTCAATGGCACCAGAAACACATATAGTACACATACATACATATAGGGAAAAAACTACTCATACACATAAAATAAACTTCAAAAAAAGTTCAGTAGAACTCAGATTATTCAAAACTCTTTCCACTATACCATTCCACTGGGATAAAGTTCTTTTAAAATAACTGTTTTTTAACTTAGTTTCCTCCACACAAGATGACCCCATTTGCTCTGACATAGTACCCTAGCCCCTATTCTAAAATAAGAATATTATATTGTGATATTATATAAATATTTTTAGATTTATTTTATTTATATGAGTACAATGTATCTGTCTTCAGACACACCAGAAGAGGGCATCAGATCCCATTATAGATGGTTGTGAGCCACCATGTGGTTGCTGGGAATTGAACTCAGGACTTTTGGAAGAGCAGTCAGTGCTCTTAACTGCTGAGTCATCTCTCCAGCCCATAGTATATAAATATAAGTAAATAAATATAAACATATGTATTAGTTGGGGGTGGCTAGCAGCTCCACATTACAAAGGACAGCTTGCTGGAGTTGGTCCCGTCCTATCTTGTGGGTTTCAGGGAGCAAGCTCAGGTTGTAGGCTTGGTAGAGGTCAGCATCCTGACCTGATAAGCCACCTTGCCACCTCTAGTATTCAATTTCATTTTTACTTGTTTTATGATTAGGTGTTGTACAAATGTGCATTTTTATACACACATACACACACACACACACACACACAGCGTCAGTATGTTTGCACAGGTGTTAGTGTTTGTGCATTATGTGTACCAATTGTTAGTTAACTGACACAGTTTAGTACTCCAGGACCTCCATTTGGTTTAGGGTAGTGTGCAGACACCCTTTTAACAATGCACTTAGCGGTCTTGTTCCTTTACCTGCACACACTCCTCTCTAAACAACGCACTGAGCACCCTCAGAACTACATGGGTACATGGACACCCATCTCTGAACAATAGAATAAGTAGCATAAGTCATCGTTAGACATTTTCTATTCAGCTTTGTTCCCAGCATATCCAGGTTTGAAGAATAGAAGGGCCAATCTGAAATTCAAGGTGACTGTCCTTTGTGATCTAAAAGTAAATACTTGAATTAAAAATAAGTCTTGAGTTTGTATATTTACAAAGAGGAAGGAGGATATAGGTGTATGTATCCACTAAGGTATATCTAGTTTCATTTTTTTAAATTAAATTATTTTATTTATTTACATTTCAAATGTTGTCCCCCTTCCTGGTACTCTCTCCCAGAGTTCTTCACTCCCTCCCATCTCCCTTTGCTTCTGAGAGGGTGCTCCCCCACCTGCCCAACCCCTCCTCCCTCACACCCCCTCAAGCCCCCACTTCACCCCTACCTAGCATTCCCCTTCCCTGGGGCATCAAGTCTCTACAGGATTAGGCACATCCTCTCCCACTGAGACCAGACAAGGCAGCCCTTTGCTGCAGATGTGCCGAGGGCCACAGATCAGCCTATACGTGCTCTTTGGCTGGTGGTTCAGGCTCTGGGAGCTCTGAAGAGTCAGGGGTAGTCGACACTGTTGGTCTTCCTATGGGGTCGCCATACCTTCAGCTCCTTCAGTCCTTCCCCTAACTCTTCCATAGGGGTCTTGGACCTCAGTCCAGTGGTTGGCTGTGAGTATCTGCATCTGTCTCAGTCAGCTGCTGGTAGAGCCTCTCAGAGGACAGCCATGCTAGGCTCCTGTCTGCAAGCACAACATGGCATCATCAGTAACAGTGTCAGGCTTTGGTGCCCACCCACGGGATGGATCTCAATTTGGGCTGATCACTGGATGGCCTTTCCTTCAGTCTCTGCTCCATTTTGTCCCTGCATCTCCTCTAGACAACAACAATTCTGAGTCAAATTTTTGAAGGTGGGTGTGGCCCCATCGCTCCGCTAGGGCCCTGTCTATCTCCTGGGGGTGGTCCCTTCAGGCTCCATCTCCCCACTGTTGGTCTTTTTGGCTAAGGACATCCTCATTGAGTCTTGAGAGCTTCTCACATTTCAGGTCTCTGGGACGTTCTAGAGGTTTCCTTCACCCCCAACCCCACAGTTGCACATTTCTATTCATTCTTCTGGCCCTCTGGGCTTCTCTTCTGTCTTCCCCAGTACCTGACTCTGCCCCCCTTTCCCTCTTCCTTCCCCTCTCCCACCCAGGTCCTTCCTTCCATCTGCTTCCCATGATTATGTTGTTCTCCCTTCTAAGTGGGGTCGAAGCATCCTCACCTGGGCCTTCCCTTCTGTTGAGTTTCATATGGCCTGTGAGAGGTATACTGGGTGTTCTGTGCTTTTTTTAGCTAATATCCACTTCTCAGTGAGTATATACCATGCATGTCCTTTTGGATCTGGGTTACCTCACTCAGGATGATATTTTCTAGTTCCATCCATTTGCCTGCAAGATTCATGATGTTCTTGTTTTTAATAGTTGAATAGCTTTCCATTGTGTAAATGGACCACATTTTCTGTATACATTCTTCAGTTAAGGGACATCTAGGTTGTTTCCAGCTTCTGGCTATTATGAATAAAGCTGCTATGAACATAGTGGAGCCCGTGTCTTTGTAGTGTAGTAGAGTATCTTTTGGGTATATACCCAGGAGTGGTATAGCTGAGTCCTCAGGTAAAACCATCTCTGATTTTCTGAGGGACAGCAAGATTGATTTATAAAGAAAGAAATTAAAGACTTTCTAGAATACAGTGAAAATGAAGGCACACTAAATGCCTTCATAAAGAAATTGGAGGGCTAGAGAGATGGCTCAGCAGTTAAGAGCACTGACTGCTCTTCCAAAGGTCCTGAGTTCAAATCCCAGCAACCACATGGTGGCTCACAACCATCTGTAATGGGATCTGATGCCCTCTTCTGGTGTGTCTAAAGACGGCTACAGTGTACTTACATATAATAAAAAATAAATCTTAAAAAAAAAAAAAGAATGGCCCAGCTGTTTGATCCGTACCTAGACCATGGTTATGGCGTCGCTCACGGTGAAGGCCTATCTTCTGGGCAAGGAGGAGGCAGCCCGCGAGATCTGCCGCTTCAGCTTCTGCTTCAGTCAGGAGCCGGAGCCGGAGGAGGCAGAAGCCCAGGCCACCGATCCGGGGCCAGGCGAGAAGCTGCTGATGGCTATGCAGTTCCCCCACGCTGCGGCCTGGTGGCTTCCAGGCGCACTACCGCGGTGAAGATGGGGACTTGATTGCATTTTCCAGTGATGAGGAGCTGACAATGGCTATGGCCTATGTGAAAGATGGCATCTTCCTCATCTCCATTAAAGAGAAGGAGTGCCGGCGGGAGCATCGCCCACCATGTGCTCAGGAGGCGTCCCTTAACATGGTGCACCCCAGTGTCATTTGTGATGGCTGTAACGGGCCTGTGGTGGGAACTCGCTATAAGTGCAGTGTGTGCCCAGACTAGGACCTGTGCAGTGTCTGCGAGGGGAAGGGCCTGCTCGGGGAGCACAGCCAGTTCATCTTTCCCAACCCCTTTGGCCACCTCTCTGATAGCTTCTCTCATAGCCGCTGGCACCGGAAGCTGAAAAATGGACACTTTGGCCTGGTTGGGAGATGGGCCCACCAGGGAACTGGAGCCCACGTCCTCCTCGAGCGGGGGATGGTCGCCTTTGCCCCCCAGCTGAGTCAGGTTAGGCTGGTATTTGAACTGGCTTTTGGATATCTTAAGTAGCCAGCTACTTCAGGTAGGCCCTTGGCCAAGCCATCCCCGTAGCCTAAAGTCCGGAAGTACCCACAATAAGTTGTATATTACACATCCCTTTAATTGTTTTGTTTTTGGGGGGTGTGGAGGTTGAACCTAGGACCTTGCACATAATACATTAGGGTTCCTTTGTTGTGCTACACTCTGTCCTTATCCATGGCATCACGTCCTCTTAACCGCAGAGACAAAGCATGAGGCTGAATGCCTCGGTCCACTAATTTCCCTAAATGGCCCGCCCTCCCCTGCCAGGCTGCCCTTCTGAGGTATGGGTAGGTGGCTGGATTTCTAGAATGTATTTTCTTTTGTTTTGGGTTAACTTGGGAATATCAGGGCCATAGTTGCTCAAATCTTTAAACAAACAAACAAACAAACAAACAAAAACAAAAACCTATGGTCGGGCTGGAGAGATGGCTCAGTGGTTAAGAGCACTGACTGACTGCTCTGCCAGAGGTCCTGAGTTCAATTCCCAGCAACCACATGGTGGTTCACAACCATCTGTAATCGGATCTGATGCCCTCTTCTAGTGTGTGTCTGAAGACAGCTGCAGTGTTCTCATATAAACAAAAAATAAATAAATCTTTAAAAAAAAACAAAAAACAAACAAAAAAGAATGTTTAAAGGGGGGGGGAGGCTGGAGAGATGGCTCAGTGGTTAAGAGCACTGACTGCTCTTCTAGAGGTCCTGAGTTCAATTCCCAGCAACCACAAGGTGGCTCACAACCATCTGTAATGAGATCTGACGCTCTCTTCTGGTGTGTGTCTGAAGACAGCAACAGTGTGCTCATATATATAATAAAATAAATAAATATTTTAAAAAGGAAAGAAATTGAAGAGATCTTATACTAGCAACTTAACAGCACACCTGAAAGCTTTAGAACAAAAGGAAGCAAACATACCCAAGAAAAATTGACTGCAGGAAATAGTCAAATTCAGGGCTGAAATCAGCCAATTATAAATAAAGAGAATAATACAAAGAATCAACAAAATCAAGAGCTGTATCTTTTTGTTTGCTGGAGAAAATAAGAAATAGATAAACAAGATAGATAAACCCTTCGCCAAACTAATCGGCTATGAATCAGAAATGAAAAGAGAGACATAACAACAGAAATTGAGGAAATTCAAAAAATCCAACAAAACTGAAAAATCTAGATGAAATGGATGTTTTTCTAAACAGATACTACATACCAAAGTTAAATCAGGTAAACTATCTAAACAGCCCATTAACCCCTAAGGAAATAGTAGCAGCCATTAAAAAACCTCTCACCTCTCAATGAAACAAACAAACAAACAAAAATAAAAACAAAAACAAAAACAGGGCCAGATGGTTTTAGTACAGAATTCTACCAGATCTTCAAAGAGGAACTAATATCAATACTCCTCAAACTATTCCACAAAATAGAAACAGAAGGAACACAGCCTAATTCATACTATGAAGCCACAGTTCCTCTGGTACCTAAACTACACAAAGACCCAACAAAGAAAAAGAACTTCAGACCAATTCTGTTTATGAATATCGATACAAAAATACTCAATAAAATTCTTGCAAACTGAATCAAGGAGCATATCAAAACCATCCATTCACCACAATCAAGTAGGCTTTATCCCAGGGATGCAGGGATGGTTCAGTATATGAAAACCCACCAACATGATCCAGTATATAAACAAACTCAAAGAAAGAAATCACTATCACTGAGGTAAAGTGCTTCTGGAAAGTGTTTCCCACGAGCACTCAGAAGCTATGTTCTAGAGACAGCTTAGGTTATACTTCATCCTGGCTGCTAAACTTGGTAATATAAGAGTCATCCAGGTGGTGCTGGCTTTGAAGGCTTGAAGGAGCCATGGAGAGCTGCTGAGGCTTGACACAAAGCCTGGATTTTCAAGTGTCTGAATTGTAAAGACTGTGGGACTTTTTTAATTTGTAAAATGTTTTATTTTATGATATTTTAAAAAAAGATGTATTTATTATTATATGTAAGTACACTGGAGCTATCTTCAGACACACTAGAAGAGGGCATCAGATCTCATTACGGATGGTTGTGAGTCACCATGTGGTTGCTGGGAATTGAACTTAGGACCTTCAGAAGAGCAGTCAGTGCTCTTAACTGTTGAGCCATCTCTCTAGCCCCTTGTTTTATGATATTGATGTTAAGGTGTGATCTTGCAGATGAACAAGAAAGAAAAAGTTATGGCTTAACAATGATATATTTGTGTGTCAAGTTAACAAGGGGTCAGTTGCCTAGCTAGTTTTATGTCAGCTTGATACAAACTGGAGTGATTTGAACCTCAACTGAAAAATTGCCCCCATAAGATCCAGCTGTAGGCCATTTTCCTAATTAGTGATTGATGGGGAGGGCCCAGCCTATTGTGGGTGGTGCTATTCATGGGCTAGTGGTCCTACGTTTTCCAAGAAAGCAAGATGAGTGAGCCAGCATTAGCAAGCCAGTCAGGAGTACTCCTTCTAAAGCCTCTGCCTCGCATCCTGCCTCCAGGTTCCTGCCCTGTGTGAGTTCCTGCCCTTGCTTTCTTCACTAATGGACTATGATGTGGAAATGTAAGCTAAATAAACCCTTTCCTCCCTAACTTGCTTTTGGTCATGGTGTTTCATCACAGTAATAGTAACCCTAACCACCACAGACCCCGTACACATAAAAATAAAATGTCATCTCTTACCCAGCCCAAGAACATGAGTTTGTCATGAAACAGAACAAAAGTGGAGCCTGCCGAATAGGAATATCTTCATGTTAGGTGTTTTCAGGGACTGTGTTCTAGAGATGGAAGTCCTGTGGGACAGTCAGGTTCTCACCTCCATCCAGGGATCTTTGGGGAAGGTGAGAATACCTTTCATAAGGGTTAAAGGCAATTAATCAGAGAATCAAGATCAGCCGGAGCCAGGCTGACCACAAGGATATTGCTTCCCAGTAATTGAGGATGTGTGCTTGGCTTGCCTCTAAGTCTGTGGATATAATCCCTTCCCTCCTCCTGCAGTGAGCCCCAGAGCCCAAATAGCATGGTGTTGACATCCAATCCATTCCCTCCCTAGCTGCCTACTTTTTGTCTTGATCAATAGGAATGCTGAAATCATAATCCACCGAGGAAACAATACTGATCTGTGTTGTAGTGGAAGGTAGCTGGATTCTGTCCAGTTTCAATAGGTGCAATGTGTTGAAGGACTTACCAGAAAAGATCATAAACATTTTTCGAAAACATCATACTCTTTTATCTAATGTAAATTACCAAGTAGTAATAATGCGTGCTCTTACCCTTCATTGAAGGTGCTTTCAATTAGTTCAAAGTCCATATGTCTGATGGTTAGTGGCTGCCATTTCCTGGGAACAGATATTCTGTATGGCATCTGCATATGTGTATATGCTTGTGATAGAGTGGATATGAATGTGTATAAATACCATAAATTACATCTTATTTGTAGCTATTCTTCTAATTTTCCAAAGAAAAGACTCCTTGTCCCTGGTAATTCTTTTTGTTTTTGTTTTTGTTTTTGTTTTTGTTTTTGTTTTTCGAGACAGGGTTTCTCTATGTAGTCCTGGCTGTCCTGGAACTCACTCTGTAGACCAGGCTGGCCTCAAACTCAGAAATCCGCCTGCCTCTGCCTCCCAAGTGCTGGGATTAAAGGCGTGTGCCACCACCGCCCGGCGGTAATTCTAAGAAGATAGAATATAATATCTATGGTTGTTGCAATCTGAGTATCAACAGGATCCAAGCATCTAAAGTAAACGGACCATGTGAGATGTCCAAGTATGAACTAAAAGCTCCTACCACTGTCAAAATGAAGCATTGGACTTTGGAGCCAAGAAGTTTAAATCATTCAATCAAATGTTTTTAGAACCACTGAGATAAAAGTAAATCAAACTAAAATAAAAATAAATAGTTGTGAAGAAAAGCAAGGACTAAAACCACAGGAGTCAACCCGTGGCTCAGGTTGTACATGTGTACCCATTTGCCATAGCCCAATGTGGGAGAGTATGCATTTTCATAATGATGAGCTCATCCGTCATCAATGGGCCTGACATAATGTTTACATTATCTTTGGATTTATTTCAGAAACCAACAAAAATTGTTAGGATGAAAGCTTAAGATGGAGGAGTAACTGGGAAGGGGAGGTATCATTTGACATGTAAATGAATGGAATGATTAATAAACAAAAAAGATGTATTTTGACTTCTTTACAAAGTTTGAATGCTGCTCATAAGTTGTGAACCACTGAAACACTGGCTGATGGATTATTTGTAGAGCTCCTTCAAATCGCAAATTTTATTGTTTTATTATTCAAATAATTAGGAAACATGACCTTGAACCAAGCTGATGCGGATTGCACTTTCCTTAAATTGCTGATTAGATAAATACTGTTTCCCGTATCCCTCATAATCTGTTGAATCACTGTCCACAGGTAGTTTTTCTTGTGAGGAGTGACTTATTTCAGGCCCATTGATGACAGATTTTTTTCTTACTTCCTTTTTTTTTATTCTATATATTCTTTATTTACATTTCAAATGATTTCCCCTTTTCCTGGATCCCCCCTCCCCGAAAGTCCCATAAGCCCTTTTCCCTCCCCCTGTCCCTCAATCAACCCCTTCCTGATTCCCTGTCCTGGTAGTCCCCTACACTGCTGCACTGAGCCTTTCTAGGACTAGGGGTCTCTCCTTCCTTCTTCTTGGGCATCATTTGATATGTGAATTGTTTCTTGTGTATTCCGAGTTTCTGGGCGAATATCTGCTTATTAGTGAGTGCATACCATGTGTGATCTTTTGTGATTGGGTCACCTCACTCAGGATAACATTCTCTAATTCTACCCACTTGACAAAGAATTTCATGAATTCATTGTTTTTAATAGCTGAGTAGTATTCCATAGTGTAAATATATCACATTTCTATATCCATTCCTCCATTGAGGGACATCTAGGTTCTTTAATATAGTAAAAATGGCCATCTTTGCAAAAGCAATATACAGATTCAGTGCAATCTCCATCAAAATCCCAACTCAGTTCTTCATAGAGTTAGAAAGAGCAATTCTCAAATTCATCCGGAATAACAAAAAACCCAGGATAGCTAAAACTATTCTCAACAGTAAAAGAACTTCTGGGGGAATCAGTATCCCGACCTCAAGCAGTACTACAGAGCAATAGTGTTAAAAACTGCATGGTATTGGTACAGTGACAGGCAGGTAGATCAATGGACTAGAATTGAGACCCAGAAATGAACCCATATACCTATGGTCATTTGATCTTTGACAAAGGAGCTACAACCATCCACTGGAAAAAAGATAGTCCTTTCAACAAATGGTGCTGGTTCAACTGGCTGCTAGCATGCAGAAGAATGAAAATCAATCCATTCTTATCTCCTTGCACTAAGCTCAAGTCCAAGTGGATCAAGGACCTCCACATAAAACCAGACACACTGAAACTAATAGAAAAGAAACTGGGGAAGATCCTTGAGCACATGGGCACAGGAGAAAATTTCCTGAATAGAACACCAATAGCCTATGCCCTAAGACCAAGAATTGAGAAATGGGACCTCATAAAATTACAAAGTTTCTGTAAGGCAAAGGACACTGTCAAAAGGACAAAACAGCATCCAACAAATTGGGAAAAGATCTTTACCAACCTTACATCTGACAGAGGGCTAATTTCCAAGATATACAAAGAACTCAAGAAGGTAAGACTCCAGAGAGCCAAATAACCCTATTAAGAATGGGGAACAGACATGACAGATTTTTGAAAGTGGTTGAAAAGCTTTTCCCCCTTGTTGTCTGAGACAAGGTCTCCCCATATAGCTCTTGATTACCTGGAACTCACTATGTAGACTAGGCTGACCTTCAACTCACCGAGGGCTGCTTCCTGAATGGTGGGGTCAATGGTGTGCACCACTACACCTAGCTTCTTCCCGACCCCATTGGGCTCAGGGGTCTTTCCCCTTTCAGCCTCCTGAGCATTTTGAACTCCAAAGGTGTGCCACTGTTCTGGCCTTTAAAGCTGATAACACGGTGGTAGGGCACATCACCAGCCTCAGCACTGGGAGGCAGAGGCAGGCAGATCCCTATGAGTTCTAGGCTAACCAGAAACCAACCACAACCCCCAAACACTCCCTCCCCGCCACAGACACACACACAGACACACACACACACACAGACACACACACACACACACACACACACACACACACTACCACCAGCAGCACCACCGACAACAAAATATGGGCTACCAAGGTGGCCCAAGAAGGTAAAAGGTACTTGCCACTAAGCAGAGTGAGCTCAGTTGAATCCTTTGGTCACATGACGAACCCAGAGAACTGCTTCCCGCAAGTTGTCCAGTAACTTGTGCACATGCACGGTGGTATGTGCACCCACTATGCACACTCATGAATAAATAAAAGTAATAAAAGCCTGATATTGTTCTAACTTTGGTGTTTCATTCCATATCTTACTTTCCATATAACTCAGGATAGTGATGCATTTCTAATAATTAATAGCTTAGGTTTGAGTACAAAATCTCATTTTAGGATAACAAGTACAGAGAGGCTGCCAGGGGAGCAGAGCATCCGCGTGTCCTAAGGATGAGTTGATAGAAACTCAAGTTCAGAGCTAGAGCTTAAGCGGGCTAAATGTAATTCCTAATGTCATCACCAAGAAAATATTCATAAGAAATATGAAAGCAAGTGAGAAAGGAAGTGTTTCACTACAAAAAAAATTAACTAAATAAAAAGGGAGTTAGTGGTGCTGGAAATAAAGGACAAAAGACAAAGTTTAAGGCCTATCAAAAGCAAACAGCAAGGAAAGACGGAAACTGCCTTTTATCAGCGATTTCTTTAAGTGTAAACAGATTAAACTCTAACCAAAATAAAAAAAATCAAATTTAGGGTTTAGGTTTAGCTCAGGGCTACAGTACTAGTTTAGCAAGAGAAGACTGTAAGTTTGCAAACACAAACAAAGGTCTCCCTCCTTCCCTTTCCCTCTCCCTCCCTCCCGTCTCCTTCCTTCCCTACCCTGCACACTAAAATGAAAAGATAAAACCTGTCCAGGACTGGACTTACTGGAGAGGTGACTCAGCAGCTGAAAGTACTTGCTGCTGGTCTTGAAGAGGACCCACCCAGCTTCAGTTCCCAGAATTCACAAAGATAGCTCACAACGATCTGTGATTTTGGATCCATGGGATCTGATGTCCTCTTCTGGCCTATGAAGGCACCTGCAAACACATATTCATGTCAACACACACACACACACACACACACACACACACACACACACTTAAACACAAATTTAAAAACAGTTTTAAAGTATCTTTTGGATTGTTGATTTGAGACAAGTTCTCAATACAGAGCCTTGACTGTCCTGGAGCTTGGAATCCATCTCCTTCCGTCTCCACTGCTGGGATTAAAGGTATGGTCCACTACATTTGGCAAGTGTGTCTTAATGATTAAAAAATAATAATTTAGTGTGTCAATCATGGTAGCACAGACTTATAATCCCAATATTTTAGAGGATTTAGGGAAAGAATCACTTGAGATCAGTATCTAAGATTGTAATAGGGATCTAGACCTTAGTAAGCCCTCAAGACCTTACCACAACTGACTCCATGATGGAAGAGCCATTCAGGCTGTAAAACTCAGCACACGGACAGCACCACCAGCCAAAACTAAAACAAAGGCCTAATCAATCAAAGGCGTGATCCATCATAGTCCACAGTTCTGGGAAAGTCTCTAACTGGACTAACCTTGCTTTTTGGCTTCTGTAGGTCGGCCTCTGGCTAACTGTTCTTGTTAACTGAAGTATGTCAACCCAGAATATGGTTTTGTGCTTAAAAGCTCACCTGAGGAAGGCTTTGCACCTCACTGAGATCCTGAACACCCAGTATAGTTGCCAACTGGCTAGTAAAGATTTTCTATGGGCTTAAATCCATGTCTAAGCAGTCTTCTCTGGTGGTTAGCACATGATAAGACCAGCCTAGGCAATATAGTGAGATCCCACCGCAGACAAACTCCAACTCTATGTTGTCTATAAGGGAGCCATTTCAGATCCAGAACAAATAGAATGAAAAGATATCCCTGTCTAAGCAAAAATATCAGACGTGGCTACAATAATATCAGATAAAATAGACCCCAGGACTGGCGGGATGGCTTAGTGGGCAAAGATACTTCCTGGCAAGCCTCATGACCTGTGTTTGACCCGGGGCTCAGGTGGTGGAAGGAGATAATCAACTCCTCCTAGATGTCCTCTGACTCTATATGCATGTTCCATGTGATGACCATGCATGCACACACATAAATGTGGTTTTTTTTTAAAAAGGAAAATACTTCTGAAACAAAAGAAAAAGATTATGTAACAAAGAAGAAGATTCAACACATCACACACACACTTAAATACAAATTTAAAAACAGTTTTAAAGTATCTTTTGGATTGTTGATTTGAGACAATCAAGATGTAACAATGACAAGTGTTTATGCACCCCTTGGGACAGACCATGAAATACACAAAGCAATACTAAGGCGACTGAAAGATAAAAACAGGGCTACAGCGCTAGTGGGAAACTTCAATAGCTCCCTCTTAACAACAGAAAGGGCAGTGGAGAAAAGACAAGACTTAGACAATGCAGAACTGACATACATCCTCTTTTACGATAAAACATATATATGTAAAGCCACAAGCTAAATCAAAAATTAGAACACATGTCCAATGAATTTTTATTTGGCTTAATGAAGAAACTCTGACCTACCTTCTAACATGGACAAACCTCAAGGGTATTGTAGCAAGTCAAATGAACAGCAGAAAAGAATGGAGACTGCCTGAGACTACTCAGGGGAGAGAGTCTGGGTGGTCACATCCATAGAGGATGACAGAATGCCTGCCACCAGGGACCAGAGAGGAGGAAGAAAGTGGGGTTACTGTTTGCTGGACACAGAACTTCAGTTTTGTGGTTTATTTTAAGACTTATTTTTGATTTTGTGTACGCATGTGTTATCTGTGTATGTGCATATGTGTGCACATGTGTGCAGGTGCCTGTGAAGGGTAGAAGGAAGCATCAGATTCCCAGGAGCTGGAGTTACGGTTATGAGCCACCCAACAAGGATGCTGGGAACACAATCAGAGTCCTCCATAAGATTAGGATGTTCTCTTTTTTCCTGTTGTCATTGGTGGTGGTGGCAGTGATGTTTCAAGACAGGATTTCTCTATATAGCTCTGGTTGTCCTGGAACTAGATATGTAAACCAGGCTGGCCTCAAACTCAGAGATCCACCTGGTTCTGCCTCCTGAGTGCCGGGATTAGAGATGCATCTCCACGCCTGATTTACGGGGTGTTCTTAACTGCTGATCCATCCCTCCAGCCTCAAGCCTCAGCATCATAGACTGGAAAGAGTTATGGAGTTGGATAGTGGATACTTATTTTTTATTAAATATTTGCTTTATTTACATTTCAAATGATATCCCCTTTCTGAGTTACCCCTCCTAAAATTCCCTATCCCATACCCCCTCCCCCTGCTCACCCCTTCCCCAATTTCCTGACTTGCATTCCCCTTTTCTGGGGAATCAAGCCTTCACAGCACCAATGGCCTCTCTTCTCACTGATGTCTGAAATGGTCATCTTCTGCTACATATGTAGCTGGAGCCATGGGTCCCTCCATGTGTACTCTTTGGTTGGTGGTTTAGTCTGGGAGCTCTGGAGGTACTGGTTGGTACATATTATTGTTCCTCCTGCAGGGCTGCAAACCTCTTCAGCTCCTTGGGTCCTTTCTCTAGCTGCTCCATTGAGGACCCTATGCTCAGTCTATTGGTTGGCTGTGAGCCATGGGTATTTTGATTCACTTTCCAATAAGGACCAAAGTATCCACACTTTGGTCTTCCTTCTTCTTGGTCTGTGAGTTGTAACTAGGGTAGTCCGAGCTTTTGGGCTAATATTCACTTCTCAATGAGTGCGTACCATGTGTGTTCTTTTGTAACTGGGTTACCTCACTCAGGATATTTTCTAGCTCCATCCATTTGCCTAAGAATTTCATGAATTCGTTGTTTTTAATAGCTGAGTAGTACTCCATTGTGTAAATGTACCACATTTTCTGTATCCTCTGTTCTGTGTCCTCTGTTGAGGAACATCTGGGTTCTTTTCAGCTTCTGGCTATTATAAATAAGGCTGCTATGAACATAGTGGAGCATGTGTCCTTATTACATGTTGGAGCATCTTCTGGGTATATGCCCAGGAGTGGTATAGCTGGGTCCTCTGTCCCATACTCTGTCAGCACTCTGACATAGTGCTATGTCCAATTGTCTGAGGAACCACCAAACTGATTTCCAGAGTGGTTTTATCAGCTTGCAATCCCACCAGCAATGGAGGAGTATTCCTCTTTCTCCACATCCTCTCCAGCATTTGCTGCTCCCTGAGTTTTTGATCTTGGCCATTCTGACTGGTGTGAGGTGGAATCTCAGAGTTGTTTTGATTTGCATTTTCCTGATGATTAAGGATGCTGAACATTTCTTCAGGTATTTCTTAGTCATCTGGTAATCCTCAGTTGAGAATTCTTTGTTTAGCTCTGTACCCCATTTTTAAATAGGCTTATTTGTTTCTCTGGAGCCTGACTTCTTAAGTTCTTTGTATATTTTGGATATTAGCCCTCTATCAGATGTAGGATAATCAATGGAATAGGATTGAAGACCCAGAAATGAACCCACACACTTATGGTCACTTGATCTTTGACAAAGGAGCATGTAAAGATCTTTTCTCAATCTGTTGGTTGCCGTTTTACCCTACTGACAGTGTCCTTTGCCTTACAGAAGCTTTGTAATTTTATGAGGTCCCATTTGTCAGTTCTTGATCTTAGAACATAAGCTATTGGTGTTCTGTTCAGAAAAATTTCTCCTGTGCCCAAGTGCTCCAGGTTCTTCCCCACTTTCTTTTCTGTTAGAGTGAGTGTCTCTGGTTTTATGTGGCTGTCCTTTATCCACTTGGACTTAAGGTTTGTACAGGGAGAGAAGAATGGATCAATTTGCATCCTTCTACATGTTGACCCAGCACCATTTGTTGAAAATGCTGTCTTTTTTCCCCTGGATGGTTTTAGCTCCTTTGTCAAAGATCAAGTGACCATAAGTGTGTGGGTTCATTTCTGGGTCTTCAATCCTATTCCATTGATCTACCTGCCTGTCACTGTACCAATACCATACATTTTTTTATCACTATTGCTTTGTAGTAGAGCTGTGGATACTTATTAATATGCCTAATACTATTGAGCTGCACACTAAAATAATTGTTGAACATGTGCGTGTACCTGTAATCACAGCTCCCAGGAGCTGAGGCAGGAGGGTTGAGAGTTGGAGGGCAGCCTGGGCTCTGTAGTAAGAGTGCCATGGTTCCCACTGCTTTCTGTAAACTAAGTCTTTTCATGTGTTACCTCCCCACACTCCCTGCATCCTGGGGCCAAGATGGCAGCTCCCTCCCTCTCCTATCCCTTTTGGTGGTCTGATGACTAACTAGCAGCAGCCATTGCTCTCACTACTTCAAGATCTTTCCCTGACACACTAAACATCTTGAGCCTTGGATCTCAGGTTTGTCCAGCAGTCTGTCCTGGGCAGTCAGTCACCCAGCATGTCCAAAGGCTGCATGATTGATTTACACAACCCTGACCTCGCTGTGACCCGACCTCTAACCCACTTCAGCAACCAGGCCCACAGGTCCTCTTGCAGAACCTGAATGGCAAACCCTGAATTCTTTGCTGCAGCAGTGACCCTCCCTTTGGTTGAGCCTCTTTCCCTAGGTGGCACCTCAGCCTGGGGTTCATCATCTCCCCTTTCCTCATTCTCTTCAAGCTCAATCTCTCAAGCTGACCTCATTTCCCCCTCACCCATCTAACTGCTTCTCTATTCTCAGACATTGCCTTTATCTTCCCATTCTTGACTCCTTTTCAGCCTCATGAGCCTCCAATCCCAGGTAAGCCCAGCTGCTGACTCCCTGCCCAGGTGTGTCTAAGCAGAACTGGCAGAACAAAACCCACAGGACCACATTGTTTGTCTTTATTGTAGCTGTGTGGTCTACCGGCAAGGTCTTAATGAAACTTGATAAGTCTTTTGTGTTTGTGCTTGGCTACTCCCTGTTTTATTGTCTCTGGCTGTTCAGAGTTTTCATTTTAGTCAGTTTGAAGTGTATTCTGTTATATGACATGAGCAGTGGGTGTAATTTTATTTAGAGTCAATTTTTCCACAGTTGTTCAATAAGTACCTTGCTGGACAATATCACGATTTTTTTTTAAAGAGCTAATGGCTTTATAGTTTGTTTGTTTTTTTTTATTAGAACTTAAGGATATTGGAGGCCATTTTCAATGAGGAAGCTCAGAAGAGGTCAGAGACTCAGGACATTATGTCATTGCCTTGAGAGGTATCAAGGTAAGTACTGGGCATGGTCCCTTGGTTGCTTGCACCTGTGCCTGTGCTGAGCAAGCAGATTGTGCCCTGCAGTATGCCCATTCTGGACAGGGCTACACCAGGAGTGCTTCTTCCCTGGACTTGCTTACGTCTAACACCAGCCCTTTAGATAAGGAAGATGAAATGGCTTTACCACTACTTGATAAGACCCTAGCTACTGATATGGACATATGACAAGAAACATCTGCTTTCTCTACATCAGAGTCCAAGGATACGTCTGAGCAGGCTACTTCTTTCTTGAGACCTTTACTTTTCTTTTTGGATGAAGTAAATATTATTTATGAATCTCAACAGCTAGCTAGCCTTTTTTACCATCTCATAGACAATTCAGAAGCTAATGGTAGATTTCCTAGTCATTAATAAAACTTGGGTGCACAGAGAAGGCTCAGTAGTTAAGAGTATTTACTGCTCTTGCAGAGGACCTGGGTTCAGTTCCTAGCACCTACATGGCTGCTCACAAACCTCTGTAACTCCAGTTCCAGGGAATATGATGCCCTTTTCTGACCTCTGTATGCATCAGATATGTACATGGTACACAAACATACATACAGATAAAACAATCATACATTAAGTAAAAATAAATCTTTTTTTTAAAGTAAAAGGAAAAGAATGATTCTAAATTGTGGCCTGGAGAGACAGCTCAACACTTAATGGGATTTACTTGTGATGGTATAAATGAGAATAAGTGAATACTTGGTCCTAGTTGGTGGAACTGTTTTGGAAGGATTAGGAGGTGTGGCCTTGTTGGAGAAGGTATGTCCTTTGAGGTTTCAAAGGCCCAGTCTTCATCTCCCCTCCAACTTTCAGACTCAATGTAAGCTTTCAGCTACTGTTCCAGCACCATGCCTGCCTGCCTGCTACTCTGCTCCCAGACATGATGGTCATGTACTCACCCCCTGAAACTCTAAGCAAGCCCCCAATTATATAATAAGCTCCTCTTTTATAAGTTGCTTTTGTCATGGTGTCTCTTCACAGCAATAGAGCAGTAACCAAGACACGACTCTTTCTGAGGATCCGGGTTCAATTCCACTACACTCACATGGCAGCTCACAATACTCTATAATTCCAGTCCCAAGGGCTCCAATGCCTGCTTCTGGTTTCTACAGACACTGATTACACGTGGCTCACACCACAGGTAAAACACTGTATAAAATAAAAGCAAATAAAACCTCTTTTAAAAAAGAAGAAAAAAATAGATTTAGTTTTGGGTTGAGAAAACCACTTTGGAAGGATTGACACCCGTCTCGGAGGAAGGGCGTGTCATAGGAAGGAAGGAACACAGCAAGGGCAGCTTAGAATGTGGTCCTAGATACACAAGGCAGAATAATTCTGAGTGACACTGTGTGTGTTGGCTTGGGCACTCTCCCTTTCCTTTTCTTTCTTATTGTTTTTCTTACAGGACTAGGATTCCTGCAGCACCTGCACCCTGGCATTAGCTTATGCAATTTATCAGTTGACTGGGCCCACCTTCTCCATCGTGTCCCTTCCTGTTGACCAACAGGAGATCATTAAACCTAATATATTTGCTCAAGGCACTGAAGTGGAACACTTTAGTCTGTACAGATTCTCAGCCAGGCCAGGGCTGTGGAGGAAGACACTGCAAACAAACAACTGGGGGCTTCGAAGCTGTGGTGTTTTGAGTGAGAGTCTCAGGCACTTTGAGTTTGAGTCTCAGGCACTCCCCGGTTGGTGACTGTTTGGGGAGGGTTAGGCGGGGTGGCATTGCTGGAGGAGGTATGTTGTTGAGGGTGGGCTTTGACATTTCAAAAGACGTGTACCTGTCTCAGTGTGCTCTCTACCTTCTGCCTGCGGCTTTGAGATGAGAGCTCTCATAAGCTCCTGCCCAGTACCCTTGCTCCTCCATGATAACTCTAATTCTCTGAAAGCATAAGCCCAATTAAACAGTTTATTTTATAAGTTGCCTTGGTCATTGTGTTTTATCACAGCAATAAAATAGTAACTAAAGCAAATAAACATATGGGCATCCTAAGTGACCAAACACAGCCTTTCTATTGCCTTTCTTCTTCAGTATATGACAAGTCAAAATAATTCCATTAAAAAAAATCTCATTGCCCAAAGAATAAGGCTTTCACCCATCCAGGGTTCAAAAGTGTGTCTATGGGTGAGCAGTACAAACAAGGATACTGTAGTGGCTATTCCTGGTTGTCAACTTGACTATATGTGGAATGAACTACAATCTAGAATTGGAAGGCTCACCTATGATCCTAATTTGGAGGCTCAGAGATATGTTTCTGACCTGGACTTAGCATGGAGATCTTGAAGCATGGATTCCAGTCAAGGTCATCTGGGATTAAAGGTGTGGAGACATACACCTTTAATCCCAGACTTCAAGTTCATCTGGGATTAAAGGTGTACACCTTTAATCTGGGCTATACCTTCTACTGGAGACATATATAAGGACATTGAAAGAAGGAAGACTGATTCTTCCTTGCCGGCTTGCTTCGTGGGACTGAGCAACTGCAAGATCCTTGGACTTCCATCCACAGCTGCTGTTGACTACTGTTGGGGAGTTGGACTACAGACTGTAAGTCATCGACAAATTCCCTAACTACATAGAGACTGCCCATACGATCTGTGACTCTAGAGAACCCAGACTAATACAGATACCTTCAGGCTGAACTCCACTCGGTTCAACCTGCACAGAGATCCTCATGGTGCATTATATGCAAAAGGAGGAGCAGGCTGTCTTTATGCATCAAAAAAAGACAACGTGATTTGGGGTTGTTACTCTCCCCCTGGCTTCCTTCTCCACCTTTCCCCTGCCCTCTCTCAACAATCTAGTTTTAAAAGATTTGTTTATTTATTTGTTCCAAGTTTGTGTGTGCACGCACAGAATATGTGTAGGGGGCACCTGCCTGCCACATCAGGCCTATGGAAGGCAGAGGACAGCTATGTAGAGTGCATTCTCTTCTTCTACTAACGATTCAAACTCATCATTAGGCTTGGTGGCAAAGGCTTCACTTACTGACACACCTTCCTGGCTCCTGTCTTTCTGTCTGTTATCTATCTATCTATCTATCTATCTATCTCCTATCTATTTATTATTTATCTATCTATCCATCCTTCCACCCATATACAAACCCATCCACCCTCCCATCCATCCATCCATCCATCCATCCATCCATCCTCCCTCCCTCCCACCAACCCACCCTTCCATCCACTTACTCTTCCTCCCTCCCTCCCACCTACCCATCCATCCACCCATCCCTCTGTCCATCCATCCTATATCTTTCACTCTCAGGCAATGAATCTATACAAAGACTCTCCAGGTAAGTTAGCACACCAGTGTCCTGGCTAGTTTCAGCTGTAAAGTTGACACAGTCCACAGTTATCTGAGGGAGTCTCAACTAGAGAATTACCCCGGTCAGATAGATTGTCCTGTAGCCCTGTCTAAGAGGAGTTTTCTTGACTATTGATTGATGTGGGAGGGCCCAGCATTCTGTGGGTGGAGCTACCCCTGGCCATGTGGTCCGAGGCTATATATAAATGCTAACTGAATATGAGCCTGATTAGCTCTGGACCCCACTTTTAATAGGGTTATTTGATTCTCTGGGGTCTAACTTCTTTAGGTCTTTGTATATATTAGATATTAGCCCTCTGTTGGATGTAGGGTTGGTGAAGATCTTTTCCCAATTTGTTCACCTGAAGAACTTCGGATGGCTGAGAAGCACCTTAAGAAATGTTCAACATCATTAGTCATTAGGGAAATGCAAATCAAAACAACCTTGAGATTTCACCTCACACCAATCAGAATGGGTAAGAGTAAAAACTCAGGACAGCAGGTATTGACGAGAATATGGAGAAAGAGGAACACTCCTCTACTGCTGGTGGGACTGCAAGCTGGTACAACCACTCTGGAAATCAGTCTGGTGGTTTCTCAGAAAACTGGGCATGATACTTCTGGAGGACCCTGCTATACCACTCCTGGGCATATACCCAGAGGATTCTCCGGCATGCAATAAAGTCACATGCTCCACTATGTTCATAGCAGCCTTATTTATAATAGCCAGAAGCTGGAAAGTACCCAGATGTCCCTCAATGGAGGAATGGATACAGAATATGTGGTATATTTACACAATGGAATACCACTCAGCAATTAAAAACAATGAATTCATGAAATTCTTAGGCAAATGGTTGGAACTGGAAAATATCATACTAAGTGAGGTAACCCAATCACAAAAGAACACACGTGGAATACAGTCACTGATAAGTGGATATTAGCCTAGAAGCTCAGAATACCCAAAACACAACCCACATATCAAGAAGAAGGAAGGAGAGGACCCTGGTCCTGGAAAGGCTTGATGCAGCATTGTAGGGGATTACCAGGACAGAGGAGTGGGAGGAGGGGTGATTGGGGAACTGGCGGAGGGAAGAGGACTTAATGGGATTTATGGGGAGGGTAAAACCGGGAAAGGGAAAATCATTTGGAATGTAAACAAAGAATATAGAAAATTAAAAAAAAAATGAGCCTGAAGCAAGCAAGGCCAGAAACTGCACTCCCCCATGGCCCCTGCTGCAGCTCCTGCTTGAGCCCCTGCTCAGATTCCCCTCAGCGGAGGACTGTTGCCTGTAACAGTGTAAACAGGAACAAACTAAACCTTCCTTTCCTAAGTTACTTTTGGTCATGACATTTATTGCAGAAAGCATACTAAATGAACCATCTAAGATGATTCAGCGCCTATAACATGTAATGGGGGTTTAGGGTCCTGAGCCAGAAATCCTGAAACAGGACCCCAGTGTGGCTTTAAAGGGGCAGGTGTTTGAGATGAAAAATCTACATGGTACCCATAAGTCCCTAGGCTCTTTAGGAGGAGGTGGGGGTCACTTCCTATTTCACCTAGTTAACATCACCTCCTGCTGTATATGGAAAATACAATGTTCTACGGGGCTTTCCTCTAAGTATCTGAGAGTCATCTTGGGCCAAGTGACCCTGCCTGTCCATCCTGGGGTAAGGCTTTCCTCAGTGAGTGTTCAGCTCCAGACTTTCCCAAGAAGGATGTTTCAGGACACATTCTTTCTAAGTGGCAAACATACTTGCTCCAGACAAGGACACAAGCTCTCCATGGAATAACAACATCTGTGTGGTTAACCAGAGGATTGTCAGAAGGTTTCCTCCCTCCCTACTCCATTTCCATAGATGCTCCGGCCTCTTCTTTGCTCTGAAGAAAGAACTCTCCATTTCCATGCATCAGTTTCCTGTCTGACTTACAACTTCTTCTCAAGAAAGATGGGGTCTTCAAACTCACCTTCACCACCCAGGGAAGGTAGGACCCGATCTTTACTTCGCCAACTCCCAAATAACCTGGAAAGATTCCAAAACAGAAGTTGGATTTTTACCACCAAATATCAGTAGCGCTTCTTCTGGGCACTGCATGCCTCTCTTCTGCAGCTCTTCAGTCTGTGAAAGGTTCGGAAGAGCTGGCGAGGATGGAAAACTATGGAGCTGAAGGCAGCTTGGCAGACGAGTGTAGGGATAATCTCTTGTGCACTGTTTGGAAACATCACCTGTCAATAAAAATCTGATGGCCTATTAGCCAAAGGGTAGAATAGAAGGTGGGACATCCGGCAGAGAGGGAGGGGAGGAAGGGGGGGGGAAGAGACTCTGGGAAAGAGTGAAGTGTAGGAAGATTCCACACTCATCTGACGTGAAATTAGAGAGAGGTAACTAGCCATATAGCAGACATAGAATAATATAAACGGGTTAATATAAGCCACAAGCTAGTCGGGAAGAGACCTAGCTGATGGCCTAGGCCACCTCTGAGTGGTTGTTCAGGAAATGAGGTGCCTGTAGAAAAGCCCACGGTTTAGACATGCCCCAGGTAACAGGGCAGGGATAGGTTTCAGGAGCTTTGGGCCAGGATAGCTTATGTTAGCTCAAGATTTACATACTTAGTAATGGGTTACCCTTGAGACATGTGGAGAGTATAACAAGCCCCCCCTCCCCCGGCCTTAGCACACCAGACTGTGTGATAGAAGCACCATTCAGGCCATAAAACCCAGCTCTTAGTGCCACCTGCCAAAGCGAAAACAAAGGTCTAATCCATCAAAGTCCATAGCTCTGGGAAAGTCTCTAACTGGACTAACCTTGCTTTTTGGCTTCTGTAGTTCTGCTTCTGGGTAACTGCTCTTGCTAACTGAAGTATGTCAACCCAGCACATGTTTTTTTGTTTTTTGTTTGTTTGTTTGTTTTGGTTTGGTTTCGGGTTTTTTTTTGTGTGTGTGTGTGCTTAAAAGCTCACCCCGAGGAAGGCTTGGAATTCTGAACATCCAGTGTCGTTACTGGTGGCTAATAAACTTTCTTCTGGCCAGAACGGGTATCTGAGTAGTCCTCTCTGCTGGATACCCCATAACGGAGAACAATACTCATCCATTTGTCACGTTCAACTCAAATGAGGCTCCTTAGAGAAAGGGAACCCCAAGACCCAACTCTTGTTTGTGTGGGAATAAACCTAGAACTGACTAGACTCTAGACCAAACTGAAAATAAGCCATGACAAGCCTTACTAGGCTTTCAGTCTATATGCAAATGCCAAGATTGTTTCAAATTGTTTTCACATATGCTGAATGAACAAGAGAACAAAGAGATGAGGCAAGAGAGAGAATCGTCTTTGCTTTGGATGCAGTGATGGCTCAGGTGATAAAGATGCTTGTTTGCTTGTGAGCACGGGGACTTGAGTTTGATCCCCAGGACCTGCATAAAAAAGCCAGACATGGTGGTGTGCACCTGTGGCCCCAGAACTATGCAGGCAGAGTCTGCTGGCTCCCTGAGGCTCACTGGCCCACCCATTTATTCTCTTTGATGAGTTCCAGGCTGGGGAGAAGCTCTGTCTCAAAAACCAAGGTGCATAGTGCCTGAGAAATGACTCCCCCTTGTCCCCTTGCACTCATGTCCCCTCACTCACACACCATTTAAGGGTGGCAATGCTACATTACTACGATGGCAAGGGAAGGCACCCGTGGAAGGAGAGGAAGGAAAATTGTGCTACAGCCAGTCTCAGATACCAGCCTCAGGGATGTGAGCTGCCCTATGGGTAGCGGCCGCTTCTCTTCCTTTTGTCTTCTACCGTCTTTCTTCATCTCCCTAAAAAAGGCAAATGCCTGAAAACTGGTGTTTCACGTGGTGTACATACATTCAAGCAGGTGCACGAGTGTGTGTGTGGTGTGTGGTGTGTGTGCTGTACACACACACCACACACCACACACACACACAAATATATGAAACGAGTCTTTAAGATGCAACGTGTATGTGCATGCATGTAAATAGGAGAAAATGTAGGTAAAGCCTAGAAAAAACGAGAAAGGAGACCAAGAGGGCTAAATCAGGAAAGCAGGTATTGAAGGGAGGGAGCAGGAACAAAAAGGTGCATGTGACAGACATGAAAGTGGGAAGATAAGGGTGGGTACACAGGGAGGAGCAGGAAGTACGGGGCTGAAAGAGGGTGTGAAAATCAACAGAAGCAAGTTCTGCCTGGAAATATCATAATGATACCTAATACTTCACATGCTAATTTACTTATATAATTTATACAATGTTTATATGTTTATTCATTAAATCATTAGCATAATAACATGATAGAAAAAAAAAAAACGTTCACTTTGTGAATAAGAGCCAAGGCTGGAGAGATGGCTCAGCATTTAATAGCACACGCTGCTTTTCCAGAGGACTTAAGTGTGGTTCCCAGCCCCCCATGTTGGGTGGCGCACAACCACCAGTAACTGGAGCTCCAGATCAACAGCCTCTCCGGCCTTTAAGAACAGATTCATAGGCACATACACACACATACATGCATAATTAAAACTAAACTTTTTTAAGCCAAAAAAAAAATACAGAAGGACACAGAAGTGAATTAGCAAGGCATGGTTTATTTATATTACATGTTAGCGATGGAAGTGTTTATTACCGGAAGGTTGACCCAAATCCGTAGCAGTGGTTTCTTGGTCTTTTCACGAAGACCAAATGCAAACTCCATACCAAAGTGTATTTTTATGAGCAACAAATAGAAAGTTCATTATTTATCAATGAAAATTCATACTCTGGTGCTTAGACTTTCCCAGAACCAAGGCTAAGGATGTAGAAGGAAAGAGTTACCAGACCCTTGGAACAGCGCTGGGGATCGAGCCCACTGGGCTGGCTTTTGCTGAGCATGCGCAGTTCCCAGAACAGCAAGAGTATGAATTTCTCACAAGTTTTACCGTGAGAACATGGCCACAGCTGACTCATGTGCTGCAAGAGAGGCCGTCACTGAGAGGCTGATGATGAGTTTGGGAGACATGTCCACTGACTTTCAGCATAAAGTGTTTTCAAGAATATGTCAAGTGCAGCCAAATAGGAAATTCTGACTATGCCCTAGGGATAGCCAGGAACACACACACCCCCCCCCCCGGTCACATGGCTATGTCAAGAGGCAAGAGAGAGACAGAGACAGAGAGACAAAGACAGAGAAAGACAGACAGAAAGATAGATAGATAGATAGATAGATAGATAGATAGCACAGGCAGGTGGTTCTAAGCATGCATGGGAACAGGAAGTGACCACGCCCAGCGGCTAGCCAGCCTTAGTCATTCATCCTAGATAACGACCTTTTTATAACTCAGGAGTGTGCTCAGATGTGAAGTGTGACAATTAGGAAAAGACACAGAAGACAGTTTCAAGGCCACTGAATGAGTCTGCTTGTCATGTCTGAGACCCACTGGACTCCAACAACATTGGTCTTAGAAACATAGCCACAGCCAACATAGAGAGTGTTCAGTCTGAAGAACCACCTGGTTGGCCAATCCTGAACAGTCCTTGTATGTTATCATCAATCCAAGACAGAGCATCTTAAATGTTCTTAAATATGACTTCAGGCTGTACCTAAAATTCCCTCTGTTTTGGGTTTATCTCATTTTGTTTTTGAGATAGGACTTGCTGAGCACCCTTGACTGGCTGAAACGCCCAATCACAATAACGAACCACTACAGCCTTCTGGGAAATGTACTTTTCTATGACAGAAAATGGCTCAACATTATCACAATTAAGATAATTACTTAAAAGTTGGAAATGAGAACAAAAGATGGGCAACATGTTTATTGGTTATTATGTAAGGGCATTCTTTGTGTGTGTCTGTGCGTGTGGTGTGTATAAGTAAGTGTGTGGTGGTTTGAATATGTTTGGCCCAGGAAGTGGCACTATTAGGAGGTGTGGCTTTGTTGAAGGAAGTGTGTCACTGTGGGGGTGGGCTTAGAGACCTCCTTCTGGCTGCCTGAGAGTCTTCTGTTTGCCCTCAGAAAAGAAGTAGAACTTTCAGCTTCTTCTCCAGCACCATGCCTGCCTGGACACTGGCATGCTTCCCACTTTGACAACAGTGGGCTGAATCACTGAACCTGTTAACTAGGCCCAATTAAATGTTGTCCTTTATAAGAGGTGCCTTGGTCATGGTGTCTGTTCACAGCACTAAAACCCTAACTAAAACAATGTGTGTTCTCATATGCGTGGATGTGCATATGTAGGCCAGACGCTGACGTTGGATATCTTCCTTGGTAGCTTTCTCTCTTACACAGTGAGGCACAGACTCCAGCAGAACTCTGAGCTAACCCTTTCAGCCATTCTAGCTGTCTTGCTTGCTCTGGGAATCACCTGTCCCCACTTCCTATGTGCTGGAATTATCAGCAGGTCACTATGTCCACCCAGGGTCTTAGCCCTGGGTGGCTTTCCAGGGATCCAGAAGGAGACAGCTCTACAACCCAAGGATATTCTTTTTTTTAATTACAGTGTGTGTGTGTGTGTGTGTGTGTGTGTGTGTGTGTGTGTGTTTGTAGATTAGCTTGGAACCTTATTTGGTTTGGGTTACACACACACAAAGACACACACACACACACACACACACACACACACACACACCTTATAATATGCATTGGAAGTCTAGTTCTTTCACCTGCATATACTGTGCACACATCCTCCTCTCTAAACAATGTACCCAGCAATCTCAGAACCTCTTCTACCCAACATACATCTAACTACTTGTACTTTTATCTCTGGACAATGGTTCAAGTGTCCTTATCCTTGGTAACAATCAAATGTAGACAGTTTCTATGCAACAGTATTGCCAGCACATTCGGGTACAAAGAATACCTAATAAAGAAGGCTGATCCAGTATGAAATAGTTTTCGCTGCCTGTGAAATAAAACTGTCTTCTAGTCACCTTTTAGGGAGAGTCCTCTCCTCACCACCTTATGCCTATGCATAATTGTGTGCATATGAGTAAAATTCCATGCACAATGGGGAGCCACTGACCTCGGAAGACACGCTTTTGTTTGACTTAGGTATTTGCTGTTTGTTACAGGCTCACTCTTGGTAAAATTCCATGTTAACTTCTACATCTTGTTTGCTAGAGAGGCAGAAAACTTCTGCCCGGTGGAAGACCTCACCAAATACTATTGCTTGGTGTCACCCTGTAGCTACTTATCAGTTTTGGATCTTAGCTAGGAACTTTCCTCTCTAACTGTCTACAGAAATCTGGTTTCTCAGCGTGCTTTTAAACAAGCCCTGCCATCTAACTGCTTGTCTATTCGTCAGTAAGCTGAGTCAGCCTTTGCTATGCCCAGTGTAAATTTGCAGGAAGTTGTGTTTTTAACTTTGGGGAAAGTATTTTAAGTGTCTTTTCCTTTCTGGTTGGGTATTGAACTCAAGGTTGCCACTGTGAACTTGGGGTCAGAAGGTTTTCAGATTTGGATTCAGAGACTTCTCAGTCCTCCTTTGCAGCCCTCCCTCTGCAGTCTTCCTTTTTCAGCCTTCCCTCTGCAACCCTCCCTCTGCAGCCCTCCCTCTGCAGCCCTCCCTCTACAGCCCTCCCTCTGCAGTCCTCCCTCTACAGCCCTCCCTCTGCAACCCTCCCTCTACAGCCCTCCCTCTGCAACCCTCCCTCTGCAGCCCTCCTTCTGCAACCCTCCCTCTACAGCCCTCCCTCTACAGCCCTCCCTCTGCAACCCTCCCTCTACAGCCCTCCCTCTGCAGCCCTCCCTCTGCAGCCCTCCCTCTACAGCCCTCCCTCTGCAGCCCTCCCTCTACAGCCCTCCCTCTGCAACCCTCCCTCTACAGCCCTCCCTCTGCAACCCTCCCTCTACAGCCCTCCCTCTGCAGCCCTCCCTCTGCAGCCCTCCCTCTACAGCCCTCCCTCTACAGCCCTCCCTCTGCAGCCCTCCCTCTGCAGCCCTCCCTCTACAGCCCTCCCTCTACAGCCCTCCCTCTGCAGCCCTCCCTCTGCAGCCCTCCCTCTGCAACCCTCCCTCTACAGCCCTCCCTCTGCAACCCTCCCTCTACAGCCCTCCCTCTGCAGCCCTCCCTCTACAGCCCTCCCTCTACAGCCCTCCCTCTGCAACCCTCCCTCTACAGCCCTCCCTCTGCAGCCCTCCCTCTACAGCCCTCCCTCTACAGCCCTCCCTCTGCAGTCCTCCCTCTGCAGCCCTCCGTCTGCAGTCCTCCTTCTGCAGCCCTCCCTCTGCAACCCTCCTTTTGCAGCCCTCCTTCTGCAGTCCTCCCTCTGCAGTCCTCCCTCTGCAGCCCTCTTTCTGCAATCCCCCCTCTGTAGTCCTCCCTTTTCAGCCCTCCCTCTGCAGTTCTCCCTCTGCAGCCCTCCCTCTGCAATCCTCCCTCTGCAACCCTCCCTCTGCAATCCTCCCTCTGCAGTCCTCCCTCTGCAGTCCTCCCTCTGCAGCCTTCCTTCTGCAGCCCTCCCTCTGCAGCCCTCCCTCTGCAGTCCTCCCTCTGCAGCCCTCCTTCTGCAGTCCTCCCTCTGCAGCCTTCCTTCTGCAGCCCTCCCTCTGCAGCCCTCCCTCTGCAACCCTCCCTCTGCAATCCTCCCTCTGCAGTCCTCCCTCTGCAGTCCTCCCTCTGCAGCCTTCCTTCTGCAGCCCTCCCTCTGCAGTCCTCCCTCTGCAGCCTTCCTTCTGCAGCCCTCCCTCTGCAGCCCTCCCTCTGCAGCCCTCCCTCTGCAGCCCTCCCTCTGCAGCCCTCCCTCTGCAGTCCTCCCTCTGCAGCCCTCCTTCTGCAGCGCTTTTACACACTCCGTCCTCTCACAGCCCCCTCTTCCGGTGCCCAGGATCTCTCCAGGCCCATCCTGCCTTTGGCAGTGGCTCCCCAGGCAGCCTCCTGGCTTTTGTCTTTTGCCTTTTCTTTCTCTTCCCCCATCCGCCACAGAAGGATTTGAAATTGTGGCTGTGACTATGAGGATGTGGGGCAGCAGGATCCCAGAGTGAAGAGGAGAGGCAAGTAGCTGTCTCTCAGGCTCGGAATCAGAGGTTTGGTTTCTGCATATGACATGAAGGGAAATCTAGAAAGAGTCCTGGCACTCTCTGCAGTCCTGAGTCTTGGTCAGAGGGCCCTGCAAATGCTTGGAAAATGATCTAGCCTTGAGCTATATCCCCAGTCCAAGAACTCAGACTTGTAGAGGTGACTAATCCTGTTTGGCGCGCAGAGGGTCTCCTGGAATGACACTGGGCTGCAAGCCTGGATGGTCTCGGGTTCCTCATTTATTTCCTTTCAGGAAGTGCACGGCAGACCAAGGTCTCGCTAACAGGCATGAGAACTGGGTGCCAACTAACTAGGGGCTTTCTGGCTCCAGTCAACATCCTGCAGTGCTCCTTCCTGCTTCTCCCTTGGAAAACTTTGGTACCTGCCACTGGATGGTTTCCTCCCCCCCTCCCGCCCCTCCCCCCTATCCCCATACCCTATCCTTTATCCTGACTCTTCTTCCTTCTGTTTCCCTTCAGCCCTCTGACCTCCCGTTGCACTTCTTTTTAGATTTCCTTTTTTCTTTTTCTTTCTTTCTTTTTTTTTTGTTTTTTTTGTTTTGTTTTGTTTTGTTTTGTTTTGTTTTGTTTTGTTTTGTTTCCAGACAGGGTTTCTCTGTGTAGTCCTGGCTGTCCTGGAACTCACTCTGTAGACCAGGCTGGCCTCGAACTCAGAAATCCGCCTGCCTCTGCCTCCCAAGTGCTGGGATTACAGGCGTGCGCCACCACCGCCCAGCAAGATTTCCCCTTTTCATGTGTATAAGTGTTTCACTCTCATGCCTAGCCATGCACCGCTGGTTCAGGAGGAGGCAGAGAAGGCTGTTGGATCCCTGAGCCTTCCTGTGGGTGCTGGGAATTGAACCCGGATCCTTAGGCAGAGGAGTCAGTGATCTTAACCACTGAGCCATCTCACCTGGCCCTTCCAGCTCCACTTTGTCTTCCTTTGCTCACAGCACTGTCGAGCTGCTGCTCTTCCTCCTCTTCCTCCTCCTCCTCCTGTTTCTCCTCCTCCTTTTCCTTCTTCTCCTCTTTCTTCTCCTTCCTTCTTATTCTCCCACAGAGAACCAGCAATCAAGTTAACCCTTAGTTAAAATGTTCTACCCGACTTGTGTTGTAACAGCTCCGTGTTTCCCTCGTGCCCTTTGTTTCTTGCCATTTCTTGAGCGATTACACAGGCCACAATAAGTTTTCTATCAGTCTCACTGCAAGCAGGAAAGTAATTAAAGCCCACAACAGTGTCTTGCTTAACTAGCACACAAGGTGCTCTTTTAGTTTGGCCAAAAGAAACTAGTTCCTAATGGAGGAAATAAAAATCTTTTAAGGCAATCAAGACCGATTTGTTTGCTTTCTTTGCTACGGACATGATTGTCAAGATCACTGGTTGCGTGTGTGTGGGTTTCTTTTTTCCTTGTCACCCTGTGAGTCCTGGGGTTTAAACTCAGGTCGTTGCCTTGGCGTCAAGCCCCTCAGTGGAGCCAGCTGGCCAGGGCTTGTTCATTCTCGTTTGAGATAGGGTCTCAGATTGTAGTCCAGGTTCATCTGAAACTTGCTGTCTAGTCTAGGCTAGCCTCAAAAATTCCAGCAATCCTGATTCAGCCTCCGGACTGCAGGGACTGCAGGGACTGCAGGTGCAAGCCACCACGCCTGGCTGAAATGCCTTTCAACCTTTCTTTCTACAGAGCTGGGCTGGACACATCCTGTTAACCACTTACACGTTTCACCCAAGGCAAAGAGGGTGAGGCCGACGAGACTACTTCCAAGCTGATTTGTGGACTGAGGGTGAAGTTTAGAGACAGAGGATTTAGAGGCCCTGGATTTGAACCCCAGTATCACACACACAGAGACACACACACAGACACACACACACACACACACACAGACACACACACACACAGACACACACGCAAGCGCGCACACACATATGCATACACACATACATGCATACATACACATATACACACATCCAAGCACACATGCACATGCACCCACACACATACATACACACACACACACACACACACACACACACACACACACACACTGCATTGCCTGAGGTGAACCCATTACCTGGAGCTCTGCAATTTTCTACAAGCCATTTTCTTCCCTTACACAATTCACCTTTAATGGTAGAGACAGAAGCCCTGGAAGGAGACTGCCTATAGCCTAGGCAACAAGGGAGGGGCAAGAGGCCACTGGTGGACATACAATCTACCCAACAGCTCAGAGGAGGCCGATGGAGAAGACTGGCCCAAGATGAGGTCCAGCATTCAGAAAGAGCCTGACCATTTTCAGGAACTGACAACAGTACCCATGGGGGCAAAGAAAAAAATGTGGCTTTGAAGGTGGGGCAGTGTGGGTAGGCCTGCAGTCTGGCAATCCTTTCCCTCCAACTGTCTGCTGGGCTACCGTGTGCTTCCCCATCAGTCGTGCACCTCAGTACCATTTCTTGAATGCCCTCCAGAATCTCTGCTCTCCCATGGAGACGGTTTAGGTCACGTGGTCACAGGAGTCCTTGCTCCTTTTGATACTTCTCACACTATTCTGGCTTGAATGTAAACCGTGCCCTTCCCCCCCTCCACAAGTGTCTAGGCATATGTCTCCAGCAGGTAGCACTGATCTGAAGGGTTATGGGGCATCGGACACTGTGGCCTAGCTCTCAGAAGTGGGTCTCTAGGGGATGGCCAGAAAGGTGATGTTTACCTCTGGATCTGACCCAGGTTCTCTTGTGATCCGTCAAGATCTGAACAAGAGTTCCCAAGTTCCCACCATCACAGGTGAAGCCAACACAGCCACTATGTCCTCCCAGCTATGACAGCTGTATCTTCCAAACAGGGAAGCTCAGACAAAACTCTCTTTCCCGTCACGGAGGGAAAAGTCACTCGTACACATCCACACCTATGTTTGCTTGTTTATTGCTCATTGCCTCTCGAACGTCATAACTCTGTGGTCTGTAATTCTCCGTGGTATGTTTATCAACACACCCCTATAAGTCATATAGATAAGGAGGCAGGAAGAGTTCCCAGGACCATGGCCATTACAAGGCAAGCTCCAGCTCCCCACCAAGGCCGATGCCAGCTGATGTGCAGAGAGCCCCGAGGGGCCTGTTGGCAGGGAACACAGATCCTGAGCTGAAGTTTTAGCATTCAAAGGCAAGTTGGAGACAGGATCTCTAAGGGCAGTATCGATTTTCAACCTGACGGGACGCAGAATCTCCCAGGGGACAAATGTCTGGGCATGTCTATGAAAGAGTTTAGATTAAGCTAATGGAGTTGGGAAGACCCACCCTAGATGTGATGGCACCTAGATGGACTAGTGTCCTGGCCTGAATAAAAACAAGGTGAGCAGAGCACCCCATCTCTCTACTTCCTGACTGTGGACGAAGTGTGACCAACTGGCGACTCACATTCCACTGCCGTGTCCCCCTTGCCATGATGGGCTGTATGCTTGAACTATGACCCCAAACAACCCATCCTTCCTCAAGTTACTTTTGTCAGCTAGTTTGTATCAGCAATGAGAAAAGTAGCTAATGACAGGACCATGACCAGTCTGTGTGACATTCCTCTCCAGGTAGAAGTCGACCCTTTGCCTCCTTGGCAGGCAGGTTTGTAGAGATGAGAGAGGCCTTCATGGTCCTCCCACTCCCCTCCCGTCTGTATCCCACCCAGACATGTGCAGATGGTCCTGTGTGGAGCGGATGCCAGAATAGCTCAATTGTCATAGTTAACACATATGCTAGTCCATCTAGGGTACCCAGAGGGTTCATTGATGGCACTGCACAGGCTGGACCCATTCCAGAGAGGGCCCTAGAAATACATGTTTCATTTGCTGCTGAAAAGATAGTGTGTGTGTGTGTGTGTGTGTGTGTGTATGTGTGTGTGTGTGTGTGTGTGTGCAACACATGGATGTACACACAAATGAAGGACACAGGGAGACAACAGCAGCTTCATCTATCACTCTCTGCCTGATGTCCTTAGAACAGGTTCTCTCACTGAACCAGAAGCTCGTCATTTTGGCTAGGCTAGGTAGCCGGTAAACTCCCAGGACTACCTGCCTCTGAGCCACCCCAGCTGGGATTACAGGCACACACAGCCGTGCTTGGCTTTTGCATGTAGATGCTGGGGATTTGTGCTGAAGTCTTTCTGTCAATAAAGCAAGCTAAGCCAGCTCACAGCTCACCAGTAGAGCTTTAGTAAAATAACTAAAAGAAAGAAAACTGGACTAAAGGGTATTGTATATTATTTCATTTAATGTATTTCTTTTCTTTGCATGTAATAGTTGGCACTGTGGTAATTTTTGTCCAAAGGAGACAATGTCCTGTGTGTGTGTGTGTGTGTGTGTGTGTGTTGGTGTTTTCTGTGTGTTAGGTAAGCATTCTACCACTGAGCTACGCCTCGTCCTCATAATGCCCTTAAGATACAAGGGCATGAAGCCACACCTTGTGAGTGGTGGATGGGGCAGATGTTTTGGGGTGTCCTGTTTAAAGTCTGTGGCTGTTACTTATCATTATAAAACATTTAGATTTCACAAAAAGAATCTCCACTACCATCTGCTTTGACCTAAACACACCCACCCATAAAAATCTTCCCTTCTTCCAATAAACTGATTCCAATAAAGCAATCTTCCCTTCTTGTACCTCATTCACCTGCCTCAGACAGGGAAAATAAAGAGTAGACCTGCTGGGTCTCTGTAGCTAAGAGAAATACCCTTTTGTATTTCCTAAGACGAGTTCAAGATAACTTTTAAAAATCAGTGCACCAATCTGATAAGAGCAAAACATTAAGGCAGAAGCCACCACTCAACACAGCGTTGTGGTTGGTGTTTTATGCATTGCGAATACATATACATACTGACTTCCCTGGCATGTGTCTGTATAGAAGGAACAAAGCTGATGTCTGTTGGGATAGAGGAGGTGGTGGCAGAGAGAATGGAAGCACTCGCTTCTGGCCTGAATTTTTGCCCTGATATGTGTACAAGTGATTTTGGATGAGAAAATGAGTCTGTATGAGCTAGGTACATTGTGAATGTACCTGGAAAGGTGTAGTGGCTATTCCTGGTTGTCAACTTGACTATATCTGGAATGAACTACAATCTAGAATTGGAAGGCTCACCCATGATCCTAATCTGGAGGCTCAGAGACATAAGTTTCTGACCTGGACTTAGCATGGAGATCTTGAAGCATAGTGGCTATGGATTCCAGTTCAAGATCATCTGGGATTAAAGGCATGGAGACACACACCTTTAAACCCAGATTATGGCTATGGATTCCAGTTCAAGATCATCTGGGATTAAAGGCATGGAGACACACACCTTTAATCTGGGCTACACCCTCTACTGGAGACATATATAAGGACATTGAAAGAAGGAAGACTGATTTCTTCCTTGCCGGCTTGCCTCGTGGGATTGAGCAACTGCTAGATCCTTGGACTTCCATCCACAGCTGCTGCTGACTATTGTTGGGGAGTTGGCCTATAGACTGTAAGTCATTGACAAATTCCCTAACTACATAGAGACTGCCCATACATTCTGTGACTCTAGAGAACCCAGACTAATACAAAAGGTAATGGTAGGAATTATTTCTCCTTCACATAAATGAAGCTCAGAAGTCTGCAGCCCAAGACAGGCAGGTGACATGCCTCCACTGTATTCATGTCATTAATGTTCTACATGCCTTGTGAGTTACATCAGTGTGTGTGTGTGTGTGTGTGTGTGTGTGTGTGTGTGAGAGAGAGAGAGAGAGAGAGAGAGAGAGAGAGAATGGATTGCTTCAGGGAGTCACTATCTCTCTGAGTCATGGCCTTCTCTGTAAAGACAACTGGAACTGGCCTTGCTACTCACAACCCTTGACACCCATGACCCACCCTGCAAACAACCACTTTGTTCTGAAAAGCCTCCAAATTCTATTGCCTATGACTAAGTTCTGAGTGGAAGCAGAAACAAAGACCATGACCCTGAAGTTCACATCTGGCCCAAGCAAATGCTGCCAAGGCAAAATAAATGTTAAGTGTGATTGCTGATATATAAATTTAGTGCCAGTTGGTTAGATCCTGAAGCCAAGGTCCTTTTTGGCTGCTGTTCTATTGGATCTGCAGTATCTCCTGAACCTCCATGGAGGTTAACACTAAACTGCACTGTCTTCCTGGATCCCCCATGATGAGCCTGGCTCATTATTTCCATTCCTTACAACTGGAACTTAGAATTTGTAATTCTGAGTTGTTTCCCTGACATAAAGACTGAACTTAGGATGGGAGGTAAGAATTTTGGAGTCTGGGTAGAAGAGTTTCAAAAGTAACAGCAAAGTGGTAATCCTGATGGGGAAACTGACCTCTGCCCTTATACTGAGTATAAGCTTTCATTTAGGAAACACCAGGTCGGTGAATACTATCATGTTTTAAAAGAAGTTCCTAAGTATCGTCATGTCTTCCTGGACCTTGGAAGATCACCTTCAGGCTCAGTTAGTTCCAATTTTCAGTCCTCAGAGGGGTTAAGGACACCAGTGACAGGGCTTAAAGTATGGCTTTTGCCTTGAGATGTGCCTGGGCATCCGGCTGGGGACTGGCCCCTTTTCCTTCTTGCCAGTGTTATATCTTCCCTTCAGAGCCAACAGGAAATTAATGTGGGATTCACTGACCACCTCTCCTCATGTCTTCCAGATCCCCACAGACATCCTGGTCCTCATCTTCCTGTGTCCCTTTGCACACGTTCTGTCCCCTCTCCTATACCTGCTACAGTCAGCTGCAGCTCTTTCCTGATCTCATTGTCTCTGGAGGCGTGACAGCGACACCTTACACCCGGCTCTCTTTCCAGGAAGGTGGGTGAACTTTGTCCTCCCTTTATCTTTTTTTTTTTTTTTTTTTTTTCTGAGACAGGGTTTCTCTGTGTAGTTCGGGCTGTCCTGGAACTCACTTTGTAGACCAGGGTGGCCTCGAACTCAGAAATCCGCCTGCTTCTGCCTCCCAAGTGCTGGGATTACAGGCGTGCGCCACCACCGCCCGGCTTGTCCTCCCTTTATCACAAGTATCGATACTATAGCTTGGTCTAGAGCAGTGGTTCTCAACCTTCCTAATGCTCTGACTCCTTAAGACGGCTCCTCATGGTGTGATGACCCCAACCATAAAATTATTTTCATTGCTACTTCATAGTCATAATGTTGCTACTTTAATGACTTGTAATGTAAATACCTGATATTCAGGATTTCTGATATGGGCCCCTGTGAAAGGGTCTTTCAACTTCAACAGGGTTGCCACCTACCTCACCACTAGTGAGAACCTCTAGTCTAGACTCACAAATGCTATTCACACCTTTCTTGAGTTACTCTGTGAGTAAATTTAGTCTTTGTGTGCTGACACTGAAGCCAATTTAATGATAATCTTTATTGAGGCATTGCCTGTGTCAGGTTGTGTCTGCCAAGCTCTTCATATGAGTTATTGTTACAACGGGGGCTGGAGAGATAGCTCAGTGGTTAAGAGCACATACTTCTTTTACAGAGGAACCAAGTTCAGTTCCCAGCTCCAGCTTCATGTGATCTAATACCCTCTTATGGCTGCTAAGGGCATTTGCTCTCACTTGTACACACAGACAGACAGACACACATATACACACAGATCACATTTTTTGTACACGTAATTACAGAAAAAGATCTCTAGGTGCTGAAGAGACGGCTCAGCAGTTAAAAGCAGACACTGCTCTGGCAGAGGCCCTGAGCTCCGCCTCCAGCACTCTCACTATGAAGTTTACAGGTACCTGTAACTCCAGCTCTAGGGTGACTCTGATACTCCCTTTCAGATTCTTTGGGCACTTACACTCAAGTACACATTGTGTGTGTGTGTGTGTGTGTGTGTGTGTGTGTGTGTGTACACATATATGCACATAGTTAAAATTTTAAGAAAAAGAAATCTTTTTTTAGAAAAAGGCATTATAAAAAGCCTATAAGGCAGGTGTTGATGCTGGTACCTACGGTGCAGATGTTGTCCAGTCACAGACTGACAGAAGCATTCGCTCCAGGCAGGAACCAGGAGAACCAAGACCCAGACCCAGCTTTCTCAGCCAAGTCTTACGTTTACTTTTAACTCCTCTGCATGCGGTGTCACTAACATGCAGACTATCTCCACAAAATATTTTCATAACTGGCTAACATGAGTCTCACATGTATTTCACAAGAGTAGCTATCTGGATATCTTCTTCTTCTTCTTCTTCTTTTTTTGAAAAGCATGTTCTTTTATTGAAAAAAGAAATAAAAGCATTTTATGATAAAATTGAAGATTTACATGGAAAATATTTCTGATAAAATAGAAGAGATATGTAGAAAAACATGTTAAAATTGACAGTTTTCATGGAAAATTAAAGAGTAAAGTGGTGGACATAAAAACATTGCTAAATTGATTGAAAAAGGAAGTAGAAACATTTTATGATAGAATTGAAGGTTTACGTGGAAAATATTCCTGATAAAATTGTAGAAAAATGTAGAAAAACATGTTAAAATTGAAGGTTATCATGGAAAATTTTATATAGATATAATAATGGTAGGCATAAAAGTATTCCTAAGCTGATTGAAAATGGAATTATAAACATTTTCTGATAAAGTTGAAGATTTATATGGAAAATATTTCTGACAAAATTGAAGAAATATAGTAAAACATGTTAAAATTGGAGAGTATCATGGAAAATTATACAGATAAAATGGTAGGCATAAAAATAATACTAAGTTGATTGAAAGTGGAATTATAAACATTTTCAGGTACAATTGAAGATTTACATGGAAAATATTTCTGATAAAATTCAAGAAATATATAGAAAACCACATTAAAATTGACTATTTCATGGAAAATTATACAGATGAAATGGTAGGCATAAAAATAATTCTAAGTTGATTGAAAGTGGAATTATAAACATTTTCATGTACAATTGAAGATTTACATGGAAAATATTTCTGATAAAATTAAAGAAATATATAGAAAACCACATTAAAATTGACTCATGGAAAATTATACAGATAAAATGGTAGACATAAAAACCCTTTCTAAATTAATTGAAGGTGAAATTAAAAACATTTTGTGATAAAATCAGATTTACATGGAAAATGTTTCTGATAAAACAGAAGAAATATATAGAAAAACATGTTAAAAATTGATTATGAAAAATAATGCAGATAAAATGCTAGATATAAAAAATTACTAAATTAATTGAAAGAGGAATTACAAGCATTTTCTGATAAAATTGAAGATTTACATAAAAATATTTCTGTTAATCTATGCCTCTTTATTGGGGAATTGAGTCCATTGATGTTAAGAGATATTAAGGAATAGTGATTGTTGCTTTCTGTTATTTTTTATGTTATATTTATGTTTGTGTGGTTATCTTCTTTTGGGTTTGTTGGAAGATTACTTTCTTGCTATTTCTAGGGTGTAGTTTCCCTCCCTTTTTGGGGGCATTTTCCATCTATTATCCTATGTAGTGCTGGATTTGTGGGAAAATATTGTGTAAATTTGGTTTTATCTTGGAATATCTTGGTTTCTCCATCTAAGGTGATTGAGAGTTTTGCTGGGCATAGTAGTCTGGGCTGGCATTTGTGGTCTCTTTGGGTCAATATGAGTCTGCCCAGGATCTTCTAGCTTTCATCTTTTCTGGTAAGAAGACATCGTCTCTGGTGTAATTCTGATAGGTCTGCCTTTATAAGTTACTTGCCCTTTTTCTCTTACTGCTTTTAATATTCTTTCTTTGTTTAGTGCATCTGGTGTTTTGATTATTATGTGCTGGGAGGACTTTCTGTTCTGGTCCAGTCTGTTTGGAGTTCTGTATGCTTCTTGTATGTTCATGGGCATCTCTTTCTCTAGGTTAGGGAAGTTTTCTTCCATAATTTTGTTGAAGATATTTACTGGCTCTTTAAGCTGTAAATCTTCGCTCTCTTCTATACCTATAATCTTTAGGTTTGGTCTTCTCATTGTATCCTGGATTTCCTGGATATTTTGGGTTACAAGCTTTATGCATTTTGCATTTTCTTTCACTGTTGAGTCAATGTTTTCTATGGTATCTTCAGCACCTGAAGTTCTTTCTTCTATCTCTTGTATCCTGTTGTTGATGCTTGCATCTATGACTCCTGAATTCTTTCCAAGGTTTTCTATCTCCAGAGATGACTCACTTTGTGATTTCTTTATTATTTCTACTTCCACTTTTAGATTCTGGATGATTTTGTTTAATTCCTTCAGTTGATTGTATTTTCCTGTAATTCTTTAAGGGATTTTTGTGTTTCCTCTTTAAGGGCTTTTACCTGTTGACCCATGTTCTCCTGAATTTCTTTAAGGGAGTCATTTAAGTCCTTCTTGAAATCCTCTATCAACATCATGAGATACAATTTTAAATATAACTCTTGCTTTTCTGGTGTGTTTGGGTATCCGGAACTTGCTGTGGTGGGAAAACTGTGTTCTGATGTTGCCAAGTAGCCTTGGTTTCTGTTGGTAGGGTACTTGTGCTTGCCTTTTGCCATCTGGTTATCACTGGTGCTAGTTGGTCTAGCTGTCTCTGGCTGGAGCTTGTCCCTCCTGTGGACCTGTAAGCCTGTGTCTGTACTCCTGAGAGACCAACTCTCTTCTGGCAGGGTCTGTGCACAGAAGGCTGTGGAGCCGCCTGGCTCCCTGGTGCAAATGGCAGCCTGAAGACCTCTGTCCCAGCTGCTCCACTGATCCTCTGCCCTGTGCATTCCCAGCTGTTCCCCTCCAGAGAGAAGGTGAGATCTCACCTCCATGCTCAGAAGTAAAAGCACTGCTGGGAGATCACTCTCTCTTGGTGGACTGTGCACAGAAGGCTCTGGAGTTGCCTGGTTACCTGGTCCAAAAATATTTGGGTTATCTTAAGAATAAAATATTCTAAATATATTTTCTTTATTGACTGCATGACGCAGTTTTGGGAGGGGGCGGAAAAGGAACTAGAAGAGACTGACTAGCAGAGGAAAGCCATCTAAAAAGATATTGGAGGGGTTTTATAGGCTAGGATTTTTGGAGCCAGGTGTTTATGTTTTAATATTTTTGACCCAGAGATTTTTATAGGTCAACAATAAAAAGTCATGAGAATAAAGACCCCAAAAGCTGGCAGAAGACAAAACCATGAACCAGGGCCAATGAAAGAAGGGGTGCCGAGAAACCTACACATCTCCATTGCTTTTGGTGGGTTTCCATCTCTGGTCAGAAAATGCTGGGAAGACAAGAAAAAAAAAATCTGTTCCTGTGCTGAGAGTAGCAGAAATGTACTACGGTCTCCCCAGGACGGGTCTCCCCAGACTTTATTTTGTGATCCTGGCAGCAGGACGGAAAACCAGTCTGGCTTGCCAGCAGTGTCCTTGCTAGGGTCTGCCAGTAGGGGACGCTAGTAAGAGACAGCCAAGCTGAAGGAGAGACTTCCGGGTCTTTTTCTATTTCCGGTTTGAGCATCACCACGTCAACGCCTACTGACCCCTCGAAAGACGTTCATTTTATTTTTGTACCTGCACTATGAACAGTTTACAGGAACGACCCCTGCCGCCTCTAAGAGGTCTGGATCTCAGCCTAGGGCCGCAGCGCTCAGAGACAGACCTTAGCTCTAGCTGAGCAATGCTCCCTTCCTCAGAGCTCTGAGTTTAAACTAATAGGGGCTCTCTACGCAAACTTCAGTTTTCGCTATGCTCCATTTTTTCATTTCTCCAGCCAAAGAATGGTAGAGTAATAGCTACTTCCAATGGCTCCTGCCTGAATGTCACCCCAGAGCAGCTATCACCTAGTTCCTTTGGGTTTGGGGTGCTGGTGATTAGACCCAGAACTTTACATATGCTATACCACAGATCTGGGTGCCCAACCTCCTAGATAAGTCTCTTACACGCAATTGTTTTATTCAGACATTTGCCAGGGTATGCTGCTCTTTGTTAAAGACATCTGGGGATGACACAAATGCCAGCAGCTTTGAAGAAGACATTTCCCACACTTCAATTCAAAAACCACATCAGAGGATTTCCGTGAAGTTCAATATCCCCCAGTGCAACCTATTCTTTAGACTATCAGCAACACACATTAGTCAGATGCCATAGTGAGCCTCTGGATGGCTGTGTGTATTTCTGTGACCCACCGGTTTCTATAGCCACCATAAACAGACAAAGGGGACTCTTGATTTTGGACAAATACGTTTTCCAAATTAGTGTACACTGTACAAAGTAAAGAGTCTCATTATGTCAGCTCATGTAGGTAATGTGCTTCGATTATACTCATTTGATTATATTACCTTGTGTTTCCCCCACATTTTCTTTGCCCTTCCATATCCTCAATAACCCCTTGTTACTTTCATAAATCCCCATTCTGGGTCCCCTCCCCATGCCAGAGTCCACAGGAGAGTAAACATGCTGTACCTGACTTTATGACTCTGCTTTTTCTGTTCATCTATTGATGGGCATATAGGTGGATTCTTTAACTTGGCTCTTTTAGGTTGTGCTACAATAAGCATGAGTCAAGTGTCTCCATGGTAAACTGACTTTGGTACCTTCAGGTGTATACTCAGATATGGTATAGCTAGGACACATAATTTCATTTTTATGTTTTTCTTTTGAGGAATCCACATACTGAATTTCCATATTGGCTGGACTAATTTACATTCCCGCTATCAATGTACAAAAGGTTCACCAACCCTACCAATATTTGCTGGGTTTTCTTATTCTAGCTATACTGACTGGAGTAAGATAGAATCTTGGTGATTTCCATTTTGCTGACTGCTAAGGATTGGGTACATTTTCTCATGTATTTATTAGCTATTTGCATTTATTAATTGGGGGAAGTGTTAAGTTCTTTGCCCATTTGTTGATTGTGTTATTTATTGTTGAATTTCTTTTTAAAGATGTTTTTATTTTGTGTATATGTGTGCTTGTATGAGTATAAGCCATGTGAGTGCAGATTACCATGGAGGCCAGAAGAGGGCGCTGGATTTTCTGGATCTGGAGTTTCAGGCAGCCGTGGGAATCTGGGAACCAAACAAAACTATGGTCCTCTTCAAGGAGTAGCAAGTACTCTTAGCCACTGAGCAAGCTTTCCAGCCTCTGTGAGGAAGCTTTTTAAACCTGTCTGTTAATTCTTGCTCTTATCTCTAAAACCTTGAAGCATTGTCCTTTTTTTTTTCCCCTCTGGATGTTTCTAAGTTTCAGGTCTTCCATGAGGGTTTCTTACCTGTTTTGAGTTGGTTTTTGTGCCAGGGGTTGCGAGATAATGATCTAGTTTCACCTTCCCAGTTTTCTCAGCACCACGTGTGAAGGAGGCTGTCTTCCTTCAAGGCATAGTTTTGGCCATTCTTCATCAAGAATTCGAGGACAGTTTCCATGTAGATTTCTTTTTTTGTTTTGTTTTGAGACAAGGTCTCTCTATGTAGCCCTGACTGTACTGAAACTTGCTTTGTAGACCAAGCTGGCCCACCTGTCTCTGCCTCCTGTGTGCTGTGATTAAAGATGTGCTCATCACTCCAAGCTCAGCGTAGATTTATTCTAAGTCTTCTCTTCCCTTGTACCATTGTCAGTTTTTACTCGAGAAGCACACTGTTTTTGTAACAATGTCTCTGTAGTATACTTTGAAGTCAGGTGTTCTGAAAAGTCTAGAACCTGCATTTTTATTACTCACTTTGGGATTCTTTTAGTCTTTTGTTTTTCCATATATATTTTAGAGGTCTCCCTCTCTATTTCTCTTTATAATTCCATTCAGATTTAGATGAAGATTAAAAAGAATTTGTAGGTCACTTTTCTAAATGGTCTCAATATTCTGCCAAACATGTGAAGCCTTTCTGTCTTCAAGTGTCTTTCTTTCTTTAGTGTTAGATCTCAGACAGGCTGTCTTTCTTTCTTTAGAGTTGGGTCTCAGACAGTCCGTATTTACACATCAAGCTGTTTGTTTGTTTGTTTGTTTGTTTGTTTTGAGACAGGGTTTCTGTGTGTAGTCCTGGTTGTCCTGGCACTCACTCTGTAGACCAGGCTGGCCTCGAACTCAGAAATCATCTGCCTCTGCCTTCCAAGTGCTGGGATTACAGGCGTGTGCCACCACGCCCGGCTCAGGCTGTCTTTTTTTAGTGTTATGTCTCAGACAGTCCGTATTTACACATCAGGCTGTCCATATGTCTAGAAATGAGCTCAAGCTGGACTACAGGAGAATTTCCGGTATTCCTCAGGGACTTGAAAAGCAGGTTCCAATTGACCCAAAGGCACCATTTCTCTTACCTCTGGCAGAAGGGGCGTGTGACACTGACACATCTGTGGCTGCACACAAAGCCCGTGCTGGTCTCCGGGATCTCTCAGTTCCTACTGTTAAACATTTCAGACCAGCACCCTAGCTCCTCTCACTCCCCCAGGCTCCCAGCTCCCATCCTCTTTGTCAGGGACAAAGTCTTCCCTTTTGCCCCTCCAGCAGGTGGCCCTGGCCAGGCTCAAACTGTTCACGTCTGCCTTGAACTCTTCCAGATGTATCTGGATATTTTCTTTCTCGTAACCATGTCCTTTTTTTTCTCTCTGCTCTGGACTCTAAATCTACCCCCCCATAAAAAAACCCTTCCCCTTAACCATACCATGGAGTTATCATACCAGCAGTTTCTTTCCTGTACTCCCTTGCATACATTGGTGCCGAAATGCTAGCATACATATAATGCTTCATACTTTCTTTCTTTTGTCTTTCTGAGACAAGGTCTCACTATATAGCCTTAGCTACCTGGGACTCACTATGTAGCCCATGCTGGCCTTGAGGCTCATAGAGACTCACCAGCCTGTCTCCTGAGTGCTGGAATTAAAGGCTCCATCACCACCATGCCCAGCTGACTCTTCCTTTTCATGAGAGAGAGAGAGAGAGAGAGAGAGAGAGAGAGAGAGAGAGAGAGAGAGAGAGAGAATGAGAATCCTTGGGCATTTACAATATCTCTGCCTCCTGAGATGTCCTAGGAATACAAGGAGTGACAGTTTTACTCCCAAACAAAAGGAGTCAGGGTATAGCTGTGACAGCTGAGTGTTGGGTGGGAGAGGGAAAGGTTTGCACGAACACTGTAAGTTTCTAGTGATTAGGGTCTGGGCAGGAGAGCATAGGCAGATTGACATGCTTTATTGTTTCCTCAGATGTGGCCAGCATTGTTCCTGTCCCTTCACCTCTCAGAATGACCAGTGCTTGAGAATACAGTCCTGAACGGTTTGCTTAGTTCACTCCCTCTCCTGTGAACAGGAAGTCACAAGGTGAGTGACAGAGCCACCTGCTGTTCTCTCCTTTACATAGGTCTAACAGGAGCCTCAGTGAGCTCCTTGGGCGTCTTGTGAACATGAGCACATTAGTCTGGGAGGTAAGAGGGCAAAGGCTGTAGTGTTAATTTGCACCTCTATAGAATCAAACTAGCCTTCACTCCACGGACTCACAACACTGGAGAAAGCTCCCCTAAGCAACCAAGAAGGTACCAAAGGTGAGAGCTTTCTTCATTTTCTTTCTTTTTAAATCTTATCCCTAAGAGTTACTACTGAAAAGGATACAATTTTATGTTCTCAAAGAGATGAAGCTGTTGGAAGGATGTGTTATACTTTTAAGCTATTTTTTGGGGGGAGGGGTACATTTTCTTCCCCTGTTAAATCTTGTTTCTTTGGTGGTATTCAAGACCTTGTGTTGTATTTAAAAAGTAGGTGTGGTTTGTGAGATAAACACCGGGCTAAGACTCGGAAAGGCAGAATGGAGAGAAGTCTCCGGTCTTCTAGCTTGAGAAGAGCTTAGCTTCTGTTTTCATATGAAGAGTTTAATGATGACTAGTTGATTGTGAAGATTAAATAGGACGGTGTCTAGAAATGACCCTAGTTCACAGATGATACTAAATATCCTGTGTGCATAATCATGATCACCTCTGAGTAGAGATATATTTTAAATTAGATATAGTATTCGACTGCTGTTAATTTTTGGAAAATATTGAATTGCTTTATATTTCTTATTATTACTATTATTGTTGTTTTCTTTTTTCTTTTTGTTTTTTGTTTTTTGTTTTCTTTGAGTCAGAGTCTCTCTATGTAGCCCAGGCTGGCCTGAAACTCACTATGTAGATAGGTGGGCAAACTCAGAAGTCTGCCTGCCTCTGCCTCCTGCCTGAGTGCTACGATTAAAGGTGTGTACTACAATGTCCAACTATTTAATATCTCTTTAAGGATATTTTAGAACGAAAGGTTAGCCAGAGACAGGATCTGAGTTTTGAATGATATGGGATGTGAAGAGTCTTAATATAGATATTAACAAACAGAAGCAAGAAATATTGCTTCCTTTTAAAGGGGCTTGAGTCTAGAACTGATGGTAGAGTCAATTTCTTGTAATTTGTTTCCAGACCTAGAAATTCTAGAGTCCGGATAAAAGTTCATTCTAGGGCAGCAAGGGGTGGGAGGGAGGAAAACGGATGAAGGGTGGGTACTTCCTCTAGTGAACTGTACCTTTAACTCCGGGAAGCCAGCTCCCTGCCTCCCTCTCTCCAGAGGTAAGGGTGGAACCTGGCAGCTGCGGCTGCGATGTAGGGCAGTTTTAAGTCTCCCTCAGCAAGCCTGGTAGATGGGTTCCTTGCCTGGTTTTCACTAAGCTGTTTCTCCAGAGAAGAGATCTTTTCTGCCATCAGAAGTTTGGAGTTGAACTTGACATTCCTGGGAACATGTTTAGCTAGTTTATAATCAGAGGGTCTTTGTTTTGTTCAGAGAGCCCACCCCGTCCTCTGCTAGGCGAGGCTTGATGGTCCCCACCTGTGAAGATGATGTCATGCAGGAGGCTCTGTTGGCACTATCACCTGTGGACACTGGGCTGCTACCTGCTGCTGGCCATCATTGCCCTGAAACTGTCCCTCAGATTGAAGTGTGATCTTGATGTCATGGACCTGGATTCAAAGGACTTTCAAAGCCAGTACTGCAGGGATTTCCTGTACAAGACCCTGAAGCTGCCAGCAAAGAGTTCCATCAACTGTTCAGGGGTCATTCGAGGGGAGCAGAAAGCGGTGACCCAGGCTCTGCTGAATAACCTGGAAATTAAGAAGAAGCGGCAGCTCTTCACAGAGGCAGACTACATTAGCATGACAGCAGATTGCGAGCATTTCAAGACCAAGAGGAAGTTTATACAGGTCCCACTGAGCAAAGAGGAGGCCAACTTCCCCATTGCGTACTCCATGGTGGTTCATGAGAAGATCGAGAACTTTGAAAGGTTGCTGCGTGCTGTGTACACCCCTCAGAACATATACTGTGTCCATGTGGATCAGAAGTCTTCAGAAACGTTTAAGCAGGCGGTCAGGGCCATTGTGTCATGCTTCCCAAATGTCTTCATAGCTAGTAAGTTGGTGTCAGTGGTCTATGCTTCCTGGTCCAGGGTGCAGGCTGACCTAAATTGCATGGAAGACTTGCTCCAGAGCCCTGTGCCATGGAAATACCTCCTGAACACTTGTGGGACAGACTTTCCCATCAAAACCAATGCTGAGATGGTCAAGGCCCTCAAGCTATTGAAAGGGCAGAACAGTATGGAGTCAGAGGTACCGCCTCCACATAAAACATCCCGTTGGAAATATCACTATGAGGTGTCAGACACATTGTACATAACCAACAAGAGGAAGACCCCGCCACCTAATAACATAACCATGTTCACTGGGAATGCATACATGGTGGCTTCTCGAGACTTCATCGAACATGTGTTACGTAACTCAAAAGCCCGACAACTGATCGAATGGGTGAAAGACACCTATAGTCCTGATGAACACCTTTGGGCTACCCTCCAGCGTACCTCCTGGATGCCTGGATCAGATCCCTTGCACCGCAAATTTGACCTATCAGACATGAGATCTATTGCAAGACTAACCAAGTGGCAGGACCACGAGGGAGACATTGAGCATGGAGCACCTTATACATCTTGCTCAGGAATCCACCAGCGGGCTGTCTGTGTTTATGGGTCGGGGGACCTGCACTGGATACTTCAGAACCATCACCTCTTGGCCAACAAGTTTGACCCAAAGGTAGATGATAATGTTCTTCAGTGTTTAGAAGAATATTTACGTCACAAAGCCATCTATGGGACTGAACTATGAGACACACTGTAAGACGATTGTTACCCATGTGGCAGGAAAATGCCAGGACCTACTGGGGCAGTGTGGGGTAGGCAGCTGGGGCTCTAGACTCCATGTGTCCCTTAGGATGAGGGGGCTGCTATTGCACAGTGGATAAGTAGACCTCTTGCCCCTTGTGAGCTGTCGCTGGTAAATGTGGCTATTCTCCAGTTCTCTTCCCAACAGGCTTTCTTTGGCTTCCTCACAGAGCTAGAATAAGAAAGACTGTTATTTGGGAAAATAAGGTCAGGAACATGTGACCAGGGACTCTGGATTTTTGTCTGAAGGCTTCCTGTCAAGTTCTCTACAGAGACTTAGTTTCAAATACCAGTACCTGGGGGGTTCGTCTTGGGAGGGGAAATTTAGTGGAAAGAGCCCTCCTCTTTTGTATTGTTAATTTAAAATAAATAGCTTCTAAACCAAAGCCCTACCCCCTACAGTGTTGTCTATGAATCCAGAAATAATGTAAACAGGTAAAATGTGTGAGACATTACTCATATGTTGAGGACAGTTAGTGTCTAGTGGCTGGTAAGAAAATCTCCATAGCAAGCTGTGTAGATGGCAAACTGAATCACAGAGCTAATTCTCTGTTACTGAAAGCCTTCCTAGTTTTACTTTCATTGGTAGACTCTGAATTTTCCATAAGGGGAAGAACAAAGTGTTTTCTCTAGCTTGTCGATTATGTGCTTAGGAGAAATGTAGCTTCATGGCCAAAGCTTAGCATCCTGCACAAAGCAGCCAATTTCACTGGAGCTTAGTTCTGTTGGGGTAGAGGCTGCACTGTTAATCATTAGGTAGGGATTAAAAGGAAACTGTTTTGCTAACCTAAGATGGCTGAGAATTCTGTTTAAACCTCTTGAATCAAAGCGTCTTTATTTCATTGTGTGAATATCAGGCTCACTAGTTGTCACTTTGTAGATTGTGCATTTCACTGTGGGGACACAGTAATGTGTATAAATACATATGCACAAATGCTAAAATATGTAGATTTACAGGCACACATTCCCCTGTGCAATCCCTTCCTCTCTGAAGACCCAGAGCTAATTTTTGGCCAGTATGCATTCTATTCTTTAAGGAGCAGAGGGCACTAACAACTATGGGCAGAGCCTTTGACTGTGGTTTAGCTGACTTCATGTGTCTAGGTCCCGGAAGAGGGGTTTATGTACAAATTAACTTGTGTAATTTGAATGATGCTTCCATCAATATGTTAGAATGTTAACAGGTTTCTTCATTTCAATCCTTGATCCTGTTAAGGCTTTCTCTCTACAGTCAACTTTTATTGTAGCCTTGCCCCTTTAACAGTGTGTGATGGCAGTGTCTTTTTTCTTTTTAGTTTCCAGGCAGGGTTTCCCCATATAGCCCTGGCTGTCCTGGAACTCACTCTTTAGACCAGGCTGGCTTCAAATTCAGAGATCCACCTGCCGCTCTGCCTCCCCAGTGCTGGGATTAAAGGGATGTACCATCTTGCCTAGTGAAATTTCTATTTCAAAGTGAGCAACTTCTTTTTTAAAAAAGATTGGCCTCCATGGGTAATGGGCATTGTCACCACAAATCGTACTGCAATATTGAGTCCTTGCCTGCAGCCTTACCTCAGAGGTGACGGTGTCATGAAATCTGTTGCCAGTAGCTGTGACTATTCCTAACCCTTCCCTCGGGAGGAAAAGAGGGGCTGCTGGCCCGTGGGACACATATCCTGAGACAAGAAGCCAGATTCTTCATGGTCTAGTTTCCCCTAAAGCTTTCATAATAAACTGAGCTGTAGCTTTCCACAGAAATACATTCAAGCTATTGGGCTGTGGCCCTGTCGTGTTTTGGGAATTTTCCCAAACATTAAAATATTTTTCTAGAAAATGTCAGGTGGATGAACGTAGTTTGTTCAATAGCACGAGGTCGTCAATTCAGAAGGATCACACTTCACCTGGTTTGTTTAGTGTACTTTCAAGGTCACGTGGGTAAGCCAGCACATCTGTTGATCTTTCCTTTTTGAGTCTCTGTTTTGTTAATCCTTTGCTGGAAAGGAAAAGTCCTGGAAACAAAGGGAACTGCTATACTTGTATTTCTGTCCAAGGCTTTAGTTCCCTCCTTATTTTGATGTATGGCTGTCACTGAGCTCTATTTTAATAGCTTTTTGCTGGTCATCTATCTGTTCTTGGTTTAGTGAACATTTACTAAGAGAAGAAAAAGCAGCTGCTAACTTTGGGGCATCTAATTTAAATGGAGAAGTCAGATATGCTGTTTAAAAATGGAGTGACTAATATCTTACCTGTTGGCCCAATGCTGCTATGTATTCAGATGCTAAATTCTGTACCCCAAGATGAGCAAATCCCCACATATGCCAGTTTTTGTTATGCAAACCTTGCTCCCAGATTTTAAGTTAATTGGTTAAGTTTAACCAATTAAAGTTAATTGGTTAATTAACAGGCTAGGCTATTGTGATCAGGCAAAATAATAACTTTTCACTGCTCATTCTTTTTGTTCTTGGTTTAGGGAAAGTTTATTAAGAAAAAGAAAAGGCAGTTGTTATCTTTGGGGCATATAATTTAGTTGGAGAGGTCAGATAAGGTGTTTAAAAATGGAGACTAATGTCTTGCCTGCCTTAAAACGCCTACAGTGGCCAAACCAAAGGTCTCTCCTTATGTATCTCAGTCAGGATTTGTTGCAAAGGTAGAGTAAGTTATGATTCTTCATAAATCTTGATGTGCTGACTACTAATCAAACAATTCATTTCACACATGTGAACCGAGTTCTTGGTGCTTACCACACAGTGATTAATTTTTTTTTTTTAAATTACATTTATTCATTTGTGCCTGGAGGGAGGCTTGGCAGGACACACATATGTGATGTTTGGGTGTGGTGGTCAGGGGGACTGTTTGGGGAGTAGTCGCTCTCCTTCCACCATGCTCATTCCAGGACTGAACTCAGGTTACAAGGCTTCGTGGCAAGACCTGATCAGACACCTTGCTGACCCCACACATTGTCATTGATACTGGGAATACAAGAGTCATCAAAATGTGAAAATTCCCACACTCACATCATTCATTATTAAAAGTGCCAAGTGCTAGAGAGAAATTGAAGGGGGTTCTGAAGACGCTGGGAGAGTAGGGTACAGAGGATGTTTTACATTTTATAAGGTGGTCCAGGAGGCCCTGGTGAAAACCCCACTTTCTAGTAGAGGTCTGAAGGAGAGTAGGGAACAGGGAGTTTAATGAAAGAAGAACATTCTAGGCCAAGAGGAGAGACTTGGATAACCTTTCAGCAGGAATGCACATGCCAAATTTCAGAACATCAAAGAAGCCAGTTTGCATGGACTGGGGTGGAAGGCCAGCTGGATACCCACTAAGGAAATCATCAGCTCAGCAACTGGGCAGCCCCATCAATTTGGCCTCTGGCTGAGTGTCTTCCTGGCTGCATTGGAGTTTCAGTGAGGGACTGTGGATACTAGGTGGGGCTGTGGGCATGTCTGTGGGAGTTGATTCAGTTAATTGATATGGGAAGACCCAATCTAATCTAGTGGCAGTGGCACCATTACTTGAGTAGGAGGTCCTGAGTCATACAAGAGTAGAGAGACTTCGGGACTCCTAGAACTCAGGAGGCAGGGACAGGGGGACCTCTGTGATTTGAGGCCAGCGTGGACTACATAGCAAGTTTCAGGCCAGCTGAGCCACACTGAGAAACGAAAAAGGAAAGGAAAAAGAAAGAAAAAGAGTGAAGAAATTGAGTACTAAGCAAGCAAGCATTCATGCTTTCTGCTCTTCCTTGTGGATTTGAGGTCAGTAGCTGTCCAGAGTTCTTGCCTTGACTGGACCCTAGTGATGGACTGTAACCTAGAATTGAAGGCCAAATAAACCCTTCCTCCTTTTAATTGCCTTTAAAAAAAAATAGGGTGTTTTATCATACTATCAGAAACTTTGAGATGTGGCCACTGGAAGGAAAAATGTGGTAGTGACCTTGATAAAGATCGGTGTCCGTGGTGTGTGTGTGTGTGTGAGAACCTGACTGAAGGTGATTTGAAGAGAACACTGGAGCAAAACGGGATTCAAAGAGTAGAGATAAATTGCTTGAGCCAAGGAGGAGAGGGATCCTCCACTAACTGAAGTTGCCTTGAACTTTAGAAACGTGATCATGTGCTTTTGTGTTGATGGGGAAGAGCCAATCAGAGCAAAGATGCAGGAATCCTGGAGAGGCTTGTCAGAGTGCCAGGGGTTCGAGGAAGACAGGGATGGCTAGTGACCAGGATGGATGCTTTATCGTCACTGGAGTCATGGGCAAGGCCCCCAGTAGGACTGGAGGCAAAGTGGATAGGCTCAGCCATGGGTGGATGCGCAGATGTGGATTAGTGGAATAGATCCCGCCTCTTTGTGTGTTTTTATGTGTGTGTGCTCACCACACATGTGAAGAGCAGAGCACTGGAGGTCTTCCTCAGTCACTCCCTACCTTCCTCTTTTGAGCAGAGGACCTCACTGACCCTGGAGCTTACCAATCTCGATAGTAGTCTGGCTGGCTAGCAACCCCCAGGGAATCCTCCTGACTCTGCTTCCCTAGTGCTGGGATTATTGGTGCAAGTCATAGCATCTGACTTTTTTAAATGCATGGGTTGGGGATCAAACTCAGGTTCTTATGCTTTGGGTTGGGGATCAAACTCAGGTTCTTATGCTTTCTAGGTAGGCACTTTACTGACTTGAGCCATCTTCCTAGCCACCCCCTCTCATTAACATATCATCTGAGGTATAACATACAGATAGAAATTACAAAATGCCCATATATGGCTGAAGAAGTTTTACAAAGTAAACACACCTGTACCAGTAGAACCCAGATCATAGAATGTAACATGACCTACATCCCAGGGTGCCTCTGTGACCTTTCCTTAGTGAAATCGCACCATTTTACTTTCCTATTAACAGAGTACATGGGTACTAATTGCTTTACAGTCTCACCAACATGTCCAATATTCTGCCTGTCAATGCTGCAAGAGAATAGAAAAGGGTATCAGCTGCTCTGAAGCTGGAGTTAAAAGTTAAAAGTGGTTGTGAGCCACTTGATACGGGGGCTGGAAATTAACTCAGGTTCTCTGTAGAATCAGGACATTCTCTTAACTACTGGGCAACCCTCTTCAGCCCAAAAGTATAGTTTTAAAGGCAATTTCTCCTGGACTGGAATTTCAGAAGCTCCATAGACTTAGAGTTGAAGAACATTCGGTAGAGAGTACACAGTGATCCAAGGAGCAAAGCCCACTTGATTCTTTCAGCATGTTGCGAGCTGCTGCACTTTTTATAAAGTAAAACACCTTGCTTACCCCCAATTTCTATTCACCTATGTACTCAGAAAAATAAACCATTTTATTACATCATGCAAAAGAAAATTAGACATATGAATTTTTACCGAAGTAGAGGCATTTTTAGAATGGATTAACAAAATCAATTTATCCTGGAAAACCTTTGAATCAGAGAACAAGGAGTTATGTAGACTATATTACAACACAGAATATATGTTGCGATATTAACATAATGTGGTCAGAAAACCAGCAAGCCCTAAGCATTGTATGCTGTTGAGTGTACTTACTGGTGTTTAAAGACTTTTAAGTTTTGAAACAGAACTCAGTTGGTAGAGCACTCCCTTAGCATGCATGAAATCCTGTGTTGGATCCCCAGGATCACAGAAACCAGGTATAGTGGTGCATACCTGTCACTTGAGAGGTGGTTACTATTTCAACAACTATTTTTAATACCTACTTCTCACCCTTTATGTTTCCTGAAATGGTAGACACCAAGTCTTTAAATTAATATCAATATTACATGATATTAATATGTTAATATTAGTTGTAAGAGCCTGTGTTGATCCAGTGGGTTCTCAATACATTCCATATAGCATGTCCCTTGGTGAGTAGGAGCAGAAATTTAAAATGTTTCTGTAATTACCAATGCCACAAAAGATTGCTGGGATATTTTCATGCATTAATTTTTTGCTGTTAAATTTCATGGTTAGTTTTCTCCCTGACTGAATTTTTGGCCATCGAAGCGGACTTCTATCAGGATCTCACAGCCACAGAATGCCCATCTCACTCTCCAGAACCCACGTAAGAAAGGAAGGAAGGAGAAAACAGACATCCTAAGTTTGTCCTCTGACCTAGGCATGCATGCTATGGCACCCATTTGCCCTTGATGTCCCCAATCACATGCACAACATCAACAATAAAGTCTTTTAAAATGCAGAAAAAAAAAAGTCAATTATAATGGAGACAAAGTCTTTTTTAGGATGTGACCCCTTTATTAGGTTACATGTTCCACTTAAGTTTTGGTAAAGCAGGAACTTTATCTGCAGCTTTAAGAATGCTTAACATTGCCGGGCAGTGGTGGCGCACGCCTTTAATCCCAGCACTTGGGAGGCAGAGGCAGGCAGATTTCTGAGTTCGAGGCCAACCTGGTCTACAAAGTGAGTTCCAGGACAGTCAGGGCTACACAGAGAAACCCTGTCTTGAAAAACCAAAAATAAAAACAAACAAACAAACAAACAAATAAATAAATAAATAAAAAATAAAGATTATTAAAAAAAAAAAAAAAAAAAAAAAGCCGGGCGGTGGTGGCTCATGCCTTTAATCCCAGCACTTGGGAGGCAGAGGCAGGCGGATTTCTGAGTTCGAGGCCAGCCTGGTCTACAGAGTGAGTTCCAGGACAGCCAGGGCTACACAAAGAAACCCTGTCTCGAAAAACAAACAAACAAAAAAGAATGCTTAACATTGTGCTAGGAATGTAGCTACCAGAGACATAGCTCTTTTGGTGACCTGTCTACCTTGTCTGATCTCTGGACAAGCTGTCAGTTTTGGCTATTGTCTCACTCAAAACAACAGCATACAAAACTGATTCCTATGATAAAAGTTGGGGCCAGGGTTATTACATCAGCTTGTCCGCCTGTAGAAACAGGACAGGGTTGGCTGTCTTCTAGGCCCCTTTCCCCAGCTCTACTGATTCCAATCCTCATCCTGATATGAGCTCAAGTAGCATGGGAATGCTGATGTTCACTTTCACTGAGTGATAAAGGCCCCACCCCTTTTGTGCATACAAAGATGTAGAAACAAATATATTTGTACTACCACTTTAACAAAGATTTGTGTTTTGCTTGCATGTACATATGTCTGTATGTTCACCACATGCATGCCTAGAGGCCTCAGAAGTCAAAAGATGATATTGGATTCCCTGGATCTGTAATGACAGGCAGTTATGAGGCACCATGTGGGGGCTGGGAGCCAAGGGTCCTTTTGAAGAACAAGTGCTCTTAACCACTGGTCCATCTCTCTAGCCCCAGGATTCTGGATAAAGATTAGAATTTCCAGTAATTGGTAAGATGTAGATCATTTAAAATGTATCACTGTTAAGGACCAGGTCAAAAATAAGTGACATGACACAGGGGATTGCTGTTTGGAGCAGGGCCTTGGTTCTGCTATACTAGTAATCTAAAATTCATCTCACTCCTCTAGCTCTGGTTGCTCACACTGACAATTATCTTTGAATATGATCTTTGAAAAGAAAGTGTGTGAGATTTTCTTAGTAAAATTCCATCCACATTCAGGTCTGCCTCTGGTATATTCAATATTAGATAAAATTACAATTGACAAGGTGAACAGAATTTTATCGAAGGATACCTTTTCCAAGTCCCTCTTCAGTTGACAACTCCCTGTTAACCAGCTGCATCAAGTATTACTCACAACAAGTTTTAAAACGAGTTTATTGAAGAATATTCTTATGAAGGCAACCACTTTTGATTTGTCATTAAAAAAAAGTTACATTTCTTTATGCTGTGTACTAAAGGTCATTTAAGAGAACAGAGTCACATGCTTCTCTCTGTGGGACCCTTGGGTAGTATATATAGCACAGTGTTGTCATTTCTGCACCGTGAGAATAAATAAAAAAAAGTCTTTTCCATGTTTCTCTTCAAAAAGCGATGAAAATAACAGAAGGTGGCATAAAAAAGCCGCATTTCTCTACTCATTCCGTAGTGTTGGAGCCAGTATCTAGAAACAGGAAAGAGATCAATTCAAGGAGCGAGTCCTAAACATTAGTACTTTAGGAACAACTAGGAAAAGGAGAAGTGGTGTGTGGAAGGAGGAGGAGGCAGGTGGACAGGGGCACTATGGAAAGGCCCTGCCAAGGTCAACAGCTTCCTTCCCAAGGCAGAGATAAGACACAGCCTAAACCTCTAAAAGTGTTTGCTGTGGGCTAATATAATCAACTTTTCCACGCTACATCCTGCTTGGAAATACAGGAACCTTCTGTCTGGCTATTGCTGCTCTTTGCTCTGCTACTTTAGTGGAAACACAGCTTAATTTTAGGACACCAATTTTTACAAGAATGGAATTTTAATGAACTGAACTTAATTTTTGAAGGCCAAATTGTATTTTATCCATGTCTATGATTTCATCTTTTCCTGTGGACAAAGATAAAATGGAATCCATCACAACCATTTCTTAAGCATTTAAATCTTGGTTGAGGATCAATTACTATGGTTTCGTTTAAATGAGGGCAGCTCTCCAGTGACCACCTAACTAAAATTGACATGGGTAATTTGCTACTTCTTATTGTCTGAGGCTGAAATACAATCTTGTATCTTTAAACACGAAAAGTACCAAGGACCACCAGGCAGAAGCTCCTGGAAGTTAACACATCTACCCACCCCGGGCTCTTTCTGCTATTATTAAGGTTGCTCAGAGACTTTTGTTGTATGGTTCAAATGACAGAATCTGACCTTCTACTATGCACATCTTTCCTGCTCAGTACAATAGTCACAAGTTAGCAACATGTAGCTGTTTAAAATTTAAATTAATTCAAATTAGCTAATGAAATGAAATAGGATGAAAGTATCTCGTTGCCCTACTCACATTTTAAGTGTTTGAGGGACATGTGTGACTACTAAGGACTGCAGACAGAACATTTTCATCATTACAGAAATTCTCCTCAATAGTATTGGTGCACATCACCTGCTCCTTCCCCTAGGGCTAAGAAATGAACCTAAGACCTCATACATGCTGAGCCCTCTATCAATGTGCTATCTCTAGCCCTCTCTTTACTCTTTCAGACAGGATTTCTTTAAGTTGCTCAGGCTGGCCTTGAGCTCACTCTACAACTTAGGCAAACCTTGAAGATGTTATCTCCATTTCAGCTTCCCAAATAAAGCAGATTACAGTTCTGTGCCACCTAGCCCATTTACATCAATTCATGTATTTCTCTAATTCTATGGTCTAATAAACACATAAAAGCCCAAGGGTTAAAAGGATGTTATTAGCTTAAATTATAAGAGAAAAAATATATAAATTATTTCAAATATAGAAATGTTATTTTGTAGCACTGGAAACAGTATCACCTTTGTAGAAATGGAAAATAAAAGGTGAAATAAATGTACACTGTTCCTAGCAAAAAATAAAAGATCGTAAGTATCTGCTGGTACACAAAGAAGTCTCTAGGACTATGCTGAGGAGTCCTAGCCAGATTTATGATGAGTAAGTCAGTAGAGTGGTGCTAATTTCCTAAATGTTTTGTCATCTGGAAGAAATTTTTTAAAAAGGCCTGAACAGATGTAACAGCATGTCTTTAATACCAGCATTTTGGAGGCAGAGAAAGGCAGACATCTGAGTGTGAGTCTAGCCTGGTATATCGTGAGTTCTAGGACAGCCAGGACTACATTAAGGAACCCAGTCTTGAAAAATCAAAATCAAAATCAAAATCAAAATCAAAATCAATCAATCAAAAGGCTGAAAATTTTATGTAGCCATCAGAAATTAGATTAAAAAGAATAATCTATGTGAAAAATAATGTATGTGTAAACATATCTCTGTGTACAGATGCATTACTATAAAAATACATTCCTAATACTTTAAAATCGTTTTATTTGTGAAGGTGAACACTTCTCCATAGAGGTGGGTCACAAATGGAACTTTTCTGTATTCTCTACATTTCTTCATTGATTAGATTATCTCTTTAAAGATCCAAACAATGGCTAGGCAGGGTAGCACATGCCTTTAATCCCAGCACTTACGAAGCAGAGGCAGGAGAATTTCTCTGAGTCTGAAGACGGCCTAGTTTACATAGTGAGCTCCAGGCCAGTCAGGGCTACAGAAATCCTGTCTCAAAAGCCAAAACCAAACCCAACAAAATCCACAAGAAATGGGGACATTACTTTCTATATTTCTATTTGTCTTCCTTCTCATAACTCCTTTCTTGTAGTATGACAGTCTTTTACAGGTCAGGGCCTGGTTCTTTAAACACAAGCTGCTTGGATTATAAATTAAATACATAATAAAACACGGGTTGGGGCATGACTTAGTATTAGAGCACAAATACAGCAAGTACAAGGCCTTGAATCTATTTAAAAATAAACACAAGGAAATAAGCAGTCACGGAGCACAAAGCAGAGGTGTGCTACTTTAACAATGTAAGGACCTGAAAAAACTGATATGGAAAATTCTCTTGCATAAAATGTGCAAGTCAGAGGAATGGGCATCTCCCATTATAACTGCTAGACTCATGATCAGTTTAAATCAGCTTTAAAATAATTAACTTCTAAAAGTGTAGGGTTAACCAGCAACACAGGAATTTTAAGATAAATGGTCAAAACTACATTACTTCTTTAAGGAGAAAGGTGGCAGCGAGAAGCCTAATGACTGCTTCAAAATAAGCAACTCAAAGGACAGAAATTTGGAAATAGCTTATTTTCTTTGCACATGAATTTCATCTGTGTTAAGTGTCTATGTGTCACCTGAGTGTACAGATGAAAGGTCAGTACGAGGATAGATGTAGAATCCTGAAGCTAGGCTTTTAATCTGAGGGTTGATCACCTAGCCACTTTCCCTAGAGGTTTTCAGACAGATCAAGATAATTAAAGAGGAGAAAAAGATATTTTGACAAGTTCTGCTTTCACAGTAATTAGGTGAGCACTTACTTTTACCATCACAGGCTACAATTTTCACTTTATCCACTTTTATAAGTTCTGTCACCTCTCTGAATTCAACATCATTCAATACAAAAGTCCAAACATTATCGCAGAATCTGTATGTATTTAGAGAGCCCTTTAAAACAAAACATTGAGAAATGCCATGAGAAGACATTGTTTCCCCTCATGCTTTATTTCAAAGCAACCCAAGAAAGCTCAGCTACCAAGGATATAGCTGCTAAAAGCAGTGTGTTTCGTGCTTAGCTTAGCTTATTTAATTACTTACTTAATTTTATCTACTTAGAACCAAGCAAGAGAAAACCTGGATAAGTCAGATTAGGGAAGAATTTAAAAACATTTTAGCTAGCCTACTATTTTTAGTACTCTAAAACAATGTGCAAATCACTTACCTGAGATGAAAAGGTGTATGAAAGCTTGAATTTGTATGTCTACTGCCCTCTTGTGGATAAATTATGAAAATTTCATTTGCGTTCGATATACACTTTATTTACATTTCAAATGATATCCTCTTTCCTGGATCCCCCCCACCCCTCCTTGAGAAAGGATCTCACTACACAGCCCTGTCTAACCTGGAACTCACTATGTAGACCAGGTTGTCCTTGAACTCTCTACTTCTTTCTCCCAAGTGTTAGGATTAAAGGTGTTAATCACTATTCTCTGCCCATTTGATCACATATTTTTTTTTTTTTAACTATATGTATACATCTATGTGTTTGGTATATGCTTGCTTGAGTTTATATGTACTACATTTGTACAGATGCCTCTAACAGCCAGGGGAGGGAATCTAATCCCCTGGAACTGGAGTCACAGGTAATTGTGACCACCTGACATGGGTGCTGGGAACCAAACCCAGATTTTCTCTCTAATCTTTTTTTCCTGTTTTGTTTTTTGTTGTGGTGGTGTTTTTGTTTTTTGTTTTTTGTTTTTTTTTTGTTTTTTTTTTTTGAGACAGGGTTTCTCTGTATAGCCTTGGCTATCCTGGAACTCACTCTGTAGACCAGTCTGGCCTCGAACTCAGAAATCCTCCTGCCTCTGCCTCTGCCTCCTAAGTGCTGGGACTAAAGGCGAGCACCACCACCCGGCCCAAACCCAGATTTTCTGCAAGAGCAGTAAGTGTTCTTAGCTATTAAACTTTCTTTACAGCCTTCACTCTTGACTTTTTATTTTTTGAGATAGGGTTTTACTATGTAGTTCTGACTGTCCTGGAATTCAGTATATAGACCAGGCTGGCATCCAACTCAAAGAGATCTGCTTTCAGAGTGCTAGAATTAAACATATGTACCTGGCTCCATTTAATATTTAAGACTCCATATTTCATTGTGTGTTCATTTTCTAAACTTGTATAAAAGTGGAGATTTTTTTAAAAACATTAAGCCAAATCCTATTACTGGTTCAGAAGCATCACTGTTCCCTATTCTTTAAGACTACTTCTAAATCAGCTTTTTTTCTGTGGCTCTACATAGTGTCCCTTTAGCCAGAAATTAGAAAATTACCAATTTGTTTCTCTCCATTTTAAAATATCCATAGCTGTCAAGTTCCGTTAGATATGCCTTTTAAAGTCTCTCCATTTCTAGTTATCCACTTGTCAAATTTTATACTATTAGAGACATGACAACCCCCAAACCCCCCACTCCAAACACACATACACTTCTTTGAGCCCTGTCTGTAGAGTTCTGGCCTCAGAGGCAGAGGCAGAGGCTGAGAACTACCTGCCTCTGCCTTTCCAGTGCTATGATGAGAGGTATGTGCTATTATCCCTGGCTGATACATTTTTTTTATTATTATTTATGTGTGTAGTTTGTAAGTATGTAAAACTGATAAGACATTTATACATAACATAAACATACATTTTATTTCTTGAGTAAAATATAAGTCAAATAGAGACCTCATCTATCTTGTTTATCTTTGCATTTTCAGTACTTAGGTACTGGAAATTAGGTACAACCTAATAAGGCACTTAACTGCTTAAAAAATACATTCCTTTGTATTTTATCAACAAAATATTCTTCTTGCCTTAAAACTGAACTTTTCTTAAATGTAAAGTAACTCATAGGATCTTTTTTCTGTATTGGCCTTCATGTTTTATTTCTATAGTAGGGTTGTATCTTGTAACATAGTGTAAGACATTAGAGAACTTTAACATCTTTATTCACGATGTGTCTCCACCTACATCACAGGATAAACTGTTTTGCCACATCTTGCTTCTAAGTATAAATCACCGTAATACTGAGAGTGGTATTTTGTTCAAAGCAGAGATGATCCAGAAGACAGCCGCTACTGGAACAGACTTTATAAGCCAAGCTATCTAAGGGTAGATGGGAGGCAACAGGAAGATGCTACACATAGCCAACCTTTCCTGAAGGAAGTGTGTGAAACACACAACTGAACTTAAGAATTACTCATCACTTACCTTCCATCTCGCAGCTAATACTTTCAGGCCTTTGAAATCTCAGTAATTCTCCAGGGGAAAACAAGCCAAACATATATAGGAAGATTTGTGAAACAATAAAATTAAAATCTAAAGCAATTCTGTAACACATGGAATGAATGAACTTAGCACAGCTGACTTAACAACATATTATTCAACTGTTATAGAACAAGTTCCCAAACCAGACTAACCAAATCTTCCTGCTATGATGAGTTAAGTCCATGCAAGCTCTCAGAGTTAATATGTACAGACTTCCAGATACAGGAAAATATCCTTACCCTGAAATTGACTCTGTTCCTGACTCTCTGAGCCAATGCTGAATTTATAGCTTTATCAAACTGAAGTAGAACTTGAAGGGCAAGCTGGGGGGTGATCTGTTGAGACTGAGAAAAAAAATGAAGAACATAAAATTTGCTAAGGGAAGAACATTTAAGACAAAGTATACTGATTATAGTCTAAAAGTTAACATAAGTTATTCAGAACTTGTGAAGTAAAAACCCTTATTCTCCTGCAACAGTGAAGCAAAGTCTGAAAATAACTACACTATCTTGACAAGAAAAGGAAACTTGTGGTGAGTTTGCAAAGCTAGAAAAGATTTGCTAATCCTTTGGTGGCTGGACAAAATATTCAATAAATGGTACACCAAGTTTTTTCTTTTTCTTTTCTTTTTTTTTTTGTTTCAAGACAGGGTTTTTCTGTGTAATCTTGATGTCTTAGCACTCATTCTATAAATCAGGCTGGCCTTGAACTCACAAAGATCTGCCTGTTTCTGCCTCCTGAGTGATAGGATTAAAAGTGTGCACTACCACTGCCCAGCTAATACATATATATAGTTTTTCTTTTTTCTTTTTTTTTGTTTTGTTTTTTTTTGTTTTTTGAGACAGGGTTTCCCTGTATAGCCCTGGCTGTCCTGGCACTCACTCTGTAGACCAGGCTGGCCTCGAACTCAGAAATCCGCCTGCCTCTGCCTCCCAAGAGCTGGGATTACAGGCGTGCGCCACCACCGCCCGGCTATAGTTTTTCTTAATAAAGCATTTGAGACATAAAGAACAAAACAAAACCAAATCATACCAAACTCTACATAATAACACCAGAGCAGATGGAACCAGGCATGGATGGTGATGCACAGTTGTAATCCCATGTAATCCCAGCAGGTGGGGGCAAGGGCAGGAAGACCAGAAGCTCTAGGCTATATATTCTCTCTCTCTCTCTCTAGGCTATTCTTTCTTTCATAAATATTTATTAATTTTTATGTATTGAGTGATTTGCCTTTATACACATCCAGAAGAGGCAATTGGATCCCATTACAGATGGTTGTGAGCCATCATATGGTTGCTTTGAATTGAACTCAGAACCGCTAGAAGAGCAATCAGTACCCTTAACTGCTGAGTTATCTCTTTAGCCTTCTAGGCCATTCTTAACTACAGACAATGACAGCCTGGATTCTGTCTCAAAACTCAAAGCAAGCTCATGCCCACATTTCCCTCCATATTCCAACAGAACATAAAAAGAAATACTTAGCACTTCCTTAGTTGTATGATTTGAGTAAGATTAATTCTTCTAAAATTGAAATAGAAATTCAAAATTCTAACTCAAATCTCAAAGAATTTTATATTGGACAGAATTACTTTTAAAGTGATAAATTTGCCTTTCCTCTAAATTTAAGATGAGAAGACTACTTTCAGGGATCATTTCTGTAGTTCGTCAATAAACATCAGAAGGGAAAACCATTAATTTTAAATTTTTTTAACAAGACATTTTGAAAATGTACATAGATCATGTTTAATGTTTGGCCGCACCTGTATGAGCTCATCAAGGCTCTCTTGAAGACTGTTCCCCAAAGTTGTATTTCTGTATAACTGATATGCCATGGCTTAAAAGGAAGCAATTACTTTTTCTTCAGGCTTGCATTGATGTCCTACAAATTTAATATAAAAGACCAACTTGTAACAATGTAAATTATATATAGTAGTCTATCACTTAAAGTATGCTAGCATGGAACTAGGAGACCTCTAATTACAAATTACTACATCAATTATCTTGTAAATTCACCAGGCAGTGGTGGCGCACGCCTTTAATCCCAGCACTTGGGAGGCAGAGGCAGGTGGATTTCTGAGTTTGAGGCCAGCCTGGTCTACAGAGTGAGTTCCAGGACAGCCAGGGCTACACAGAGAAACCCTGTCTTGAAAAACAAAAACAAAAATTAACTTGTAAATTCAAAGAAGTTGATTTTTCTGATGTTAACACCAATATGGTATTAATCTTTTTAATTCAGTATGTTGACATATTCATTAAAATGTGCATCTTTATTTTTTCCACAGGTTTCCCTTAGTTTAGAATTTTCCACATAGCATACATTCTACCTACATAGCACACATAGTGATGTGACATCTGCACTTGGGACCTTTGTTTTTCTGTTTTCTTAAAATTCCATTAGAGTTTTCGCCAAAAGGATAGCACTATGATAGGAAACAGAGACAAGATGAATAAAGATGAACAGGTCCTAAAATCTGTTTACAAAGGGTAATGGACACACAAAAAGGTTAAATTTTATGTAAAAAGAAATAATTCATTGTATGACGTAGGCTGCTTTAAGGGCTGAGGTGGCTTAGAAAAGCTTCCCAGTTTTTAAAGGAAAGTCACTTTGAATGGGTAAAGGTAGAAGAGGGTAAGAAAAGCCACAAAGGTGTGAATGTGTAAGGTTTGTGGAAGTCTCTGTGAGTAGAGAGGAGCAGCAGGTGAAGCTGAAGCATAGGACAAGATGAATTTGCCTCACAGAGAGCTGAAGGCAACAAAAAGCCCTTGAAACAACACTTCAGGCAAGAAAGGTGGAAACCCGACTTATGGGACCTGGAAAGGGTTATAGGAGTACAGACTTAACACATGTGACCTCACAGTACTTAGAGTCCAGAGATGGACAGGAGGAGACATATTCAAATAATCATCAGAGAAGACTTGGTGAGGCCGGAGAGGTGGCTCAACAGTTAAGAACACTGGCAGCTCTTCCAGAGGACCCAGGTTTGATTCCAAGTAACCTTAACCACATGGCAGCTCAAAACCATCTGTAACTCCAGTTCCAGGGAATCTGACACCCTCACACAGACATATATGCAGGCAAAACACAAATGCACATAAAATAAAAAGTCTAAAAAAGCCAACCAACAAACCAACAAACCCAAACCAATAAAGCAAAACAATAAAACCTTCCTGAATCCTAAGGAGCTCCCCTCCAGGAAGGAGTACGATGAGATTTGGCAAAACCAATGACCTGCCATCTTCAGATTACACTTGGTCAACAACTGATCCAACAGATCTTTCTGTGATCTGTTGCTTTTGGGTTACAGCTCATGGAACTACTGTATTTCCTGTTTTCTTTGACAATTCTTCCTCAGCTCCCTGACTTCTAATTCCTGAATTACCCTAAGGCTCCAAAGTCTTCTCGTCACCTGCTTTCCCCTTTAGTTATTCCATCTACACTTATAGTGTTAAATCCCATCTATGTGTGGATGACTCTGAAACTTCTATCTCCTTCCCTCACTCGTCTCTTTGCACCCATATACAGAATGGTCTACTCTACACTGAAACAATTATCAAACAGCGAAGACACTTCTACAGTTAAAAGCAAATGCAGAGGACTCTTGCAGAAGACCCTAGTTCAGTCTGAGGCACCAGCATTGGGCAGATCCACAACTGGCTGTAACTCTAGCTCCAGAGAATCCCATGTCCTCCTCTGGCCTCCACGAACACCCACATACACGCGTACACACAAAGTTTCACTCCTATCAATAACTAAGGCTTACACATACATGGAACTGTCTTTATCTACTATACTAGATGCTACAGGAAGATAGGGAAATCTAGTTCAGCTGTGTATGTACCACTCAGAGCAATGTAATATAGTATGCATTCAAAAATTATTTGTTGAGTGAAAAAACTTGGCATAGCGAAGTACTAATATAAAACATTAGAAATACATTTACATGGGGCATATTTTTATTTTACTGACAAAATTAATGAAAACTAGACGTGAACAACTGCACCCACCTATTCACTTCTGCTTACGCCCATACACGCTGCCTTTCTGCCAGGTCTGTCTCTGTAGTCAATATGCTTTTATGTGCATGCATTTTTTCACCTCTCAGGCCCCTTTTCTCTAACACACTTGAAGGTATCAAACATTTCAAGAATCAAAATTTCCCTTTCCCCCCACCATTTCTATCTGCAAGCAAACTGGCAGCTCCTTCTCCCACTTGGATAGAGTAACAGCAGTAGCCACGCACATCCAACTGCCCTGGAGTCCTCTGATTGGCAAAAGTTAAGAGTTATTTGCACTCATGGCTTCCCATTCTCACCCTCCCCCGTCCCTAAACTCACCCCAAGCTTTAGGTTCTAACTGTAAGAAACTCATGCTGCAGGACAGCAACGGCACTGCTAAGGCTGATCTTACCAGACTGGAGAAACTGACACAAATGGCTCTGGTTACAGGATCTCTGCTTGGGGCTGTCTTCTTAGATACACTGATTCATCCTGCTGACTGACGCTCTTCTCTAGGTAACCCTGGCTTGTCTGGATCTCTGCCTCCTGGGTGTTGGGATCAAGGGTATATACCACCATGCCTGGCTGGCCCTTCCTTCTCCACTCTTTACAATCACAAGACAGTATTTGACTGTTTGCTATTTTTGTTCTAAACACACTTACAAAGTAAATTTACACTCATTCTAATGACTCTGAGCATCAGCTGGTGATTCCCAAATTCACACGCCCTCCTAACAATTCTCAATTCGGGAACTAATCTATTCAAAACCTCTACTTCTCCTTTGAATCTCAGTTGAAGTAACAATGTACTGCTATGGGCTCCAAATGTCATATAAGCTATAAAGACAGTCCAATTCCCAGCAAATCTTGTAAGGGCAACCTTCAAAACGAACCCAGAATCCAACCATTTCTCAACATCCGCATTAATACTTGCTTGTGCTAGGCCACTGGTACAAGTCATTTGACTCCTGGTGTCCAGACTTCCCTTACTCTACACTTGTCCCCACACTTTATAATTTGCAGTGTAGTTATCTTTTGAAAATATGGGCTAGAATATATTTTCCATCCGGCCTGACGATCTAGCTACCCTTTATGCTTGCATTTTATTAATTTTCTGCCTCCCCATGCTCTCTCAACTGTCCTGAGCATGACAGGCATGCTACTGCCTTTGCGATGGCTGTTCTTTCTGCCTGAAAGTTCTTGTTCAGATATTAATTTGGCTAGCACACAACTCCAATAGCTCCACTTACTAACACCTAAACTGACCACCACATATGAACTCCAACACCCACTATGAAACTTCTCCAAACTTTTAGTCTCGCTAAAGTTTTTTAATAGCACTATCTGCCAACAAGTTACACAACTGTCTTATGTTAATTTTCCGCATAAAATGTAAAGTCCACGAGGGCTTTATGCTTTGTTCACTTGATGTACCCTGAGGGCCGAGAACACTACCGGATACTCCACGAGTGTCAAACAAAACATTTAGCTCGTTGAAGGTAAATGCCAGACAGTACGTGTGTGGGATGAAGGGGCGAAAAAGATCAGAGTGATATAAACTTTAAGCTAGGCCAGGAGCGAGCCATGTCACGCTCCACTTAACATCTAAGCATTATTTACAAAACAGCTAACAGCGCCTTCAATGTCTACTGAAACCAGTTGCCTCGGCCATCTCCAATCTTTGAAGGTGGCGGCAGCCGCAGAACTTCGGAATCCCCTCCTCACAGTGGAGCTGGAGCGCAAGCGCCGTGTGTGCCTGGTCTCAGAGCTAGACGCCGGTCCACTAAGCGCGGCCTGAGGAGAGCGGGAAGGCGGCTGCTCCCGCGCGGCTGCCTGGGTTCGGCTTCCGGCAGGCACAGCGCTCGGTACCGCCCGCCTCGCCGCGGCTTCCCCGCTCCCGGCCCCGCCGCCGCCTACCTGAGGGAAGGCGCTTCCGCCACGGCGGTAGCAGAGCCAGGTAGGGAGCCCGCTGCGACCACCTCCTCAGCCGCGGAAACCGCAGCCCTGTGCCTGTGACCCGGAAGTGCTCGCGCGACCCGGAGGTGACGCCACAGGAGCCACTGCCGGCCCCCACCTCAGTTTCCGAGAAGGGGCGTGGTCTCTCCCGCTGGAGTTGAGGGAGGAGAAGCCGGTGGGGCACCTCTCTGGCTAGTCAAAGTTTGTGCGACTGCAGTGTAGTGCAGCGAAAGGTTTGTGAGTCATTAATCCTTTTCATTTGGAAGATTTGCATAAACTTCGTGCCCAATACAAAAGCAAATACGTGGATATTCTGAATTTCCAGAATTTCAGATTCCTTTTCGTATTAGCCGGGGTGCTTGGTTTTCTTCTTTCAAGACAGCAGCTATGGGTACTGCAAATGGCCAATGAATACATGAATTGTGACTTTGGAGTCAATGCAAACACCCGAGGTCTGAGAATGAAACATGTTCTCCTTTGTGCCAAGCCTATGTTTTCCTTTTTAGCTTTTTAAAATCATGTCCTTGCAACTCAAACTAGTTACATAATTAGAAACTTAAATACACGCCTGATTAAAGTTCAAATAATGAGCCGGGCGGCGGTGGTGGCGCACGCCTTTAATCCCACAACATTTGGGAGGCAGAGGCAGGGGGATTTCTGAGTTCGAGGCCAGCCTGGTCTACAGTGAGTTCCAGGACAGCCAGGGCTATACAGAGAAACCCTGTCTCGGAAAACAAACAAAAAGTTCAAATAATGTTAAGATTTTAAACAGGCTGTACTTGTTATAAATCAAAAGAACCAGAAGCATCCACACTGCAGGCTTGCAAAGACCTGATAGTTGAAAGGCTTCACCAGATAATTCAGTATAAAAAGTTAACAATTAAAAGATGAAAACAAAGCCGGGCGTGGTGGCACACGCCTGTAATCCCAGCACTTGGGAGGCAGAGACAGGCGGATTTCTGAGTTCGAGGCCAGTCTGGTCTACAGAGTGAGTTCCAGGACAGCCTGGGTTATACAGAGAAACCCTGTCTTGAAAAAAACCAAAAAGATGAAAACAAGATAAAATGTATATTACAACTAATTTATTAAAATGCAATAATGTTGTAAAATGTGCAACAATTGAGGACACACCACTGTATTTGGAACAGTCAAAGGAAGAGAAAATAGTATATTTTTCAGATCAGCAGCTTCTTACTGACAAGAACCAGAGCTGTATCCTGCAGAGATAGTCAGACTGAATTCTCACTGAAATGACACTGCTAGAGTCAACATTATCTAAGAAGAGCAAAAAGGTCACAGTAAGCTAATTTTGTCTAAATGACAGCATGAGAGCTCCTAATGAAAATAGTTTTGAAGTATGAATCAGAGTGCAACAGTGTTTGATGAACTCCAAATTGTGTTCGACCTGAACAGAACCTCAAGGAGTGTGCAAGCCAGCAGCCCTGAACATCAGTATTTACTAGCTGGGTTTTCACGAGTAAACAATGAAGCAGCTGTTAGGACATTAACCTGTGGAAGTCTATAGACAAATGGAGTAACCGACAGTTACCAAGCTCTTGTCAAACTAGATATACAAATACACAACTTCATATTCCAAGTTTTAATTATTGTAGGAAATCTTAGGCAGCTATCTGAAATAGCTTATATCATTTTAAAAATAATTTTAATGTACCATGTTACTCTACCTCCACCCCCAAACCCAGGTCAGGTCTCACTCTGTACACCCACCTAGGTTGTCCTGGAACTTGCTAAGTAATCCAGACTGGCCCCAAACTCCCAATCCTCCTGCCTTAGCCTCCAGTGTTGGAATTACATGCACATACCACCATGGTAGGTCCCAAAATGATTGGTTTTCATCTGGTGCTTGATTTCAAGTGCTGTATGTGAATTTATCAAAGCATTTTACATTTGGTTCCACACCATTACATATTATATATAATAGCAACAAACTGCCCTATTCAAATTAGAGTTATCTCTTATGGTTCCACATCCTGTTTTGTTTCAATTACCATTTAGAACTTAAAAGCTCCATTACTTGGTCTTCTGCTGACCTGATTCTGAATTCATTTAGGATCTCGTTAAGGGAGCTGAAAGGGCTCCTCTGACAGACCATTTGTAATAGCTTAGAACACTGGACCCAGTTCTGGATGGTCTTAGCACTGCCCACTACACAATTCCCATTCCCTAGTACAAAGTAAACTCTCACTAGCACAATGCTTCACCTATAGATTTTTCTTATTCTAGCCCTCTAAGCTATGACTGAAATATCTAAAGAAAATAGGGGAATGGGGAGTGAGGGGAGACAGCACAACAGAACTGAAGCAGAATGGGGTGGTTACCTCTGTTATCTACTGTCTCCTCGGCATCTCTAACACTGTTAACAATTTTCTTCCCCCCCCCCCCCCCCCGTTTTGAAACACGGTTTCTCTGTGTAACCATGGCTGTCTTAGAACTCAGTCTATAGACTAGGCTGTCCTCAAAGTCAAAGTTCAGCCTGCCTCTGCCTCCAAAGTGCTAGGGATCAAGGGGGTGCACTACCACCATTCAGCAATAATTTTCTATTTAAAATACAGGACAAAAATGCCAAAGCTGTTGTCACCTTTCATAGAGACCTACCAATTCCATCAAGAAACTGGCCTGCTCTACTCCATGTGTCATAGTGCTAACTCTATGCATGTCTGCATGAGATTGCCTCCTCAAGTTCCCTAAGCATTCACATACATGGTGCAGGAACAGGATACAAGTTCTCTGGAGGAATACTGTTAAGGAGCTGGGTTTGGCGCTAAGGTATGGCACTTAGCACAGAAGCCAATATTAAGGTTTACCGGCCGTGAAGGGTAGTATCAGTCTCAACTTGGACACTGTAGCTGCTACGCTACAGACCTGCTTCTGTCTGGAGATGCAGAGGACAGGAGGACATCGTCACCATGGCCATCAGCAGTTTCCTTGTCCATCCACACTGTATGTTTCCTTGTGGATACAGGAGATGGAACCACTGGCTGCCATACAGAGTATGTCCCTTAGGGACACTTTGGGGGCATGTAGATGATAGCCACGTCTTTCTTTGTAATGGCCCATTTCCTTACTATCTTCTAACTCTGCTTAGCACCACACTTGCTGGCACCTCCTGCCTCGTGGAGTTATAGGCTTCAGTGTGAGGTGGAGACTTCATAGCTTCCTTTGCTGCTTTTTCAGTAATACAAGCAGAACAGACACATTCTTTTCTGAGAAAAACTTCATAAAAAGGGGACAATCAGAGCCAAAGTGTAACAGACATGGTAAGAAAACATGGAACTAAAGCCGGCAAGTTTATCCATGACTCGTGCAAAAGTTAAAATTACCTTTTGCATTTTCACCTCAATTAGTAATGAAAATTAAAACACAATGTGGGAACATATTATATTGTGCCAATTAAAAATCAATTTATCTGTGGCTTTCCTCTAGCCTACTATTTTATCACCAGTCATACAGGTATGTTTACATTTACTGTGGGCACATCTCTACATCACATTCAAATGCAGGTTAAAGCAGTTTCCCCTTTCTTCTTCAGTCAAGAGCTTGCTATGTACCCCTTATGGGCCTTACACTTAGAATTCTCCTGTTTCAGACTCCCTAGTACATGGTATATGTCATGATACTTGGCTGTTCCTTGTGAATTTTATTCATTTTTTAAAAAAGATTGTGTGTGTGTATGTATGTATGTATGTGTGTATGTAGTATGTATGTATGTGTGTATGTATGTATATGCAGATGCCCAGAGGCCAGAGACTGCAGCAATCCCCCTGGAGCTGGAATTACAGGCGGCCATGAGCTGCCTGCCTCCACCGCTGGGAACTACACTTGAAAGTGTTCTTAAACTGTTGAGCCAGCTCTCCACGTTCCAACTTTTTAAACACTTTGTATAAAACAAAAACCCCAAACAAACAAAAAACTCCAAACCCCAAACCAACCACTTCTGCAAAAAGTAAAACACAGTAAAAAAAAGCTGAAGCTATTGTATTTTGAAACTGATGATCTAAGTACTTAATGTGGAAGAAAACAAAAGACAAAGCTCAGTCCATTCTGAGACAGAGACAGGTAGAGGCTCCGTAAGACATTCTATACACTACTCTTCACTCTGGCGTTAAGTTCAGAAGGGTAGCTATGTAGCTATGTAGGCCAGGATGACCTTAAAGTCACAGAGCTCTGTCAGCCCCCGTCTCCTAAATTTTGGAATTAAAGACAGATGCCACCACACCTGGTGCTATACAGTTATTCTCAAAGTTCCCTTTACCAACACAAGTAAAATGGTTTTGGCTCAATGTACTGAAATAACACGAGTGCTGGATCTACACTGAAGGTTATGGAAAAATGTTTTACCCAGAAAGTCTTCGAGCTTGATCATAACTGGTTTTAGCCTAGCAGGTTAAATTTATGCCTGAGAAAAACAAAGAAGTAAAAAATATTCTCTTTTGCGATAGAAGCTTAACCCTAAAACCTGACCATGGTGAAGGTCCTGTGCTAGGCGGGGAGAGAATAACCTAAGCTTAGCTTAACCCTAAAACCTGACCATGGTGAAGGCCCCGTGCTCAGTGGGAGAGAATAACCTAAGCTTAGCTTAACCCTAAAACCTGACCTTGGTGAAGGCCCTGTGCTAGGCGGGGAGAGAATAACCTAAGCTTAGCTTGCACTTGCTTCACTTGCTTTGCTAGATCACTTCTGTAAGCAGCTTACGTGAAGGGTTGGAGATCGTGAAGCTGATATGCACTAAATATGTATACACCAGGCAAGTCCATGACACAAGACTAGACAAATTCGTTGTTTTAGAATGATTTTGAAGGTAATTAGACCTTGTTTGGAGGCACAGGTAATATTTATTTCAGTGTTCAGTCAAGGTACTTAGCCACATGAAATGGAGGCTTACATACAGCATACATTGTCCAGCGTGCACAGCAGCAGCACTTCAACCCTTACAGAATCGGCCCATGTACAGCCCTGTACACCATCCAACAGCAACGTGAACACCCATCTGCTTAGGCCAAACTCCACTGTGCTCAAATAGCGATGAGGAAGTGCTCTGGTCCAGTGCCGCACGGTGAGAGCACTGCAATAGTGTTCCATCTGCTCTACAGATGAGGCTGACCGTGAACACTCATCGAAGCCTCTGCAGCACCTCACAGCTTCACACACAACACAACTCTCGTCACATTACTGAATATACCTTAAGAGCTTGCTTTCTTTCTCTTTTAAACAGTTCTGACTTTGGGTAAAGTAAAAGGTCCCTTATATACAAATATATAAACCCTAACTACTAGCTTTTCAAAATCTTTAGTTCTGGTTTTAACACTTCTTTAAAGAGGAAAGCAAGTCATTCACCCACCTGCCCGTCCATCACATTAAGAAACAATGTGCTTTCAGGTGAGAAGCTCAGGCTGCTACTACTGCCTGGACCACATGCATGACTTTAGGTACTTCTTGGCATCAGTTTACCTCTCCTTGCTTTAGGACAACCCAGCCTACGTTACCCAGGAAACGTATCCAACCATTTACAAAAACAGTCTTACATGCATTTTACATTTAAAATCGTGGTCTTATTTACTTGTATATATTCATCCCCACAAGATGGGTACACACTAAAAATTATTGCCCCCAACATAAAAAATATATATTATTTCTTTCCTTTGTCATTTATGTATATAAATACTTTACTGAAGATGCATCATCCAAATAAACAAATGTAAAAATTGCTTTATATAAAGTGTAGTTCTTTGCTATTTAGCAATATAAAATGATTACAATATAATTAGTCATTAAGGAGCTAAATTCAAGAGTTGCAAACCATGACAGCAGTGAACAGTCCCTTGTACAAGAGTCCATTTGCAAGGAAGTCAAGTAAATTTTGTAACAGATTACATAAACACTTGTATGCACTTGTATCCACCAGCGCACTACAGCCCCGCCTCCCCGGTGCTCTGTCTCCCTGGGCTGGACGTGGGACTTACTGCTCACTCTTTGGTGGTTCTTGTTTTCCATTAAGCTCTTGATCAACTCTGTTCAATAAAAAATACAGCTAATTAAAAACAAGTCATGACACTGGCAGCTGGATGATTTTGTTCTGAAAATGACTACTTTTAGCACACATTATTCTGTTAAAAAAACAAAGCTTTGCAAACAAAACAGATATAGTAGGGGGAAAAAAAATCAAGCAAACATTTCCCAAAAGGAAAAGAATTTTTCTAAGCAACTGGACACTGGCAAGGATACAAACATTGTCCCTTTCTTTAAAGACCACAGGATACTTTATGTTCACAGTCATAAACATCCTGAAAGCTGATGACTTTATATATATATATATATATATAAATTCCATTCCACTTCAGCAAGAAGTTTAGTGGGTAAAACTACTGACAGAAAATCAACTCTCTCAAAAATGACTGTTAACTGAAATTTAAATGTGTCACTTAAATCACCAACTGACCAATTAACATTTTAAAATCCAGAACTAAACTGTGTATTACATAATAACAACTATTTTCTGGAATTCACTGGTACACTGTGTGTGAACGCTTTTCATTTATTTTGAGAGTAAGCCATATAGACTTAACATTCAGAAGTATCTATACAAGTTAAAAAAAAAACTCACTGGATTAATGGTTGGTTGGCATTAAGAAAATGTAGGCACATGGAGTTAAGAAGAAAATGTGGTAACAGTACTGACTCTGTAGTAGCTTGAATGGCTCCTGTGGGATACATAAGTCACACTAATACAGAGCAGGATGGTCCTTTTCACACCTGTGTCCATTGCTACAATCACCTAAATATGTGTCAATCAAAAGTAAAAAGCCCTGGTCTGTTGGCATCAAAGATTACCTAATACTCTTGTTAAGGCCTACATTATACAACTGATTTTTTAAAATATGAACTAGTATTAAGAAGTAACTATAGGCATTGTTGAAGCATGGCAGCTGCCTGGCCACAGAACACCACACAACAGAAAGAAAAGAGGTAAAACATTTAAAAGGACTATACTTCAAGCCTTAGTTCTTAGCGAATACTGGGAGCACCTCTCCGGGTTCCACTTAACAGACGATTGTCTCATCTACCACCCCAAGTTTTGTCTTAAGCATATTTCTGTATTTAGAGCTAACAAAACAAATATTTCTCAAATCATCTTTTTAATACTAATGGAAGTTTTGTAAGAATTAGGTGCTGAAAAACAAAAAACAAAACAAACAAAAAGGAAAGAAAGAAAAGAAAGAAAGAAAGAAAGAAAGAAAAAAAGGAAGAAAGAAAGAAGAAAGAAAAAAGAAAAAAAAAAAAAGCCGGGAGGTGGTGGGGCACGCCTGTAATCCCAGCACTCTGGGAGGCAGAGGCAGGCGGATTTCTGAGTTCGAGGCCAGCCTGGTCTACAGAGTGGGTTCCAGGACAGCTAGGGCTATACAGAGAAACCCTGTCTCGAAAAAACTCAAAATCCCCTCCCCCCCAAAAAAAAGAATTAAGTGCTGAAAGACATCTGTAATCACCCTACTGAGGAATGAACACAAGCAAAATGGAAACAAATTCAAGATAAATGACTATATTTCATTTTTTAGCAGGGGAATATAGATTAAAGAGAAAAGCAGAAAGGATTCCAAGGGAGAAATACTCAGGACGGAATAACTGTGAATGCTTTCAAACAACAGAAGTAAAACATTTTTTACTTTTTATGTGATGCTTGAATTACTTCTGACAGCTGATAAAACACTAAAACCCCCTTTAAAGGGGTATTACCAGCACATTTCCTCTAATAGGAGTGTGTGTGTGTGTGTGTGTGTGTGTGTGTGTGTATGTAAATAAATACCCCCCTCCCCCCAGTGTCCCTTCCCCCAGCTCCTGAAACTCACTATGTAGATCTGGCTACCCTCAATTCACAGAACCTGCTGGTCTCTGCCTCTCAAGTGCTGTGATTAAAGGCATCTGCCAGCCCCAACTTGAAGTAATTCATTTTAAAGTCTAGAAGGTAGGTGGCTTCAAACTACTAGCTATAATTATCAATGATACTTTTGAGTTTCGTCTACTCGTCAGGCATATACACAGCACTGCCTAGAGAGAAAAGCAAAACCCCATTACCTAAGCTACTGCTGACATATTGCTTTACACAAGATTAGTGAATCTTATCAAACTGCTCAAAATTAAGACTACACCAGCAAAGATTCTAACTGGTCCCACAGATGTAAATCTCTCATCTTAGTCTCTAAGATCATATTAAGTGACATTTTGCTAATGCTGTTGTTAAAATTTAAAAATAAAATGAAATCTATTAACAGTGGGTGTGGTAATGGAGAGCCACAACCTCACAACTGAAGCAGAAGATTGTGAGAGAGAGGCCAGCCTGAGATACAGAGTAAGACCAGCTCCAACACAAAACAAAAACTCCCAAACTAAACTATGAATAAATTAGGCCCAAGGCTTATACTTTTCTAAACTACTATATAAAATGATAAACTATTTTATACTCTGCCTTTCATCTTTATGTTAAGAAATTAACAAATGAAAGGTTGTTACACTCAAAGCGGAAGTGTTCAAAATTAAATTTAAAGTAAAAAGCAGAGTGTTTAACTGTTAAATAGTATACTGGATTTTAAGTATTTTATTACATGTAGAGTCTGTCTGGTTAGCAGGCTATTTAATTTAAGCATATAAAGAAAATCAATGTTGGTTAGCCAAGGAGTATATGCATTGCAAATATAATCATCGCCCCCAAGGGAATAAGCTGTTGCTTGAAAATGTTTGTATACCTATTTCGAAAGCAAAATTCAAAGGTTTTCAAAGGCCTGGGATTTTAACCAGGGCTCCCAGTCATTTCTCTGGGTTCAGCACACAGAGTGGGAGGGCTTTGATGCGAACACACGCAGTGAGCATGCTCATATTGAGCAGGAGGAGCTTGGAGTTTGCCCTCTACTGGGCTCTGGGCGACATTTATATTTACAAATGCTATTCTCTGTTTGCAAGCTAACCAACTAGCAGCAGGGTTAGTCTGTGCGATGCAAATGGACTAGTCTAGATGCAACCCAGTCAAGGTGTGCATGTACCTTTTTTGTCTCTTTTTAAACTTTTCTTCTTCATACCTTGGTAGGGAAGAGTTATTTCAGTAAATACACATTTTGAGATTTAAAAAAAAAAAAAAAAAAAAGACTGAACGTGTTAACTGTATGAAATGCTAACATTTAACATGATGTAGAGAATAAAAACGAACTCGGTAAACTGGTTCAAATACACTTAAGCCTAAACCCTTAGACCAACAGTCAGAGAAACACTTCCTGCACCACAGCTCTGTGATGCCAAGGGTTCAACCCACAGACGTCTCCCAAGTCTCTAAGAAGGCAGGAGAAAGTGAATGGTGAAACAGGAAATTCTAGTTTCTGGAAAATAGTAAGACCGAGCTGATTTAAGCAACTCATTTCTTTAGCAATATGAGTTCCTTCAGTAATATGGTACGCTCCTTCCATGTGAGGAGTAATATGTCAGGTAGAGAAGTTACTCTACAGGACCCCTCTTCAGGAAGTCATCTCTCAGACTACAGACAGCACGTAACACACAGAAGGATTCACGAGTGGCCATTGCCTCTAGTTATGTAAACATGGTGCTGTAAGGGGAAGCTGTGGGGAAAACAGGTTCTTCCTCTACTTCTTCCTTACAAACCCCATGTTCTTGAGTACAGTGAGGCGGAGAAGCACTCGTCTTGCACAGAAGCAGGAGGAGAAGGCGAGCAGGGAGACGTACTGTTTGATGCACTCCGGTATGCCGACGTACTCCATGGGAACAAGCTCCGCCAGCTCGGCCAGGTTAAAGACGTATCTGATTTTCTGACTGAATTTTGAACTGGGGAAGAAAACAAACAATCACCTCAGTACTTCTGACACCAAAACTGACATTTAAATACAAGATTTTTTTTTCTTTTTTAAATGGACACTTAGAAAATTACCTGATAAATGGTCTTGTAACAGCCAGAAGTGTTCGGATAAACCAAGAGGGGTGCACAATGATTAGAGACTTTAGGTTTTTCCTTAACCTAGAGACAAAAAGAAAAAAATTATAAAATTTCTACAAATTATAGCACAAAAAGTTAGACATAAATGAGTATAATACAAGTTTGTACAAAATAGATGAAAAGAAAGTTACCAAAAATTTCCATTTAAGTATAAAAACAAGAAAATACATTCTTGAGTTCTAAATATCCCTCCTATGCTGTGAAATAGAATTTATTTAATTTGTCCAAATTCATGACATTTCGCCTGCTTTCAAATGTCTCCTAGCATACACACTGATCCAGCAAGGAAAGAGCTGATACTGAACATGAAAGTAAACCACTTTTTCTGTTCAGATATAGGGAGAAACTGGCATTTGCTTCTAACATCTCAAAAGGCACTAACTTGTAAGGGGGGCAGGGCAGAGAAAAACCAAAGGAGTGAGCACAGGAGTCAGACCCAACAACATTTAGAGATTTAAAAATTGTCACTATGAAGTCAAAGCCTCTTTTTAGATATTTCTATGTATTAAAAAAAAAAATCACAGAAGATAGTGAACATGTTTGCCTATAAAAAGAAACCTATTAACAAGTCAGGGTAGCGGGGCAGTGGTGGCGCACACCTTTAATCCCAGCACTTGGGAGGCAGAGGCAGGGGGATCTCTGAGTTCAAGGCCAGCCAGGACTACAGAGAAACCCTGTCTGGAAAAACAAACAAACAAAAAACCAACAACAAAACAAAAACAAAAACCAACAAAACAAAAACAAAAAAACAAGTCAGGGTAAACCACTTGAATCACCTAAAGCAAAACTGAACCATTAGCAAGATTAAAGTTGCTCCACTGGTGTGGACAAATAAGTCTTAAGAGAACACACTTTCAATGTTTGTTTTTAAAAACTGGACTAGTATCTTTAAGAGACCTAAGTTGGGGGATGGCCTAGTAAGACCTAGGTCTCATTCCCCAGAACCCAGATAAAAAGAAGAGAATAGTGTGGTAGGTATGTAATCTCAGTGCTGGAACTCTCTTAGGTACCTGGCTTATTAGCTCCAGGTCTGAGCTAGAAACTGTCTCAACAAACAAAGAGACCAGCATTTGAGTAGTAAGCTTAGTGACTCCTCCTGGCTTCCACACAGAACTTGAGCACCTGTACTGACCCCACAGTACAGTACACAGCAGGGAGACATTGTCCAACCTTTTCCAAGATGAATATTAAATACTGTTTTCCAAATGGCATAGGAAAGCATGGAGAGCGATCTTGTGTGTTCTGAAGAATTAAGTCACTGTCACTAAAAGCTGACTCAAGTCATTCACCATGACAGTTCAGTGCCAACTTTAAAAAAATAAAAACATACAGAAATTGACAAGTACAACCGAAGAAATTGATGTTGTCTTTAAATGGCAACAGAAAGCATATTTTAATCTAATAAAACTACTGTAATCTCTCAGCCAAGTCTACATCACCGTCTGTCAATTTGCTGGTAGCATCTCCTGAGCCATCCCAGACTGGGCATTTTCCTTCGAGTTGTCGCACCATTTAAGTAAATGATCATGTAGTTCTCTGCTACCAACAGTTCTAAAGTGCCAATAACATATCTATAAAAACAAATGAAGTACATGTCTTAGGTATCACAATTCAGGATGGAACAGGCTCCCAAATGAACACAGTCCCCTCCCTTCTTCCACAGTAAGAGCAAGCACCTGCAGTAGGTGATGGTGGGACTGTTTAAAACAGTCACAACAAATCCTGCAGCCTGAATGGCACTGGGTCCACTGGGTCAGGGGACAGGTGGGACCAGGGCATGGCATGCTTGGCTTCTTATTCACAGTACAAAATGAGAAACTGCACTAAGTCCAGAAAAAGAATGACTTGTCGGTTCACTAGGTCAAGTCCCAGGGATATAATTAATTTAGTCATATAATTTTGAGATGGTCAGTTACCTTTTTAAGCAATGTTTCCAAACACTGAAGTTGGATGAGATAATATATATTAATTTTAAAATGAAACGTTTTTCTACTAAGTTGGAAAACAGTTTCATAATGCTAAAATATAAAGACCTGGGGACTCAGAAACAGGGTGAGTTCTTTCTATATGTTGTTACTGTTATTGCCTGACAGAATATATATATGCCAGGCCAGAGCAGTCAATGAACTGTATCCCCAGTTCTTCTTGACATTTTATTTTGCTACAAGGTCTCATTTGGCTGCCCAGGCTGACCCTAACCTTGATCTGTATATAGTTTGGTTATGCCATCAACTTTTGATCCTTCTCCCTTAACCTCTTGAATAGCTGATTATTGGCCTGTACCATCAAGCTGGCTTTCTTTCTAGTTTTTATAAGACTTTCATAAATTATGAGTCTAATCAGTTCAGAATTCTGTTCAAACATCTTAAGATACAGTTACTTGGGAGGGCAGTGGTGGCTCATGCCTTTAATCCAACACTCAGGAGGCAAGCAGGCAGATCTGTGAGTTCATGGCCAGCCTGGGTTACGGAATGAGTTCCAGGACAGCCAAGGAGACACAAAGAAACCCTGTTTTTAACACAGCCCCTCAAAACCATACTTACTTAAAGAGATTGTCCATCAAATATCTATAATTAGGCTGACCACTCTCAGGCATGAAGCAGACAGCAAATACAACGATGGCATTCAAGCCATCCCCATAATAGCCTGGGAAGAAAAAAGAAGGGTAAAGTCTTTGGCCTAATTTTACTCTATAGAATTACCACTTTTAACTATGTCTATGTGAAAGCAGGGCTTCCAGATGAACAATGAGTGTAGGGATGACCAGGAGATGCAGCTGCAAAGCAAACTAAGTAGGAACAACTTCTTAAGAAAAGCTCATCTGCTGAGTTCGAGGCCAGCCCGGTCTACAGAGTGAGTTCCAGGACAGCCAGGACTAAACAGAGAAACCCTGTCTCGAAAAACCAAAAAAAAAAAAAAAAAAAAAAAAAGAAAAGCTCATCTGGCCAGTGTCTGGACTTTGAGACTATACTATAACACATTTTATCCAGAGTGAACTGCACTCTGACCAGGAACATGCTGACATTTTTGCACAGCACCTAGGAGCACTCCTAGATTGTATGGTCAGACTAACAGAGTGACAGCATACAGTTTCTGACTGGCTTACAAGTCTCCTAGGGGAATAAGCTATTTTTGTGTATCTCCAAGATAAAAAAGACAGTCCTCCACTGAGCTAAGTGAATTGTGCCAAGAAAAGCTGAAGTCAAGTTTAAGCCTCACGAAGCTCAAGAGCAGGCTTGTGCCAACAATGCAGCATCGCAGAGACCAAACTGCAAACAACTCGAGACTCAACACTGTAGCAGATGCACACAAGCAGTTTATTTGGGTCATGAAATATTCAGTGATAGAGAATAAACTAGACCCATGATATGGATGTAGCTGCTTAGAAACATGCTGAGTGCCGGGAAGCGCACACCGTGAGACCAGTCACAGACCACTTCTTAAGAGGCAGAGCCGACTATGAGCTAGACTGTGAGTAGTGGTTAGAGAGGATGGACTCATTAGAAAGGTGTAGATATTCCTGGACAAAGTAAAATGTTCTATATGAGCGTGAATTGTATCTATGTGTGCATATATGTACATGTTTGAATATACTGAGAAACATACAAGTTTTTGCTGAAAATCATCTATTAGTTAAGTAAACTAAGATAAGTAAATGCTTGGAAAAGGTTCAAGAAACTAACTTCTTTTGAGCAGTAAACATTCAGGGTAAAACTATTATACTTTAAAAACTTAGGTTCACTAGAGGAGCAGTCAGTAATCTTATTGCTGACCCATCTTTCCAGTTCCTATATGAGTAATTCTTAGTTGTCCTTTTATCATTTTACTTCAAGCCTTTAAAATCCTTGAGCTGGAGAGATGGCTCAGCAGCTAAGGGCACTGGCTGTTCTTCCAGAAGACTCAGATTCCCAGCGACCAATTGGAAGCTCACAACCATTTTCTAACTCCAGTTCCAGAGGATCTGATGCCCTCTTCTGGCCTCTATGAAGACATGAGATACCTAAGTGGTGGTATTCAGACATACATACAGGCAAACACACACCTACATTAAAAAAAAATTAAAAAAAAAGTATTAAAGCTTTGATATCAGAATGTCAGAGAATTTTTCTTTTTCCTTCAAATCAAGCACCTATCTCTAGGCACATTTTTGACAGCAGTAGATTCCGGACGCTGCATTCGCAGACCCAGAGGGCCGCCCCAGCCTCACCTCCATGGGAGCCACCCCAGCCTCACCTCCATGGCTAATGACTTTTTTGTAGGGTTCGATCGCCTTCATGTCCACTCTGTGGTCCTGCTCTCCAATCCGGAACATGCGCCAGCGGCGTCCGTCTTCCTTTTCTTCTGTGGCTGTGTATTCAGTAATTGAGCCTTTCCTAATGACTTCAGTAGTTTTGGGTTTGGGAAGATCATCTGTTAAAATAAAAGGCTTTTGAATCACAAACTATTATTTACACAATAAAAATCAAAATTGTATGTTAACCACTTTACTATCTAGATTACTCCAAGTTCTTTTCTGTTTTCTCCTTGGTGTGCTGTGGGGCTTTCCAGGCTAGCCTCACACTTCTAGGCCCAGGTGACTCTGCTTTAGTCTCCAAGCATCTGGGAGTATAGGTGCACACCGTCACATACAACTATTTACAGAGACGTTTAAATATATAAGCTGACATCATCACCTTTATAACAAGAAAAGCCTTGTTCTTACTTAAGGTCAATTTATGCCTTTAAAATCAGTTTACTTGAACTTTCTACTAACCAATTCAGCAAAGCACCAAGTTATAGTGCAACATTTACATCTGGTGTAGCAAAGTAGAGCAACCAAAATCTTACGGTAGTAAGAAATCTGGCATGCCTTTCCAGATTTCATTCAGGACAACAGTGTCTATTAAGAGTTACTAATACAGCTTACTTCTAGTAACTATCTGAGAGCCAATTGTTTTTTAGCATATACACGAATTATAAAACACTGTAATACAAGATAGAAAGTGGTTAACTACTCAGTGATCATTTTCCCTTTGATCAGTTTTATAAAGCAGACATGTACTTCTGAAGAACACATGCAAAAATTTACGTAAATTAACACTAGCCAAAGCTCCAATGATTACGTGTAATTTATGTTTGCAGATTGCAGGTTAGTTGATTTAAAATGAAGTAATGATTTTCAAAACTTTAGTATGACAGTCCTTACCAAAAGATGGGGGGAAGGGAAACCTACTGCATGTTAGTTGTTTCCAAGACAAAGCTGTTAACGGAAAATATCCTTCCAGGAAATGACTACAGCAGCATTAAGGAGAGAAGAGACAAAACACACAGGCAGAAAACTAATTCAGTGTCTGTATAAAAGATTGCTTCTTACTGGGCTGCTTATTGAACCAGTAAAACAGGGAAGGGGAAAAAAGAACAAAAGCTACAGAGTTATCACTCTTCATTACCTATTATCTACCTCTGTTAAGTACAGTTTTGTTGCAAAATTCACTTTAAAGATGAAACAAAAGATTATTAACATCTGTCTAAATATCACAATCAACTTCTGCCTAATTCTAGAAAGCACACAAAGCACAACCCACGGCAATGCCTCTGAACACCGACTAATTAGAACAGCAATGTCAGACGGGGCGGAGCACTCACTACTTCAAGGGGCAGCTTCTCGCCAGTGCTTAGATAGTTATTGTTGTTATTTGTGACAGGATCTATGTTGTCCTGGATGTCACTGAACTCACTATGTAGACCAGGCTGGCCTGGAATTCAAGAGATCCCCTGCTTCTGCTCTGGAGGGCTGGGGTTGAAGGGATGTGCCACCATGCCCAGCCCCACAGGTGTTTTTTAGCCTATTTTTTTTATGTTTCTTTAGAGGATTTTTCCCCTCCTAGATTGACTGACAAGAATATACTAGAATATTAGGCAATACTTTGGAAGCAACTATGAAAAATCAAAACTATACAATATTGGGCAAGTAAGGAAAAACAAAACTAAACTAAAAGAAAGCTACCTGCATAATCTAGTCTTGAAAACTTCAAGTATTTTCAGAATCTTCTACTTTAGAAACAAACTTAGGAACTGCAGAAAAAATAACATATTTCAAACAAAATCCTTCAATGGATTTTAGCAGGCTTTATGTTTAGGATTTGGCCATATCCTACTTCTCCTCAAGAGAACACTATGGTAGACACTTTATAATATAAACATCCATTCACAAAGCTCATATAAAAAGAGTGAATTACCTTCCCACTCAAACTCATCACTGTTCTCTGATGGGGTGTCTAAGCCTTCCAGGTCAACTTCTCCGCCTTCATCCAAATCATCTGACCACAGAGAGTCTTCACCAGGATCCAGGGTCAGGCTGATGTCTGGGGCCATTAGTTTCTTCCGTACTTTGTTTCCATTAACTTCTAACGAGCCTGAAATTGGAAAACAAGGAAGAAGACTGGACTACTCAGATGCTCCATTTAGAAGAGAAGCATTTTAGTAACTTCGTTCTTGAGAAAAACATTTAAAATAAAATTCCAAAGTATGAATTAATAAAACCTGGTTGTGATCACTGCTGCTGCTTTTTAAAAGATACATTTTTATTCTATTAGTTTTAATTTTATGTGTAGGGTGCTTTGCTTGCATATATGTCTGTGCACCACTTTTGTGAAGTACCGAAGAAGGCCAGAAGAGTTCCTTAGATCCCCTGAAACGAGTTACAGATGGCTGTGAGCTGCAACGTGGATGCTAAGAACTGAACCTGGGTTCTCTGCAAGAGCAGCAAGTGTTCTTAACTGCTAGACCATCTCTCCAGACTTAAATCTGTCTTTAAGTATGTGACTACATGTGTGTCTGTGTGTGGGTATATGCACCTGAGTCCAGGAGAGGATAGTGGGCCAGGAACTAATTATAAGCACTCTGAGATGTCTGAGCGGACTTGGAGAATGGCACTGTCTCTTCTTAAAAGAATTATTTTACTACTGCTTCTTTGTCAAGAGATCAGGATTGTACCAATTTCCTTTTACACAACAGAGGCCGACTTTACAGTCATTTCGTATTAAATAGTCTTTTTTTCTAAAATTTTCTAAAACCAAAGGTATATTTTTTATAAAGTTAAATTTCTCAAGGATTCCAAAATTTGCCCTTTGACTCCCTCTATCAGGAAAAAGAAAAAAAAAAAAAGCTCAATGTTGTTGGTTTTTCTCTCTGTATATATATAGAAATGTATTCAAAAGTAGCACAAATTCTTACCAGGCTGTCTGTCTGGACCAGTTACATCTATTATATCTGCTTCAATGCTGTCATCTTCTGGTAAAGGTCTAGAAGACATAGACAAGCTCTTTAACCCAGAAATTAAAAACAATTCTTTTGAACCTCAACGATCCATCAAAATGTCAGTTATAAGGACTAAAGCTTATAAGTTTTATAAGTTTTACAAACCTGTGTGTGTGTGTGTGTGTGTGTGTGTGTGTGTATGTTGAGAGATTATCTCAGATGTTCCTCAAAGGCTGTTTACCATTTAAGACAGCATTTGTCACCAGCCTGGGATTAATCAACCAGCCCAGGCTGGCTGACAGGAAAGCCTGGGGATCTGGTCTCTGTCTACCACAGTGGGGTTACAAGTAGACACGACCATGCCTGGCACTCTATTCATTTTTGCAGAGCTGAAAGCCCATTGCTCCAAAACCTAAGACTTTAGTTAAAGCACAGCTCCCTAAAAACCTGAAGTTGAAATGATTAAAACAAATATGAAAAGATAACCAGCCACATATTTGGTGGAAAATAACTTTCATTTCCTGGTATCCAGTGATCACTTGTAACCTTCTTTTTAAAGAAGCCCAATATTCATGAGCTGACATTTCATTAAAGAAATTCTGATGTTTTGTTCCAAATCTGTTTAATAAAAAATACTGCTCACATTGGAAAATCTTCATCCTGCCATTCTTCCTTCAGCTCCACACCTTCCATCCTCAGCCTAGACTCAATGTCAGCTTCCAGCTCCTGGCAGTCCAGGCAGCCAAGGTCCTGGGTGAGAAAGAAAGATGAACAACGGTTTGATCTCCACTCTGCCCTTCACTGCCGCAAAGGTGTAGAAATCTTTCCGGAAGCTCACATCTCCATGCCAACAGCCATAGAAGCTTTAGTTCAGTAGTCTGGTTATGAAACTTGACCTATTGCAGATAGATGGCATGTCTATCATAGAATAATAAATCAGCCTTCTGCTCTCTGCAGAGAGGAGGATCTAGAAGCGCACTAGCATGTTACATGCGCATGCATACTCAGCAGAGCCCAGTGCTATGCAGTGTTTACAGCTCCTTCTCACCACTTCCAGGTCACGTAGAGTCTATTTAGGAGCTCATGTAGTAGATGAAGTGTACTGATTTCTGATGTGCTTGCTTCCCATTTGTACCATGCCTCTCTTGTAGAGCTCAAGGCTCAAGCTACGATGCTATCACAGATAGATATGCAACTATCTACTTTAAGTCATGCCCCAAAATTGAATCTTGTTTTTTTCTGCACTAAATCACCTTCTGTCTGACAGACTAAGACAACTGAGGTACAGTATAAGTCATGAAGAGAGGCTAGAGAGATGGCTCAGTGGTCAATTCCCAGCACCCACGTGATGGCTCACAACCACTTGAGACCCCAGTTTCAGAGGGGCTACACACCCTCTTTTGACCTTCAAGAGTATGGCATGCATGTGGCACACAAACATGTTGACAAAACACTGATACATAAAATAAGAAATAAACAAATCTTTAAAAATTCAGGACTATCAGTTGGTAAAAAGTACAACAGAAGCAGCTGGCAAAAAAGTACAAACTGAAGCAGAGGTGCTCTGCACGGCAGCTCATTTACATTAGTAATCAACAGAGCAAGTTTCTACAGACAGCGCTGACACACAGGTCCTTGCCCTTTAGTTTAGGCTGTCTTCAAACTTGTGACCTTTCTGTTCCAGCCTCCTGAGTTCCGGGACTACAGGTATTGGCCAGATGTCTAGCTTCAAATTTTTCTTAAGAGCCACACAGCATAACTGGAACTACAGAAATAGATAAATAAAAACAAAAAGTAGCAGTCGTTCCAAGTGGCTGACACAGAGAAAGGGCAGCATGCCCAAGCCCTTCTCCAATACCTGATTTTAAAAAACCATGTCCAAAAAAACCCAAAACTTTTCTAATAAATGAGAACCATTCACATTCATATCAAATGATATTCTAAAAATAAGCTAAAAGAAATTAAATCCCTGAACTGTTAAGTTTCATACAGTAAACTTTATTCATTCCTCCAATGACTAGAGTCTCTCTATCTGCCAGCTTGAGTACTTACTTATACTTGGGAAGGTCTCAAAGGGCTAACATTTTTATAATCTTTTTATTAGTACAGGGGGAAAAAAGTAATGTGCCAACTTTCTGTTACTGAACTACTTGCTAGGTAAATAACCAGAACAGTTACCACGGTCTTGTCCCACCTTTCCACTGGGTATTGGGGATGGGGTGGGGGAGAATCAGAATATTCTGGGTATCTTTTTTAAATAACTAGAAAGAAAATCTCAGAAGTAGCAGCAGGAACTGACAGTTGTGATGAATACATTAATCTCAGCACATGCTGGCGTCACCGCGGAGGCTGTCAGCGCTGGGCAGGCCTTGGCCAGCCCCTTAAGCTTCTTTTGCTTTCTGTACCATATAAATAGTTATTATGAGTTTCCCTTAAAACATGTTATGAGAATACTTTGTGAGAACATAAATATATGCAGTAAATTACTGTTGGTAAAATCATTCTTCATTTGTTAGAAGAAATGTTTTTCTTGTGAAATGCCTCGGAGCTACTTTATTATTTGAAAACTAACTCTTTCAAAACTGTCATGGAAGCTCAGGTTTGCAATCCTAGTACTTTGGGGCCTATAAGACGATTGCTGTTGAGATCGAGACTAGCCTGGGCTGTGCAGCTAGCTAGATCCTTGTCTTAACACAACTAAAACAAAACAAGAAAAAGGGGGCTCCTTTTATACAGGGTTGTAGTCCAGGCTATCTCAGAGGCTGAGGCAGGAAGACTGCATGTTCAAGGCCAGCCTGAGCCTTTGTGAGATCCTGTTACAAAATAAAACTGGAAAGCAGGGCTAGGGCTCAGACACTGCCTGCTCAGCATCTGGGGCCCTGGGTTCCATTCTCAGCAGCACAAGCAACATGGAAAAAAGTCCTTGAGCCCTTGCAGCCAACTTCCTCATTTGACTCTAATGTTCTTGGTCATGTGCAGTTCACACACCTCCATTTATTATTATGGATGTTTAGTTATGGGGAGGGATGATTATCTAGGCTGGTTAAACAAAGAAGGAACAGAGAGAAACAGACTAACTCCACCATTTCACCAAGAACTTCAGGGGTAGCAGACAAGGTAGATAAAAACAAAGCCAACAATCGAGTTCTGTTCTTGGAAGCACTTTATCACCAAGCAGCTGTAGGAACAGGAAACAGCAAGAAAGGCATTGAAATAAGCAGAACAGCTCTGGAGGGAATCCTGATGCCTCTGACTCCCAAGTCCATGGCCTTTCCAGTTTTGCTTTTAGAATGTTAAAATGTTAGAATATAGAAACAGTATTTTAATACACTACTTGGCAAAATAACGTACTTCCACAGAAATAGTCTGTGATCTGGGTAGCTCGTGGCAGTTATAAGCGGCAGGCATAATGAAATCAACAGCCTTTGACCCTAGTCAGGTTAGAAATCAGAGATGAGGAATTCCTCCTTACACGACTTCGGAGGGGAGGTGTGAATCCAATCAAGCTAGAGAGGGAAGCCACAAGCAGTTTAGGAAGGTGAACAGAATTAAGTGTTAGGATCCTATTTTGACCTATGTAGGCTGTGACTTGACAATTTCCATGGTACCTTTACTGTCATGTACTTTAAACACTGCTGCTAGAATAGGTGGAAGTAACTGCTGTGCACACAAAACCAAACACAGAGCAGAAAGCCTGCCCTTACACCAAAGGTTCTGCTTGATTTTTTTCATTTATTAACCTATATGCCGCTGAAGATCAACCACAACAAAAATCCCTGAAAATCCTTTATACTTGCTTGTCATTGTTCCCAAGGTATAATTATATCCCTTTAAGAGTCTATCTTTTCAAACACACACACACACACACACACACACACACACACACAGCACAGGTGGTCAGGTTAGTGGTGTGTGCTTTAGCAGGAGAGTGGAAGTCAAATGACAAATTTCAGGTATGGTTCTCTCTGTTCACTTTGTTTTGAGGCAGGGCCTCTCTCCTGCTTTCTTCGCTTGCTTCACGCTCCCAGCTAGCTGGCCATGAACTTCGAGACGCTTCTCTTGTCTCCTTCTCCTATCTTGCTAGGGGACTGCAGGGATTACAGCTGGTTTATGTGGGTCCTGGGAGTCAAACTCAGGGGTTCAGGCTTTCTAGGCGTGCTCTTACTGACTGAGCAGTCTCTCCTACTACAATCATGTTGGGTTTTCAAGAACAAACTACTTCCACAACAATGTTTACACACTCACACACACAATCAAACTAGAACAGTGCTAACGTCTCTCAAACCTGTAAAAACATCGCATGGGATAAACACCTATAAGAATACATTTATTACACTATCAGTATGCAGAAGGTATTAGAGATGTGTTGACACCTTTAAGTAGACTAAACTCTAACATCTAATCTCAAACAGTCTGCTTGTTAGAAGCTGGTTATGTCAGGACCATCTGTGATGCTGCTTGCTTCGTAGTATGTAATCTTAACTGTCAGCCAAAGCCACTCTTGGTCTAGAAACATACCCTTTGTTCTCAGATGCCCTCCTCTCTCATCGCTACAGAGAATCAGAGCCACTGCCCCTTTACTTCTATACCCATTAAAAACTATTGAGTGGTTAGGGCTTCAACTGACCAACAAATATGTAAGATAGAAAGCAATGTTCTCAGCCCTTTATCTTAAGACAAGAGGCAAAAGATAGACCCTCGCATCCTGATCCCCAGATCTGTCTCCACAAATAGCTCTGTAAAGCCAAATTTGGCTATACTTAGTGTGAAAGGTACTGCAATGCTGAAAGATGTAACTATGTTGGTTTATGGCAACTTAATTCCTACTTCATGCACATACACACATACACACACACACACACACACACACACACATTTTCTAGTTCAACAACATCAAGCTTCAGTAAGAAAAGACCTAAGAATAGCACTGAGAGACAGAGAATGATTAAGAACCAAGCTTAAAAAAAATGTGCAAGGCAACCAAACATTGGTAACTTCAAGTATGGGTAACTTAACTAGATAACTTCAACTCTAACTTTGAAGAAACATCCACTCATGAGTTACAGAATTCCTACAAGTGAGGGCTAGAGCGATGGGTCAGTGGTTAAGCATGCTTGCTGCTCTTCAGATGACCCTATTTCAGTTCCCACCACAACAGCCTATAATGCCAGCAGCTCCAGGGGTTCCAATGGCCTCCACAGTCACCTACACCACATGACACAGACACATTAAGATGACTTTTGAGGGGGAAAAATTTACAACTAAAGGGTTCTAATAAATCATAAGAAAACGTGCATTTCATTGAAGGTAGACGTTCAAGTATAAGGGAAAACATCCTAATTAAAAGTGATGCTAAATACTAAGATGTGATCGCAAATGGAAGGCACTAGAAATATCATGATAAATACTGCAAAAGTTGTGTCCTCAAAGAGTTCCTAGGATAAAGGAAGTTTCGAAGTAATGTAATATAGATCCAAATAAGTTTCTGCTTGAACATGAACAGACCCAAGAAGAATTCTTCAGTGGCATCGTAAGTATATAACAATCCAAAGTATCCTGACCGATATTTAAATGAAGTTAAGTGTCTAAGAACACCCAAGGATCCGGCATTGACGTACACACCCTACCTTAGGCTATCACACTCAGGAAAGTTCAAGAGCGCCCTGATGACTTATAGGCTGTTGTTTGTGTACGCTGTCTACGTCCAGCGCCCCGAGGCTACGGGGTGCACTACACGCCCAAGTTTCTTTGTTCTGCTATGGACTGACGCTGGTTAAGAACACGGAACAAACGTGGCTAGGGGAAGCCAGGAACCGGGAGGTTCCGCCCCAGGCTCTCGGCCACAGACGGAAATGGAGGAAATGGGGGCGCGAGACTGGCACCAGTGCCCGAGGCAGGGCGGGGCCGGGCAGCGCTCGGACCCGGAACGCGAACGCGCCAGTCCACGGCTGCCGCCCCCCACCTGGCCTTGCCGATCCTCCCGCAGCCCTCCAGCTGCGCCGTAGCCCGGCCCGCTACCCCGGCCTCGCTCACCCCGGAGGAAGCCGCGGCCCCCTCGTCCTCTTTGCCCCTCCAGGCCGGCGACGTGGGGCTGACGGCCAGGTCGCAGAAAGCGGCGCCGGGCAGAGCCCGCTGCCCTTGGTCGGCGGTAGAGACGGGGCCCAGCTTTTCCCGGACGGTCTCAGCGGCCGTCCAGGCGGCAGTAGCTGACCCGGATTCAGTGCGCACGTCCCGGCGGAAGTGACCACCTCCGGACCGGCGCCGGGCGCGGCCGAGGGAGGAAGCGAGGGCGGGGAGTTATCCTATAATCCCCAGAGGTTCTCCTCTCTGCGCATGCGCAGCCGGGAGATTGGATTTTTTTTTTTTTTTTTTTTTTTTTTTTTTTTCGTCCCAGGCCAGTTCTTTTAGCCTCGGCTTGCTGCTGTAGGAGGTGGGCGTTGCTTTCTAAGGCTCAAGTACTTTCTGTTACTGTAGGGACCTAACCACGCTGTCTGAAAGGGCTATTAGTTTCTCTCTGTTTTCCTTTTCTTGATATTATGTTAACTATATTACTATATAACTATATAACTATATAAAGTGAATGAAAACAGGGTGAAAATAGTCGATGTCTTAGGTACGGTAGCCAGGTCCTAGAAGAATCTACTTTGATAGAATTTTCCGACGTGAATAGCCTTTTTCTTCAGTAGGGCTTCTGACATTAATAAGTACCCCTCCCCCTCCCCAGACTCTTCTCTTGTGTTCCCGGTTGGCCTTGAATGCCTTCCAGTGTATCTGAAATAACCTTGAAAACTAATTTTCCTGCCCCAGTCTCCAGAGTGCCGAGATTATCAACATGATTGTTACCATATTGTGGCAGAGATAGACAGCATAGGGCTTCCTGGCTGTTAGGTAAGCACTCTATAATCTGAACTCTCCGTTCCCTCAAATTTTGAAATAGCGGTTCTTCACCAGTGGATCGCAAACCCCTGGGGTGTTACAAAGGACCCTTTCTCACAGGGGTTGCCTAGGATCATAGGGAATATCATTCATATGATTCATGACTGTAGCAAAATTACTGTTCCGAAGTTGCAACGGAGTAATTTTGTGGTGGTGGGTCTCCACAACATGAGGAACTGTACTAAAGGGTCCCAGCATTAGGAAGGTTTAGAACTATTGCTTTAAAACATGCTTCCCCCAATTATTTGTGCGTCTTCTCTTGATGATGTAGAAAAATGAAAATACAGATGTAGTCAATAAATGTAAAATATTTTATTATCACAGTCCTAAAATTGGCTGTCGAAAAAAATTCCTCAAAATGGGGGATGAGAGGTTAGGGGGTTTGTGGAGAGGAAACTGGGAAGAGGGATAACATTTGAAATGTGAATAAATAAAATAACCAATAAAAAATGAAAAATAATTCCTCAAAAGATCTCAACTTCTGTACTTTTCTGTGTGGGCCACTAACAATTTTTTGAATGGCTCCAGTCTATGAGCTGTACTTTTTTGGGGGGGGAGGCGGGGGGGTTTCGAGACAGGGTTTCTCTGTGTAGCCCTGGCTGTCCTGGAACTCACTTTGTAGACCAGGCTGGCCTCAAACTCAGAAATCCGCTTGCCTCTGCCTCCCAAGTGCTGGGATTAAAGGCGTGCGCCACCACCGCCCGACTGAGCTGTACTTTTAAGAAGCTTCAAGGGACTATTATTTTGGAGGACATGGCCGTCCCTCTTAGAAGTTGAATGTGCTCGATCTGTCCAGAGGTCTAGTAGGTAACTATTTGGGCAAGTCTATTACTCCTAAAAGGAATGGTGAGGTCAAAAATATTTTAAATTGACCCAAAACACAGTACAATTTAGATTAGAGATTTAGAGATACAGTTTAGATTTGTTCTCTATTGGCAGAGAGTTAAGCGCTCTGTGACATACCTATAAAATAGGGGTGGGGGAATAATGCCGGCCTCACGGGTCTTTTGAGACAGAACAGTACATATTTATGAGATGGGCGCTTGGAATGTTGCTATCATATGTGTTAGGCATTATTATTTCCCCTAGCAGTTTTCCTAACTGCTGGAGGGGAAACAAGGCAAACCAATCCACAAAGCTTTAGTCAACCCCCTCGGCCTCGGGAAGCGTTTTCTCCTCAGTTACAGAGTTCCACTTTGTATTTTAGTTCTGCAGTGTGCAGAGTTCCCCACACGGTGGCAGAAAATCGTTTGCAATTATGCCAAAGAGTGAGGTTTTGTGGTCTTCAACTTCTTCATTTTAGTAACTTAACACGAATACACTTGAGTCCATGTTTAGTTCTAAGTAAGCTACTTGGCTACATTTTCCTTTCATGAACTATTTATACTTACTGTTGAAACATTAGAAACTATGGATAAACCAAAAAAAATCATTATGAATGATAGCTTTTAGATTTGAATATACTTATATTAATTGCATGTCTTTCTAAAAATTAGTGGATGTAATTTAATAATATAATTAAGTTTATAAGTTTGTTTGTTTAAGAAAACTTTAAATTTATTTTTAGGACCTCATGCAAGCACTCTCCCACTGAGCTCCTCTCCCTCTTTTGTTTTGGAAATATATCCAGAATTCCTTTTCATACATATACCTGAATTTCATCACATTTATTTATTCATTAATTCATTCACTTCACAGTTTTAAAAGACAAGGTCTAGTGTATCTCAGGCTAGCCTCCAACTTGCAGTGTGGCTGAGCCTAGCTTTGAACTTCTGACCTGCCTGCCATTACTTCCCAAGTATAGGGATCGCTCCCTGGGCTTAATTTCCAACATTATATTTATTACCAATCCTTTATTTACCATTCAAGATGTTCCATATTTCACATTTAAAAACATTTCAAAAATGTTTAAAAAAATCAGCAAAAATGGACTGCTAACTTACTTTCAAATAATACACTAGATCATTTTCAGATAATACATTTGAAATATTTCTCTTTAGCTTACATCTAATACCTTTAAACCAATGTATCTAAATGTGTTAAATACTATTTCAACCCTCTGTTTATAAACTTTGGAGAAAATGTTTAATAATTTTTTAAAAGATTATTTTATGTGTACGCCTGTTTGTCTACATGTATGTTTATGTGCTATGTGTTTGCCTGGTTCCTGTAGAGACCAGAAGAGGGTATCAGAAACCCTGCAACAGGAGTTTTAGATGGGTGAGCTGCCTTGTGGGTGCTGGGAACGAACTCCAGATGATCTGCAAAGAAGCAAGTTCTCTTAACTGCTGAGCCATCCCTCCAGCCCTGTGAGCTTGCTATATACCTTTCCATCTCCTTGCCTCTCTGCCTGGTTTCTCTTCCCCCTCTGCCTGGCTTCTCTTCCAGGGAAGCCTGGGCAAGTCACACCTCCCACTCTGCGGCATTCAGCCTCCTGGATTGTTCCTTTCAGCTTCGAGATTTTCTGTTCCCACCATTAGTCCTTCTCCCCTCGGGACGTTATGAACCTGTTCTAGAAGGACTCATTGTACTCCTTGAAATTACTTTTGTGAGTGGTGAAAAGGGCTGGAAAGATGGCTCAGAGCATAAGCATGCATACCGCTTTTGTTCCCAGCAGTCAAGTTAAGGGCTCCCAACTAACTGTAACTCCTTTTCCACAGCTACAGCATCGTCTTCTAGCGTCCCTGTGTACCTGCTCATACTCATATGTTCATATGTACATACCTACACACATACACATAATTAAAAATAAGTAGTCTTTCCACACTGCCATCTTGGTGTGCCTAAAAATCCTGACTGATGCTCTCAGGTATCAACAATGCTGCAAAGAGAGGCAAACACCAGGAATATTGGGTCAAGAAGCTGGAGTTATCACAGGGAAAGGAACTTCAGTTGGGGAAGTGCCTCCATGAGATCCAGCTGTAAGGCATTTTTTCAATTAGTGATCAAGGTAGAAGGACCCATTGTGGGTGGTGCCATCCCTCGGCTGGTAGTCTTGGGTTCTACAAGAAAGCGAGCTGAGCAAGCCAGGGGAAGCAAGCCAATAAGGAACATCCCTCCATGGCCTCTGCATAGCTCCTGATTCCTGACCTGCTTGAGTTCTGGTCCTGACTTCCTTTAGTGATGGACAGCAATGTGGAAATGTAAGCGGAATAAACCCTTTCCTCCCCAACTTGCTTCTTGGTTTGTTTGTGCAGGAATTGATACCCTGACTAAGACACCAGGCCATTCTTCAACATCTTCTGGTCCCTAACTTCACTAATGAAGCATTACTACATTAGCAAATTTGAGGACATTGATGACCACAGAGCTAAGAAAATCACTGTGAACTTCACAGGCAGGTTAAACAAGTACAGAGGGATCAGCCCCAGGTCCCATGTGCAGCTCGAAGACTAGGAAAATGGCAGAATCATCGGGTCCCATCCTGTAGGTTTGGTTTTACAGTCCCGACAACCTTAGCTGGCCTCATGGGCCATGAAGAAGCAAAATGAAAGCACAGGAGGAAGAAGCCTGGAGCTCTTTTTCTAGGGTTCTAAGATATACATAAAATGCAACAATATCATCACACAGCTTTCTCTGATTTCCTTGTACATCCTGCCTTGCATGTGGGAAAATCGGGGTTATCCTTTAGAGGGAGGAAGTTTCGCATGGAGACAGTTGTCTACAGAGTAGCCCTGGGAAATCCTTCTGGTTGGGTGAAGTTCCTTGGGCCAAGGGTAATGAGTGTACCTATGAGTGTCTATGTGTGCATTCATGTCTCTGTGTGTGCATGTGTGTGAATGTGTTTGTGTGTTTGTCATCTGTGTGTCTGTGTACATGTCTCTGTGTCTTCATGTATGTGTATGCATGTGTGTATGAGTGTGACTGCATGTGTCTCTGTGTGTTCATATGCCGTGTGTGTGTGTGTGTGTGTGTGTGTGTGTGTGTGTAAGAACACGCCGACTGAGGGGTGTCCTTCCTCAGCCTCTACCTTATTTTTTTCCAGATTTGTTTGTGTGCCTGGCTGTTTTGCCTGCATATAAGTCTGTGTGCTTTAGAGGTCAGAAGAGAGTGTTCGATCCCCTGGAACTGAAGTTAAAGATGATTGTGAGCCATCATGTGAGCCAAACCCAGGGCCTCTTATGAGCAACAAGCACTCTTAACCAGTGAACCATCACTTCAATCTCAACTACTTGTTCTGAGTCTCGGCCTCTCACTCGGACCTGCAACTCATGAATTGAGCTGGTCTAATTGTCCAGTGAAATCCAAGGATCCTCTTGTCTTTGCCCCCAGGGTTATAAGTGTGTGCCACCATGCCCAGCTGCTTACATTGGTGCTAGAGAACTCAGGTCCTCGTGGCTTGAACATCAGGCACATTATCAATAGAGCAGTCATCTCTCAGAAGTGAATGATTTTTTTTTTTCTGATTCTCACACAGGCACTTGTTTGAAAAATTTCAAAAGCCATTCCCTCATTCCCCACCAATATTTTAGAAGTGAATGCAATCCCTTTATTTCTAATAGAAGGGATGTCATCTTCTGCCAACAAGCCCTCCTCCCGCCCCCAGGACTGGTTCTGACAGGAAGCAGTGTCTAGATTCACTCATAGACGCTATTCAGTGTCACTCCCTGATCTGCTCTTCACACCTGGGCCTGGAAAAGGTAAGTCACAATGACGAATTAGATATTTGAAATAATGAATGCTAGAAATTATTTGTTTAATTCCCATTTCATGAAGTGTAAGATGTATTTAATAAAAGAAGCATATAAATTCAAAATAAACTAGCAGTTCCCTTACAAATTTGGAAAAAAATCCACAAAATATCCTTTTATTTTTACATAGATTGAAGACATTTTTGCTGGTAAAGCTGAGGATAAAAGTGGGTATAATTATATATCTATTTAATTATTCATAAAGTCAGTCTGAAATGCATATATATATATTCATACATATTCACTTTATAAAATCCAAAAATGAAACCCAGTAGCAGTTTTCTTGGGCATGGTGAATGGTTTCATTCTAATATGAACTTGTCAAAGAAATTGTTCCAGAAAGAATTTGTATACCCCTGTTTCAGAAAGTCAGATTGGACTATACCTATCACCCTGTGTGCTATCCTCTAGAGAGTACTGGAAAGAACCAGTAGCACACATTTTAAAGAGACAGTCCCATGTTTAGAGTTAGACTGCAGCTGTTCCTAGGGAATTCTAGGTTTGTTTGGTAGAGTATTTTTGTACACTGGGTTTTAAGAATTTGACTCACTTGAGATTAGGTAGGTTGTGATTTGAGGTTATACAAGTGTGAGAGTTCACATTTGAACATGGCTATGTTTGTTGAATATGGGAGAGGTGGGTCTTCATCATTCAGTGAGGAAAGATTAACACTTAGGTTAGATTACCTATCACAACTAATAATGGGGCTAATCAGAGTTTATCTTCACAATATGGTAAAGGTTTCTGTGAGTCTAATAGAATGGAGCTAGGAAGATGGCGCAGTTGGTAAGTGCTTGCCATGCCAATGTGGAGACAGGAGTTTGGATCACCAGCTTCCAAGTAAATGCTAGGTGTGGTGGCATCTACCTGTAACCTCAGAGCTGAGGGACAGATACAGGCAGATCCTGGGGGCCTGCTAGCCCCACAAATGTAAGCTTCAGGCTCAAAGAGAGACCATGCCTCAAAAAATAAGGTTAAGAGCAATTCAAGAAGACCTCCCAGCATCTCCTCTGACCTCCATGTGAGTACACATGGGTGAGTGCAGGGAGGTCAGTGCACATGCTGGTGTACACACACACAGGGTGGGGGATAAAATGAAGAAGGGGCAGATTGCAGTTTTATCATATAAAATCCTAAGATGGGTGGTGCAGGACTTTAGTCTCAGCATTCAGGAAGCAGAGGCAAGCAGATCTCTGTGAGTTTGAGGTCAGCCTAACCTACATCAAGTTCTAGGACAGCCAAGAAAACACAGACATGCTGTCTCAAAAAAAATACGCAAGCAAATCCCAAGGTTTGATAAAATGCAACAACTTGTTATCATAGCCACTGTGTGGGCAGAGATCTATTTAGTTGGAGCTCATTTACACTAACACTTCACGTCAAAACCCAAACCTCTTGTCCTAAACAGGAATCCGTGCAAAAATTAGAAAAAAAAATTACTCTATCCAATAAGTATGAAGACATGGTGTCACCATGACCAGTTCATGATTGAAATAAGGATTAGCCTGAAGAAGGAGGTAGATTGCACTCTTCTTAAAGGTATGAAGTGTTGGTAGCACCATGAACATTCAAAAAAAAGTAAGTAAATTAAAAGGGAAAAAAACTAGAGAAGATGTGGAGTCTGATTGACTGCTGTTAGGACAGTGATGATTTCAGCTGAGGTAGAGCTTTCTCAACTCTGGGTCTAGTAAGCATGAGAATTGAGTGTTGACTGTTTCCAGATTGCTTATGGAATCCTTGCCCTGATTGACACAAACCTGAAATACTGTATTCACCAGAAGGTTTATCCTTTAGAATGTGGTCGACCTCCACTTTGGGAAAACAAGTGCATTGTAAGACACACAAGCAACTGCTGCATTGATTGGAGATTTTATTGTATTTATTATATTTATTTATAATAAATAAAGCATTAGCATGCTTTGTAAATTGAAGGGTAGACATCAGCTAATTCATTGCTGCAGTGGGTAAATTACCTCTAAGTGTACTCTGAATGATACTTTATGTCCCATACTAGTTACTTTCTGTTGCTGTGATAAAGCACCATGGCCGAAGAGACTGAGGGACAGTTTACTCTGGCTTACACTTCCAGAGGGAGAGTCTGGAAAGGTGAGAGATGCATGGCAGCAGGCAGCCAGAGCAGAAAGCTGAGAGAGCATATCTTCAAATACATTCAGAAAGCAGAGAGAGGTAACTGGACGTGGGGCTTGGCCGTAAACTCTCAAGGCCCTCCACCAGTGGCATACGCCACATAAGAGATCCCAGACAGCATCACCAACCAGGGACCAAGTGTTCACAGATGTGTGCCAATGGGAGACTTTCTCACCCAAACCACCACACATCCCAAGAGTAATATACTCAATAGAGAATCTAAGGTAGTATTTGTGTTGAAAGCATGCTACCCAGGCATGATGGTTCAGGCTTGTAACTTCAGTGCTTGGGAAACTTGAGGCATTATGAAGTAAGTTCCAGGCCAGCTGGTTCAATAGAGACTCAAAGAAAAACAAAACAAACAACAAGAAAATGGGGTCTTACTAACAGTTTTCTCCATGTGTAGGCATGCGTGCAAGCACGTGGAGGCAGAGGACAGCTTTGGGTGTCATTCCTCAGGAGCAGCCTACATTGTTGTTGTCATTGGTGGCTTGTTAGGTTGAATGGCCGATGAGTCCTAAGAATCTCCTTGTCTCTACCTCTCAGTGCTTGCCTCACACCAGTCAGAATGGCTACAATTAAAAACTCAGGAAACAGCAGGTGTTGTCGAGGATGTGGAGAAAGAGGAACACTCCTCCACTGCTGGTGGGACTGCAAGCTGGTACAACCACTCTGGAAATCAGTCTGATGGTTCCTCAGAAAACTGGACATGATACTTCCAGAGGATCCAGCCATACCACTCCTGGGCATATACCCAGAAGATTCCCCAGCATGCAATAAGGATACATGCTCCACTATGTTCATAGCAGCCTTATTTATAATAGCCAGAAGCTGGAAAGAACCCAGATGTCCCTTAACGGAAGAATGGATACAAAAAGTGTGGTATATATACACAATGGAGTACTATTCAGCCATTAGAAACAATGAATTCATGAAATTCTTAGAGAAATGGATGGAGCTGGAGAACATCATACTAAATGAGGTAACCCAGTCTCAAAAGAATACCTATGGTATGCACTCACTGATAAGTGGATATTAGCCTAGAATCTTGGGACACCAAAGACACAATCCACATGCCAAATGATGTCTGACAAGAAGGAAGGAATGGACCCTGGTTCTGGAAAGGTTCAAAGCATTAGTGTAGGGGGAATACCAGAACAGGGAAGTGGGAAGGGGTGGATGGGGGAACATGGGGAGGGAAAAGGGCATGTGGGACCTTTGGGGGGCAGGGTACCAGAAAAAGGGAAATGAAATGTAAATACAGTATATATCCAATAAAAAAAAAAAAGAGTGTCGCCATACCCAGCCTTAAACAAACAAACCCCCAAGCAACCACCACCACCACCACAACAACAAAAAACATGGGTTCTGGGGGTTTGAACAGATTCTTATGTTTTCAGTGCAAACACCTGACAAACTGCAATATCTCTCCAGTCCCCTAACAACTCTTTTTAAATAACTTTTTTGTTACAACTCAGGAGAAAATATGAAAAATTGTCACATTCTTCATTTATATAGTTCTCTTATAATGAGAAGCACTTCTACTACAATTTCTAAAGTTTATACTTGTTTGGAAAAAACGAAGAAAGATTTTTCTTTTTCAGATAAACAGACACAGTGTACATACACACTTATGGAATGGGAAGAGATGTTTCCTTTGAACATTTAAACATCCTTGATTTCTTTTTTGTTTGTTTGTTTCTTTTTTCAATACAGGATTTCTCTGTGTAGCCCTGGCTGTCCTGGAACTCACTCTATAGACCAGGCTGGCCTCGAACTCAGAAATCCGCCTGCCTCTGCCTCCCAAGTGCTGGGATTACAGGTGTGTGCCACCCCTGCCTGGCACATCCTTGATTTCTAAACTTCTAGACTTGGCCTTTAGGAGATCACTCATGCATACACAGGACTATCTGTATGCTTTGTAAGTGTATACAGCTCGTGTTTAGTTGGGGGCATGAGAAACTATGTTGGGGGGAGGGTTAAACCAGCAAGATGACTAATGCCTGAAATTACTTTGTTAATCTTCCCTCAATTAGTTTATGACACAGATCTATGTTGAAATGCATTCTATTTTATAGAAGAGATTTTGCTCATAATCTTACGCTGACGTAAAAGGCGTTGTGGTGAGAAGATATTTTAGACTTTATTTTGCTATCCCCATATGGCACTGGGCGAGTTATGTAATTCCCAGTCACCTCTCATTTCCCTGTTATTTATGAGGTCCAAGGTATTTATTTGTCAAAGGTAGGATAATAATATTTCTCTCTCTCTTTTTTTTCAGAAATTTACAAAGTGCTATATAGATGCTCAGGTATAAACATCTGAAAAAAAAATCACATCTCGTATGTCTATTTTTCCATCTTTTCCTGGACCCTTAGGGCTCTCAGACTCTGAAGCACCAATCAAAGAACATACACACACTGGACCTAGGTCCCCAGACATCCATCTGTAGCAGATGCTTAGCTTGACCTTCATGTGGGTCCTGAGCAATTGGAGTGTGTGTGTGTGTGTGTGGGGGGAAGCAAGGAGGAGGGCTTATGCCAAAAGCCATTGCCTATACATGGGATATGTTCTAATAATTGGGCTGCCTTGTCTGGATTCAGTGGGAGAGGAAGTGCCTAGCTGTACAGAGACTTGAAGTGCCAGGGGGACAGGGAGTGGTGGTCAGGCAAGCCTCACCTGCTCAGAGGAGAAGGGGAGGGAGCATGAAGGAAGGATTGTGGGAAGGGATGACCAGGAGGGGACAGTGAGCAGGACGTAAAGTGAATAGGTAAAAAAAAAAATTTAAAAATATGGTATAAGCAACAAACAGTCCAAATTAATATATAATTCCATGTCTCATAAAAAGGAAGATGCCTTAATCTGAATATATAAATATTCATATTTGGGGTTTGCAGGTTTGTTCAATGTATTTGACAAAGCCATAGACACAGAGTCAGGAACCATCTTTTAGACTTCCAGTCTGATCATGGAAGTCACAGATTCTCCCCCATTCCTTTCCCTGTATCCATCCCCTTAGACCAGAGAGCAATCGGTAACCATGAAGAACCAGATATTCTCAGGGAGTCCCAAGGGCTCTTGCTCCTTCAACTCGTCATTTATGTTTAAGGACGATTCTGAAAATGGGGAGTCCCTTCAAAGTTTGGTTTACAAGACTATTTCTTAGGGTCTCACCTCAGTGCTGAAATGACTCGAAATATACTTTCTTCACTTTAATAATTTCTGCTTAGTTTGAGTATTAAAACCACCCTGTAGTAAATGTACCTCTATGCACTGCTGTGTATTTTTTAAAGTGCTAATTAAAATGTTTATGTTTTTTAGTTTCTACCAAATTATATTTCCAAAGGTGTTTCAGGGGGTCTTCTAAATAATGGATCTTTTGGTTAAATTAATCAATCAATCTAAAATGACACTTCTTATTTCAGTTTATTTTAGAAAACAGCACAGCACAGGCTGTGCTCCCGATTGCCCATCTTCCCCCACACACTCATAAATTGGTGTGGTGTTTAATTTTTGAGCTAGAAAAGAATAATTCATTTTTATCTTCATTTAATTTTAATAGTCAAGGAGTAGCCTATAGAGATGGAATAAATTTAATCCTTCTGCAATTAGTGTCAAATTAATTCACTCTGGACTCGAATAACTGAAGACATACAGACCCTCCCACAGGCTGACAGACACCTTTATCAGGTTTAATGTTTTATGTAAATGACCCCACTTGAAAAGCTTGTCCTGTTTCTTCCCTCCTCCTTTCCAGTCCCTGCTAATTGTTTTTAAATAAACTTTCAGTATTCTCTCAGGACCAGACTTGTTCAGTGGGTTCACTGTGGGATCCCACAACAATAATGCCTTCTGCTGTTGGCTTGGCATCTTTGAATTGAGAAATTCAATTTCCTCATTCTAATAAAAGTTCCCAACCACATAACTTTGGTAGGATGCTCCAGTGAAGATGATATGGTCAGGCCTCATGAGGATTGAACCGGTCAGGCTGTGCCTTGTGTGCAGTGAGCACATCGGATTCTCTTAGGCAGCCATTTATCTCGCACAGCACAGTCCATCTGCATCATCCCTGATTCGTTACCCAGGGATGACTTTTTCTGCGCAGGAATATTTTTCCCTTCTAGGGAAAGGCCACAGTACAAAAGACTACCAAGAAGGCCAGCGTCCAAGATGTTTCACACGTCCTTCCTCTCCTCTAAAATCAACAATCGGGGTCATACGGCTAATATCAGTATTTGTTTTACAATTAGCCAACTTGATACGTGAAGAATATAACAGTCAGCTATAGCTTCCCTGATTTCCATCAGCTGTATGTAAATGCATGCTGGTGATCACTAAAAATGACTTGAGATTTTTAAAAAGATAACTTAGTTATCTCTTGTCAGGTCACTATTTAATGTTGCTTTCTATATTTGCTGTGATAAGCATTTAAATCTGTATATTGGTTGATAAATCATTGTTTAGGAGCGCCTAAAGGGTTCAGTAAATGGTATGAAATTGCCACAGTGTAATAAATGGTTATTTGATAATGAATGAAATTGTTTGAAAAAACTGTTAAAATGTCAAGTTTAAACATATATATCATTACTCAATAGGAAGGCAAACATGGAAACCAGTGACATCATAAATATACTGCAATAAATGCATTTATTTATACCAGGCCAGTTATAGGTACTTTGTATAAATGTGTACAAATTGATATATGAAGTTAATTTCAATCTGTAAAAGTAATTGCATTGGTTTAACTTATTTAACTCTCCTTACAATAATATTTATTGCAGCAAAAGAGGTAAAGAAATAAATGATGATAAATAGATAAAATACATAGGCAATGGGAATTGTTTTACAGTTTAATTATACTGTCACATAAAATTATCACACAGATACACTAACTCGACAGCAAAGATACATTAAAACTCTATTATCCAATGCACCGAACAGTTTTTGTTGTTTTTGGTATTCATTTCATTTGCACATTTAAAATTATTTTATTTCTTCAGCAAGCCTAAATTGTCTAAACCATGTCAAAAAATGAAAGACTAAATTGGGAAGAAAAAATATTTTACAAAATAAAATAATAGTCATCAAGTCATCAACGCAATGTCATAAAGACAGATGTTCAGTCTAGGAAACGGTCAACGGCTCTCATTTTCCCCAGAGATGAAACACTGGGTGGAGGTAAGCTTATAAGTGTACAGGAGAAATGTTAATTGAGTTGTTGTATTTGGGCATCACTTACAAAATACATCAATTAGCAGCTGTCTATCTTAAATACCATTATGTTTCATTTGGAGATAAATAGTAATTGCAAAGATCTGTGGGACTGACAAAATCAACTCAAATGTTTATTTGTTAACCTGATCTGATATAGTGCTGTGAGTGTTGTGTGGACTCTCGGGACTCCTTGGCTACTTTGTTGTTACTGTCTATCAGAATGCTGGGTTATTTTGTCCTACGTTTCTGTTAGCTAGGGCCTGATGTCAAAATATCTGCTAACCATTTGAAAGTGTGTAATCAGTGTCTATAACTGGTATCTACTTTTTAAAAAAAATGTTGTCACATTTAATAGTTTCTATACTAGATATGTTTGGGTTATTAGAGCAAGGTGGTTTTATTCATTCTATACTAGGCACGGTGGAGAATGCCTGCAATTCTGGTGCTTGGAGGTAAGAGGATCAGAAGTCAGAAATGCAAGGCCATCCCCAGCTATGTAGAGAGCTTGAAGCCAGCCTAGGATGCAGGAGACACTGTCTCAAAAAAATAGTTTTTTTCATTCTACAGTAGAAAATATAAAGTTTATATTTGAAAAAGTGAACAGAAAAGTTAAACTTGTAGAAGAAAAATTCATTGGCAGATTAGGTGAGAACTGAGAATAGTATGTGATTGAAAGTCTGAATGGCTGATACAATTGATACATCACCCAATTCAGTAACATATACAATTTCTTCATGTGTGTCAGACACTTAGCCATGGACAGTAAGCTAACTTTTTAGATGATTTTCAGTGTTTGTAAAACAAAGATCTGTTTCTTCCTCATTTTTCTCAGCCATTCAACTAGAAGGCAAAACTATGGACATTTACAGTGTGGGGTTAAGTAGATGTCAATACAGTGACCATATCCTTACAAACTGGATTATTCTTCATAGTTGTTATTAAATATCTCTTAGGGAACTATTGTGGAATGCCCTGGTACTGTTTGTACTTTGATGTTAATTCCTCTTCCTTAAGAGGAACTGCCTTTGTGAGCAGTGAATCTCATACTCAGGTGATCTCATGTGAACCTTTTCCCTGTTTTATCTGGTCGAATAAAGGCTAGAGCCTGTGATTGGGCAGTGGAAGGGAAAGGTGGGGCTGGAGGTTTTAGAGTGGGGGAAGAGAGGAAGGAGAGAGACAAGTGGAGCAGAACCACATGGCCTGGAGAAAGTGCAAATTGCAAGGAATTTCATAGCTGGGGAATAGAGTAGTGTAGTGGTATATCTGCCCAGTCTAGGCATGCAGCTTATAAATATTATAACTGAGTTGTGTGTTCTTTTCTCGGGCTTATTGGGTTGGAGATTTGCAACAGAAAACAGGCAGCACATGAGAAGTTGGAACACAGTTTTCATGATTATAATCAACCATGTGAGGGATGACCTGAAATGAATTACGTGTTCCTCTCTACACAGCGATTCTCAACCTTCCTATCTAGGGTTTACAGTTCCACATGTTGTGGTGACCCCTGACCATAAAATTGTTGTGTTGCTCCTTCATAATTGTAATTTTGCTACTGCTATGAATCATAATAAAATATCTGATATGCTACCCCCAGAAAAATGTCAGTCCACGGGTTGAGAAACGTTCTACAGTAATCTCAATAACTCTCTGGTCTCTGCTATTGAAGCATCTTTATCTATAGGTTTTCATGAGCCATTTATGGCTCTGTCTGCTGCTTATATGTATTTTTATATGTTCACATATACATTCTTAGATTTATTTATATGTAGGTTTAAATCTTTGATTTTTTTCCTTAAGTGAATCAAGAAGTGGCACAAAGAAAATGCAGTTATGACATCATTCATTAGTGAAGGAAATGTAATTATGACAGCATTTTATTAATGAAGAATTTAACACTTGAAAAACAACAAAGTAACAGTACATTAAAGTTTTAGTTTGCACTTCTGTTTTTATTCCAGTTAAAAGGTCACTTTAATAAGTCTGATTTCATGATGAAAAAAATGTAAACACAATTCTTATCAGAGAGAGCCACGTCTGATTTTCTGGTAGGATAAGTAACGCCTTAAAGTGTGTTTTAAATCTGAAGGGTCTCTAGGCTCATTTTGACCTTCACTTCGTGAATTCATTTCCAGGAGGAACGAAGTAGACAATGAGATAGGTAAAATACAATAATAGAGGTAATTCAGACATGACAATGGAAAAGAGAGCGGCTCAAAGAGAAATGTAAAGTATCAGATATTGATGAGTGTAGACTCATAAAGTGCTATTCTTAGAATGGCTTTCACAGTCCTATAAATTAAAGAAATAGACTTTGCACATTAGGGACTTCAGAATGATATGTATTTGCTAAAAATATGATCCTTTTACTGGCTGTTGCCACAGAAAGGATCATAAGTAATGCTGGTTGTTCTTAGAATTTAGAATCCGTCATTTTTCATGCTCCAGAATGGCCTGTTGTACATAATCATTATTTAAGAAAATATTTAACATGGGGATGTAGTTATTGAAAACACTGTTAAGCTGAAGTCCAAATTCCTCTATCCTCAAAGGGAGTGGTATTTAATCATTGAAAAACATGCTGTCCCTCCGGCTTGAATAGAACAGGAAAACAAGTGGGCAGCCCAGGCCAGTGGAGATGCGCACATCTCCCCCAACACAAGAGCTGTCACGTGCCGAAGCAGAATTCTCTCCGTTTTCATTTCTAAGGTCCTGTGTGTGATAACACATTGACCAGCTCCCTACTGCTGTCGCTGCTCCCCTCCCCCAACACCACCTCTCACTGGTCACACCTTGCTCGGCTGTGTCATTTAGATCCCGAAGAAGTTCTGTGTGCTTCTGGATGAAATCTCAAGGAGATGGGTAGCACCTTCTCCTCCCTGAAGTTAGAGATGGAGCAGCCTGACAGTCACCAGTTCCCCTCTTTATTCAGAAACCTCATCCAGATCACCCCAAGCCTAAACAGGAAATAGCCAACCACACCTGCACTTCCTATCTATGGAAGGAACAAACCAACAGGAGAATGTTCCCACAGACCTTCCTAAGGTACCTGTCATAGGTACCTACTGTGTCTGTCGGCAGAGACCATTCCAAGGGATGTGATACAGGAGTAAAAGTGCCCAAATCCCTGTGTTTGAGTGGTCTCATACTTTTTCATAACTTTAGCACGGGGATTGGAGAGGTGGCTCAGTGGTTAAGAGTACTTGCTAGTTCTTTCAGAAGACCCAGATTCAATTCTTAACAACCATCTGTAACTCCAGTTCCAAGGGCTTCAACATCCTCTCTGTACTCTGAGGACACCAGGCATGGTAGAGAGATACATACATGTAGGCCAAACATTCATATACACGTCACACACACACACACACACACACACACACACACACACACACACTTTAAACATGAATGACCAAAGGAGATCACAAAGAGTGGAGGAGCAGAGGTGTACACTTGTGGAGATCAAGTTTGATGCCTGGACTCATCCTTGACCTCTCTCTCACCTTATTCAGAGCTTGCAGATAAGGCTAGTCTTGCTAGCCAGCTTGCTCTGGGAATCCTGTCTGTACTTTCCGAAGCTGGAATTGCATGCAGTTGCCATGCCCACCAAGTGTTTCCATGCATTCTATGACGAGCTAAACTTGGCTTCTCATTCAAATAGGGGGGTAAGTGGTTTAACCACTGAGCCATCTCCCCAGTCTCCTCATTCTCTCACTTAAGGGCTGGTTCTATTAAGATTAGAGCTCCCTAGAAGAATGGGCTCCTTGCAAATTGGAATGTGCACTCTGGGCTGAAGGTGGTAAGGAAGTCCCTTGGTACTGACAGTGGTTAGTTTACTAGAAATCAGACCTCTATTTCTCTGTGTTCAGTGCCTCTTGCTTATCTGAACCAGTCTGTGCCCAGTCCTTCCGGGATGGGGCTATCTCCATCTTGTGTGATACCTCTGTTACCTTGGCATTTGGCCTTGGCATCCATATATGTGCAAGCAAGAAAGGCAAGAATAATTCAGATTTATAACCAGAGTGACATTTAGGGCATATATCCATGTAAAAAGTAAAATCAAATATTGAGGCAATTATGATAATTATCCAAGCCAAGATATTTCTTTCTCCCTTATATGGATGTCTTATGAAAAATTTGGAGGGGGGTTGCCATTAACCAGCTCATTACTTTAATTAACCACTTCATTATGTAAGTGTAGTCACAGCTTTAAAATTATTTATACTGTTTCTTTCTGTGTATAAATGCAAAGTAAAAATATTAATTTATGAATGCGATCATGTAGGTGATCGCTCTGCATTAACTCAGAATCAGCAATTAGTGCATGCAAATCAGCTAAGACAAAGTCGCCTCGATCCTCTTCAGAATACAGGAAGAGTTAATTTGCACAAATGCTCACTCCTGGCCCATGTGACTCTCAAAAGTCACGTACTCTCTGATGAAAGTCAGATACCCATCCTATTTGTTGTGAGCCTTACAATCACCCTGAGTGCCCTGCAAACACAGGAAATAAAATGCTAACAAACCATCATCTAGAAACTAAAATTATATTTATCCAAATGGATAAAATTAGGGTGTGTGTGTGGGAGAGTTATTCTCTCTCTCTCTCTCTCTCTCTCTCTCTCTCTCTCTCTCTCTCTCTGTCTTTTTTTAAGGTTTCCCCCTCATTTGGCAAACAAAGATGACATCTATAGCTTAATTAGCCCTCATAGTGGTATTGAGGGTCCTTTCTGGTCATCATACCTGGGTCCTGTGTTTTTTTTCTAAGTGGTGTAAATGATTCCTAGTTAAATCAGCACCCTTCCGTGGGGGTAGTACTTATGGGATTTGAATACTCATCTACTATCATGTATTGTAGAAGGCAGAGGGAAATAACGGCCCCGGGACCCACAGTTAGAAGAAATTCTGCCATAGATGGATGCCTGATATAGTGTTCCTTCTGCACCCTGGCTGCCCATCAACAGAGAGACAGTAAGACCGCTTTGAGCTGTGGAAGCAACTAAAACAGTTTCCTTTCTTTTTTCTTTTTCAATTAATTTTTTTGTAAGATATTTTCACATAATTTGATCCTATTCTTTCTCCATCCCTGATCCCCGATCGTCCCCATCTCTGTAGCTACCCACTCAACTCCATGTTCCTTTTTATTCTCTTCAAAAACAACAAAACAAAGCCTAAATCAGACCAAAAAAAAAAAAAAAACCAAAACAAAACAAAATGAACTCCATCTCCCTGGGGCCCCTATAATCATGGAGTTTGTTCTGTGTTGGCCAACTACACCTAGACATGGGGTCTGCCCTGGAGTTTGGCTGATGTATCCAGTGGCACTCCATTGGAGAAAATGGATTTTCCTTCTCCTAGCAAGTATCAATTGCCAACAGTTTATGCTTAGGGGTGAGATTTATGTCCACTTCTCAGTGGTGGGGCTTTGTAACCTGGTTCAAAGCATTCAGCCCTGACATTTTCTGAGATGCACCGAAAGATCTCTGCAGACCAAGGACACATCCTGTGGTCACTGCCACTACTTGGATTCTCCACCCTCAGGGAGCTCTGGGCACGTCACCGAGGGGGTAGTCCCACTAAGGGAAGGTTTGCTTTGAAAAGGCAGCCTTTCGTTGTGGTGGAAGAGGCGGGTTGATAGTGAGCTCACTTCTCATGTGTGTCCATGCTTCCATTTTTGTTCCTCCTCTTAGCTCAACACCTTGGCTCTTCCAGGAGCAGGAGAGAGTGATATGAGAAGAAAAATAAGCAGTCTTAACACATTGCAAACACGCTGGTGGGAACCTCATCAAGCAGAGGCTAGTCTCTGGGTTCCAGCCAAATGCCAGGTCTTTCACAACATTAGGGTTTTGTTTTATTTATTTTTTAAGTGTTAATGGCATTGTGATGGAAAGATCTATTTGTGGCCAGTGCCTTTAATCCAGGTAGATCTGTGTGAGTTCCAGTGCAGCAGCGTCGTCTATATAGTGAATTACAGGCCAACCAAAGCTTAAAAAAGGAAAAAAGGTTTTCAAGATTCTCAGAGCTCTCTCTCTCTCTCTCTCTCTCTCTCTCTCTCTCTCTCTCTCACACACACACACACACACACACACACACACACACACACACACGTATATAGAGCAAACTCCCTTGTGCCCTTGGCTATTTTTCCTGCAGGTCTCTGATGTCACCAGTCTCCTGCAATATTCCATTCCACAGACACTTAATCTCATCAGTTTGTACAGACAAACCTAAAGGCATGCATTATTGCCTGCTCTTTTAAAGGTACTACCATTGCAGTGGAAAGGATTGGGGTGTGGGGGGGTGGCCCTGAGCCTCAGTGTCTTGTTATATTGGGGATTAGAATACTCAGAACTAATCTGAACATCTTGAGAAAATTCAGATAATGCTCGAGACAGGATGAAGACTTGTTCTCTCAACTTTCTTCTTTTTGCCAGAATGTTCCTCTCCAGCCAGCCACACTACCACTCCAATGGTCCTCAGAATTTTCAAAGCCTTTTGGAAATATTCTCTCACCTGCTACACCTGCTTTTCTTTTGCTGGTCCACTTCCTATGCTTTCAAAATCAGGATTCTAGCTCAGTGATGCTAATGGTCCCTGCTACACCTGCTTCTAAATCCTTCAAAATCAGGGTTCTAGCTCAGTGATGCCTAATGGTCCCATTCACTCACAAATCCACTCAGCCATTCGTTTGCTTTCTCTAGTCTACTATCCTAAAGGGACTGTGGCAGAAAATTGTTTTAATGTGTGTGTGTGTGTGTGTGTGTGTGTGTGTGTGTGTGTATCTGGTACATAAGTGCAGGAGCTTGTGAAAAGGCCAGAGGAGGATGCCAGATGTCCCTTCCTCTGTCATTCTCCACCTTTTTCTCTTGGGATGGGATCTATCACTGAACCATAAGCCAAGCTGGTGGCCAGAAAGCCCAGCGATTCTCTTGGTTTTGCCCCACACATTACTGAGAGGTTACAGGCATGTGAGCAGCCACTTCCAGCTTTAGATATGAATTCTGCGGACTCGACCTTAGGTCCTCATACTTGCACAACTCTCTTACTCACCAAGCCATCTGCTCACCATGGTAAACATTTGGTGGTTCAATTAAGGACGATAATATTAAGAAATTGTAAGCTGGGATGGTTGCTAAGCAATTGTTTAAGAGAGAACATCATAAAGTAAAAAGAACCAGAACAGCCAGATAGAGATCTATTGATCATAAATCCAAGGAAGATGATATGAAATATTTAAATGCTAATTATCTACAATCACGAGACTACATGAGTGTTGGAGCCTCTGGAGCTGGAGCTGGGACTAGAAGTCAGGTTCTTTGCAACAACGGCAAAAGAGCTGCTAACCTCTGAGCCTTCTCCCCAGTCCCATATGTTGTCTTTAAAATGACCAAAAGCTGGGGCTAGAGAGACTGCTTATGGGCTTAGAGCATGGTGGCTTACAAACAACTGTGACTCCAGTTCCAGGGGATTGTATGCCATCTGCCTCCTCTGGCATCTGCATACATGTGGTGCACACTAACTCACACAGGGATGTGTGTACCCATAAAAAAACCAACAAATCAAAAAAATGTGATTTATTAACACCTTCCCACTCTTATGGTCTTCCATAAGTTGAGTTCCTGCCGTGCCTTCCTCTAACCCTGGCCTCCTGGCTGGCCCTCCTACTTGCTTCTCTCATCCCTCCCAGCTAGACCTACACACAGCTGCTATCTTCAAAAAACGCTGTCAAGTGCAGCATAGTATTTTTCTCAATGTTTCCAGTCTCGCCAAGGCCTTAGAACACAAGAAGGGACTTTGCTGTGCACACTACCCAGTCCACAGTGCTCAGAACAGCGCTTGACAGTCGCAGGTGCTTAGTTACAGAGACCCATCTTTACCGAATATCCACCCCCTCTTCTGTTACTCTGGGAGATCTAAGTTGGTCCATCAAGGCAGAGCTAAATTGTTTCTAGGTCTTTTACTCTCTCTGCGATTTTATTCATAGCATGGAACTCATCAAGTTCTGCAGTGCATTATTTCTGAGCAAACTGGATATCCTACTGGACTATAACAATGTTAGAACTCAGCCCTTGTGTTTTCTGTGCCTGTGTTTCCTTGACAATGTCAGACACCTTCAACAGTGGAGCTATCACGCAGGGAGTGGTTTTTGCATCAGGAAGCTCTCTGCCCGTTCTGGAGACAATCCCAGTGACCTAACTCATTTAAAGTGTAATTTGAACCTGTGTGGGATGCAAAAGGAATCCAAGACACACTGCTGCTCCTTAAGAGGATAACAGTTTAATCTAAACTAGAAGGTGATTTCATTGACCCATACCATCAGAATGACCTGGGTACTTGCCCAGATTTTTTTTCTTGTTCTCCCCAGGGCTTCCTGCATCAAAATTTCTAGGCGGTGGTGGATGTCTGAGTATCTGGAGTTAGTACACTCTTGGGATTACTCCTATTCTCCATAAACTGGATTAGTGATAACCTCATTCAGCTTCAGTTCTTCTTTTATCCTGTGGTGCTAGGTTTAGATGCCATTGGCTTCTAGTTCCTAGGAATAAAACTGTGTGTGTGTGTGTGTGTGTGTGTGTGTGTGTGTGTGTGTATGTGTTGTTGAGGCCAGAGGACAACTTTATCTGTCATTTGGACCCTAGGCATCCATCCACCTTCATTTATTTAACTGTTTATTTGTTTGTTTTTGAGATAGCTGCTCACCATGTGAACTCCCCAATTAGGTAAAACTGGCCACTTCGGGAGCCCTGGGAATTCACCCAGGAATCTGCTTTCACAGTGCTAGATTTACAAGTATAGCCACCAAGGCTTGATTTCTTTTCATGGGATCTGGGGATTGAACTCAGGTCCTCACACTTGTAAAGTAAGCACTGTCACTTCCTGAGCCATCTCAAATTCTGGATCGTAGTAATGTACTGTAAAGAATTCCCTCCCCAGGCAAAAAAGAATCACTTATGCAAACATTACTGTTTCAGCCTTTGGGCACAGTTGTGTGTCATAACTTGATGGACCAGCAGCAGCCACCTTACCTTAATGAGGAAACAGGTCAGAGGATGACAGATGACACACTAGAGACCAGCAAGTGTTAAGACAGAGACCCTGGGACACTGCAGCCATTGCAGAGGTACAGGGTCAACCTTCTCCACAGCCACTGTTCATCTGTAAACCTCTTTTCATGTGACATACTAAATATTCTTTCATTTAAGCCACTTTCAGATAGATTCTTCTGTATTTGAAGCTAACACAATACTTTAATAGACTCTTTAAGCTTAGAGATCCTCATTTGTTACTGTTCAAGTATTTGTGAGACCAGCTTCATTCACCAACTGTCCTTCCTTCAAGATTATGGCTTGAGCAATGTGTTTGTGTAGTGGAGATAACAATTATGTGCCTTCATTCTGTAGTTTTATTTTTTTTTTAATTTTAAAATGTATGTGTATATGTATGCCTACTTGTCTGAGCACCCTATGTGCATAGTGCCTCTATAGGCCAGAAGGGGGCATTGCATCCCCTAGAATGTGCATGAGTACTGGGAACTCCTCTGCAAGAATAGCAAAATGCTTAAGCTCTGAGCCATCTCCTCAGCCTCCAAAGAATCTCGTTTTAAAGTATCGCTCATGAATATAATTTTGAAGACCCTCATTATGAATGCATAGGCCAAAAGAAGTGCTTGCGTTTGTCAGTGGTAAGCACTTTCACTTTAGACAATACAATTTAATAAGTCTCCAGTTCTGTTTTCTTCTGTGTGTACATGTTCGTGTGCACTGTTGTGTAAAGGCCAGAAGTTGACATCCTGGGGTCTTCCTCAGCCACTCTCCACCTTGATTTTTGAGACAGGATCTTTTGCTTAACCCAGAGATCACCGATTTGGTGAGACCGGCTGGCCCGTGAGACCAAGGGATCCTCCTCTCCCTGCCACTCCAGGGCTGTAGATAGACTACAGTGCTCAGATGTTTACACGGGCAGTGGGAGAGGGATCCAGACGCTGGTCCTCATGCTCACAGAGCAAAAAATGGTACAGACTGGACTCTCTCCTTGGTCTCCTCAAGTTCTTTCATTTAAAAATTTAAAATCACTTTTGTTTATTTAGTGTGTGTGTGTGTGTGTGTGTGTGTGTGTGTGTGTAGTGCATGCATTCCCAGCACATGTGTGGCAGTTAGGGGGCATCTGGCAGGAGTTGGTTCTCTCCTACGATAGCTGTAGGTCTTGGGAACTGAACTCAGGCCATCAGGCTTGTGCAGCAAGCCCCTTTACCCACTGAGCCAAACCACTATCTCCTCAAGTCTTTTAGCAAAACTTTTATATACAAGAAATATTGCACATCTTGGCAAATTTCCTAGCCGTCTCAGTATTGATAGCATTTCTAACTATTGTTTAACATGATTCTGAGCAGATTAAGGAGGGCAATAAAAAGCCATAGAAACCCACAGTAGCAAAAGGCTTTAGTATTTTTACATCCAGATAAATAAGTAATTAGAGGAGCAGCCTGATTGTAGAGGCTCTGCTGTGAAATGGAAAGGAATTGATTTAATTCCGGCATAGCTTTTTTTTTTTTTAAATAGGAAAATGATCAACGAGCCATAGGTAACAGAGATGATAAATAACATCCCCAAATATGACCCATTTTTCATATTTTATATGAGGAGAACATCTTACAGTGACATGGAAGTACATTATATATTGTGGAGGTTAATTGAATTATAGATGAAACAATTATGTTTTATAATATAATCTCATAATTTCAAGGCTGGGAGTTGCTAATGTGCATGGAGGTGCACCAAAAAGCAAAACCAATTTTACGCACTGCAACTGCAATACAGGTCCGTTTTTAACCCTTACGAAATACATATAATGAGAAGCTATGTAAAAACAATGTTGATAAAAATGGAAATATTGTTATTTATTACTGAGAAATTGTCATATTTTGATGTTTGATTTTATATATCATGCATATTATGACATGTAATGTCTAAAAGGTTGTACTTTAGTTGCTTATTTTTTAATTTTAAAATTTTAATAAAATTAAAAAAATTTGAGATTATTTCAAGTATACAAAAACTTTGTAAGTACAGTCAACCCTACTTTCCAAACCTCTCATTCAAAGACCCTTCCACCATGACTCAATCTGCCTCTATGCAGCCCAGTACCCCGACTCTGCTGGGTCACTCTTAGCCTGATTTTAAAAATACTGGGGCTCAGACATAGCTCAGTTGGTAACCTGACTTCCATCTCTAGCACCACATAAAACTGGATGTCATGGTGCATGCCTGTAATTCCAGTATTGGGAGATAGAGTCAGGGGGACCAGGAGTTTAATAGTGAGTTTAAGGCCAACTGCGATATATAAGGTCCTGACTCCGAAAAATCAGAAATGAAAACATTAAGAAATAAAGTCGAAGTCGATCTTCCTCTTCCCCAGTTCTCGGATAAAACTTAAGAGTCTTATACACGTAATGAAGAATACTGCTACTTAACTACACCCTGTGCCCACCTGAATATTATTAAAATATCGTTATTATCTCAAGCTATTAAATGATTGTTGGCAAGGCCATTTTTAAATTTATGCATTATTCTACTGAATAGATTCAT